>CM050651.1:64696780-65314780 GCA_027574665.1 Rhynochetos jubatus | reverse complement strand
TGTAGCAAAGACAAAGCCGATCAGCTTCTCTGATGGGCTGACCCTGAGGGGGCGCGTGGCTGTGTCCTGGGTCTTTGGGATGTGAAGAGGAATATCCTTTGGCTCTTCTGAGTGACAAAGTTGCTTTTGCGCCGGTTCCTGTGCACCGGCACAGGACTGTGAGGGTCCGTGAGGCTTTTGGCGTTCTGTTCCCGGAGGTGTGTGGACGTGGGCTGTAGGGCAAGAGCAGATGGGAGGCTTGTGTTTTCCTTTACTCCTAAATGCATTGATGTCTCTTGGTACCAGTTTTGTACTTTCCAAGGTTGTCGAGAAATTTGTATTTCTTTACATCCCTGTGGGATTTTTTTTGACATAGCACTGATTGTATTGCTCCCATTCTAAAGGCATCAACTTCTACTTAACTGAGAAAATCAAGAATTGGAGTTAAAGAATGACGTTAAGGAGGATTGATGAGCACTTAGAAGAAGAGTGTGCAGAAATAAGATTTTCATTACCTAAAGTTTGTATTGAATTTTAGTATTAAAAAGCAAATTCAACCGTTCAACAATTTCAGCAAATAACATGTATTTTCTTTTCACAGGGCTGGACTCATCACTGAGACACATTGAAGAGAAAACAAAGACAAGCTTCTGTGTTTCTGTAAAGAACCAAGATCAACCTGGAAGGCATAATGAGAGCCCTTACAAGTACCTATGTCTTTGCTTCTGTCCTTACATTGACACTATGGAATAATATCCAGCCAACTGTGGAAAATGAATTCATTGCAAATTATTCAAGCAGTTTGCTAACTAACGTTCCAAAGAACATCCCAGTCCGTACTCACGTACTAGATTTATCACATAATAGGATCTCTAGACTCAGTATCTCAGAATTTATTTCTCTTTCTGACCTTCGAGTATTAAATCTTTCTCATAACCTAATTACGGAGCTGGACTTCAGTGTCTTCAATGTTACTGAAGCATTAGAATACTTAGATTTATCTCATAATACCATCTCGAACGTTCACTGTCAAACTCTTGCATGTCTTAGGCATTTAGATCTTTCTTTCAATAAGTTCACTGCCCCGCCCGTCTGTCAGGAATTTGAGAACATGTTTCGTTTGGAGTACCTAGGGTTAAGTGCCACGATGATACGAAGGTCAGACTTCAGGTATGTCATACCTTTGCAGCTGCACACTGTCTTCCTAACCTTAGAAAACTTTTCTCTGTACGAGCCTGAGAGTCTGACAGCGTTGAATACAAGGAGGCTCCACGTTGTGTTTGCAGCAGACCAAAACTTCAGTTTTTTCCTCTTGTATGACGGGATGAGCACTTCAGAAAACTTACAAATAGTCAACGTAAGATATACCTCGAGCTACAAAGATTTCCCCTCTCCTCCTTTAACGCTCCTGGAGAAGATCAAGACAACGTCGCTGATGCTTGACACTGTGGACTTACAATGGGCCATCATTTTGCAAATTTTCCTGCTTATCTGGTATTCACCTGTTGAGCATCTGACTGTGAGAAATCTGACTTTTCGGGGACAAGTGGAGGTGCAGAATCAATATGAATTTCTACCCTCATTAAGCTCTCTGGAACAAATAATCTCTTTGGGTGGCTCCATGAAAGCACTAACTTTGGAGCACGTCCGTAATAAGGTTTATTATTTCAACCAGGAGATTCTATACAGGCAGTTTTCAGAGATGAATATTGCCAGTTTGACGATATATGATGCGTATATGCCGCACATGCTTTGCCCCAATAGAACAAGCTCATTTCAGTATTTAAATTTTTCTCACAATGCCCTGACGGATGAATTGTTCCAGAATTGTGACACTCTGACAGATCTGAAATTACTTATTTTGCAGAGGAATAAATTTGAGAGCCTTCCCGTGGTCAGCTTCATGACCAGCCCTATGAAATCTCTGCAATATCTGGATCTCAGCAGCAACTTGCTGCGTCACGATGGAGCTGATGAGCAGTGCCAATGGGCCGAGTCTCTGACAGAGCTGGACCTGTCCTCAAATCAGTTGACGGATTCCGTGTTTGAGTGCTTGCCAGTCAACATCCAAAAACTCAACCTAGGAAACAATCAGATCACCAGTGTCCCCAAGGGGATGGCCGAGCTGAAATCCTTGCAAGAGCTGAACCTGGCGTCGAACCGGCTGGCCGACCTGCCGGGGTGCAGTGGCTTTCCATCCCTGGAGTTCCTGAACACAGAGATGAATTTGATCCTCACCCCACCTGCCGACTTCTTCGAGAGCTGCCCGAGGGTCAGGGAGCTACAAGCCGGGCACAACCCGTTCAAGTGTTCCTGTGAACTGCAAGACTTTATGCGGCTGGAGAGGCAGTCGGGGGGGAAGCTGTTCAGCTGGCCGGCGGCGTACCTCTGCGAGTACCCGGAAGACTTGCGAGGAACGCAGCTGAAGGACTTCCACCTGACCGAGCTGGCTTGCAACACAACGCTCTTGCTTGTGACAGCTCTGCTGCTGACGCTGGTGCTGGTGGCTGTCATGGCCTTTCTGTGCATCTACCTGGATGTGCCGTGGTACGTGCGGATGACGTGGCAGTGGACGCAGACGAAGCGGAGAGCTTGGCACAACCACCCCGCGGAGCAGGAGGCCATTCTGCAGTTCCACGCCTTCATTTCCTACAGCGAGCGCGATGCTCCGTGGGTGAAGAACGAGCTGATCCCGAACCTGGAGAAGGGGGAGGGCTGCGTACAACTGTGCCAGCACGAGCGCAACTTTATCCCCGGCAAGAGCATCATGGAGAACATCATTGACTGCATTGAGAAGAGCTACAAGTCGATCTTTGTGTTGTCTCCCAACTTTGTGCAGAGCGAGTGGTGCCACTATGAGCTGTACTTTGCCCATCACAAATTATTCAGTGAGAATTCCAACAGCTTAATCCTCATTTTACTGGAGCCGATCCCTCCGTACATTATCCCTGCCAGGTACCACAAGCTGAAGGCTCTGATGGCAAAGAGAACCTACCTGGAGTGGCCAAAGGAACGGAGCAAGCGTGCCCTTTTCTGGGCTAACCTGAGGGCAGCTATAAGTATTAACTTGCCAGGATCCTTTGAAGTAAATGAGGAGCAGAGTGATGATACTTCTACTAGTAGTATAAGTCAGTATGTGAATAACTGACTTAAGTGTCTTACGTTAAATTGTGTTAATCAAATTTTTATAGTCTTCTACAGTATTCCTAGTCTGTAGCAAAATGTAATTTGATAGACGCAGAAATTGCTATTGCTTATTCTAGTCGTGAAAGTTGTCAGAAGTCTTCTGTAGTTGCCAATCATCAACAGAGAGAAGCAGAGGGAAATTTTCATCGTGATTGCATGGCTTTTGTAGACTTGAGTTGCATTTATTTTGGACTTTTCCCATTGAAAGCCATATTTGAAAGTATTTATTTTGGACTTTACCCATTGAAAGCCATATTTGAAAGTATCAAAAATAGTGGTTGGTTCAATGTCATCAGGACTGTCAAGGCATGTGTTTAATCTCTTCTCTGACATGGGTGTTGTAGGGTTAAGGTGGTAGGCATCTGCTTCCTTGGCTTTAATTAAATAATACAAACAAGATGAAAACTCTTGTTTAAATGCCTCCCTGCACATGAGTATAGTAGATGCCAAGAGTACAGTATCCCTACACCTTCAGCCTCTTTTCTCTTCCTGGAATTCTTTCCTGTCACCACAGGTGGAGACCTTCCCGGGTAACAGCTGAAAGTTGGGCCCATTAATACCTGTTTAATATTCTTCTTCCTTAGCTGTACTGAACATTCTCACTTGCTGAGATTTACCTACCGAGTCATGATTTCATAGAAGTTGCTCTTCGTGATCTTCAAAACCACAGTTAGTATCTGACCTTACGAAATTTTTATAGTGTTCTAATATTGCAGCTTTCTGCTATGAGCATATCTAGCTATATTGGGTTGCTTGTTTTTCCTGTTTTCTAAGACATAGTTATATATTTCCATAAAATATTGTTTTTATTATGAACTCTTTCAACTGTAAGAGGGCAAAGAATAATTATATGCCCCAACCTATTACTGTTTCATTACAAAATTTTTGCTCAGAAGAACTGCCGCTGTAATTCTTCTGTTAAATTATAAAATATGTTTTATTGCTATCTGCCTGCAGCAGCTAATAAGTAATCTACATTACAATGTAGGTTTATAGGCATTTAGAATACGTTGGACGTGATAATAATGGGAAAGCCCCTCATTTCGAGAGAAATGGCAATGCTCAAATGAAAAGTAGGAAACAGAAATTGCACAAGTGCTGAGAAGGAGTGGCGTGACCAGAACTGTCGCTGAATTAGGTCATTTATTAAGTATTTAAACTCGGAAGCTTGCTGTTTGGAGGTAAATCCCCTTTTATCTCCAGACTTTCACTGCCCTCTGTTATCTTGCCTTTTTCATCAGCAGGTGCTGAGGGTCAGCATGCAGGTGCAAAAGGAGTAACTTTCACTGGGAAATAACTTCTCTGCTAAAATCACGCTGATTAAACCGATGGTATTATTTGCTGATAGGAGACCTCTACTCATTTGCTGTGCTTAGATTTAATTTAACAATCTAGTAAGCCTCTCATTTGCCATCTGTTATTCAACTTCCTGGTGTCATTTCACTGGTGATGAGGAGTTGTGTTAATTATACTTGTGGCTTCGTGGAAATGCGAAGCCCTCTGATCGCGGCCGTGAGCGGCACGCGAGGTGAGCAAGGCGGTAATAGGACATGATCCATAGCACTCGCCGAGGTGGCTGACCGAGCGTCTGTGCTGGTAGCTAGACGGAGCAGCAGACGGGCAGCTACAGGACAGCTTCCTGGTGTCCAGAGCTGCTGAGACGCCGCCGTGCACCCGCCCACCAGCTCGGGTTAACTGGGTGTCTCGGCAGGAGGCTAGGTGCCTGGCTCTGAGCGTAGACCTTCGAAAGAGGGGCTAAAAACCTCTATTACGTCTGAATTTCAGGTGAAATTGGCTACTTACTTCTGTGATAACACGGCAACTGGCATCTCCCCCTTCCCCAGGCCAGGACCAGGCTTGCTTTGTGTGCCTTAAAAAGGGCCGCTACACCCTCAGTGCTTCAGCAGGAGCTGGCGGACGGGGCGTGCTTGGAAAGCAGGTTATTTATGATGAGGGGGGATGTTGAAAGACACAGAGGAGCTTAGTGCTCTGCGGGAGTCCGAGTCAGAAGGCTTTACCCTGCGCTGAGAGTCACCTGTGCTTCGCAGCAGGCCAGCGCGCGGGCCAGGGGCAAGGGGCACCCCGGAGCTGTCAGGTCCCTAAGGGTCTGTCCAGTCGCAGAGGCCAGCGCAGGTTAAGCTGGTTAGGAGTTTGGTAGCCTTAACACCCCAGGGCTTCTCTGCGCTTTACAGCGGCGAGCGCTCCCAGGAAACCTGCGCCTCGCCTTCCCACAGGCCTCCTCCCCCTCCCAAGCGGTACTGAGGACACGATTAGCGTTCACAGTTAGTGGTAACGTTTTAATGGGCACATAGTCTGTCCTGTTTACTAGATGAGAAAAGAGGAAGTAAAATTTCTCAGATCAGGCTTTCCGGTCTCCGTAAATGCAATGTTTATGTCCTAAATAACGTGGAGGGTGCAGGCTGAGCAAGAGTCCCTCGCCTTTAATACTGTTCTGAAACCCCAGCTAAGGTAGGTGGGAAAGGAACAGGTCCTCAAGTCTGCCAGGTGTATGGTTTTAGGCTGTTAACCCCGGAACACCCGTTCACGCTCTGTCCTTCCTACCCCACAAATCTGTCATGCGGGTGGCAGGTATCTCAGTGATTTACATACTGTACCATACACTGCAGCTGCTTAAAACATACCTCGGAGTTCCTTTGACAGAGCAGACTCTTCTTGGTTTCCTTTTTTCCTAAGTCAGCGTTTGGCAGTGTTCCTCATCACTTCTCTGTTGGAACTTCCATCTTCTTCTTCCCTGAAAAGCTGTCTCTGTTCAAAGGGTACATCAAGTGTTGATAATTTTCTGTTTTGGCCAAACGTAGCGAACACTTCACCGGGTTTTTATGAGGCAATACGCTGCTGAAGAAGTTTTTTTTAAAAAACGTGTTTATAGCGCTGCTTCTCGGGAAGAGCTTGTCAAGACTTAGAGGACCTGGTTGAGCTCCTGAAACACTGTCATACTGACATCCGTGCTGACAGGACGATGCCCGGTGCTGCTCTCACTGAGCCCACGGGCCTGGAAGCACCCATGAAAGCATCATTGTGCACTGACTTCGTTAGCGTTCGACCAGACCAGGGGTTTAATTGCACAGGATATGTTAAAAGTGGGTTTATGGAGAAATTGCAGTAAAGACACAGAGACCAGTCGAATCCTTGAGCAGATTTCTGTGCACGGCAGGATCTGACTCTGTGATAGGTGAGGCAGGCCTGGCAGCTTCATTCCTTAGCTGCGAGAAAGGAAATGCTTTCTTAAATTGCACTCCGAAGCTTAAATCTTGCCGTTTTCTCAGACTAAGGGTGACACCCGGTGGCCGATTAAATTGACTGTTTCCGGAAAACGCTCATGCAACGCATTTTGCTTCTTAGGAATACTGAAATAAATAAAATGTGGAGCCCTCAGCATAAGAAGGATAGGGACCAGTTGGAGCGAATGCAGAGGAGGCCACGAAGATGCTCAGAGGGCTGGAGCCCCTCTGCTATGGGGACAGGCTGGGAGAGTTGGGCTTGTTCAGCCTGGAGAAGAGAAGGCTCCGGGGAGACCTTATAGCACCTTCCAGTGCCTGAAGGGGCTACAAGGAAGCTGAGGGAGACTTTTTACAAGGGCCTGTAGTGACAGGACAAGGGGTAATGGGTTTAAACTGAAAGCAGGGAGATTTAGATTGAATATCAGGAAGAAATTCTTCCCGGAGAGGGTGGGGAAGCACTGGGACAGGTTGCCCAGAGCAGCCGTGGATGCCTCATCCCTGGAAGTGTTCAAGGCCAGGCTGGATGGCCTGGAGCAACCTGCCCTAGTGGAGGGTGTCCCTGCCCATGGCAGGGGGGTTGGAACTGGATGGTCTGTAAGGTCCCTTCCAGCCCAAACTGTTCTGTGATTCTGTGATAACCACATCGGCCCTGCAAATGCCGGAGCCTCTTGCACTGCGATGTGTGGTCTGGAGATGACAGGTCAGGATAAGTCCTTCCTGGCAGCGGCCACTGCACTGGGTCAGTGGCTGTGACCTGGTCCCCTGCGCCGTCAGGCCCTGCCGCCCAGGCGGCTGCGGGGCGCAGGTACTGACCGGGTCGCTACCAAACGAACCTCATAAATCAACAGAGTGATACGAGCACCGGCTCTTGCCTTCCAGTGAGTAATGCCGACTTTCAAGCAGGAGGCCCAGATACACAAGCCAGCCGTTTTCTCACATCCTGGTTGCTGTTCACAGGGTTTTATTTTTATGCCTCATTTCTGCTGTACTTGCTGTCCCTCCTGTACGTCTCCTGGGCACAGTGTCGGCGCTCACCAGGCTGATCTGCTGGTCCTGGGCAGCAGCACACCAACATCCCGACGCAATTACCTCAGCAGGAATGGCAACGGTGAGAGATGCGTAGTGAATTCAACTGGGCTCACTCCTCTTGGGCACCGGAAAAGGCGTGAAGAAACAAAACCCACTCTGTTTGCTCTGCACGCCCTCATCTGCACGTCATCACAGAACAGGACCCGGGGGTGTTGGTTGACAGATGGCTGAATGTAAGCCAGCAGTGATTGAGGGTGGCC
The DNA here is from genome assembly GCA_027574665.1 of Rhynochetos jubatus. Lineage (NCBI taxonomy): Eukaryota > Metazoa > Chordata > Aves > Eurypygiformes > Rhynochetidae > Rhynochetos > Rhynochetos jubatus. The sequence goes on along the minus strand of CM050651.1, from coordinate 65,307,084 downwards.
AAGGTGGCCAATAACCATCCTGGCCTGTATCAGGAACAGTGTGGCCAGCAGGGCTAGGGCAGTGATTGTGCCCCTGTACTGGGCACTGGGGAGGCCGCACCCCGAATCCTGTGTTCAGTTTTGGGCCCCTCACTGCCAGAAAGACACTGAGGTGCTGGAGCGTGTCCAGAGAAGGGCAACGGAGCTGGGGAAGGGTCTGGAGCACAAGTCCTGTGAGGAGCAGATAAAGGAGCTGGGGTGGTTTACCCTGGAGAAGAGGAGCCTCAGGGGACACCTTATCGCTCCCTACAACTCTGTGAAAGAAGGTTGCAGAGAGGTGGGTGTTGATCTCATCTCCCAAGTGACAGGACAAGAGGCAACAGCCTCAGGTTGTGCCGGGGGGGTGTGTTAGCTTGCGGGATCCGTGCGCACTGCTGCACTGGCATACACCCCCGACCCTTGTTCCTGTGTCACTGCTCTTCGTCGTACAGCGTATGATGTCACGACCACAAACACCGGTCTGAGGGTTTTATTAACAAGTATAATACATACGCATCGTATGCCAAATATAGCGTGAGGACTGTACAGTACAAATTTATCTTCACAGTTTGACATGACAAAATGTCATTACTGAATTCCCACTGGACTACCAAAGTAGAAAGGATCAAAGTACATTAAACGTTCACACCTTTAGTAAGAAAAGATTGCCCAAATGTCTCCATAATTGCAAGTTATAGTAATGCACGCTAGAAACCTTTAATTACCCATTCAGTCTCATTACAAAATATATTACATTTTATTAAAAAAATTCTGCATAGTTTATACAGGTATTAAAGTCAATATAACATCCCTGCTATGTTTGCAGGCGGGAGATGCTAAGCAGAAAGATTATTTTGACCCTCTAACATTTAAAGTACATAAACAGCAGAAAAGTGCCAATATCTGTAAAATACAACAGAAACTGGTATACGTAAAACGCTTTGTAGTTTTTGTCGGAAGGCTTTGTATTGCTAACCTCCACAGAGACAACAACCTATTTGGACAAGACGTGGCATTAGCAGTGTCACTGCAGAACGGTGGCGTCTATTTGAAACCACAGGCAGTGAGACCTGCTCAGCTTCTTGCGATTGTCTAAGAAACTGGCAGTTTTTTACAATCAAATGAATTCAACAGGCACATTCTAGTGGAACAGTATTGTGACACGCTGCCCAGTGCAATACTGCTGGTGAAAAAGTGAGGTTTTTTTTAAATATACACGTTCTGCAGGATTAGGGGTTGGTATCTGTATCTAAACTGGCTTCTCCTTAGGGCAACGACGGAAGGACTGGCTTTCAGAATGTGTTCGGCTGTGTATGTTTAAAAACTAAGAGAGCCCTCCAATCAGAGTCTGCCACAATCAATCAATGAGCCCGTGAAGATGCAAACTCACATTTTCACTTGAAAGCGCGTTTGCAACTTTGACATCCCAGAAAGACACCGCAGACACGAGTGAAAAATCCTATAAACGAGGCATTTGCATGAAATAATCTCAACTATGAACGATTTAAGTTTCTCTTGCCCTAAACCAAACGGCACGTGGATGCAGATATTTAAAAGTTCGATTGCACCTCCACTATATCTGTCCCCACCAAGTATTTTCAGGAAGAAGGTACGTAGGCTGTTGAATGAACGTAGCAAATAACCTAGATTGCATTCTCCACAGTAACTTGCAGTTACAAAGAGTTGCTGCTTTTAGGGTACTTGATTTTACATTTCTAGTTTAAAAAGAAAAATTGACATTTTGTGAAAGCCTTGAAACAGAGCACTGGAAAGAAATGTTACTTAAACATCCCGAATTTTATGTATTTGCATTTGTTAAGATAGAATGGGATCAGTTTCCATGAAACTGCTGACTTTTATAGGATCTTATCGGCTTTTTCCCTTGGAATATGATGGAGAATTGTCGTCATCCCAGGATACCGATGTCTGCAGACTTGTGACTGATGCTACAGGTCCGTCACCGACACGTCTGCATCTACAGAACTGCCATTAAAACCCAGCGGCTAATGAAGGGGCCCGATTCTGACTCCACGTGATATTGCTACCGCTGCAAATACCCATCCAAAACCCCCAACGAAAGCGCCCGTTCTCGAGCAGCTGCTCATCAGTATCATTCTCTCCCCTGCGAGTTCCTCAGTTTGGGTAACAACCCGGCCTACCAAAGACTCCCGGGTTTTCCAGCTCCCTAAGTAAGGAGATGATGGCATCACAACAGACCCAGCGGTAACTGCCCTCAGCCCTGGCGAAGCGGCGAGGATGTGCGGTGCTCCAACAGCGCACACGGACCTCCCTCCCAGCAACGCTCCTCGGAAGCCCGTCCTCCCCTCCGTAACGCGCACCATCGGGGCTCTGCTCCTGAACTCTGCCGGTTCTGTATTCCCACGCGGTTGTCACACACCTGGAACGACACCTGCGCAGCAACCGCTGCAGGAGCGCGTTCCTCAAGGAAGCACAGAGCCTCTCCTTCTCTAGTTCTATGGGTACGCGGATGCCAGCAGAACAGCCGCTGAGCTCTGCCAAGGGGGGGCTCTCCGCACTCACTCCCACATCCAAGGCTCTTCCCACACCACCGCACGCAGCACCGGAGCCTACCTGCTCCTTGAGCTCGGACATACCCACCTACAGGTGGACACTCCACCTGCCTCCTCCCGGAGAGCTTTATGGAACTCCTCCTCCCCTCACCACTCCATTTTCCATGGGTTTTCCGACAGAAACGACAGCCTGACTTCAGCACGCTTCAACCGCAGGGAATGGCGTTTACCTTACGCAGGGCAAAGAACAAAAACGCGCCGGCGCGCGAGGGCCTGGAGAAACGCACCCCGGTTCCTGGCAGCGCCGCAAAACCCGCCAGCTGATGAAGACAGAAACCGTCCTACCAGCGGGCTGGCACAGGAACATCCCCAGGGTCAGCTGCGGGCGGCTCGAGCTCGGTTTCTCTCACCTACGGGCTGGCGTTTGCTGACTGCCGGGGGAGTCAAGGCTTGCCGACGCGGGATTTCAGTGCGATCCCCGGGAAAGCTCAGTCTTCCAGCCCGGAGGGACCACCAGTCACAAACCAGAGTTGCCAGGCGGGTGATTCGGTACAGGCTTTTAGCCAAAACAGGTACACGACTCAAGTTCTCATCAGAAGCGCCGATGCCATCTGCTCACAAAAATATTGTGGACTAATAATTGTAAATACTGCAGTGTAGTGAAGTGGCACTCGCAGCAACACCGTTCGGAGCAGTTTTAACACGACGATTGCCATTTGCTGAGGTATAGCAAAGAGAAGAAATAAAGGAGAGGAAATGTAAGGGAGTGATCGTAGAGGGATACTCCGTATCCCTGAAATGAGGTGTGGTAGGCTTCTGTGAATACCCTTCAGTGCCGCGCCAGGGGAGAGTACCGTGTGCGTTCCATCCATACGCTCGCACAGAAACCAGACACGTGTCACACGGCGTCGGCATTTAACAAATCCACCCGGACATTGTGCGAGAAACCCAAGGATACGTACTACACTGTAACACAGAGGAGACGTGACACGGGTTTAGAGGCACAGCATTACGTATAAACAAATTCCTGCAGATTTTTCTCCTCGACTGGGGTTCGATTCACTCTTTCTGTGAAGTAATTATATTGCTTAGATTTATTTCTACAGTGTTACTCACTGTCTGGGCAGAGGGGATTTCTGGTGCCTTTCTAAAACTGCTGCATTAACCACATTGCAGGAATCAACTCGGTTGGGAGAGTCCATTCATTGCATTGTTGAGCATAAAAGGAGAGGGTATCCCTTACAGGGCACATAAATAAAAGTCTCCGGCAAGGACTAGCATTTTGGATATTCAATAACATTTACTACTTTATCAGTATATGCTGGATTGATTATACGAAGAAACCAACAAAAGCTGTTAGTTTACAAATTCCCTTATTCACGCTGGAATACACTAAACATACTGACTTGCAGAAAGGGTTTGCTTAGCATCCCTAGGAGAAGAAAACCAGAAATGTTCACATTCTTTAGGTCTGACCCGTGGCAAGGACATAGAAGGGTTAGAGAACATCTGTTACTGACCATACGTAAGCTTTTAATGGTATAAACTCAGAGATCCAGACCAGCTGAATCCAAATTAAAATGCATGTGTGGAAAAAAAAAAACAAACGTGTGACGGGAGTTAAGGAGAGAAGACGTTCACACTAGCATGTGGCGTTTTCTGTGGAGAGCAAGATGGTCCGAACGTGAAAAGCTACGGTCACAGTCTGGGCACTGGAAAGGTTTGATTCCCGTGTGCTTGCGGAAATGCCGCGTTAGTTCATCGGAACGCGCAAACTTCCACGTGCATCCCTCCCAAGTGCATTTGTACGGTTTTTCACCTGGAAAAAGAAACACAGAAATGGGGATTTTAAGACACAAGCGCGGCAGTTAAATATTGAACACGTTTATCCTCTTGCCTTATCAAATTTCAGCAAGTCCTTCAACGCTTACTCGGAAAGCCTCCAGGCAGCCCTGGGCCGCAGAGCGCTCTGTGCGAGAAACCGTGTAGTCGAAGGTAACAGATCAAAAAATTGTTTCCTGCCACGACTTACGTGTGTTTTTTACTGTCTCTCTGTTCCTCGCTCTGCCGCATTAGCACTTGTTTTGTCTCATCAAGCCCAGAACTGGGAAGGTTTAAGTATTTGTTCAAGTATTTTCAAACCCAAGACCTCCTGCTCCGGGTTAGCTGGGGGGAAGGACTGCTGCTACCATTCAGCACAACAGGCAGAAACCCGCCTGCGACCTCTCAGAGGTGACAAATAACTGGCACCGCTGCTGCCAGTCGCTCAACTTCAAATCTCCCTCAGTCATTGCTTTGGAATACGTGATCCTCCTCGTCCTTAACGCCGTCGTGCTGCCCAACAGGTGAAGGGCTGGCTTGGTGTAGGACAGACCAGAACCGGGCTCCGTTTTACCTAAAAGCGTCCCCCATCTTTGTAAAAACCTTCGCGTACGTACATTCCTCCACACGCCAAGATGCGTGTTTCTGGAGAGAACGGAGATGGGGGAGCACAATCGGATCAGTGCTTAGCACGTCCACGCGAAGCAGATGCGTTTGTGTTTGGCACACAGTCCGGACTTTTGCAAATGGGCTACTCCCATGAAGTCTCAGTCAAATTTAAGAGTGATGTAAGAGGTGAGGCAGAGCAGTTTGAACAGATTTGGTGTTTACAGGCTGTGCAGAACGAGCAATCTGCAAGCAACTGGACAGAAAATGAGCAAAGAGCCAGTGAGTGTGCAGCACACCAGCATACACCGTGATCCTGCTTTGGCTTACAGCCTCTCGTTGGAGGTTTTCCCTGCTGCGTCCTCTGTCTTTTGCTCAGACTAACTGTAAACCCAACAATGCCAGATCTACCTTCTGCCACTTTGTTATTTACCCCTGCCATCAGCACAAACTGAACCTTAGTCGTCTATTTTCCATGGACACAGTAAGAGAAAAGCACAGCAATGCTCCAACCTGTATGGGTTCTCCTGTGAGCTTTCAGATGGGAGCTTTTAGTGTAGACTTTGTTGCAGCCTTCATAATCACATCGATGTATTCTGCGTTTTCTTTGCGTGTCTGGAGATTCCACAGGTAAAGGTCTCTTTCCTGGCTGAACTATAACCGAAGGGTGATTCCTGCAAAGACAAACTGAACGTCAGAAGCGAAAAACATCTCGCGCAGCAAACCTCAGCGCGTGTGATTCATGACAGGGCCCTTTATTCACCACCACTCTGTCTCTTGGCAGAAAGCACGACATTACAGGCATGTCGAAAAATTCAAAAGAGTTTAGCAAATCTCGTGTATTCTAGCAGTAGTATTTTTAAATGTTTACTCACTCTGCGGCATGATGTAGCCATTTTCACTATACCCCTAGTTTTTTTAAACTTAGAAATGAAAAAAAACCCTTCAAATTCCTGTTTTTCAGTCAAAGCCAGAGTTCTCAAACTCTGAGCTCAGTGAACAGAGTTCTTACGTTTGTTGATATTTTTCCTTCTTCAAGGGTACCTAATTCGCTTGGAATTGGATAGAGCTATTCCATATTATTCAAGAAATTGTATCTTTAGCGTTTCAAAGCAGAACTCAATCTTTATTGTTCCAGCCACTCCTTCAGACAGTAATTAAGAATTTCCTGTTTGGTGCTGGCAGGAGGGTGCGGCCTCCCTACACCACTGACGTCAATTCCTAAAAGTAGAGTTTAGCCTGTGTGGCACACCCACAGGATGTCTGAAGTTGTCCCTCCACCTTCACAAACATCAGTTTTTGCTTTTGAAGCCCAACAGGTACCGGGCAGGTAAGGCACGTGCTCACTACATACGGACCCCCGTGACAAACAAAACCATAGATATTCATGCACGTGAAAACACACCGAGCTTCTCAAGAGGTGTCACGGACTGTGGAGGTTTAGGTTTGAACAACACCCCCAGGGTAGAACTGGAGACAGCTTTGTCCTCCACATCAGTGTCAGAAAAGGAAGTAAGCACGTTTGTCCAAAAGCCAAGTGGCATTACACATCTTGCAACCTCGCAAAGTCGCACCTTTCAACCCGTGAGCCCATCTGTATCAGTGCTTCTAGTGGTATTTTTTAGCTTTTCACTGAAATCTAGTACATAACGTGCAGGTATTGGCATCCCTTGTTGCAAAACCAGCTCCTCCGTGTGACAGGAACGAGCTTTCTAGAACTCCCATCTTTTCCCAGCTACTGCATTTCACAATTCTTTACTGAGGGAGTTTGTTTTACAGCACTAGGTTATATTTGTTCTATTTGTATATTTGACATCCCTGGAAGTGTCCAAGGCCAGGCTGGATGAGGCTTTGAGCCACCTGGTCTAGTGGAGGGTGTCCCTGCCCATGGCAGGGGGGTTGGAACTGGATGGGCTTTAAGGTCCCTTCCAACCCAAACCATTCTGTGGTTCTGTGATTGTTACTTAAACCAAGCTCCTTTAAGGCCTAATTTTGAGAAACACTGAACACCTGCTTCTCTCAGCAAAATCAAGGGCATGTGCTAAAGACAGAAAACCTTGTGTGTGGTTAATGGGAAAAAAAAGAATCTGTTGCTCCCCCCAGCAACAGGATGGGAATTACCAATGTGGGAAAAGGTTAATTCTGTTCTTAATTCTTTTATTAAAATTACAAGCTTGAAATTTTGAACCAAATTCTCTTTTTTGGGTGTTTCTGTGACTGTTGAGCGATGCACTCTTCAAGTACGCATTAAATCTAGCTAAAACATAGACACAATATAGGTATAATAGCTAAAAATGGCGGGAAACCCCGGATGGTGAAGGCAGACGCAGATGCACATACTCCGAAATACGAAAGGCGGGCTTTTAGCTCTCCAAGAAATGCTGCTCTAAAGCACTGCTCGGCTTTAAGGCTGGTGCACCCCAGTGTGTTTGGAGAAGGTCTGGTTTAGGACTACAAGCAAACTTGGTTTAAATCCCTGTGTGTGGAGGCTAGTCCTGGACGTGGTAACCTCTGGAAGAAGGGAGAAAAGGGATCCTGGCGATACACCGTTCGCGATGGTTTTCAACCTGCGAGCAGTGAGAAGCACTGAGAAGTTGTCTCATGTTCCCTTTAGAGGAAAGGAGGCTGGCAGACTACAGAATGTTATCAATAACCAGAGAGGGTGTGGCACTTCGAAAAAATGGTTAAGGCGGTGTCAAAAATCAGACATAAATATTAAGTAAGTGTCAATAACAAAAGCACAGCCCTAATTCTTACACTCCCTCTTACACAATCAGATACAAACTTACGTAAGTCTCACCATCATCTCTCAAGGCCAGGCTGGATGAGGCCTGGAGCAACCTGGTCTAGTGGAGGGTGTCCCTGCCCATGGCAGGGGGGTTAGAACTAGATGGGCTTTAAGGTCCTTTCCAACCCAAACCGTTTTATGATCTTTCAAACATCACATTACAATGTCAACAGCTTCTTCGCCTTCTTTACCACAGACCACAGCGCGAGTTAGACTTTGACACTTGCACTCGCTAGAAAATATGTTAATGAGGCTTCTTATATTTGGTCAGAGATTATTACCTCGGGTTTGATTTCAGAAAGAACTGCATGGTCGTGTCAATTACCAGACATACGCCAGTCCAGCAATCCCCGTGGAAGCGCCACCAACACTGTATAACGTGCATGCCAAGTGCTAACACGGAAGCAAAACCTGTCACTTAAAAGTGAGACTGGAGGTTTCCTACGACCCTTCGACGTAGCATGTGAATAGCGCAATGTGTCTGAATAGCGCTCTGTGGGCAGCTGGAACCTACCAAAACTGGTTAAAAAAAACCCACTGCCTAGCTACGGCTCTCAACGCAGAAAGAGAGGCTGATGCAGCTGTGAGACAACAGGCAATTTTATAAATGTCTAGGTCTCTCATCTTGGCACTTGTGTGATTTGGCCATGTATTTTTTAAAGGATAAAGAGATAAAAACTACCATTTACAAACTTCTCGTTGCGGATACAGGAGAATGTGAACCCAAAAGGGCTGGCTTTAGGCACAAACAAGAACTGCAGCTCTCCAGGACAGCTCGGAAGCCATGTAAGCCATCACAGCGTGAGGACACGGTCTCCACCAACATAATGCTCTGCTCGGGCAAGCAGCGGAGATGGTTTGGCAACACGGACTAGTCAGATGTTTTTTGTAACAACGCTACCTACATGCTATACCAAATTTTATATTCTTTGCTCGGCGGATGGGTTTCCTGTGGAAGCTGGACTTGTTGGGAAATAACGAATGCAAATTGCTAAGGTGGGTGACAAGTGTGCAGAAGTCAGCCCTGGAGGAAGGGTGTGGTATCAGCCAGGAACAGCACTTACTGGTTTGCTCTTGTTAAAGAGGCCTATCAAAGAACAAAAGTAAACGGAACCATCTGATAGCCCTGACCCAGCAGAAATCAGTTCCAAGTACACAGAGACCTGACTCCCCTGTGTGGCAGGTCCATTATGGCAGATAAGTAAACATGGATGTTTACTATTTTATTATAATAAAACACATTAAAATGTTATTTTCAAATAAAAAGCATATAGTTTGCAAAAGCTAACTGGTGACTACCGAACTGCAAAGAGCCTGCAGTCTAGAAGCTGCATCTAGGCTGGTTAGAGACTTGAAAACGAGGAGGGGTGCCTGGAAGAAGGCTGTGCAGAATGCAGTTAGCCCTGGGGCCACGGTGTGCCTTCTGCCCTGGGAACAGTCATGAGCAGGAGGAAGAGGCGGCCTTCTGAAGGAAATGCAGAAGTCTGCCGGTCCCATGCTTTCTCTTTCTTTCTGAATCACGCTGCACTCACACACTGGTTTTGGGAGCCTGGCTTGGAGCCCTTTTTTCCCCGCTCTAGGAGGTGAGGTCTTGTACAACCGCTCCAAGGGCAAGAGTGAGCAGAAGAAAGGGCACAGAGGGCTTCTGAGATTATGCAACATGAGCCCAGCTCAGTTCCCAACTGCGGCTCCTGCCAGAGCCACACCAGCAGCCCGCACACCTGCGCAGCACGCTGCCTGCTGAGGGATGAGCTGGGTGCCGGCCCACGCCATGATTTTTCTAAGTTGACAGGATTTTCCCTAGGAAAACGTGAGACGGAAGGGTGCCCACGGCTCTTCACAGACCTCCTGGGAAATTTTTAGTCTTTCCAATCCAAAAGTTTCTGCCCCAGACCTCACTTCTTTCCAGCCCTCCTGCAAGCAGGGCTGTGTTAAACCCAACGAGGTCCGTGATCCAGTTCACAGGGTGGCCCCAGTAACAGCTGTACCAGCACAACGAGCTGGTCCTGGGGTAGAAACAAGGGGCTGGGAGGAGGGCAAGCTTTAGGAACTATGTGAGCTGCCGAAAAACCCTCCCACGGAACAACGGCCTCAGGTAAACACGGAATTTCACTGGATATATAGAGAACTTGTAGATCTGAGGGGGTTCTTTCCACCAAGTGGCCAAAATTTTTTAAAAGACAAAGAGGTCTTCCAAGAAACAAAAATAATTTTAAAGAAAGGCATTTTAGGTAACATAAATACAGAGATCAGTATGAGATGTCTTTACAGCATCTTTCCAGTTTGATGCTGGTTTTACACAAACAGGTATCGCTGGCTTGCTGGGAGTCCCCCTCTCAGCAAACTGCAGGACTGGGACCAGCACTAGTTTAGAAATGGATTATGTAAGCAGCAGATCTACGTGGTTGTGATGCATAAATACGTATCAGCTCCTGTACTGCTGAAGAGAGAAAAAAACACTGGAAATCACATTTCACAGTGTGGGGGGGAGGATGATTTTCTGTCTTTTATCACATGTTCACCTGCCCTGCCACTCCTCACCACGGGCAACTTCTGCAATGAACTGCTTTTCACTATTCTGATTTTGGGACAACTGTTAGCTACTTACTCTTGCAACATTACTTGCTGGGGAGACAATGAGGTCATCATTGGAGGTGACATTTGTTCAGGATAGAAGTCAGTCTTCAATGGTTCACTTCCTGGCTCTACTTTGATTGTTTTCTTCAGTGTAGGCTTCTCATAAGACTCAATGACAGGCACTGTATGTGGGAGGGTGGGAGAGGGAAGGCACACGTCAGAAACATGCAGAGTTACGAAATAAACATGTGTATGTAAAAATCTATAGTTAAAAGAAATCCCCCGGCTCTATGTTTAGTGCAATAGTTTATGCTAAACCACAAAATCTTCCAGCTTTAGTCTATCTCCCGATGAACCACGGTTCAAAACAATTCTGTCCAATTTCATCAGTCCAAATCTCAGTAGGTAACTTTCTGCTGGTATAAATCAGAACAGAACATGACCTTGGTAAGTCTGGTAAAATATTTACACAGCAAATTCCATGCCTGCGTATTTCAGAAGAACCGGAATTATGTTCCCTTTCCTAAAAGGCAAACCCCCCACCCCACAAAAGTGCACGGACATACAGTTACTCTCCCAGGATGAGATGGCATAAAAAAGGAACCCTTGACACCCCAACCTTGCATGCTGCTTGGAGTTTCCATCTCATCTGCAAGAACTGTGGACACCATGATGGGCTGCTGAAGATGGGGAGCGTACATAAAAGGAACCGGCTGGACCACAACAGGCTGTATAACCGGGAGTATCCCAGGGCTTCTCAGTCCGTGGCGTGAAAGAGCAGCAGCCATTACAGGTGGGATTGTTATTGGCATGGAAATAGGCTGTACTCCTGGGGGTGACGGTGTGAATTTACTGAGTGGTGAGCTGGGTGAGGACAGAGTCAATCCAGGTGAAGTTCTCCTGTGCACAGTCTGAAATTTTAGAGGGGAAGGAGAACTTCCCGTCGAAGGCGGTGAGCTCCGTTTGTTCACCGTAAGGTCTACTGGCTCCATCTGGATTCCATTCGATAGTCCTTCGGGGTTTGAGTAGAATTTGTTGTGCAACATACCTGGTGTAGAATAAATGACGCTGTATTTGTTTGGCTTCATTTGGTCCATGTAATTGGACGGGTATGACTGTCAGGAGTGGAAAAAAAATACAGAGAATCAAATAATAAATCAACACACACATCTCTGCTGAAAAAGAAAGGCAACTAATAAAATGGAGGCAAACATTAAAATTTTCAAGAAAGCACTTTCATGTCCTTTCTAAACAAGTGAACTAAATAAAGCCTAATATTTCACACAAAGGAAGTTATTCAAGTACTGATTCACTAACTGTTCCAGAAGCAATGTAAAACAGATGATGAAAACAAATCCTCAACCCTCTTTCTCCCTTAAAACCCACTTTTCATACACAAAGCTGCACCACACCTAACTGACCTGGGAGACACATGGTGCTAAGCCCAGCACACAACTGTATACTGAGGATCACGAAGTCAAGCAAGAGGGGAGTTAAACTGTACTTAGAATTGCAAGTAAACAACTGCTTAAGTGATTGGAAACCAACCATCAATAAAGCGAGAAATGATGTATCTGAACCCTACGAGCATTAAAAAACCCACAGCTGAACTACAGAAGCGATGGGTGAGTGCAAAGGGTAAACGCTAAACTTTTTTTTTAAGAAATAAAGTAGTTAACTAGCCAGCCTGATTTTGGAAAACTGGTACAAGGATGAACATTTGGCATGTTGGACGAACACTGCTGTTAGCGGTAGTTACCAGTTCTCAATACAAGATCACATAAACCCCGAAGCTAATCTCGACCTACGTGACTACCGCCACATTTTCGTGGAAATAATTCTTGTAAACCAAGAAGTATTACCATTCATTGCAGAGTACGGTATCGTTACACCACTGCATTTAAAAAGCGTTGAAAACTGAGGCTGTTTACTAACAGGTAAATTACAATGGAAACAGATGTGGTGTTCTAACTCAGCAGACAGACACAGAAAATGCAATCCACACAGTATTTTAGCCCTTAGGGGTTGTAAAGTTTTTGTAATAAAATACTATCTGTGGATTCTAGGAAAGTAAAGCTTCACATTTTGGCTAAGCCGTTTCACACCAATAAAAACCAGCCAAATTCTTTGGTACCAAGACGACTTTGCTAAGTGGGATTAAAAAAAATACTCAAAATGGTAGAAAGTGAATCAGATTAGAAGTATAAAACTACTGTATTTTTACACAATCATTTCCATGATATTTCAATTATTTCTTTTTCCTGTGGTGAAAACTCCTGGCAGTACATCTCCTGGTGTCTTCCCTGTTGGTTGATTTTAAAAGTCAACTTTAACTAAAAGTATTTTTGCAAAGTGAGGCAGATGTATTTTTCTTCTTTTGAGTTACTGTCTGAAATAATGAGCTTAGGAAGTATTAATTTTTACTGCTGCATTCGTAGCACTGTGCTAAAACAACCAAGTTGAGTCACCTATTCCATAAAACACTCGAATAAAGCAGCACACACCATGGTGATTAATCTCCAAACAGTACATATCGCATTAAAACTTCTGAAAGTTTTTTTTTCATTCTCCTTATGACTATTCTTACAAATTCCATCTATAAAAACGTTCATCTTAAAATTCTGAGGAACCAATTACCATCAATTAAAACGCCGTTATTGCAAGCAGCGCTGGCTAAACCAAGTTGTCTAGATTTGCCAGCGCTGCTGAGGCAAGCAACGAAATTATGAGGATCCTAAGTGATGAAGGCCACTGACTACTGAGAGAGTTCAGTGTTTAACAGTATTTAGTATCTAGTGAATCTGACCAAGTCATGCTCAATTGAAAATTTAAACACAGGAGAGAGATTAAGTATGGCTGTTAAAATTGCTGTTGCTGGCTTACGGCACAAAGACTACTCAGCTTCAACAAACTGTCGGTGTTCCACCACCATTAGCATCAGTTCGCTGCGGGTTCGTCAGGGCTGATCACAAGGTCACTCCCTACCAACCTTTCTTCCGTTGCAAGAACACTGGGAAGGAAAAAGACTATGCAAATTAAAGCTCAGGGAATGTCTTCAGTCAACGAGTCTATTAAAGAAGGCAGCGTCTCCAAGCTGTAACCTCTCTATAGATACAGCTATCCGCTTTCAACTCTGCGAGTAACACCGGAGGGGCTGTGTGCTGAAAAAATACCAAACTACTACAATGTTGTGCAGAGAACCGTAAACGGAAAAACTTGAGTAATACATATTTTGACAAGCAGGAAATACTTTCCAAGAATTAGGAAGAGAATAATGATGGTTTTAGGAAGGGATTATTTTAGGGGCTTGGCATTTTACCCCATATGCCTCGTATTATTCTGCACAGGTCGTTTTCATTGTGGCAATTAAGCTGGCACAGATTTAACAGCTGGGTTTTTTTGAAGTTTGGGGCAGTTCAATTGTTTTTCTAAACTTTTCTTCCTTCTGCTATTTTAATTACTGTGTTTCTATCTGAACTGCAGATAAAGTTGTGGTAGAAAATGGGGTGTGACAAATTGTGTTGGGAAGAAAAAGGGTGAAAACACTGAGAAGGATGCTAGAACAATGAAAAGGAGAGTATCTGCTCTCAATAGACACTGCTTGGTGGAAAACTGTTTTGCTTCACTGTCAACAAAGCGTGGTTGAAACCCTGTTTGTTTGGAGTAAGTCACACTCAGGTCTTTCTCCTGGTTCTGAAGTTAAGCTTTCTGCATCTTTTAGCATAGCAAAGTTTCAGTTCCTAGCTCCCCGCCACACAGCAGTTGCCATTAGGTTGATGCGAGCCACTGCTTTCAAATCTGGTAAGCCGCTTTCCCTTTCTTTGCCAGGGAAGTGGACAGTACCCTTTGGGGGATATGGGATGGGAGAGTAAGGAGCCTACAGACTCTCTGCAAACAGGGAGCATTAACAATAGCAAACAAGAAAAAGGCCGCTACCTGTGTTTGGTTTTCTAAATGCCACCAGCTGCAGGAAGCATGAGTGAACTTCCCAGCCTGCAAGAACAGTCTTTGCTCACCTGTCCTAGAACTTACCCGAAGTATTCTGGTGGAACAATGGAAAATTAGATATCCTTGACCTGTCTGCTTAAAGTATTTAAGCTGGTACGTTTGTTGGATTTCTAGTGTGGGAATTAACAGTGTATGCAGGAGTTCGGTCTGCCTTGGATTGAAAAACACCCAACTCCCCACTTGCCTGTAAATTCTGCTTTCCTAAACATCATTGTGCAGAATCGTATGTCACTACAATAGGTCACTATAAAGATGCAGGATTGTATTTCAACATCTATTCCTTTAGAGTTTCCATCTGGCTCTTTTTCATGTTCCACAGAATCACAGAAGGGTTTGGGTTGGAAGGGACCTTACAGACCATCTAGTTCCAACCCCCCTGCCATGGGCAGGGACACCCTCCACTAGACCAGGTTGCTCAAAGCCTCATCCAGCCTGGCCTTGAACACTTCCAGGGATGGGGCACCCACAGCTTCCCTGGGCAACCTGTTCCAGTGCCTCACCACCCTCTCCAGGAAGAATTTCTTCCTGATGTCCAATCTAAATCTATCCACTAGATTTCCTGCCCTTGCTTTCATCACTCTTTGGGCCTTACAAAGCAACGCATTTACCTTTCCTTGCTGTTTGTTCATAACAAGATGCAGAGCACTGAAGCCACAGAGAAACTGGCAAATAAATCAAAGGAACTTCTAATATTTTTGAGTCATATCCATGTAGCTCATATAAATAAATCAATCCATTCAAAAGGAGAACGAATCCCCATGCTTTTCCTCTTGACAACATATCAAGAATAAAGACCGGCCAAATATGCCACAAGCACACCTATCCTCACTCAGGAGAGCGCTGCTTCCACGTGGGGACATTATCAAGCCCTAATACGATATAATTTGCTGAATTCTGTTATACTGCCACGCTGATTCATCTTTGTGGCACAGGCGAACAGATTTTGAAGCAGTGCACCAAGTCTTTTAGAAACGACATCACCCTATGAATTTAACTTAAAATTTCGCCAGCCTCTTGGAATAACAGAATCAGTCGAAGAACCTGCTTACTTACTTACACCATGTCAGATCGGTATCACGTAAGAGGATGAGTAGGAGGTAATCCAAACAGTAGCTAATACATGAAAAAGCATTCTCACCACAGGCAATCTGTATTCCAGTACACTACTTAAGACCCCCAACCCCTCATGTGGCACACAGCTGTCATTAGAAATGGGTGAAACAAGTAGTTTTGGGACTGATGGAAGGGCAGAGAAAAGCTGTTTATTTCAATACGAAGAAAGATGTTAACGCATAAAAAAGCAACTTCCTTCACTACATGGTCACTGGTATTTGTTCAAATGTTTAAAAAGCTCTCACAGCAAATATTTAGGTAGGACTCAAATGACCTTGTCACTATTTTATTAAAAACTATCATAAAACGCGTTCAGTAATTTAATTCAATAACTAGCCTGAGCTGTTGGTGCAGCGATGAAATATTGTGGGTGCGAGCTACAGTCACATGAGAAGTGTAGTTAATCCTTTCAGCCACCCACCCTGAAACAGTGGTGTCAGAGCCGGAATTTATTGCTTTCTCCCATCCCAACTAATGGGAT
The DNA here is from genome assembly GCA_027574665.1 of Rhynochetos jubatus. Classification (NCBI taxonomy): domain Eukaryota; kingdom Metazoa; phylum Chordata; class Aves; order Eurypygiformes; family Rhynochetidae; genus Rhynochetos; species Rhynochetos jubatus. The sequence goes on along the minus strand of CM050651.1, from coordinate 65,291,141 downwards.
TTTAAAGACAGACCTTGTATCTACAGGCAGTTATGTCCAGGTAAAATAGCCAGTAATTCCCAAGGGGCTTCATTTAGCGTGGGCTCTAACAGTACCATCGCAACGAAAGATGGGATACAAATAAAGCCTGATTTTAGACTTCAGGGTTATGTCAGCCCGCAGTGAACTGAACACTACGCTTAGCACCTCCAAAACATCACTAACCGTTTCGCTTCCCTTCCATCTCCTCAAAGGAAGATCAAGAAAACTAACAAACACACTCAGTGGCTGCTATCCCTTCCTATGTTCTCTCCATACCACGCTTCCTCCCCTCAGAGGTGTTTCCAGGGCAGTTCCTACTGGGGAGCTGCGCCAGCAGGGCTCCAAGGAAGCCGCGAGACCCAGAAGCGCTGGGGAAGCCAGGACCTCGAGGGCCTGGGGCTACGCACCCTGTGTGTGCACAGAAGCTGAAACACACACACTCCTCAGCCCAAGGGAAACCAGAGCAAGCTCTGCGAGGGGAACCTCAAAAAATGCCCTTTCCTCTGAATGTTCTGCCTTGCCTTTCCTGGGTTTTTGCTGTTAACATTTTGCAGTAACAAGAAGGGAAGCATACAGAAAATGCTCTGAATAGTCTCTAAAGGCTGGTCAGAGGGATGACCCCGAGTTACAACACCACCCAACATGACTCCAGAGGTCCAGCGCATGGTAAGTATGTTGCTCGGCAAGGAGCAGCATTTGGAACTACAGGCTTGGAATTGCACGTGGCTCAGAAATGCTGCCTTGTTCTTCTCACTGCAGTTTTTCCTTCATTGTCCCGCCTGGGGAAGACTGCTCACGCTCCCCCTGGTCAGCCTGCTGAGGGACCAACCCTGTCCATCTTGCAGAAGCACAGAGCTGTCTGGGGCAGGGCCTTGTGTCTCTCATGTGCATCATCCTAAGCCACTGCAGAACCTTCTCTGGGAGATGAAGGCAGATGTATACAAAAGACAGCCCAGAATGTCGCTGTAGCGATTTTCTGTTAGTCTGGTAATGACAATTTTATTGAAAAAGGGGTCTATTTTCTGCCTTTGGTGGACACCGTTAGATATCCCTGGATAATCACCGTTAACATTGTGAAATAATTGTGATTGAAGTGACAGACCGACTGGCCAATACTAAGGTTCCTTCTTGACCCGAATATTGGAATTTGTCATACTGACACTCTCAGTGATAGATCAGTTATTTTTCTAGCACTGCTCTCAACTAAATAAACCCCATGAAAGCCAAACAGCAATTCCAAACTGCATATAAACTTAACTCCCAAAGTGTTACTGAAACACTGAAAAAATCAGAATGCTTAAAGATGCATCTAAATTGATGACAATTATTCTACATTTCAACTACAACAGGAAGCAAACTTCTCACTGAAAGATGCCAAGCAGAGCATGAGTTTAATGCACTCTAATTTATACACACTGACTTCACCCTTTAATTAATCACCCTTTCTAGGAGTGTGGTTTTACGTTACATTTAATCTGATCTTATTGCAGGCTACTGCTGAAAGGGGAGGTCCTGTTTCTTTGTCCTTCCCCCTCCCCTTGCTGTAGCATTGAGCAGCTGCACAGAATGAGTCAGATCAGCTTCCAAATCTGACCAAAAAGCAGGGTGTTTTGGTGGGTTAGAAATTATGACCATTCAATGAGTTGGTCCAAGTCATTCTGTGGCCACACAATTGCTTCATGTCATACAAAGGAGACACAAAGCTGGAAAGGAGGGAGAAAAGCCCGAACCTTTCCTTTCAGCAGCAGCCTGCAGTTGAACGCTGAAGTATACATGGAACTGCTTCCTAAGGCTGTATCTCCCTGGCAGCCTAAATCATCACAACTCCCACTGTCCCGCTCCCAGCTACGTTTTCCTGCTGCTTCTGCATATCAGACTCTTCTGTGAGCTGACCCTATATATCAGCTGAGGAAAAATTAACCCGATCGAAAAGACTCCCCTTCCCCTTTCTTCCCTGTTCCTCCTCCAGTGTCCTGGTTCTCACCCGTTCACACGGTAAGGCATTGCGCCCGGCTTACCCAGCAAAAAGCCACTGCTTTTTTAGTCAAGATTCATTTCTGCTGTGTAGGGCGCAGTTAGCCCCAGGCACATGTTGTCCACACCGAGAGAGAAACAGAAGAGGTGACAGCAAGAAGCTGTTTGTTTAGTTCAAAGGTGTAACACTGAAACTACACGCTCTTGCCACTTCACTCTGAAGTCCGGTAACTTCATTTCCACCCACCTCCACCAGCAGCATGAGCTACAGAGATCATATTTGCACTGCAGTGGCTGAGGAGTACTTGGATGTTCCCTGCTCTGGGGATGGGAGCACCAGCAGAGGTAATGGGGCAGGTCATTCAGGGGCAATAAATCTATAAACAGCAGAAAAAGTTTCCCCAGAATGTGAATTCAGTTGCCCTAAGAGCAAAATATAGCTTCACAGCCTTTCCCAACGTAGTCCACAGCTTAGAGGAGTCTTGGTATGGATTTATAGGTGAAAAAAACTATGTAGAGTCACCACAAAGGCTAATATATCTAAAAAGTCTTACCACTGACACGGGGTCCATGGCTTCTTGCTTGATAGGGACTGGGTCAAACATTAGCATCTTTTTTATTCACCTCTTCTGATGCCCCTGATGTCCTGGCCTGCAGGGAAAAGACAAGGTGTTAGAAAAGCCACAGGAAATCCCCTAACCAACTTCCTGAATTGCATAGAATTTACTATTTCCTCAGATGAATGTGAATATTTATCCATCTCCAACATAGCTTCCTAAATATTTGACTGGGCTTCATTTGAATATTTCGGTTACTCCAAGTTTCTTCTTTCCCAATTGCTGTTGAAACAAAGGGACACGTGCTCACTTTAATGAAAGTTAATTTGAATTTTTGTTGTGCATGCCAGCATACCAAGATCACAGAACGCTCGCTTCCATTAGCTGTCAATGTGTAAACACATCACAGTTCAGACTAGGCATTTCTCATCAGCATTACAACTTCAGAACAATCTTGTTTATACAAGTGAATGGATTCTGGAGAGGGTATCTCTTTTCTAAGAGTCCTGATAGAACAGTTGAAACTGTCATGTTCACTGATACTGAAATCAATGCAAAAGAAAGACTAACACCCAGGACTAATTTGGTGAGGTCCATTCAACATGCTGCAATGACTCAACATAGAAAACACATCACCTATTTCCCCGAGATAATGAATTTACTGACAATTCAACAACAATCTGTGCTGCGCAGAAGCACCACAAAAAAATCTGGTGGTATTCTGTGCAGCTTCAGTTGTTTTTTTTTTCTACAGCATTCAACCTCACTTGTCCAATTCTTGCTTATCTCAACCTGCCTGAAATAAAAGTGTTTAGCATAAAGCATGCCACAACGCAACTATTATACTACACATTTGCTATGGACAACTTGGAAAGAGGCTGTGAAGGAGGAGACAGCTCTTCTGGGCAAAGCCACAGGGGTACAGAGTAAAAACCAAGAGAAGCACGGGCAAGTTGTTCTCATTGACATCGAGATGCGGGCAAGCTTTTTACAAACCACCGGAGGTTACACATTCTGTGACAGATGGTACAGGAGCAAGTTCTGACCATACACTGTAGAGTTCACAGCCCTGCCTGGAAGTGGTATGACTTCTACTAGGACGTGAGATCAAAAAAACCCCAATCACACAAATTCAATTTTGACCAGTAGATGGCACTGGAAAGAAAGGAATACAGCCAGGCTACCACATCCAGACAACTTCACCCTGTGGAAGCAGGGGAAAGGCTCAACACCAGATTGGCAATTGTTTGGCCAGAAAATTCTCCCAGAAATTTAAACGAAAATTTTAAGAGGTACCTGCTCAAATTGAACCAATTCTAATAAGCCTACGATAATGAACAGTTTTGTAATTAACTATTGTCTGTTTATAGATAAAAATTTGTTAAGAGCTTCCAGATGAAGATGGCATGAGTTCTTACAAGTCTATCATTCATCAGGCATATGAAAAAAGTTTAAAGACTTCTGGAAATATATTACAACAGCATACGTTTTGAATAATGGAAAAAACCAAGTGTCAAAAGTAAATTAAAGTAATTCTTCTTACAAAAGTCTAAGGCCTGACAAAACCAAATCTAGAAAACCTCTCAGTAAAACTAATAGAGCAGCTCAATGTAATTTCCAGTTTAAACTTAACATTTAGCTTTATTCCAGAGGCAGTTGTGTAAGATGGCACGATTTGCTAAAAGTTGTGATAATTTTGTAAAGTATGTTTGTGAGAAGGTTATGAATGATACGATTTTTCTTTGAACGGTTATCTTTTTCAGGTTTTTAACATTACACATCGCTAGAACTAATGTTTCAGAAGGCTGTCTTCCCAGAAATATATCCACGTATCTATGCATTAAATATATACGTATCCACGCATCACTCACGTTCCCACACACATATATGCATGGTGAAAACAGAAAAAAAAAATGTTACACTTTCAGACATAAAAAAATCTTTACAGTAAAAATACAGCCTCTCAGACCTCATGTTTAAAATTTGAAACTACTTGCTTTCAGGTTTCCAGGATAAGAAAGGAAGGAAGAAAGGAAGGAAAATGAAGGAAGGAAGGAAGACAGGAAGGAAAAGAAGAGAGAGGGAGAAGAGTTTGTTCTAAGTAAGCAGACATGCTCCTCCAAAATGACTTCTTGTCATTTTTGTACTTCTAAAATTGGGAGTTTGAGTTTAAGAGTTACTCCTTTTCACCTTTTACTCCAAGAAAGTGCGTGAAAGATAGCGGATACACATTTCACATGTCATGCTACACATTTGAGTGCTTCCTGAGAGGGCTCTAAATCAGAACTAGACTGACATCGACAACAGAAAGTGTACTGCGCTGAATAAAAGTGAAAAGTAATTCTCAATCTCTCTCAGGTCCAGTCATCTAAGAACAGCAGAGGAAAACGTTACTTTTATTGCTGCATCATAGTACAGAAATTGTGCACTTCTTTATCACGTTACTCTTTAGCGTTAGGTTTCTTTTCCCCATTTGACAGTGACCGGAAATCAACTGTCAAGAAAGGAAAATTAATTAATATGTAACACTTGGTCCTGTCGGTCCAGATCAGAGAGTCAAATTCTTATTTGGTGGAAACTGATAGAGATGCTGCAGAGTCAATGTAAACCAGCTTGGGGTCTGGCATTTAGAATTTAACTCAGAAGGACACTTTCCTAAGGCTGCAAATAAATTCACAAAACAATTATCTTCGTATTTAAAAATAAGATTCCGAATTGATTGCTTGGACCACATTCACAAGCAAACACGGGAATGCACACTCACTACTAACAAGTCAGGAGTTTTTCCTAGTCTATTTGTAAAATCATGCCTACTAAGTCAAAGCCTCCCAGTCTCTCTCTCCTAAACATTTGAGAAGGGGGCAATAGGGAAGGTAAACAGTCTTATCTGTTTCTATTACAGAGGAATGAAAAAACAGTTGGGTTCTACTTTACACACTGATTTCATAATGTACTTGTTTGAGAGCCCACAAACTGTTTAGTAAATACAACTAATTTCTGGAAAATCAAAATATTGTCTCTCATTCCTGAGGTATCCTGGAAAAAACCAGTGAGCACAAACCAATTTATTTATAATAAGTGTATTAAAAAATAACGGCTTTTGTCTTTCAAGTTATTAGGTAAACTATTTTGCATTAAAGAGTTTTTTTTCATGTGGGTTAAAAGAATTTAAAATGCATGTAAACTGAAACTAAATAATTAACTACAATCCGGTAGGCAAACATTCCACCTTCTTTTTTTTTTTTTTTTATCTCTCCCCCTCTTTTTCTGCTAACAAGCCACCCAGTTTTACTTTCTTGCCTCCTCCCATTCACTCCACCCTGTGGAACTCTGCCAAGTCAGTCCCAACTTGTCCAAACAGGACACGGCTTTTGATAAGATTTTTTTGCTCACACCCTGTACTTCAGAAAGACAAATGAAGCAATTGGTTTTTGTATGCAAATAAGGACAGGTGCAAGGTAAAGTCCAGGCAAAGTCCCTCAGTATTCTCCTATCTGAAGTCCAGTGAAGACAGCAAGCCAGAAAAAGCACGAACTCTGCCCTTATGATCCAACATGCAGCGAAGTATCCCTTCCAGAAGGGAAGTTCATCGGCAGAGCTCATCGCCTTGTCAGGATTGAAGACTTCTCGATATTAACTTCCTGACAGGTATGGTTTACTGTTTCAGAGACATAATTAAGAGTAAATAAAAGCTTAAAGGTACTTAATGTGTATTCTGACAATAAGGACTTGTACAGATTATTTACCCTGGAAGAAATGAGCAAAGCGGTTCAAGAGTGCACCCAGACTACACATCTGCACTGCAGAGCAGCTGGACAAGAGCAACCCTGTTGCAGCTGCTCCCGGCAGCTCTGCACCTCCACCGCCAAAGTCCACCAACTCTGCAGACCTGCCATGAGAGGCCGGGGTGGAGGGGCAGTTTTGACTGTGAACATCCAGCAGCTACAATGCCTCCCTCTTAACACAGAGCCTTTGCTCTCAGTAAACACCTGGAAGAGCAGCCAGTGACCTGACTCTTGTTGCAGACCAGGGGGGTGGTGACCCTAAATTCTACCTCTCTTCACCCTGCACGAAAGCACACACAGGGTTTGCTTTCTCAACCTTTGTGCCTGAGGGAAGCGAGGAATGCTGCCCCATGGCACAGCGAGGCTTTGTCTAAAGGCTTCAAGGTATGATTGTTATTGTTGGTGTAATTGCAGAATAACGTAATGGTATCTGCTAAATTAGCACCGCATGAGCGCCCTCCGCCAAGATGCTGCAGCTCCTGCTGCCGGGATCTAGAAGCCAATGTAAGTCATGTGGGGAAGGCTGTTCAGGCCAAGCCCTTTGGGACTTGGGCCGTGGCTCTGAAACCATTACTTCTTCTGTGAGCCTCAAGTCCAACTTCCCCTGATACTAAGGAGAAGTGATAGTATCAGAAAACTCTCCACTGATGAAATGCAAAGGGTGGGGAGGTTTTCTGAACCTGGGGGAGAAGTCTTCTTCAGCAGAACCTTGAAAGACAGCTTGACAGAGGAAAAAAAAGAGGTTCTGATAGCAGGATTCACTGGAAAAGGTACAAAAAGTGTTTTCCAGAGCTAGTAACAAGCTGCGTTTGCACCTACGGCACCAGCTGCTCTTCAAGACCTGAGTCAGCAAAAAAAAGGGGTTTCTAAAGTTCCATTAAGTTTAATGGGAAGTAAGCAAGTGCTTAACTGCACTGGGCCCCAAAATAGCAGCAGGCAAAGAAACTCTCCAGCTCAGCACAGCAGTCAGACTCAGTCAAGGAAAGCAAGAGCAGGGGAAGGAGCTAAGGCCCAGACACAGTGCGGGGGGAAGGGACCGGAGCAGCCAGTCCATGAAGAACGGGGGGAGAATCATGAAAAACTAGTACGTCAAGAAAATGTTTCACTGATCAGTAGCCTTCTCTCTTTGTTTATTCACTGGATTTCCACTGGGAAATGGTAGTAACTCTTGAAAAAGTTAGGATATCTCGTAAAAAGAAAATGGTACCTGGGCCAAAATTTTCTGCTGAAAAAATTTTCTTGACAGGCACGAGAAAAGAGAATATTTCTATAGGTTCTGTTATTTAATATTTGACTATTTTTTTCTTCTTATTGACTTGAAAATATTTTTCCTTTCTTACCTTCCTCTTCTCAAAATTGCAAGCAGGCTGAAAAATCTGGGGGTTTTGCACAACTTGTGCATCCTAACTTTGCTGACGTCACTTTGTTTGACTTACAACTGCGTTGACATAATCATTTATCAGCTGTGTAGCAGCCCAATCAGTATTTCCATTAAATTTACGATAATACTGTTGCAGGCTCTTCAAAGCCATGTACCTGGAAATGGCTTTGTGTGTAAAAATGTTGGGCAGAGCAGCTCTTGCAGTGCTCATCAAGAAAGTATCCTCTCTACCAAGGAAAAATAGAGCCCATACAAACCCTGTTCAACCTTCAGTTCTACATTTACAGAACCTAGGGGAGAAAGAAAGAAAAACTCTTGAGGCACCTCCATTAGACAATATTCTCCCTTATCAGCGCAGACTGCTGTCTGGTTTCCTGTCTCAAGCTACTTCTTAGAAGGAGAAACAGTCTAGTAAGGATAAAAGATCAGAGTTTTGAAAACAAGTGAAGTATGTGGAATGGTATGATAATCTTTCCTTACCAAACTGAACTTTGTTTGTTTGTTGTGTTTTTCTGAAGTGGTTAATTTTGAAGAGAATTTAAATGGAAAACTATAAATCCTATGCTTTTATTATGAGGAAAGAATGAGAGAAAATACTGTTCTCTATGTAAAGGGTTCTACTATTTCGTGAAACATATGAAACAAGAGATTCAACATCTTTGACAGTATGGGGTAGGGAAAAAAAATCTAATCCTAAAGAAAGGAAGCACACATTTAAGAATAATAGCCTAAATGATTAATTTGAATGAGGAATTGAATACAGGGCAAATGTCAATGAACTTCTATGTACCTAAAGAACTGGAAAAAACCCCCAAACTAAACATGGAGAAGAGCTGGATAGTGCAGTGGGTACAAATGAGCCACTGATCAAAGCAGTTTAGACTCTTTAAAAGTGGAAAGTCTGTCATGCCTTCATGGATCACGTTAGTTTGTCAGTAACACACACTGACTGCATGATAGGCAGACCATGCATTTGTTTTTTTTTCCATTCTGACTTACTTTACTATTAAAAACCTGTTAGACCTTTACCTTTCCATTTGGCTGATCTACACTTACACTTCCTTCCCCTGGGAGATACCAACTACGGCTACAAAACCATCAAAGGAAGCCTCAGTGAATGCTTAATAGGGAAGGGTTAAATCTCTCCTAAAATCAGCTCTGCCAAACTTCATATTCTGGATTGCAAGCAACTAGCCTGGGAATGAAAACACAAAGCTTCAATGCTGACAGCATAAAGGAACTCTAAAAGACCTCCTGTTAACGGTGTTAATTAATATTAAAAAGTTGGTTTACAAAACTATTATAATTTTAACCTTAGTCCCCGATTTTGTAGAACTTCTGGCTGCGAAAAGGTGTGAACCACAAAATGTACTGCATTTATTACACAGCAGTTTCCAGTATTAAATGCAGTTAAATGCAACACTTTTCCTCTGTCATGGGAAAAAAATTAAACGTTTGAAATCCTAAGCAAATTAACAGTACCAGAATTAAGATATTTAATCAGGTTCTAATGGATAAACTCATTTGTGGTATTGTAAAATTAGCAGAAGAACAACTAAGTAAAAGCAACTCAGAGTAAGAAAGGAAAATAATCAATGAACAACTTACCAAAACCGTGTGGCCAAATACTTCTTGTTATCTGGATTTCTGAACAGACAAAAAAACAAGTTGATGTAAGGATGTGCGCATAGTTCAGTAAAATTTATTTTTCACATACAATTAAGGCCTGAAAGAGGAAGTTTAAAGCATGTATTTCGGATACTTCTTAAAAAGATACCTGCCACAATCACAAACAGCTAACTTTGAGCATCCAAAAGCACAAGAGCAGGAACCAATAAATTACTTTAAAAATGAGTGAAGTAAAAAAGGGGTAAAATGAAAGGGTGGAAGTATTTCTGTGTGCAGAGAAACCATGCACATTCTGGCCCATAAGTGACAGAGAGGAATAAACACTCCATCTTGCATCTTCACCCAGGGTCTGATTCAAAGCCCATTGAAGCTAATGCAAGTCTTTCTCTTGATTTCAGTGAGTTTTGGCTTGAGTCCTTTAGCTCTTCTTCTCTCAGATCCAAAGCAAGAGAAAGATTTATGTCTCTCTCTGAATTTTCCCTCAATATTTCTCTTTGTCTGCCTGCAGCAGGGTGTGGGGAGAAGACAAATATAAAACCAGGGGTAAAATATTTACTTTCATGCCTTCAATAATGCAAAATATGGGACAGCCATACCTATTCATTCCAAAGAAAAGTTAGGCAGCAGTGCCTCATTTTCTGTAATGCATCTGGAAGACAGTGAAATCTTCCAGTTTGTGTAAGAATACCTATTCCTTGTGCCTCATTTTCTGTAATGCATCTGTAAGACAGTGAAATCTTCTGGTTTGGATAAGAAGAAAATACCTATTCCTTTTGAGATCTGGAAAGACAAAGCGCTTACGGCGGGCCATTCGGGTTGAGGAAGGGCAGGAAAAAGCATGAGCCTACAGCAGCTGTAGGCTCTTTTCTCACCAGTGTAAGGCTGCGACTTTCATGGAGCTACTCCAGATCGGCTGATGAGTGAGAGAGAGCACAAAACGGGCTCGCAACTTTCTGGAGACCCGAGCACAAGTTTCCAGGGAAGGCGGCGAAGCTCTCAGGTTCACCCCACAGCTACACTGGAGCAGAGGGCTTGCGTTAAAGGTTAACGTGGAAACCTCATTATGACATAACACAGGCATCTTAAGCAATCATGTGTAGAGACATGATAACTCATTGGGTGGGGATTGGGAGTTGAGGGGCAGTGACAAGGGGCCTGGACGAGGCTACCAATCTGCCAGAAAACAGCCCGAAACAGGAAAGAGCACCACATATGCCACTTGGAATGTGTGACGCAAACCCCAGCCTTGAAACAAAGAACAGGAAACAGCTCTGCTGGCTGCGCTGGGGAGAAAGCACAGAGAAACATTTAGGCGGCCCTCCCTGACCCTATATTCATGAGCAGCTGGAGTCTTTTAAAACAACAACAGTGGGTGGAGGTGTTTGTTCATTGGGTGTGAATAAAAACACTGTCCTTATGCAGGGGACCTGCCCTATTTACAAACAGGCTCCCTTACCATAAGGGAGCAGGAGATTTTTAGACACCACGGGTCATGACGATTAAGCTGAAACCTTCCCTAGGACCAGTTGGTTTATTACTGTATTTACAGAACGCCAGTAGCTAAACAGAGCTACAGCCTCGCGACATCAAACAGGCAGCGCCCGGCCGCACAGCGGGCACCCTCTTCGTGGACAAAGCTAGGGGGATCGGACCGCTGCGGCAGTGACCCGCAAAGCTGCGGGTTGCTCCTGGACAGTGCCTCACTTCAGTACTGCCCAGCAGCTGAGGACCAACATCACTCACTGCACCCAAGAGCACTTTTCTAAGCTGTCACACGTTTAGCCTTCTGCATCTGTGTTTCATCTCAGGACCTGATTTTTCATGGATATAATACCTTTATTCTTGAAGCACCCAAATATACAGCTGAATAAATGAAATAAGCTGACGCCACGAGGCAAAGGCACATCTTGTCTAGATGCCACGCAACAGAATAACTTCAACGTCCGTTTTCCTTCAAAGCTGTGGTTTCAAATACTCTCTTCTCTTACATACTTTGCATCAACTATTTATATACCATGGGTGGGACATCTAATATCCAACGTGAGAATGTGTTACAGCAAATTATGTGGATGAGTACCACAGGAACACTAATAATTGCTGTGGGGTTTCAGGGCTGAAGTTTAACAAGATACATGAGGTGACAACCAACTAGTACAGCATCTACAGAGCAACGTGTAGGTGTGGGTTTTGCACCGATAGTATCGGTTCCTTACTTTCTTCATACCAAATGTCTGGAAATATAAGTAATTTGGGGGTTGTATAACTCCCATTTCTTTATCTCAGAGCCTTCAACTAATCCCACTTGCACTGACATCATCATTTATCTGAAGACTTTGCTTTTGGCTAAACAGGTGTTGCCTAGGTCAAAACCTCGCAGTACCTAAGGGCTCTGCAGCTTACAGAAAATTTTGCTCAGTTTCTCTGGGAAGGGAGAGACCATTTATTATCATCTTCCCCTCCTGCCCTTACCCGCAGTCTGCCTTGTGGTCTGTAATGTATCTCTGATAGGGTGTGCAGGGGGGAAGAAAAAAGTATTTGCCTGCTTGGGAAAAAAGTAAGAAAGGACGCTCAAGATAGCTTCAGTTTTTTTTGTATTTTGCTACTGGACAAAGTATTCTTAAAAATACAAGAGGAAAGTTAGTTTGAAATAAATCTCTTCTGGGTCAGGCAGGATTATCAAATCCAGATGTAACTCCTCTCACACAAGAAGCAGCTCCTCATGCGATGATTGAGACAGTGTATCTTAAAAGTATGCTATGGAAAAAAATCATTAGCGAGCAGCCACGCAATCTCCTATTTTCAATACAGGTAATGAACATTTATGGGTAACAGTTTAAATAAAGTCAAGTCTTCAAAGCTCTCCCGTCAGTCACCCAAACTCAGCTTTTCCCAACAAGAAAACCTGCAGAGTTCAGCTCCACAAAAGTGCCACCTCCTGAATTTTCAAAGGCGAGGAAACAAGTAACACCCAGCAGCCAGTTGAGGTACAGCATCCGACTCACCGAGGGAGTGCACAAAAACAACTTTAATGTATTTTTTTTCCCCCCATAACTCCCGAATGACCACTCGAACTGGTCTGAAATAGGTCTTTCTCCCCATCTCTGCCCAGGCGCTGTGATCTCCCGGCGCGGGCTCCTCTTGCTGAACCTTCCTTCCCCAGGGATCCCCTAGCTGCGCCAGGCACCCACCTGACGAAGGTCCAGAGCAAGTAACTCCTGTTCCCATTTCGGCTTTCAAGACAAAACACCACCACCAAAACCCAACCCGGCATCCAGAACAGGGGGGCTAATTACGGTCCTTATTTCTAACTCCACGCTCGGCTGCGGTGCTGTCCCAGGCGCATCGCGGTTTAACTCGGCTACGCGGTGCTCCGGTTCGGTGACAACACGAGCAGTAAGTTTCTGAAAGCCAGTCTCATCCTAGACTTCACCGGGCGTTAAACCCGGGGGGGGGGGGGGGGGGGCACACACGGCGCTGCCCGGATCAGCTCCGCGCTACCGGCGGGACACTGCTAAGAGCCGAGCTCCAGCCCCGGCACCTCCCCCGCCGCCCTCCGAGCCGAGGGATCCCGCTGCGCGTTTCACCCCCGTTTCACCCGTGCGGCAGCGATGTCACTTCAGCCTCCCACCGGGACGAGCCCGTCCACCTCGGCGGGAGGCGGCCCGGAGGGGCGGGCGGCGCGCGGGAGGCCCCAGCCATCCCCACCCCCCCCCCCCGCCAGGGAGCGAGGCCGGCGGAGGGGGGGGGGGGGGGGGGGGGGGGAGCGCCGCGGGGAAGGCGGCCGCGCTGCCTCGGCCCCGAGCGGCGCCGCCGGCCACGCAGGTGCGCGGCCCGCCCGGGCGGGCGCGAAGGACAGCGGCAGCGCCCCCCACCCTCCCCCGGCGCCTCACCGCGCCGGCGGCCACGCGGGAAGTTCCACGGGAGCCCCGGAGGGAGCCGTGCTGTGATGGGAGTCCCGCGGGTGAGCCCTGCGCCAGCCCCCCCCGCATGGCAGAGCCTAGACGGACACCCCGCGGCCCGCGCTGCTGGCGGCGCCCACCCCCCGCCGCCCCAGGCTCCGCGGCGCTGCAGCGCCTGGAAACTTTCCTCCTCCGGCACCTCCATCCAGCAGCCGGCACAGCCCCGGCTCCCCCGCCCGCCCGCCCGCCCTCACACTTACGCTCAGGCGGGCGGTGCGGAGGGCGCCGGGCCTCCGGGCGTCGCGGTAGGTTTGCGGGGGCTGGGGGCGCTCGGCCGGCGCGTCCCGCGGCTGAGGCGCCTCGGCGGTGGCTCCGGGTGTGTGTGCGAGGAGGAGCTGCCCGCCCGCCCGCCGCCCTGCCTCCCGCCCTCCGCCCGCCTTCCCCCCGGGCTCCTGGCACCGGGCCGCGATGTCACATGACGCCGGCGCCGCTCGCCCTGCCCGGCTCCCCGGGCCGGCGGGGTGAGTGGCGGTGGGAGGGTCACGGCGGGGAGCGCCGCGGCGGGGAGCGGGGCCGGGCGGTTCCCCCGCCCGCGGGGCGGAGGCTCCGCCGAGGGGCCGGGGCGAGTCACCGCGCACAAACAGCCCGCCCTGCCTCCCGGGGGCAGACGGATTCGCGCAGACACTAATTATCCCCAGCAGCCCGGGGAGGGGAGCGCAGCGGGGCCGCGACCGCCCCGCTGACAAACCTGCCCGTCCGGCTTCCTCCTCCCCTCCCCGTGTGTCAGGCAGAGGCGTGCGCCTGGCACCCGGCCCCGCAGCGCACCCCGTCCCCTCCCTCCGCGCCCACCCCGGCCGACCTGCGGCGGCAAAACAACAGCAACACCCAGCGCCCCGGGGGGAAGGAAGGGAGGTGCTGGCTCTGGGGCGCTGCCGCCGAGCTGGCTTCGCCGGCGGGGGCTGGGAAAGGGAGCGGGGCGGGCGCGGAGCCGGGGCGGCGGTTCCCCTGCCCTGCCGCCGCGGGGCTGCCAGCGCCGCGCCCCATCGCGGCGGGGCCGGGCGAGGCGGGGCCCGGCGGCGCTGGCCGCGGTGCGGACCGGCGGGCGTGGGGCAGAGGAGTCGGCCCGCCCCGGCTTGGCGGCTCGCCCGCCCTCGGCCGCCGGGGCTGCCGGCTGCCTGAGGCCCGTGCCGGGGTGGGTATTTTTACGGCTGTGATCAGCACATCGTGCCCGGGTGCGCTCCCGCCTCTCGCCGGGGAGAGGCTCCGCGCGGGAGGGAAAGGGACAGGCGGGGAGAGGCGCCGCCAGCTTTCCCCGGGGCCGCCTGCCCCTGCCAGCCCGGACCCCTGCCGGGGACAGGTGTCGCCCTCCGTCCTGCCCCTCTCCGGGCTCCTCTCCGAGCTGGCGGGGCGGAGCGGGGGAGCGGCGGCTGCCGCCCTTCCCAGGAGGGGCGGGCGGCTCGGCTGGGGGAGGCCTGGCGCAGGGGCACCGGGGCACGCTGCCGCCGCGGGGAGGCCGAGGTTGACTCGAGACGGAGTTGTCCGAGGTTCAGCGCACCTGAAACGGGACCCACGGGTAGACCCAGGGGCTTCACTCGTAGCTGTGCTTTTTAAAAACACGTATCCTGGCCTGCTGTCTCAGCTCCATTGGCTAGGGAAAGGTGCTGCCACTAATTCGCTGGATTGTGCTTGCGGTTGTTACAGCGCGCCGTCCGTATAAAATCATGTCCTCTCCTGATATCTGGTACCTAAAAGTGACGGCAAGGAGGAAGCCAGTGTTGTGCTTGGCAAGGCCCTGTCCTGCAGCGCGGGCTGCGTGGCCGGATGAAAAGCCCATGCTGATTCCTGTGGATGGAGAGCTCGTCCTGCGGGACCCTGGTTGCGTGCTTGGTCTCCTGGGTGAAGCCGGTGGTAGGTGCTGAGCATCTCCAGCTCCCTAGGATCGGTCTGTGTATTCCACTGCCTGAATAGGACCCTGATGCAATATGCCCGTTTTTTGTGTGTTCGGGTTGTTACTTCTATTTGATTATTATTAACCCAGTCGGTAATGCTGTAAAAGCAAAACAAAGGGAGAAGGGGAAATGATCGGGGGAAAGTGTTTTCAAACACGCTGCTGTGTGCAGGCGCATTTGATCTATGTCTTTATTTCTAGGATGTTTTAATGCATCCCTTGATTTAGCTTGCTGGTCTGTACGGCTTTAAAAAGCAAACGAAGACACCAATCTAAAGCCCTGAAGGGTATGACTCAGTGACATAACAATAAATTGTAGTATCTCCTGCTAAGTAATTACACTGTATCATGTCATAACAAGGTATTGTTGAAATACTATCATGTAGCTCATAAAGTGTCATTTTTTTATTATAAGCCTATAAAATAAACAGAAATGCTGTGTTGGAACATAGACACGGACACAAAACATTTCATTAGGGCTGTGAAAAGGAACTGCTGTTGTTTCCTTGCATGAATGTACTCAGGATAAAGTAGTTATGTCCCAGTTTTGCATTCCTCTATTCTGGGAACTAGCAGAGGTTACACAGCTAATTAGAATGCTTAGGTCAGAGGCAGAGCTGTTTTGGTGTCAAATCATGAGAAATGACAAAATATTTAGTAGCAGCTAGCATGCTGCTCCTGGTAAAGTCACCAGATTTTCCTGCTGTTACCTTGTTCTGGCCTCAGATGAACCTGTTTTAATCTAGTGTAATTTTACTGTCTTCTTGTGAAGTCACTTTGGATTTATATTGGCAAACGAGAGGGGAGGGAGGATTGTGAATGATGCTTTTGCAGTGCCAAGCAGGATTGTACACCTATCAGCTTTTTGTTGCCTTCCTGTGTTTGGTTTTCATACTTTAACCATTAAAAAAAATGAAGGGATGGTCAAATCCTGAAGGGAACAGAATCTTATTGATTTTAATGGGAATTGAAAAACCAGGAGGGAGAAGCTGGGACACGGAGGGTCCTTGCCATCTGGTTAGCAGACCCAGAAGCTTTAACCAGGTCTGGAAGTGTTTCTAGATCAAAGGACTGGCTGATGGCAGCCATTAACATCTTCCAGCCCAACACCTCCTCCATCCCTGCTCTGCCCATCATCCCCGCAGCATTTCAAATGTTGACATGCTGAATGGCTTCTCTCTCAAAACAGAAGGAAGAACAGTCCTTGGTATTGAAAGAATAAAGAATATCCCTTGGGTGTCCTTTGGTTTGCAGCACATGGTATGAGCCCTTGCCACAAGGAGGTTAGACCTGACAGAGCCTTGAGCATCCATACTCCCGAGCGTTTGGGAGAGATAATACACACATACAGATTTCTGGTTTCAGCAGACAGGAGGTGGTACGTAGAGTGGGTGGAGTTGAACATACGGATCTTTGGTGTGGACAAGTCAGTATTAAAATGCTCAGTGAAAAGGTATAATATATTCAGGTGTCTGTTAAAGGGCCAAAGCCAGCCATGGTGAGATGAAGCCTTGCTACAATCAGCTAAATTACCACTGTAATGAATGTGACTTAAATTGTACACAAATTTATGGCTTTTAAAGGTAAAAGCCATATTCTGTTTCTGCTAGTTAGGAATTTTGTGTACTTTTTCAGCCTTTAATTCAACTCCGGATTATGGGGTGAAGTTGGAATGGGTTGCTGGTCCGAAGCAATGCAGGTATTGAGCTGGCATTTCTTCAGGGTTTCTCTGTGTTACAAAATGTACTAGATGATAGTCAGAGTGGTATTTATGCAGGGAAAATACCCACTGGAATTAGCAGACTTTTGCCTTAGTCCACAGATACAGGGTAAGGCCTAGACATGTTTGAGGTATTTGGATATCTGTGTATAAACTTACTGTGTTCTGTAGAGTTTCAGGTCAGGTAGTCACCTCGTACATCTGGTACTCACTGAACTGCTTCTGAAGTGAATGGGAGAGATTGTCACATAGCCAGCAATAGTCATTATTTTTGTTAAACACAGTTCACATCTTGGAAGAACCATAAATTTAACACTTAAAATGGTATTTATTGCACCCCAAATGTTTAATCTCAGCAGTACGGTGATGATACAATCCGGTGTTGTAGTTCCAAGATTTTAGAAGTTTGGAAGTTGAGACAGTAGGAGTTTAAAGAGGAGTTTTAATGATTTAGAAGCTTAAGTAAGTCTATGCTGCAGTCACAGACATACCTGAGCTGGTTTTAAACTAGTCAGCTGGGGAGCTGGTAGCAATCCAGCTTTGGCAGCAAGGAACTCGGAGCCGGCTGGAAAACATGCCCAAAAAGCTGGGTAAATACTTGAGTGGCTTAGGCTGGCCTGAACTCAATGGCTAGACTACTACTGGTGCCCAAGCCAGCTAATTCAAAGCTTGCCTGGCTATGTTTACACTATACTGCAGTCACATTAGTTGTGACTGTGGTATAGATACACCTTCTGCTGAATTCTGTGACTCATCCCCGTCTTGTGGCAATTGATTCCCGTGCCATTGTGGGAGCTGTGGGTAGCATCAACCCACCGGTCCCCACGAGAGGCTTTTGCAGGTATTAAAAACGTCACACTACAACATGAGATGTGCTTTTATTGCACTGAAACTTCCCATATTGCCATGGTGGGCCCTCATCTTGTAGCCACTCGGGCACGTGAGCAACCCGTGAGTCAACCCGTGTGTTTGTATAATTGGGACCTTATTGTTTGCTTGGAGGAAGGGCAAGGCGGCGCAAGCAGCCAGGCTCCGCGGCTCTGTCGTGCAGGTGCAGGCAAGAGGAAACCACTGGAGGAGCTTGGGCAGAGCTGGTGTTGAGGTGCATGGGGCCTAGGGCAGAGGCAAAGGCGTGAACCCCTCCCTCCTGCCCACACGCTGGATGACGAGTCCTGCTGCCTGACCTGGCCCAGGTTCCTCCTCCCTGCCTGCCCGAGGACCAAGACAATTGCAGTAGTTGCTCACCCCTGAAATGAATTCTCATTTTGTGCAGAAACAAATTTCAGACACCACAACACAGGGCTCTTTTGTGTCCAGCGCCTCACACGAGGAAAGGATGGACAGCTGCTCTTTCTAGTTAAAACCACGGGGTCGCACATGACTGCTTTTAATAAAAAACTAGCCCTCTGAGGGTCAGCCCTCAAGTCCACTGCAGCAAAGTTACAGAGACAGCATCTGGGGATGGGGCTGTGTGTGTTGAATTTCTTGTTAAGTCGAATGTATGAGAACAAGCATGCTGTTGTTACCGGTGTAGCTGCTACTGAAGACTGTTGGACTTGAATTTCATTATTTGAAGTGTGGAAAGATTGTTGTATTAAGTATTGATGTCCGAGGTGTAGTTGAGGGACACTTGAGATTTCCCCAGCAGAAAGAACAGCAGCAGTTTTGGAAATAATAGCAGATACGTATGTGTAAGGATTGTTGGGTCTAGAGTCCAAATTCTCATCCAGTTTTGCTGATATGAACTCAAGTGGGTGTGGCTGTTGATGTAATTGAGATCACAGTCTTGCCATCTGTGTAGATGCTCTGTCTCTTACTACTGTTCTTGAGCTTTATTACTATAATGACATTTTCCTCAGCACTGGAGCTGGAATTCCGCCTCAGTATGTAGCACAGGAAACAGATGATTTGATTTGCTCATACAAAAAATATATGCAGTCAGTGGTTTGGTTATGAAAATTCCGTTGCTTTTAGTGTCTGTCCACTATTCCTTCCCATCATAAAGCAATGGGAAACGCAAATAAGAAATTAGTTACTCTGTTCAGATCAGTTCCCTGGATAGAAGATGTAGCTGTTGACTTACGCTGTATAAGATTTGCTCTGTGTTCCAAAATACACTGTGAAAGTATTGAATTGATGGGAAGTCCAAAGAAATAATTCTGCTCTTAGCCGTTCTCAAATCTTATTTTGCTCCAGTTAGACAGAAGGTCGAATTGTTAACAGATGAAAGTTGGCTTTACTGTGCAAAAAGTAATTTAGATGTATCTATTTATGTCTGCTGAGGGTTGATAGCATGTCAAAGCCTCTGACTTTGCTCAGTCAGGCAACTCAATGGACGCAACGCCAGGTTCCTCCTAGGAGAAAAATAGATCTTGGATCTTCCAGGAGATAGTTAAGGCTATCTAACTAAAGTAGCCCATAGTTAAGGTTGCTATACCTCCAGTAATTTATTTGCTTGACTGATGGGGAAATAGATAAATTTTAAGATGTTATGTTAATTTGTCTGTTTGTTTAATTAAAGCATTTATTTCCCCATTTTGTCGTGTTTTATTATGTGTTGCTTCAGCTTTATATAACTTGAGCAGGACACAGACTGACCTTTGGAGGTCTCGTATATCCACAGATCACAGGTTTTTAGGTGTCCTGCTAGAATGGAGGAACAACTTTGTGTCTAATGTGGGCAACTGAGAGGCGTCTTAAAATATGGAAGATGCTCAATGCCCATTTTTGCATTGTTTCCCCCTTTCACATTGGGAGAGTATGTTTTCTTTGGTAGTTTAGGATGTATTGTCAGGAATTAAAGAGTCCAATTCAGGTCTGACATAACTCCATTGGCTTACTGGAATTTCCACAGTCACAAGTGACTCATAATGCTCAACATTCAAAAACAGCCTCCAAAATTGTACAATATTGGGAAACAATGGTTTGGTTTGGTTTTCAAAGCTTGTATTGCATGAAAAGCGTATACTAGCAGCATTTGAAAAGTTAGCATAGGACTGAAAAATGTTGTGTCTCCGTCACTCTAATGTCATTAAATACTTACTGAAAAGTTAGCACATTTCTTTGCTGATTTGTGTGGTCCTGAAATGGCTTCTCAGGTGAAGTGTAGGATTTAATTCCTTTGTCTGAAGAGATGTACTGAAGTTGGCATGATATTGGTTCCTTCCCTTGCTGTTTGAAAAAACTGCAGAATCTGACCAGTTTGGACTAGCTGCCATCTTTAGCTGAATTTTTGTATATTAAAAATATCAATCGGTATATTAAAATATAGTATATTTAAAAAAAGAAACAACAACCAAGCCCCATTTCAGTAAGGGTTATGGCAACCTGGAGAAGAAATGGCTTTGGGGGACCTAACAGCAGCCCCCACAGCACCTGTGGGGAGGTTACTGAGAAGCTGAAGCTGAAGCTGAGGAGCACAGTGTGAGAATGGGAGACAGTGGTAATAAAAACGAGGGAACGGGCCAGGTCCAGCACAAGAAAAAGTAGTCTTTTGCCGTGGAGTTTTGGAACAGGTTGCCCAGAAAGGCTCTCAAATCTTTTCAAAAGGTTTTTTGACTGGACAAAGCCTAGATAAATATCTTCTGAATTTGGAGCTGAATCTACTCTGAACAGGCAATTGGAATAAATGGTTTCCTGAGGTCCCTTCCAACATGACCGATGCTGTGATCCTTTGATTCTGTGTTAAGTACCACTTTTAGGGGAAGATAAGGATCATCATGTGCTTTAAAGTCATGCCGTTCATGGCAATCACTGCCTATACAATACTGTACTTGTTAAATAGGAAACCTGAATGAAAACAAGATTAAGTTAAAATTACTGTAATGCAGACATTAACAACAAAATAAAGGAATAGCCAGTGGCCATCTTTCATACTTTAAAGTAGCCCTATATACTCTAGCAAGAATGGCATCTGTTGGTTAAAAACAGAAAACAAGGGCTGTTCTCTATTTTTACCAGCCATACCATCCATTTTTATTATTTTTTCCTTTCCTGCATATCCTAAGTATTAAAAAAAGCATTTGGGAAAATATAGCTGCGCATCCTTTCAAAAATATATTTTTTTTTCTTATATCAACACATCTAATTTTTGTAACAAAGCTGCTGGTTTCATGATACTTCCGAATTACTTTTGTAAAGCGACGTTGTTTAGAATTTCAGTTTATGAATGTAAAGATTAATGTTCTGGGTGATACCAGCTATAGCGTGAAATACAGTCCCCTATAGGAAATGTAATTCTTTGCCTTCTACACAGGCACCTAGTAATACCATTATTGATCCACCTATTTTAATGAAAAGGGATTCGACAGAAAATTTTAATTACATACTTAACAATACAGTTTCTGTCGTAAGGAAAATATATCGTTCTACCTGCAGAACAAGATTCTCAGCTCATAAATTAATGAAAGAAAACACCTGTTAGATGCCTATTGCTTTGACCACCCGTGCCTCATGCTTCCAACTACGGCATGAAGTGTGGATGAATTTTCACCAACACAATACTGGCAAATACTTCGAGACAGTGCAGCCAGCAGAAACTTGAGATGAGGATTATCTTGTAGGTCTGGTTTTTCATCCTAGCTAGGGTGTGTTACCTTAATAAGTAAGTCAAATAATTACTTATTTACAGATTCAGCAAATGGGAAGGTCACACTGGCATTTCTGAGCAAAGAACCACACTGAACTGGTCAGTTAAAGTGGCCTGAATTTCTTTGAAATACTCTGATAGTAGTTAGAATTCAAGCAAAGTCTAGGGGATTGTAAAAGGAAAGGTACTGGGATAGGAGGGGACATGGCACTCAGAATACCTGGAGACTGTTTGGAGTGGGGGGTACTACATAGGTACCTTGCTTACAACTCAGTTTCTTGTTCAGGATTTCATTAAGAAATATTGAGTGACATTAAAATGACGTGAAAGCAAGTAAACTGTTTCACAATATGTGTGAGTCTTCCAGTTGTGCTCATAGTTTTTTCAATACAATGGGAAAAGCATTTGTACAGTGTGTTTCGCCAAACACCTTCGTAAATTTTATTGAATCAGTTAAAACTAGAAGCAGAAAAACATTTTCCAGTCTCAGCTTTAAGGGAAGACTCACAGTTTCTGTTCCTTAATCTACAACACTTCATAGTAATATTATCTTTTAAAAAATGACCTTTTTAAGTTCTCAGCTTTTTGGTGAAACACTTTTGAAGGAATCAGATTGTCAGAAAATAGGGGAGTCAGTACATCCTAGAAATTGTTCTGTTGGCATTTTTCAAGACAAACTGGGCCTTTTGTTTGTTTGTTTTTCTAAATTTTGTTAGTGGTGACTGAAGGAGGAAATAGAATTGAAACCTCTGTGTATATATCTGTGCACTACAAGCACCGGAGTCATGGCCACCTACTTGCCTTCTCAGTGCTGGATTATTTATATTTATATTTATATTTATATTTATATTTATATTTATATTTATATTTATATTTATATTTATATTTATATTTAAATTTATATTTAAATTTATATTTATATTTATATTTATATTTATATTTATATTTATATTTATATTTATATTATTTATCTCTTTATATTTGCATGAACATGGTCTTCTAAATGTGCAAATGCAATGGACCAGTGTCTGACCTGTTTTACATGATTTGGGAAAACTCTACTAACTTCAGTAGACTTATTTAGAATGGTGTCAAAGACCATTTCAAGTACAGGACTGCACATGTAGCTTGCTAATATTTGAATCATTGAAGAGCATCTCAATGGCCTTTGTTTAATTAAAAACTGCACGTGGGTTCAAAGCTTCAGTATCAGTGTGACTGGCATTTGAGGAGCTGTGAGATATAAAACTGGGTTGTCAGGTGTGTCAGGGAAGGTGAAACAGGGCTTCTGTTCACGAAATCTGCCTACCTATGTTACCGTGTGATGTAAATACGTGTCCTAAATCACTGTGCCCGATGTCTTGGTCTGCTTGAGCTCGCTCTTTCTTTCACTGAAGAAGCATCAGCAGCATCTGTACTGGTTGTAAGAGGAGCATTTGTGGTAGTTGTTAAGCAGAGGGAGATTACAACTGATGCTAGGTTAAATAGAAAACAGTTGGGCATTTTATATGCCTGTGATGCAGGAAATCTCCACTCCAGATGTCTTTTTCTTCAAACTTTGATGATAAGCATCACATACTTGCTAAGGGAGTTTCTCTTTGCTGCACTTTTGTGAAATAGGGAAGTATGATCACTGTTTCACTCATGGAAAACAGGCAGTATTAGCAGGGAAGGGTGAAAATTAAAGTGTCTGAATCAGGCGATTATCTGTGGAACGTCCAAATGGCTATCTCAGTTTGGAAATATGGACTTAGACTTTGATGATTCAAGGGGTCAAGAGCTGAACCCAGCTTTCTTGAAAACACTGGGAAACTGGGGAACATTGGGAAAGCAGTGAACCATCTTTCCCCTTCTTACATGCAGGTGCCCAGTTGGAATTCGGTTGTATTTGGCAGAGCAATAGAGAATTGATAGGTTTTGAGGCTAGTGGACTTTTTCTACCTGATTTCCAAAACCATGAACATGATGGTGAAAAATGCCGAATGCCTTTATGCATTTACAAATCGGTTTAGAAACTCCTTTTTCCCTACCATGCGACAGAGAAATATTCATGAGTAATAGAAAAATGCCTGAGGCCGTGAGCATACCACCGTGGTTAGGTAACTTCGCTCAGAGTTTGCTCTGAGGAAGCTGGTGACTTTTGAAGTGTGCTTAGCCAGCCACCACCGCAGGCCTTGGGCACGGAGACAGCGCTGACACGACGGCTGACTGGCTGTGTTTTGGGCTACTTGGCTGGGGTGCATGGGCACACCGGAACGCTGGGTCTGGAGGTAGCTTCTTCCAAGGGAGGTTGGTTTCTGTGCGCATCCCTGTCTCGAATAGTCCAGACAAACGTACCTTCATTCCTGTTTCCAAGCAGCGGAATGTCTGCTTGGATGTGTTGCTGTCTCTCGACATCTGAACAAAATCTGCTATTACCCTTTCAATATTTTTAATGACTGTCCTATGACTAGTTTTGCCCAATCATTCCCAGATGCTTCAGCCGTGTTCAGTCCCTTATGGCCCTGAGGGCAGGCGCACAGCCTCCCAGACCTGGAGAGAGGTGTGAGGGGTACCTTTCCCTCCCAGCGCTCTCACACCGATCGCTCTCCTCTGCACAGGGTTCGCACAGGAGGATGTTCTGTCCCTCCTGATGTCCTTGCCCTCCCTCTGCAGAGACTCGTTATGTAACTTAGTGAGGCTGAATTCCAGTATCTATAGTAACATTTAAACAGAAATAAAACAGTTCCCAAAACAGGAAAAAGTTACTGAAAACTGTCCAGAAATGAGATGTTACCTCTCCCGGGTCACACAGGCAGCAAAACGTGGTTTGCTGGATCTGTATAAACCACAGATGAGGTCCTTATCCCTATTGTCTTCTTTCACAGTATGCAAGAGAGACAGAAAAGAGGAAGAGGTCTTCAGAGAGGAGACAATTGACCTGGAATGGGAACAGGGGAGGACAGCCGTGTGGCCGCTTTCCAAAGATGCTTTCAGAAACTTGGTGAGAGGGTTTTAGTAGGGATGGGTGTGGGAAGAGCCCTGGGGACGTTAACAGTGGCTGCGTTTTAAGGTGTATTGGTTCTGGGAAAGCACTGCTGAATTACATGGGACTGAGAAGACCAAGATTAGGAGAACATGAAGAAGGCTTTTCAGTCAAATTTACTCTCCTCTGTCACACTGAAGGCATGCTCTCTTCAGGCTTGTTTGGATCCCTTATGAACAGTAAAGCTACTCCTATGGCGATCACCTCTCAAAAGAACTCCCTCAGCAAAACCTTTGGTGAGGCATGGCCAAAGCAGGTTCACATCAGTGGAGAAATTCCACCTTTGCTGAAGTTATTTAGAGATACCATCATAACAACCTGCTGTAGCAATTCTCAAGCTTGGTTTAAAGTACTTGCAAATGCTCAGTATTCATTCTTGAGCACAAAAAGCTGTCCATTCACATTTCTTTATGCTTGTTCTGTGAACACACTTTCGAGGGGCACCTGTGCTGTATTTATTTCTCAAGGCATCCAGTCTGCTGTGTCATTTCTTTGGGGCATACAATATCCAAAATCTTCCTCTGGCCTGTTCACATTGTGCCCGTTGCCATCTGTCCCCTTTATGATGCCTTTGCAGACAGCATCAGGAGAGGACAATATATTGTGCATATTTCTAATAAAAGGCCTGGACAAACTCCTACTGGTCAGCCGTGTATTCCATAAGTAGTTGCAAATTTGGAGTTTGGGGCTTCTGGTGCCTCCAGTTTTGTACAGAAAGCCTGTATTTTTCTTGGATAACCCTAAAGACTCTCAACGTCTAATACAATTTACAACATTTTATTTTTCGTTCTACAATATTTGAGTGCTTGACTTTGGAAAAGGAAATGTTATATAATTGTAGGATTATATTCTGACACAAAATTGCATCTCTTTAGAGTGTGCTTTATGGCAGGTGAAAAGTATAAATTCAGAACACAGAAGTCTCAAATGAGATTTTTAACTTACTGGGTTTCGTAGATGATAATAAAATGTGTCAGTTATTCAAGATGTAAAGTGAAAATAGATACTTAAGGGTCAAGCTTTAAAGAAATAATATTTTTAAAGTGTTGACAGGTAAAATAACATCTGTATTCCAAAGCAGTGGAATATTATTGCTTTGGGGAAAATAATTACATAATTAAAAATGCAAATTAATGTTTCTTCCAAAAAGGGCTATATACTTCCCACAAAATTTGCCACTAAGTCTGAAGTCTGAAAATTGTTGCAAAGACAAACATCAGTCCTTTGGGGCTGGAAGTTCTCAGAAATAAGCACTTGAGAAAGTTAGAGCTTTTCATGCAGGCACCATTGACTTAAGAGAAGTCCTCAGTGACACGCTTTTTCCACAGTACTCCAAAACCCAAGAGTTACTCTGTTAACAAACTTGCTTTTAGTTACACAAGTAATTAATAAAAAAGTCACCGATCCATGTAAAAATTTTTAAGCAGTTATGATCAGGACTGGGGAAAGAGTTAAAGGTGAATGGAAAAAGGATCAGATGTGGAATAATTTGACCACAAAGGTCATAAATCTGACTTCAAGTGTACAAAAAAACACGACAGTGATTTTGGCAGGTAGTAACGAAGAACTGGGAGGATCAGAAATTCTGGAGTGGAAAATCAACATACACACCCACTGGACAAAATTCACCCATGTGTAAACAGCCAGCAACAGCCCATTTCTTGCATAAATCCCCTTTGCATCCTTAAGTTGGAGTAAATGTTTAGGAGCGATTTAAAGGGCATACTTGAGAAGAGAGAATTTCAGTCTTTGTGAATTAATAAGTATCCTGGATTCTGCAAAGACTTACGTATATGCCTAACCTAATATAATGCAAATATTTCTGGTGTAATAACTAATAATGTGTAAACTTAAAATGCTGTCTGTAAAGGTTAGGTAGAATTGGGACCTAAGCAAAGAAATGTAAGACATGAAGAATAAATCATAAGGTCTTTTAAGTATGTGTCAACAGTAACAGAGTAGTTAGCATACACACTGCTTTATGTATCAAAAGCGTTGTATGAACAATGGTCCAGATCCCAAATCCCAATATCCATGTCAGTGGTTCCAAGGAAATGCAAGGATTACTTTGGTAGGGTTGCTGTTCACTAAACTTTGCATGCAGCAGAGTAACTTCTGTTATTTTCAGTTAGAGTTTACAGATGAAATAGCGTGATGGAGTAAGAACTGGATGTTTGCTTCTTTTTTATATTAGGAAACATCTCAACAAAGCTGAGAGAAAACACTTTAAAGAATCAAACGAGTCATTATTATGTAGCTATGTAGCCAGGCAGTAGTAAGGAAAGCTGGTGTTGCAGCTTTCTCACTTGAAAATTCATGTTAAATAGAGATACATCGTGCGGTTGGGAAGCCCAGGGAAGAAGAATATGTCCAGATTTTGTTGTTTTCTTTAAAGATCTTGTTCAAGGAAACTCTAAGCCAGTAGGTTCACCAAAAGGCTATTGAGCCTTCAGAGGAACGCGTGATGCAAAGGGAGATTTGTCCTAGGTGGTTGCTGCTTGCGGTAGGCATTGCTTGAACATTGCTGTGTACCCAAGCAAGGATCATTTGCTTTAAGAAGGTGCTACATCAGCTTTGTATTTTCTTTGTGACATCATCTTCCCCTCAAATGGTGGACTATTAATTGGACTGTTTTGCAGAAATGGGAAGGATTCAAGGTTTGAAAGCATGGTAAAGGCTTTCTCCCCATGAGCACCCAGTCTTTTCAGGCTAAGCTGGTTTCTTTCCAAAACCCCCCTGCCAACATTTTTTTTTTCTTTATAATTTCATTTATTGCTTGAACTCTGTCAATTTTGCAGGCCAGAGCTCCTGTTTCTGTATAGATAGATAAGAATACACCAAAACAGGATTTCTTTCAGTCTTAAAAATGGTTTATATATCCCAGTGGATAGCGGAACACAAAAGTGCACAAAAAATGAGTGGAAGAAGTAAGGTGGAAATAATTCAAATATGGATGTTCTGCCTCCTTGCTTTCAGTAATATCTTCAGTTCTTAATTCTAAAATAATTAGACACAGAACTTGAAAAAATATTGAGTCTGTGAATACAGAGTAAATTCCCTGCTCACTTCATCTGAGCTGCACCAAGAAGTTACTTGCCCCTGCATATTTTACAGAAGTTAGACTTGGGCGTGCCTAGTGATAACTGTAATTGCGAGAGAGCAAAGCAGCGCAGGTCCCTTTTTATGACCCTGGTTTGCACACTGAGGAACCTTGAAAACTCTTGTTTCTCAGACAGGGTATCTGTGGAATTCCTGCCATCTATGTGCAATGAATTCAGACTGAGATCTTAAAATTGGCTTCCTTCAATCGAGTTTTGTTATGCACTTGGCATGCTTTCACACCCAAACCTCCCATCTGCAGCCTGCACCTGCATTGCTCAATATTTAACTCAAAAGATCTCTGAACTTCCTGGACCACTAAGGTGTCTTTTGGTTTGTGGCTTGCTGGCCGGGGCTGTTGCTTACCATAAGAAAGAAGTTTAGATGCAGTACATAATGTAGATTTTCAGTTTCCCCGGGTTTGTTTCTGCTCACTGAAAAGAGCTCCTTTCTGGCATGCCGCAGCTTTTCCTCAGCATAAAGCACAGGGCGTGAAGAGCAGGGTATAGCATTTACAACCTGAAATTAAAATGCCACTGCTTTGCACTCTTAGGTTTTCTCTTTCCGCACGGTAGCAAAGTGACTGCAGGATATACTGCTACCTTTACCACAAACAAACCCACCATTTTCTGCTCTTAGTTACTGAACGGTTCGAAAAAGAGCAAATCCTTCTCTTTGTTTTACGACTGTTTCTGATAAGCTGGCAATAAGAATCCAGGACTCCCATGCAGCCTCTTGTACGACACAGCTGAGCTGCTCCGCGGCATGCCCTCCCCAGCCGTCAGGGAGTTCAGCAGCTCGATGGGCGAGAGACACAGCGGGTATTTGCCCAGTGATTTTGCAACTATGCTGCACCACTAATTATTCATCCTGGTTTTATAGCCATTCCTCTCCCTTCCTGGTCTTGTGGGTCTTTTCAGTGCTCTGAAGGCTGGATTTGGCTCGATAAAGTGAAAAAAGTCCCTCTAGGGTTCCCTTGTAGGTACATACAAATTTCTAGTGAGCTGTACACCCCGTTGATAAGACCAAATATTTAAATATCAAGAATAAGGTCCTAAAAATTATAAAATTGTGTGCGTGCACATGCAAACACTCTAGGGTACACCCAAATATGCATGCATACATATATAAATACAGATACACAGATATTTATAGTGGCTTGGATAACGTTTGACCTTGAATGTTCATTGGCCTGATGTTTATGGATGGGAGATGATATAGTACCTGCAAAGGCTGGAGATCAGCTTTACACTAGAAAATGTGTTTGGACCTGGCAAGCCTTCCACAGTGCCGACTGGAGGAAAGATTGCTTTTGCTCATATCCCTTCTTTCCTGGGGGAAAAATCCCAAACCTTTTCTGGTACAACTGTGTCTCCACTGGAATTTTACTGAATCCAGAGCAGCGACGGATCGATTGGAACTGCTCTGGATGCCGCAGCTGGCTCCTTTCTTCAAGCCAGCTCGAAGGGGTTAGGGGACATGGACTGGACACCCAGTTCCGGAGAATCCTTTGTGTGTGACCACTTTTTATTGCTATTCAAAGGCAAGGCACTACAAGCAACTCGTGTAAAACTGCTGTTGAGATGTTTGCTGGCAACAAGTAGAAAGGTATTTGTTGAAAGAGGCATGGTTTAATGGTCTTAGCACAGGACTGTGATTGAGGATCCTGTGTTCTTCCTGTGCTTTTGACAGTGATTGCCAGTCTGTCTTTTGACAGGTCATATATTCTCTATGTGCTTCTATTTACCTTCTCTGAAATGGGGTAGAAAGTTTAACTTTGCTTTTAAGAGACAGTAATAAGTAGTTTCTGTTTACAAAATACTGTCAGGACATAAAACATGGATCATAAGTCTCATCTACCTTTAGTTTTCTGAGTATTAGGTGCCCTAGACATGCTCTGCATTTGGTGGAGAGAGACCTCTCCAGCGTGCAAGACCTCCTCATGTGTCAGCATGAGAGAAATTTTCCTTCTGAAAGAAACTTCTCCTTTGCAGTTTTTATAGAGGGAATCTAGATGATTGAGTGAGGATGACTTTTAGATGGCTAAGGTGAAGTGAAATGAACCCCATCCTGGATGCTACATTTAGGCTTGTTTATACACTGTGCAAGGAAGACAGAGTTTGCACTTCACGTCTCTGATCTCTGAAATGAAAAAGATCTGTGTGAGCGAGAGGGATGAGTGTTTCACAAGGGAATGCCTGGAAAAGAAGGATTCTAGTCCAAATTAGAAATGATTTAAGTAAAATCTTCCAGCAAAGCAGTGTGTTGCCATAAATTAAGATGAATGGGCTACAGTGCTACTTGGACCTTTAGGAAGGGAACAGGGACACAGGCTCACGGAGTATTTCAACAACTCAGGTGGCTGGCTAGGGAAGAGAAAATACAAGGCAAGAAAAATAATAATTATAGATACTATCATCTCTATGGAGCAAGGCCAGTGCCCCAATGACAAGCACACTATATCATTGGGAAGCTGAACAGAGGGAGAGTTTTAGGCCATCCGTCAAAGTGGACCAGCAGAGAATCAGTGCTCAAAAGTGATCTCAACTGCAGGAGGCAAAATGCCAGCCACATTACTAATACAGTCATCTTTGCCAGCTGATCTTTTTGGCAGCACTGGTCTCAGCAAAGCAAAACATGGCTTAATGAGGTTGCAGGAGGAATGGCAGGCGACGGCTGTAGGTGGGCAAGGCTTCTTTTCAGTACGCAATAGCCACGGTTTTCCAGGTCATGTGCCGTCGCAAGGTTTCAGATGGACCAGAAAGCAAGGCCTGGGTGGGACTACCCCCTCCATCAGAAAAAAATGGTCTTTGATTAAAACAGATTGAAGTAAAAGAGCTGGGCTTGGAAAGTTCCAGGATCCACAGCTCATGTTAACAAACTGTCCTCTTGCTGAAAGCCAAAGTTTCCAAATCCTTGCTGCTTGGACGCTGCTAGTCCCTCACGCTGTCCTCTGGGTTTACTGCATGTTTCATGCTGGGTTTCCAGCTTTCTGAGTGCTTGCCCTTGATACGTGGCAGTTTGCAACAGGGCTGTGTCACCAGGCAGTGCTGAGCAGAGGAGCCCGGGCAGGGACGAGGGTGACATCCCACACAGCATGGGCTTGGATAACCTATGAACTTGAAGGTGCTTTCGGCAAGTGACTGCCACTGGCTGTGCATTTGTAGCTGTAGCAACCCAGAGTGTTTTCAGGAAAAAAGTAAACATCAGTTGGCATTGCCTGAGAGCTCTCGATTTAAATTAGAAGGTGATTTTGAGGTGGTAGTTCCTGTCATGTTGCAGTCCTTAAAACATGTGTGATGCTTGGTCTTCTACGGGTGGCTGTATCCCAGAAAACCTGTGGGCTATGCCATCCTCATAGAATTAATACCTGTTGGGTAGGATGATACAATTCAAAAGGACCATTTGGATCATCAAGTCTGTCTTTCTTTCACAACTGTGTCAAATCACTTTCCCAAGTTATTCAAGTTTCTCTGAAACCAGTTGGGTTTCTATTTCCACTTTCCCTATTGTCTGTTTCAGAATCCTGTTTCTTTGCTGGTCAAAAATCTAAATGACGGTGAAAACTTTATAATTCCAATTTCCATTAAGTGTAGCATTATCCGGTAGCTGATAAAGTGATTTTACCTTTCTGGTGTTTATGCTGTATCTCTATTTGACCTTCATTTCGGTATGTTAAACAAATGAAGCTATTGTACTCTTATGTATGGTAGTTTATCCATCCTTTGGCTCATGCCAGTCATCTGCACTGTCTTTGCATCCTGAATTCAACTATCCTAAAAAATGGGTGATGAGAATTGTATACAGAATATTTCAGATTAAGGTGCAGCAGTGCTTTGTATATTGCCATGAGTATTATTCCATTTCTAATGGAAACATTTTGTCTGAAATATCCCAGGACCATGTTACTTAATTCATAATTAAATTCGGTTCTAATGGGCATCCTGTGGTCCTGGTATGCTCACTCTTCTCTTCTGTGTTTACAGTTGATAACCTCCACCACACTGCAGAAATTTTCATTTCTAATCCCTCGATGCAGGGATTAATATTACATTGCATTTAATTTTAGCCTACAGTAACACTTTGTTCAGTGGTGAAATTGTAAAGCATTTAACGAAATGTCAGTGTTTGATGTCAATGGAGGGATTGAATTATTTCATTATTATTATTATTTTTATTTCACATAAACCAAAGAAAAATTGCATGTACTCAAAGTGTCATTACCTAATTTATGAGCGCATTAGCGCTTGGGTGGGTTAGAAACTGTATTAGGAATAATGTTGAGTACAAAAGGGAGTTCTTCAGTTTAGACTTCTAAATCCTTGTCCCAACTGCACAATTTTACGAAATTTAGTTGGATTTCATAGTTTGTCTCATTGCAGCAAGGAGAATGCACTAACTGCATTTTTCATTCCGAGTGCATTAAATACATTTTCCCCAGATAAAACCACACATTTTTGGTTCAAGGATAGCTGAGCAATAAGACAGTTTAACCAAAGTTAGCTTACTTAATAGACCTTTGCCATTCAAGCATGACAAGGTTGCAGAAAACTAGCTGAGCTGAAGTTCTCCAGCCTATAGATCTGGAAGGGCCAAGCCTTACTTTTGGTAGAGGATATTGTCCTGGTTTGTACAAAAAGTGGCTTTACGTTGTTGGTGTTGTTGGAATTCACTTGTTCGTTTCTACAACAAATCCCATATCTTAGAATAAATACAGGAGGGTAAAGTTCAGGGAGAGCATTTTAAGACTGCATTTTCCAGCCTTTGAAATGCTTGATTTCTCAACTCTGTGGTTGCATTAATGGCATCCTTTTTCTTGGCTTCTCTGTATTTGTGTGCATGTGTTCTTTGTATACATAATATTCATGAAGATGCAAAAATATTATATACAGTACAAGTAAGGCTTATCCATTGTCCTTTTATTACTAGCAGTTCTTGATGAATGGAAAACAGTGCTTACGGGTTTTTTCTTTCTTTTATTTTTTTCTGATCTATTTCAAGCCTACAGAGATGGGGCCTTTGGGAACTACAACATTGTTTTTCCTACTTTGAGGAAAATGTAACTGTCAACCAGCAGTGCCTTATCTGCCACATTCTCTCTGCTTGAAGCAATGTTTTACAGAAGTACTTGCTTAGAAGTGTAGAGGATCTTTGGCTACCAAATGCCCTCTGGCTTTAATAGTTATTCCTAGGAATCTGACCAGTCATACTTCTTTAAAAATAAAAGGTGGCAGGTCATTTTTGTGCTAAGGCTGTTGGAAAAGCATGATAAAAAGCTTTATAAAAAGAAATATTAACCAGACCAAAACAATGCCACAGTCTCCAGAAACATTTCATGCTTCACGTGAGTTTCATGTTCACAAGGGAAGGACAGGCCTGTGTGTTTCTTTTTTTTCCCCAGCTTTTAGCGCAGTGGCTGGCCAAAACCACGATCCTGACAACCCTGGTGTCAGTCTATCTCATTCCTCTGGCTCCTGTGCGCCTTGGGTTTTATTTTTATCTTCTTGGGGTCTTTGGGATCTGTTGTATGCAAATACCACTTCTCTCTCTTGCGTATTAGAAGATTTGATTCATTAATCTGTTTAAAGAACATTAAAAGCCTGGTATAAGGGTTGCTATAAAAACTGTTAAATATTAATATTGGTTTGGATTTTCAAAGGCAGGAAAAAGAGGTAGGTCCCCAAGGGGAGCCTAGGTCCACTAAAACCCATAGGAAATTTAAATGTTAGAAGTTGATTTTTCTTCTGGCAATCCTTGCCAGTGTATACAGAGTGGGTATGTGACATATAGCATGCTAACAGTTAAAGCAATAAATGTCAACTGGTTCAGCTCACAGGAGAATAAGGAAATTGTAAGTGAATATGGCTATGTCGTTTGATAAAAATTCAAATCGTATCAGTTTCAAAAGAAGAACTGTTGAGTACGTATTGCTAAAGATCTTCTTCCAGAAAATCACCTTTTCCTCTCAAAGACAACATGTCAGTGAATAGAAATGGCATCTTTTACCTTTGAGTCTCTTTCTTTGGTTGGTGAATATCTGATATGCCATGCCGAAGAGATCAGGAAGAGTATTTTAAAAGAGGAATTGGGATCAGAGGCAGAAAAGAGCAGGAGCTGACCTGCCAGCTGCCCCCCACAGCACTAGAAGTGAGAATTTTTAAGTTAAATAAGAAGTAAGTTCCTTGTATTTTAAATTTATACTGTAGTTTGAAAAGAAATAATGAAGAATGTGATTTTTTTTTTTTGTTTGTTTACAGTAGTGGCACATCCAGTTTCTTCAACTTTTAGCTAACCTGTACAGACTTTGCAGAAAAGATTGGGTGGCCATATCTGAAAAACATCTTTCCACACCCTCCGATAAGCTATAAGTAGGGAAGGATTCTGGTGTCCCTGGGGACCCTCAAGGTCAGAGCCTAAGGAAAAGAGTATTGACAGAAGTCATTACTAGGATGAGGACAGCATTTTGCCATGAGTAGCAAAAGAAACTATAACGTTTAAACCAAAAATGAGATTTGAATAGCAGACATTTTTGTTGGGCAGTTGTACGGAGTTCAAAACAAAGTAATCTCTGCATTTACACTCCCTTTTTTATGATTTTCTTTGAAGTTTATTTTCTGTTTAAACGAACTTGCTTACTTCCCAGAAATTCATTCCTCTTTCTATAAGTAGATTCATGAAGCAGAAATTATGTCATTATGTTACACAAACTCCACACCCTTTGTGTTTTATTGCACTGCCGGTAGTTTGGTCTCGTTCCGTTGTTTGCTTGCAAAGAGATATGGGGCTCTGATTGTGATAGTAATTTATTACCTGTTTTATTGTTGCCATTTGCCTTATAATTTTAAAGGTAACCTGCAAGGTTTTCCTGAGAAAAGTCTATCCTTGGTCCTGTGTCCCCAGTCTCCGGGATGCTCATCCTCAAACTCTTGTATACCCAAGTGAGCACCAAGTGTATTTAACGTAATGTTGGGTCTGAGCCAACTGCTGAATGTCTCACAAAAAGAAAAAAAAAAAGAGTGCTTCACCTTAACTTCTTCCAGGCCTGTCAAAGAATTTGGTTAATGTTTTAACTCAGAAGACACTTCCCAGCCTTTGCCGTGTGGTTGGCTCACTATGTGAGCAGTCATGCATAAGTGCTCTAAGCGCCAGGTCTGGGGCATGGAGGAAAAAAATGCATTGTGGCTGCTGGCATAATACCCTAGAGACCTGCTTTTATTTCCTGGGCTTTGCCAGCAGTTTTGGGAAAAAATGCCTCAAAAAATTTGGTGTATTTTGAGCATGGGTCTAGGCCTGCTGTCATGCCCAAAGTCTGTCCATACTCACAGATGCAAGAGCCCAGCTCAGGTTTGTCACTGTAGCTCCTTGGCCCACTGCAGTGATGGCATGTAGGTAGGTCCGTCCAGCCAAAAGGTCCTAAAGGCACATCCCAGAATGGTTAATGAGGAATATGATCAGGCAGCAGTCAGGGTGCTGTCAAGGGAATATGGTCATGCCGTACAAGCTACAGGCACCCACCCTTTGGCTGGTATTAGGGGTGTGCGGGCTGAGAAGCAGGGAATATACCCCTGCTGGAGGCTGATATCTGGCTGAACCCTCCCATGCCTACCCTCCTCTGCTTTCTGCTTTCATTTTTATCTGCTCTGACATTTTTTGTCCCATAATACAAAGCTGTAGTTTCTCCCACCTTAAAAAAATCTCCACCTTTGAACTCAATTGCTTCTGTAGCTACTCATGCTTTCTTCTCCTTTTCATGAACTTTTAACACTGCTAGGATTTCCTCTCTATTTTGTGAGAAACCCCAATCAGTCCAATTTTCTGTTCTCTGCAGCCCTGTGCAAGTCTTAGCTGAATTTCAGATCCAGCCTGTAATTTCCAGCCTCTTTACCCTATCAGGCATCTCTGGCATGTGGTCTGGGCTCCCTTTCCTCGCATGACCCTGATCTTACCCCTGAGTGTTTCTGCAGCACAACCACCAGTGCTCTGTCTGGGTCTCACTGGAATCTGTCCTTGGCCCGTGTGCATCAAGGCTTTGCTCAGATCTATGTGCAAAACTACAGCAACAATTGCACCTGTGGCTGGTGTGCGTTTTTCACACGTGCACACAGCAGGTAAATAAAGAAGTGGATGGTAGAAAAGGACAAACCCACAAAATCATGTTGGGTTGGGCACGATAATTTTGCAGAATTTCAGCAACGTCACTGCCTTTACAAAGGCAGTGTCAAGGTGCTTTCTGCACGTGTCTTTGCGTGTAACTCTCTTGTTTGAATACTGACTTTTACGGTTCTGTGCGGGACCAAGGGGAGTTGCTTTCAATGGTGAGTACTCTAGAGATGAGAGAGAGAGAGCAGTAATGCAGAGTAGTTTCTGTCGAGTTCAACAGCCCTTGTGGATCTTGCTGATCAAGGAGGCACCGTATGTGAGGAGGTGTATACCTTTGGGCTCATTAAGAATGAAACAGGGTTGTTTCAGGTTTATTCCTTACCAGCTTTTACATTCATCTCAGACTGTGCTTGCACAGCAAGTGGTCATTTTGCATTGCCGCTTGTTTTTCCTTCTGTCTTTCAGTAGTACAGAGCAAGCAAGGATTTGTGGTGTCCTTCTTTAAAAGAATAGCAAAGCTGAAATGCCAGTTTTCCACATGTGGCTCCATTTATAGGAATTACCTTATCAGGGCTGGAGTAAGAATTTTGCCATTTCCGTTTAGAAGTGCCACATTTAAACCAGGAGTTTAGGTTTGATATGAGGGGGTTTAATAGCTGAAGAGATGTCACTGGTACTTATTTAAGTTACTTTTGCTTAGGCCTGTTACCCCAGACTCATGTCATGTCTAGACCATCATGTCAGTGTGTCAGCTACCTGAAATATTAGATATCTGCTCACAGGTGGAAGCAGTTGGGTGCCATCACTTCCAAGCCAAGTGCTAGTCAGCTCCAGTCCCAAGAGCTGCAGCACCGGTTAGGATGGGAGTGTTCCCATTCCAGCAAGTCTACCTGAAAAGCAACATTTATTGGAATAGATAAATTGCATGCTGACCTATCTCTGTGGCTTCCACACCAGAACTGGCTTTTTATGTCCTACCTAATAGAGCTATGCAACAGTGTCTCCTTCTTTCCCCATTCTCAGTATTTCTTTCCTCTCTTGGCAGTCCCTTTGTCCTCTGACTATTTTGCTTCTGATTTCCATCCTTGTGTTTTCCTCTTACTCTAGGTATCCTATTTTCTGCAGACTTTTCAGGCATCTCAATCTGAACTTCACTGTAGAACTTCAGAAGCAGTTTAGCTGAGGTTGAGCTTCCCAGGAATCTGGACAAATTTGGATTCAAATGGTATAAACTGGATAACTCATTTTCAGTGGATTTGAGACTGAATCAAGTTTTTAGGTCTGGGTCTGAGTTTATGTTAAATCTGAACATCATTTTGAAAAGCCTACAAAGATGGAATTATTAGATACAGCTCTACATACTGGAAATAGGTGCAGTTGTATCTGAGGTTCTCATTTCCCATGGGCTGTGGCCTATCTCACAGTTTTATTCCATAAGGAATGTTTCACAGCTTGAATTTACATCCCTTTCCCAGTACATATTAATAGCCCTTTACCTCTGTCCTTCTGCAAAGGTATCAGATCAGGTTTCAGCTCTTTAAACATTGATACTGGGTGTGCCGCCTTGTTCTGTAAGTCATTGTGTTTGTCACGCTCACTGCACGAGTCACTGAATCACACAGTCGGTGTTGAGCTCCCCAGTACTGGAGCTACAGGTCTGATTTTTCATACGCCACACTCCCAAACAGCCAGCAGTAAATACAGGCTTGCCTGTGTCTTTCAGGTGGGTTTGGGTCTGATTTGATTCCCACTAAAGCCAAGGGAAAAAGCTCCTCTGATGTAAGATCAGAACTATCAATACAGGGTCTCCTCAAAATGATGATTTCTCACTAAAAATGTCTCCAATTAGGAGAAAAACGCTCAATTGTTTTTTCTATAAATGAACAAGTCAGACTTGGTTAAATATAGTGCCTAGAATGGAAACGATGGCAGACGAGTCAGTGAGGCTCTTTCATGTCACCCATCTCTTTGGATGCAGTGTTTCACAGGAAAATTCCTACCGTGGAGCACACCCTTGGGTCAGCAGTGGGAAGCAATGCCAGGTTGGGGGTCATGTCTCTGGCATGGCACTGACAGCAGTGATCTCCGAAGGGAAAAGAAATCAGACCTTGGAGAGATGGGAAAGGGGGGATAAATGAGAAGCTGAAGATACAAGGATGCCCTGACGTCATGGTGATCTTGGTTCAGCCTTTCAGTCTGAGCCCCATAGATCTGACTAAAACTCAAACCGTGCATTTGGGGATTTATACAGAAAAATCTCTGGGGAGTGCCAGGCACTCGTGAAGAACACTGTACCCTTGCTGTACTTAGAGCAGCCTCTGCTGAAACTTAAATCCTGGAGCTCTTTAAACAATTTTATTTTTTTCAAGATTGAAACTACACTGAGGATTAATTAACCTTTCAGCTTTCCAGAAAGCTACCTGGAATTTCGCCACATTGTTCTCATTTGGCATTTATCTACAGAAATGTGAGAATTATGAGGCTGCATTTTATTTGAAAGTGACAATTTGTCATGGCATAGTTCAATTTAACAACCAAGAAAACTCCTTGGAATTACTAGAGGCATATTTTGTAAGGATTTCCTGACCAGCTTGACTTCATTTGAGTGCTAGGGAAACAGGTTGTTCCTCAGCTGAGACTGAGTGTGCTAGATAGCGCCCTCGACTGAATTGGGAAAGCCCTCCAGACGGCATTCATAAGGAATTAGCCACCAAGCGTGGTTTACTCAAAGCCTATGTGAAAATCAGGGCTATTACCATGACAACAGGTGTAAGTGAAATGATGGAGGGTCCTGTTTGCATAATTGGAATTATAATAAGCAAAATGAGAGATCACTTTTTCCTATTCCTTTTGCCTATGAAGCCCCTGGCAGTCATCAGCACGGTCACCAGTAAATCAGTCAGGTCAGGCACAGCACACAGGGCACTTTGGGTGGTTGGGCACTGGCAGAGATCACTAATTTTTGGGAGAGGTACTGATTAGTGAAGGTTGGAATTAGGGAGAGAGTGAGAGCAGAGTTAAAAGCATGGAGACACAGTAGGAAAAGATGATGAAGTAATTAATGTGCCATATACTGAGAAAATGTGACAGTATTTCATCACAAAAGGATTTCATAATTTTCCCATGGAAAGTATTTATCCTTTCCTGGATGTAGGTGACTTGTGCAGGATTTTCTCCTGCACAAGCCCCCCAGAATTGGGGCTTTCTCTTACAAGTGCCTTAGGTGCTCTAAGACCAAAGCTGTCTCTGGCCCCCTGGTACTATAAGCACAACTTTTTGGAAAGGTCCTCCTGTTTAATTAACCTCTGAAGCACACGTAGCCTCTCTAAATGTCCTCCCCCAAGTAGTTCACCAGCTGAACAGGTACAACGTAGAGCTAAAACAAATAGTGTTTGTGTGCATAACCATTGCGTAGTTCATGTGGTATAGTTGCTTTAACTCTGTTATTTGACTATGCTGTGCTGGAGGAAGACTAGAAAAGGAGCCCCTGGGAGCGCTGGGCATGAAAATTACAGGCAGAATACATGCTTGAAAGTGGCATATCCAATGGGTTAGTGCTGAAATTAGGTGGGTTTAGAGGCTGTGTAGGTGGCTGGCTGCTACGTGTCCTTTGCAGGAGCTGGAGGGATCCAGCTGTAGAAATGATTTGGCTATTCAGAGGCTGGGGATTTTCTCCCACAGCTGTGCTGCACTTTTTGTATGTGTTAAAAAAAAGGCAGTTATGTGAGGTTGCATTCCTTGAAAATTATGAAAACACTATAGCCAGCCATGCCACTGGCGGTCCCTCCTTGCTGTATCAGTGTGCAGCTCCAGTTT
The DNA here is from genome assembly GCA_027574665.1 of Rhynochetos jubatus. Classification (NCBI taxonomy): domain Eukaryota; kingdom Metazoa; phylum Chordata; class Aves; order Eurypygiformes; family Rhynochetidae; genus Rhynochetos; species Rhynochetos jubatus. The sequence continues at coordinate 65,251,599 of CM050651.1, read as the reverse complement.
TGCCATCTGATTCTAGAAAATTTGGCCTTCTCATATGAATGTGTTATTGCACATCAAGTTACGATAAGCGAAAGTTTGTTTTCCTGCTGGCTTGTTCACCTAATAAAAGCTACTTATAGTCTTGGGTAGATTTTTATATAACTAATTTGAATATTAAAAAAACATTGCCTATAACTATGTGAAAGTATGAAACGTTGACTGGAAGTGCAGTATTGGATAAGTTACTGGCCATCTTGATGCCCCAGAGGCAGAGGATATGGACAGAATCACAATACCTGATGAAGAAATAGGCCTGCTATTGAAAAAGTTTCAAGTACATAGAGATGGCAAATTTGTACATCCAGATTCACATGGACGAGTGTTCAGGCATTCAGAGGAGGATAAAGGGATTAGTTAAGACATTTAACTCTGATGGTTTTGATCCTGCTAATTGTGATGTACAGTTAATTCTTCTTACATGTTAAGGAAAAAAAAATAGGAAAAGCGTAAGAGAAGCCTTGGAGGAAGGTTGAAGGAAGACAAAAAAGCGCCTATGAACTGCAGTTCCTGAAATCTGTTGAGCTTACAGAAGCTTAGAGAAGATCCCAGTGAAGCAAATGAAGATTATCACAGAAAACCAGGAGCAGATCTGAAAAAGCAGCTGGTAATGCATAGATCTGAAACTGAATCATCAAGAGAATGGGTTTAGCTTGATTCCATCAAGATGAAAAAACCCTGAGGCAATTAACTTTGTGAGTTCAGAGGTGTGAATGAGTCAGGTTTTATAGGGAGATTTAATGTCTTTTGCCTGAACAGTGCACGGTATTGCAAAGCGGGGATGGAACTGCGAAGGCAAGAGGGAAAAGTAGGAGTGAGAGCAGGGGAAAAGGGGATATGACGTCCAAGGCAAGGGGAGGGTAACTGGGGCCGGGAAACATCAGCAAGCAGCAAACACGATCTTTTCTGAGAACCAGAGGGAGCTGAGGGCTGAGGATGCAGTGAGCCGGCAGTGAGCCAACAGCTGAGGAAATGGTGGAAGAAGGAAGGGTTGAATTTGTGGAAAATTAGTTTTCTTTCTCTGGGAAAGAGCTTGTTTTGTTTCTGACAGTCTCTTTTGAACAGAAAGAGGAATTTACCATCTGTGGAGACGCCACTTCCAGAAAATCTTAACCTTTTCCTGACCGAGTGTGGAGCGGCAGCTGCCTCGCACACCAGCTGTGGTAGCCCAGCGCCGTCTCATTTCTCACTTCCTTCGGTTTGGAACTTCGGGGTTCGTTCTAACCTTGTAATACAGAGGTCTCCAGTTCTTCTAACATGACCTTTTCTTGGCCATAACTCACCTCCATAAATGTTACATGCTTACACCCAAGAACGTGATGCACAGTGTCACAGCTTTTAATACAGTGAAGACTGATTGCTAGGGCTGCTGGGAAGCTAACCTTATTATTTCTCCTTTGCATTTTAATGTAAGAAAATTATGTTATTTATGTTCTTTCATTTGTCAATATTGGTGGTACTCAAATAGCCTAAGTGCTGAGGGTCATGAAGTACCTGAGCAGAGACAGAACTAGGTAGGTATTATTTGTGCCGTAGTGTCAGGCGTACGGTGCAGCAAACTAACAGTTAAATTTGAATTACAGTAAATCATGTTAGGACTGCACAGGAAAATAAAAGCCAGTGAGAAAGGCTAATTCTAAAAATAAAGCAGAAGTTGTTTGTTAGGGTGGTCCGGAAAGAAACAGGGCAGTAAAATCTGTAGATGTCTTTATAAAACACTAGTGGAATGTGTAACAAACATGAAGAATTCAGAGTTCACTACTTTGTTGTAAGGAAAGGAAAATCCTGACTCAGGAAAAATGAAGCTGTATCAGTGAAGTAAGCCCATACTGCTCCAAGATACTGGCTCTTGGTAGAATAACTGATATATAGTTTTGAGGAAATTTCCCTTTGCACAGTGTTGCTCCATTAGGTGCAAAATGTACTTCACAAAGTAGGATGCTGAAAAAACCTAGCTTTTTGAACTGGAAAATTTCAAAGAAATTCAAAATTGAAATGGGAGATACCACTTGGATATTCTCTTCTTGTTTTATGTTGGTTCTCCTGTATCGCTTTTCCTGAATTATCAGTGCTGGTATTCTTGTTCCTTTTCTTTTTTTTTTTTTTTTTTATGTGCATGTGTGTATTATGTGAAAATCTTTAAAAAATATTCACAGTTTTTATGAATGGAAATAATTTAGATTTTTTCTGCAAAATATATCGTCTGGTTTTCATCTGAAATCCGGTTGAAAACAGACTCTGGTGTGCTGGAAATTCCCCTGGTCTAAATGAAATCCATTTCCTGAGGAGCTGCTGTGTTGCCAGCTGATAACTTGTTTGGGTAGCACCTCGCCAACCTCTGTATTTCTGATTTCTTTTTCTGTGCATAGTAGTTATTTTCTTGTCACTGAATTTTCTTCAATTCTTTATTGCTCCTTCCGCTTGATAGTTACAGTGATGTGAAAAATCCTCATAACCTGTTAACTACCACTCCCATCACTAAAGTATGGTAAGTGGCCCTGAAGGCACAGCATTGCAGAATTACTGAGGTTGGATCTCTGGAGGTCATCCTGGTCCAACCCACCTACTCAAAGCAGGTCAGCTGGAGCAGGTTGCTCAGGCCATTTCCTGTCAGGTGTTAAATATCTCCAGGGTTGGAGACTCCACAGCTTCTCTGGGAAACCTGTGCCAGTGCTCAGTCTTCCTCATGTGGAAATATTTTCCTTGTATCTAATTGGAATTTCCCGTGTTCCAGTGCGTCTCTTGTCCTGTCCCTGTGCACCTCCAAGGGCAGCCTGTCTCCATCCTCTCTGCACCCTCCCGTAGCACAGCTGCAGTGAGCACTTACCAAATGGTTTAAGTGCATCTGTTTTTACCGGGCATCCCAGCCAGCTAGCAGCACCCAGACTGTACGTAACTACCTTGCAGCCCGCACAGTAACTGTGTTTCAGGGATGTGCTGACAAGTGTGGAGTGGCAGCTTACGAAATACAATAATGTGTTCACAAACACTTGCAGGATCATATCATCAGCTCTGCTGTGGTCTCTTACAAGATAATCAATGATAAACCTTTATCAGTGGTTCAAATCCAGTCATTTTTACCCAGTATGGGTGAAGGATTTCAGGTGGTGCTATGTGTTTTGCAAATACAGTATGTGTGTCCCTATCCAGATAATAGAGTGGTTTACTATTTGGAGTCATTGGGCTTTTGCAAGGGCCTACAAACATAAGCAAAAAATGTTTTGAAACAGCCAATAGTTATTGCTAGGATTCTTCACGTTTTTAATCTAGGGGGCTTGGTTTGGTAATCCAAGAACAGTGCACCTGACCCGAAAGAAAACATGTACATGGTAAAGAGTCCCACTGGTGATTCCTGCCCTGGTGGAAAGGAGCATTATCACAGCTGGCTGTGTAACACTGAGATTAGAAAAGGAGCACAACAGTTTTGTGCTGGGTGGAAATAGGCTTTGCTGGGCTGTCAGAGGCTCCTCTGGAGCCTTGTAGAGGAGCGATGGTGCGATGGCAGCACAAATAGGTGCGGGCTGAACAACACCCGCCATGGCTGGCAGGAAGCGATGTCCCCAGAGCGCTGATTCAGCAGCCAGGAGCTAATTGTGCAAGAGGAATGACACTTTTAAGGTGTTTACATTCTCTTATCAGACCAGTCAGTGTAAATAATGCCTTTGTCAGCAGTATGGCTGTGACGGAAAAGCTTTGTGAATGCTGTGTAAGGATTGCCTGGACCTCCTGTAGCAAAGTAAATCATGCTGTTCTAGTCCTTGGAAGTCCTTTGGAAAGGGACAGGAGAGTTACAATTCTGCCGTGGTCAGAGGGTTGCTTCATCCTATTTTGACTAATTTAAACCAGCACGTCTCCATTAGAATCAGAGAACCAATGCTGATTTAGGTGTAGTTCAAAGTATTTGAATGCTCTGTGGTAAGAAGTGCTCTAGCTATGCAATATACCCTTGTATATAGGCTATATATGTTATAACCAGTTTCATGAAATGAAAAGCTTTCCTTACTGTGTGACCATTAAAATCATATATATATATAATGCTTAATAGAGTTCTTTAAGATCCTGTTTCTGGCCAATAGCAGCAACGGGTCATGCCTTTAGCTTCTAGGAGCAGAGAAATACTAGTAGGAAAAAAGACATGGGGAGATTTGTGATTTGTAGTGTTTTATAAGACAAGGAGTTTTCATTCCTGCCCCATTCTCACATGGCAATCTGGAGAAGAAAAGAAAAAGACTGCATTTTTTTTCAACCTGAGATGCGTTATGTAGGCACCTAACTCTCTGCTTGCAGCCTCAAAAATACTTAGAATTATATGCCCCAGTAAGGCAATTAGATTTCCCAAATCAGTAATTAGACTTGAGAAACTGAAGCTTGAATATCAAGTCTCAGAGTCAGTGGGAGGTCCCCAAGGTTACAAGCAGATTTAGATTTACTTTTTTTTGTGACCATTTTGCATCTTAGCAAAATGCAATTGAATTAACAGCTCAAGATACTAAATTGGTTATAGCAGTAAAGCTACTCCACTGTATAAATCCATGGTACACCCCCACTCTGAATACCGTGTGTTGTTCTCAAAAAGGGTAGGTATGGAGAAGGTCAACAAACATCATTGAAGATATGGAACAGCTTTCTATCAGGAATACTTAAGTAGACGAAGATCCCTGAGCCCAAGGAGAGATAACTGAGGGAGGATAAACTAGCAATAGATAAACGGAGCGGAAGGGAGAAGCAGTGTGGGGTGAGCTGCTTACCGTTTCTTGAGGTACAAAAGTTAGGGGGCATCAAATGAACTCATCAAGTTAGAAGTTTAAACAAATAAAAGGAGATGATGCTTCATGCAACATGTTAAAACAGCGTTCATTGCCATCAGGTACTCTGGATACTAGGGGCTTCTACGGTTTCAAAAAGTAAGTAGGAAGTTAAGCATCAAGCTCACTGGAAGCTCTGATGCAGTAAGCCAAAGTAACACTTAAACAATTAAATTTATTCAGTAGAGCACATTTTAACATCATTTTCGATAGCATGTGTATTGTTTTCTCTTTTTTTATCATTAACTGTGTCACCTGGCGTTTTCAAATGGACTTGCTCAGAGCAGGGACTATCCTGCATGTTTGTTCAACGCTTCTGAATTTATATTCTGTAAAGTGTCAAGTATTTTTGTGGTGCTTTCTGATAAGCAACACTGATTACTCTTCCCACTTGTGGCTGACTGGTGTGTACCTGGCTGGTTTTCAGGAGGAAAATACCTTAAGTAAAAATACCTTAAATAGAATCACCAGCAGATCTGCAGGAACAGTCGTGCTACGCTCATCATCATTGCATGTCCTGCCGACGTCGCGGTGTGCAGAGAGCTGACTTAAAGTAAGAGATGCTACCGTGGCTTGTGCAAACTGATGGACCATCATGCCAAATTCAAATAACTCCCTTTGCAATTTTTTTCTCTAAAGAAAGCAAGAGGGTGGACCTACAAACCTTGTCACGCAAATGTAAATTTCAACAGAAAAGTATCAGTTTTACACAAATTAAACTTCCACCCATGCCACAGAAACTTTCTCAGGGCTACCTGCAGATAATTGCTGCTGAGGTGCCTGTGGCAGTTTGGGTGGAAGACACAGAGCATCCCTTGGGTGACGCTGACACAAGTAGCCTGAGAAGCTGCACAAGCCCTCAGCTCTGGCAGCTGCCGGCCTGCCGCAGCCATCTTGAAGCCTTGCCACCTAAAACACTGACAACGAGTGACACGTGAGCTACATACACCTCCTCAGAAAGGCTTCTTGAAACAATCACAAAGAAATAAAGCACATATAAACCATTCTTGCACACTGCCAGACAGGCAAGCCTGGCGAAACAAGCTTACGCAAAAGAATCATAGAATGGTTTGGGTTGGAAGGGACCTTAAAGACCATCTAGTTCCACCCCCCTGCCGTGGGCAGGGACACCCTCCACTAGGGCAGGTTGCTCAAAGCCTCATCCATCCTGGCCTTGAAGACAGCCAGGGATGGGGCATCCACAAGAAAATGGTCTGAAGTGAACACTGAGAATCTAACCTCATTTTTGGTAGTTGTATATAGGTCTTGTGGCTATACTGTTGAAGATGATTCAAGGAATTTTTTATTTTCACTTTGAAATTAGGTGATTCTTTTAGCAAACAGGGTAGGGAAATACTGTTTCAGTGTTAAAGAACTTCAGCTCCTGTAAAAGCCACGCATAAGCTGTGGCTCAGGGGTCTGCCTGCCTGTTCTGCGGCAGACAAGGCCTCCGCCGCTCTGTTTCGAAGGTGCCTGCCACAGCAGCCAAAATAATAGAGTTCAGGAATTAAAACTTGCTTATGCTAGTGTTACTTGAACATACTGATGTCGTACCTGGTTCCTGGAGGGTCCTGTTCATGCTTAAAAAGCTGACAGAAATCCTCCCCTTGTGCAGACAAATCCTCTCAACACCCTCATGTTTTATTTTTAAGTGGCAGCAAATAACTTGTGATTGTCAATAAACAGAAGCATCACCGAGAGAGGGTGTATCACTTCCTTGAAGGTAAATAATTTACTGACACCTTGGCTTTGGGCAGATAACCTTATAAACTGCTGTCATTATTTTTCAGTATGGTGTATGTAGATCAACTGTGGTTCGCAATCTGGGATGGCACTATTGTTTGCATTACCCACATAAATCTTCCAGCATCTGTGTATTTCATAAGGGAACAAACATTTCTGTCTATTACATGAACACGACTATTGTAATAAACTCATGACAGACTGTAATTACTGCAAGCAATCTCCCCAAAGCCTACAGCCAGGGTGTTGCACTTCAGAGTATTTCCAGCAGCCTGGAGAGGATGAACAGATCAGGCTGCACAATAACACGTGTTTTCTGTCCGTCCTGCTTTGCCGTGGGGACTGGAGACCAACAGCCCAATACCCCAGGCTAACTGTGCTGCCTTTTGCCCGCTGCCTTTTGCCCACTCCCTGTGCAGAAGGTCAGGGAGGAGTTATCTCACCCTGGGGCCTGCGGGGCTGTTGCAGAAGGAGAGGAGGGATGTGCAACGCCCTTGGGTGGCTGCAGTGCACACACCCCGCTGTGCTGGCTCTGCCCGGTGTGGGCACAAACAAGCTTCTACCCACCAACAAGGAGACAAAGCAGTAAGTGGTGAAGTTAAGCATTTTTTAAAATCGCTCCCCAGAGCACTGCTGAAGTTGGCAAAGTGACTCTGAACCGCCAGCGCTAAGCCTCAACGCACAGAGAAAGATCTGCCGGTGCTAGTGCTTAAGGATTGGAGCGAATTGAGCAGGGGAACTGCTTTGAGCTCGGGTAGAATCATAGAGGGGCTACTGTGGCATGTGGATAGTGAACAGAAAGGATAGTTGCACAGTTAATGCTCGGCCATGTGGTTTTATAGTAGCTAGATTTCACTTTGATAGCAATTTCTGCCCCCGCTTTCAGATTAGAAATTGGCCTAACAATACTCCTCCTGCTACCCTTTGGACTTCTGAAAAGCATTTGTCCCCATGACATTGATTGAAAAAGTGCCTGACAGGAAAGCAGTACAATCCCACTGCATTAAGTGAATTAAAAATTGCTTAATTGATTGATCTCAAAGAATAAGATTTTACAGGCTTTGTTAGCAAAGAAGCAATTTGCAATAATGGTTTCTTTTGCCTTCAATTTCCATGAGGCTCTGACGATTTCCCGGCCCTGTAGTTTTCTGTCTGGAAACTTCTCGGACTGTAAATCGCTGACTATTAACGCTGGATCCGTGTATGACTGGATCTCCCAGAAGTTCATGTTTGATTCAGATAAGGTGTGGCGCATAATCTCATTTCTGTGTAATCATCCAAAGCATGTTTCTGTATGCTGGCCTGGCTGGTGAAAATCTAGAGGGGGGGTCAGGCAGGCATGATAATGGGTCAGGCGTAAAGCCTACAGGTACCAGTCAAAGTGTACCCAACGGGATCTTTTTTGTACAATCTGAATGACAGAGTGAGTTTATACTAGATCGCTGCTTTGCACTTGGGGTTCGGGTATTTTTGATCCCAATCAATATGCTTCAAATCCAGATTTACATAGCTTTTACCGTACCAGCAGTAGCAGCCGTAAGTGAAGAGGTTCTATTTCTCAGCTCCCTGATTTCAGGATGAGGGTGGACACAATGTTGTACAAGAACAAGCCACCCGCCAGCCCAGCCCTGTGTGGAAAATACGCCAACAGCAACGCAATCGCCGGATGCTGTGAGCGAAGTGTCGCAGAGAATGTAGAAAGAAGAAATTTTCCTCTTTGCTCATTTTTATTGTTTTAATTCCGTTTTTATTAAGTGGGAATACGTCTTTGAAATATCATTTTGTCAGCTCTTTCCCCTCTACCACTCCCAACCCAACAAAGAAGGAAAACAGAACAACCTCCCCCCCCGAGGCTGTTGATTCTACAACAGAGGAAAAGTGGCCCTATGTCTTCTATCTGTATCATGTAAATTATTTTCTGCTGGTGTTCAGCCAAGCGACACACAAAAGACATGCCACTGACACAGGAATGGGAATGGGCCAAGCAGGCAAGAGGCAGAAGAGGAGTGGAATGATGGCAGAGGAGCGATGGATGAAAGCTAGCTTGTCCCTAGTGAAAGCTGGGGGCTGGCTTTTGTGCAGTGGTTTGAGCAGAAGCTGTTTTTGTCCCCTGGAACTTCATTTCCAATTCAGCCTCTCAGTGGTAAGTGGTACCCATGACCCCAAACTGGTTCTCAAGGATGGCTGGAGGGGCTGAGAAAGGACCAGGAACACCAAGACGTGCCAGGTCAGAAGCTGGCGCAGGCGCTGAACGCAGGGGCTAGGAGCACGCAGCCACCCGCGCTCCTCCACACCTGCCATAGGTGAGGCATGGCTGTGGCAAGGAGCTGGACTGATTCACATCCACCCTCTTTTCCTAATAGCTACATGTCCCTCTTCATTATCCTAATGCGCTGCTTATTCCACTGCTATGTGCAATACCAGCTCCTCCTCGCGCCTCATGCTCCACGGTGCTTTTTAAGGTTTATTGCCAAATGGTGGTGTAAAAATCAATCCCACCAGCATAGGAAACTTTATCAAAGCAGTAAGGGTTGCAGGTTTTGAACTAAGAGAATAAAACATCTCTAATACATTTCTACGGAGCCTGAGAAACTATCTAAACCAAGGTGCCAGTGATATTGCACAATCCCTAAGCAATAATTTATAGGAAATATGCATGAGTTATAATGAAGATCATTAAATATGTAACAAAATGAAGACTACCACAAGTTGTTTTTTTCTGAGAGGCCTTTGACAGGAGGGTTCAGCCTTTGCAAACATATTTTCTTTCTTTTGAGGGTGTCGGAGTTGTGCTGACTAAGGATTACTGAGAAGTTTTACTGTTGGTATACACGTATGAAAGACATTTTGAATATTGACATATATTTATGTGGCAAGATGTTCATTATGCAGTTTCATTATGAAATTATACAATTCATTATGCAATCATACAATGACATTTGTTCAACATACATATACGCACACACACACACATAGATGAAACAGACTTTTTTTATATTGCCAAAATGAACATTTTGGACACAAAAGAGTCTGACCTAAGTCAGGCCTAGCCACAATCAGTGATATTAAAGAATGCTCTGTCTGTTTACAGCTGGCTTTTTGAGGTCAGAAGAGACATAGAAAAAATAACTGAGATTCTCTTGCAGCTGAAATATAATTAAATCCACAACTGCTACTGGCGTCACGTCTTCTAAACAAAGTGAAAGACAGATCTGTGTTCTGTCATAGCACACCAAAGTGGAACTGTGAAGAGAACCAAATTTCTTCTGTTTCAAAGGAAAAGCTGAGTCATGCTTGCATTCATTTAGGAAGGGCTGTAGCTGGGAAACAGCAGAGGAAAATGCAAGCCAGGGAGGTTCCCTACAGCTGGAAGACTTCTCACAGGCAGAGGGGACACATGGGTGTTGGGATGCAAATTTGAGCTGGTGTGACTGTAGATGATCTTTTAGATATTTGATTTACTGGCCTGACTGATGGCATCTCCTAGCGAAGACTGTCCCTCAGATGAGGATACTGAAAGAAACTTGTCCTTTCAGTGCATGACAGCTGCAGATGTTGAAGTCTCTCGTGGGTTAAACAGCTGTGGAGAAGGAGCAGCAGCACTAGATGTGTTGTGTAAGGTTGGGGTGAATGGCTGTTGGTATCAGCCGTAGGCTCCTCTGCAGGCAGGTGTGCGTGGGCTCTGTCTTGCCCCAAGCCCAACCAGAGCCAAGGGAGCTGCTCGTAGGGCGACATGGGTGTGAAGGTGGTGGTGATCCCTGACATGAGGGAGGCTGGGGGACACCAGCATCTCAGGACCACTGGCCTGCTGCACGGCTCCTCACCGGCTCTCCAGGCCTGCAAATGCACGTGGGCACGCTAAGCCCTGCTGCCAGCAGCATGCCCTCAGCTTTACTGCAGTACATTAGGTGCGTAGAGGTTTTATGTGCTTTACACATAAAAGCCTCTTTGTTAGTACTTTCTCTCTCTCTCCAGTCTCTGTGGGGGAAGACTCCCCAGCACTCATGCTGGAGAAGACTTGTAGCAATACATTAAAATAAAGTTTCTGCCCCTCTGAGAGGCTGGCTATTTCAGTATATTTAAAGGAACCAAAACATTTCTGTGCACAGTGCTCTAATTTAGGAAGTCACAAAAATTTTACCTGTAGATACAACAAAGACGTTTCCTTGGGACTACTGTAGTATGTCAGTATTGGATACCATACAGAAAGGAGGAGAGGTTTAGATCTGAATGGAGAATCCTGGTTGAAATGACAGAGACTTGAGCTTACAGTTCAGTAATTAATTATTTAATATCTGTGCTTTTAATGTTAGAACTTTTTACCTGGATTGAAATTCTGATGCTTTTGTATTGCTGTGAAACTTGATTGGCAAATTGATAAAGCAAGTCATTGAGAAATACAAAGTTTCATAATGGGAACAAAGACTCCGTGTCAAAGAAGAATGAGTTAGAAAAAAAGCTGTTCACAGCACAATAAGACTTCGATTTATTTTGGAGTGATTTATTACCTTGATGTATTTAACGCCTGATATTAAACTCACCTGTTTGATACACTGTCAACACGGACACAAAACCCTCTTTATTTTTCTTCCTGTAAGCTGTCAATTACATCTGGATTGCCCACATTCATAAAAATTCTCGAATCTGTACTTCAGTTGTGTGATCTGCAGGGCTTTCTTCCAGACAGGAGCGGAGAGCTTTAACGTGCAGGGACAGGAAAACAGCACGGATGTGACAGATGCTGCTGGAAAGACAAGATGAATGTCCAAGTGCCTTTTCCTACAACATCCTCAACCGTGTGCATCGTGCCTTAACAAAAACCTCAGTGAATTCATTCACATACATTTCTCTTAATAGCACCCTCATCCTTAACACAAGTAATATTTGCAAATAATCAAATGTTTCTTTTTCCATTCCTTTCAGATTTACAGTCTACACAAATATGAATCATCTTATGTTTCGCAGTAGAACAGATTGCAAAAGACACCAGTTAGCTATGTCACTAATTATCCATACTATACATCTAAGTTTTACGTTTCTTAGCTAAAATTCAACATTCAAGTTTCTTAGCTAAACTCAATACTTGCTGCAGTCTCTTTGGGGTAGAAGGCAAACTAAGGAGAATTTTTTTTTCTTCCAAGAGGTATGACTGTTACCGCCCTTTCTAATTTGTCTCCTGTCTTCCAGCCAGTCCCTTACTGTCTTAAGGAAAGGCTTAAAGAGGTGTTTGCAGCCTTTTCCTCTTACGCATCCAGCCTTCTGATGCTTGTTTTTTCCAATTTTCCTTCTCTCTTCAACCCTCTGATGAACAGACTTGTCAGGTCTGGGGGGTTCATTGGGATCTTTGTTCTGTTTGGTGTAAGCCACATATTCTGGAGATAAGCAATTAGGGAAAAATCTCATCTGTGTTTTTCTAATGGAGGAAAAGTTTGCATAGGAACCCTAGGGACTCAAAAATCGGATCGCGAATAGAAAGAACAAAAATGTCATTTTGCTTTGAAATCTTGTGACTCTTCGGGGCCTGACTCATGCATGACTCCTGTGCGCTGGGATTTGGCAGTGTTCCTTTCTTCCTCCCTGTTCTCTGTGCTGTGCTTCTCTGGGTATTTCTAGGAAAGAGCTTCTACCTTTCCACTTTGTCAAATTAGCTTTCCGTCCCCTTCTGAAACACCCTGTCTTTGTCGGTCAAAGTGGCCCCCGCTGTGTGAGACAGCACAGATTACTGCGCTCATCCTCACAGCGCTGCGGGTGGGGGGATGATCGCAGCTACTGCAAGCGGAGTGGAGGCAGAGGGGCTGTGAATGCTCTGCTCCTGCAGCATGGGCTCCCACGTGGTCCTCCAGCAGCAAAGCATCTCACGTTCCCACTCCCACTTTTAGTTGGCCTGAGCTCAGGTAGCCCACAAATCCTATCTGCACCTGTGGCAAGAGACATTTCTGTCTCGCTCCAGGCCTTCTTACCCACCTGATAAAGGTCATAGGATATGTCTGCATGGGCAACTGGGCAAGGCGGAAGCTTCACAAAGTCCTGGGACCTGTTTGCACTGCATGGGAGTAAGCGTGCCCTTGAGTACACTTCAATGCGTTGGGTGCACATAGAGTTCATCTCAGTGAGTACCAGCTGGGCTGCCCGAGAACCTGCCCTGGAGGTGTTTCTGCAAGCAGTAAGGTGGATAGGAAGTCAGTCTGGCCTGGAGCCTCGTCTTTGTGATGCTGCCGCACCGCAATGGAGATGCAGTCTGGAGATCAAGGACTAGATATTAACATTTAGGCTGGTACCTGGCTAACCTGATGCTTGTGTGTCACTGAGATCATCAGAACCCCCTGCACAAGGTCTGCTTAGCCTTGAAGGCACTTGATGTCCCCTGGTGCTGATGATGGCAAAAGTTAAGGCCATAATGCACCTACTTTTTTGCTGTGAGCACACACAGAGTTCTCCCTTCCCAATTCCTCTGAGAGGCTAATAACCACTTCCTGGGGGCATTTACAGCTCCAAGTCTCTCTGCCTCACCTGAAACGTGCAATCTGAGAAAGCACGCCTCCTGCATTGCACCTGTGCCGTAGCATGAGAAGGAGGAATCCCTTAAAAAAACTCCAACCCAAACCCCCAAAACCTTGCACAGACATGGTAGAAATTCAGGTCCTAATTCCTCCTCTTCTGGGTCTAAACGTAGTTCTCCTGTAAAAAATGCCCAATTCAATAGACTAGAGGATATTCTGCAGCAGGTCTCTTCTAGTTTGTATGAAGTACTTAAATATTCACTGGATGAGGGCTGGAGCATTCATCCCAGATCACTAACATCAGGGCATGACAGCACAGGGTGTTTTTCTCCTTGGAAAAAGGATTATTTAAAAACTCTATGCAAAGCAGTGCAGTTGACTGTGAGAATCCTGGGAGACAGATGGCTTGCATTCAGAGCACTTGTTTAGGAGAAGACCTGAGTTTAAATCCCTGCTCCAAGTCAGGCAGAAGAGAAGGCATCCAGACCTGAATCTTCCACCTCCTGGGTGAGTTCCCTTGCCCCTGGGTGACTGGGCGTCATCTCTGCCACCACATCCTCCTCCTCCTCTTTCCGCATACAATCGCTGACCTGATTTAGCTTGTCCCTGATTGGAAGAAGGCATCTCCTTGCAGCCTGGACTCAGGCATCGGCATTTTAAGAGAAGCCTGTCTTAGTACTCATCCCTCTCCTGGAATTTCCTAGGTCGTGTTCAGCAGCTTTGCACCTGTTCTGGATGAGCATCTCCTCCTCACGCAGTGAATGAAGAGCTTGTGAAAGGCAGTGGGTACCTGCATGGCAAAGGACGAGAATGAAACCTACACATTACATGTTTATCCCTTAGCGCCTTGCCTGATCCAGACAGGATGTCTCTGAAAGAGGAGGGAACTGCCGGAAGTTCTCACAGGTCCCATGTTCATGTCCGAACTGGGACTGTCTGTCTCTCTTCTCTCTCTGGAGATCCGTTTCTATCTTTGATGCTTTCCATGCTGGTGTAAGCAGGTCCCCATGCCCAGATTGCGACTGTTTCCATTTGTCTTTGTAAGCCTTCGGGTAGGGTTTGTGTCTTCCTTTTTGTTCCACATTTATGGTACTGTCAACATAACCTGATGTCAACAGGATTTGATGGACTCTTCTGGGATACGGTGAAGTTCTTGCAGGATAGGGCCTTGGATAATAAGCGTATGTGGCCACTTACTCAACTTGAAGCTGGCTGATTACTAGGCTCATCCTGTAATCTCTCGATCGCCCACATACATTTATTTGTCAGAAGCAGAGCTATTGTTAACCTGTCGATATTGCTTCGCGCTGTCATAAATACAAGATTCTTCATGAGACTTCGGCATTTCTGCTCCTGAAGACAGTCCTTCACGAATGAAAGGGCCACATTTCAGTCCGAAGATTTCTACTGTGGGAGAGAAACCTAATGAGATGGGAGATAAGGTGTATAGGGCAGGGCGTCTCACTGTCTCTTAGGGAGGGAAAGATTAATGTCCCAGTGCCAAAAGCAATGATTTATTAAGTGAGCCGTGGCTGTAGGGTCTGTGAATGGTGCACATCCTCCTCGTATTCATCATATGATTTTAAGTACTGTTTGTGTAAGACATCTCAGGCAAAAGGAACTTGCTATTAAAGGACACCTAACTTCTGGTGGTATGTAGAGCAGGGAAGAGAGAAAACTCCCCGTAGCTTCCTCCTTAACATCTCCTCTGAACACCATCAGCTCAGGAGAGCCCAAGAGCTGTGCTTCGGAGGGTGGCCTTGTACTCCAAACACTAACTAAAATCAGAGTGGAAAGATCGGTTTGGGTAGATTTCCGTTTTCAGGAAGTGACAGATGATGAGTGCTGATAGGCAAAATCACTTTTTGTGTGTGTGTGATAACTGGGATTCAAAACACACTAGCTGGCTGCAGACCAAAAGGCAGGACAGTTTGCCACAGGAAAGCCCATAGGGTTGACGGTGAAAAACTAAAGCAGATTTTGCAACTAGTAGTGAGAAATACTTAAGTTTTCTCAGAAACTTAAAATGGGTATGATTAATGTAATCTTTAAGGTTAGTTACCAAATGGCAATGCTGGCTGCTAAACTTCTGTTCAAAACTAACCAGCAATTTGGCAGGGAAAAAAAAAAAAGGACAAAAAGGATGTATTTTCTTTTACTGCAGTGGTAAATACAGAAGTATCAGTTGTCCTCTTTCAGTAGTCAGTGTGTGGTATTGTGATATTTTGGGAATGTTAGTCCACTGCCTATGCAGGCAGGTGATGTAAGTGGAAAGAGGGGTGTCGGCGTTTGGCTCTGGATGTGCCACAGGTACTGGCAAATATAAAATGTGTGGAAGTATATGGAGACAGTGAACAAATGTCTTGTTGACTTAAAAACAGGCAGGCAAAAAAGGTGAGACTCTCCTGGAATTTATTGGTATTGGATTGTCCATCAAAATAGATAAGATTTGGGCTGTGTGTGACAAATGGTACTTTCGATATGCATCTTAACACCAAGTAGTGCATGCAGTTAATTAACAAGGTTGGGTTAGTTGCACAAAGATGAAGGAGTATCCCGGTTATGCTGTTTTCCCCCACCCCGAAGCTCTTCAGAAGAGAAGGCTGAAATGGCTTACTGCCCTAGGCGGAGGAGGCAGTGCTGAGGGCAGAGTCGGCTGCTGCAGCCCTGGGGGAGGCAGAGGCAGCAGAAAGGGAGGAGCAGGGACAGAAAGCCCCGGGGGAGGACTGGCGAGCAAGACCAGGGCTGTTCCCCGAGGAAGAGGAGGAAGGGTGTGGGCAGTGACTCCTGGGGCAGGGTGGGGTCCCCAGCAGTCCTGCCAGCAACCTCAGTGCTGGGCTCCACCCTGGCCCTGCCCGCGGCAGTGAGGCTGGCTTTCCAGGCCCTGCCATGACCAAGCAGGCCAGAGGACCACAGTTGCCCTGCCTCCTGGCCTGGTGACTGCCAGCTGCCGATGCCCGGGCTCGGCCCCGACAGCTGTCGGTGGCACAGAGGAGGCAGTGGGGTTTGGCGAACACTTGGTTTGGAAGGATGTCCAAAGCGGCATTCCTAGCTGCAGATTGGGATGAAGCAATTTCTGTTCCATCAGGAACTGGAGAAGTTAAGCGTTAAGACCAAACCAGCTAGATAACTTGCATCCAAACGTTTTTAGCACGTACTGTAAATCTTATTTGCCACCTCTTTTTTGATGAGAAGGAAAATTAGTTTAGTAAGGGCAAAGGAAATCACCCAATATGAGCTGGCATCACACGAGACAGCAGTTAAGAAAGCCAGACAATATAAAATTAACACGGCATGTGTTACATTGACTGAAACCTGGACAGCTGGCAGGTTTTGGAATACAAATGGAGAATCATCACAGAATTGTTTAGGTTGGAAGGCACCTCTGCAGGTCACATAGTCCAGCCCCTTGCTCAAAGCGGTACCAGCTTCAAAGGCAGATCAATTTGCTCGGGGTCTTGTCCAGCTGAGTTTGGGATGTCTCCACCGGTGGAGATTGTACAATCTCTTACTCAGTGTGAACGTTCTTCTACCTTAAACAGATTTGTTTTAGCAGAGTTCTTTGAGAAATGCTGCTTCTATCTATGGTGTTCAGTACTTTTTCCAAATATATGTGAGAAAGCACAGAACTAGTGCAAATGAAGTTTGCAGAGGACATTAATGGTGAAGAAACTAACAAATGTCAAAGGTTTAGTGTCAGTATTATAATTCTAGTGACCTTGGATTGCTTGTTTTAACATGGTCGAATATAAAGTCATTACAGAGTGAACAAAAATCTTAGGTCATACAGATGGAATGGGCAAATCCGTCCTGGGGAAGAGTGATGTTCAGAGAGACATGGTAAACAGGGTGAATAACTGTCTAAGCATGAGTTGCTGGTGTGGGTCAGTGAAAAACAAACTTCTGTGACCCTTGATATTAAAAATATGAGGAAATTGGTTAGAGAAGCTTGTAGAGTCTATATCTATACTAGTTAGTAAGGTGGACCAGGTTCAGTTCTCTGTCTGTGAGGGCAAGTGCAATAGCACAGCTTGCCTCCACATACCTAGACTCCCCCAAACACAACGGCCTCATCCATAGTGCTTGCTTTAACAGCTTGTCCCATGCTGTCCCTCAAACCATGCTCAGACAATGCCTGCCAGAGGGCTGGTTCACACATTCCCCAAATGTGCTGTGGAACTGACCATGACATAGTGTGAGCAAATGTGTGCCCCTACGTGCACCCGTGTTTCATTTTCTCACGCAGACGCTGCTGTTAGTTCTGTGCTTAGCACCAGTTTAACAATTACTGGCATTCAGTGTTCAGTCCGGGTATGCACAGGGCAAGAAGAATGCTATCACGTTAGCAAGGGTGCAGAGGAAGTCCTGAGGGATGGCAAAATGTGCCACATAACAGTCATATTTCACTGGGAGAAGGTAAAGTAGGGACCTGGTTGTAGTCTGTGAACAGTGCTTTGAGAGTGTTGTAATGAATTCCTCGGTGCAGCAGATAGGTAGGAGGCTCTAATGGCCACAATTTGAATCAAAACAAGCTTTGACAAGAAGGAAGCTCTCAGTTTCATAGTTCCACTCCTAGGAGTAGGCGTTTTCCTAGTAGGATTTCTGTATTTTAAGATAGGATTCATGCAAGTCCTATGGCCTGTGCTATGTAGGAGGGCAGGTTAGATGATCACAACAGATTCATAATCTTTAAATCTTTTAATTAATTACTGAAATTTTGAGATATGAATGAAAGTTTGGCACTTGGATTCTGTTGTTCTGTCAAACAGGGGGACTGATTGAGCTTGAAGGCTTTGCCTTTCATCACCACCTTATATGACTATATACCAACTGGCATGATTCCCAGCACAGAATAGAAAGATTTGCTTAACACTTCTGCCTTTTGTACACCATTACTGATAATTTTATCATTCTCATCTTGTTATATGTTATAGAGGCACTGTAGAATCTGTTAATTATACAAGATTTTTCTTCTTCATACCATACTGTTCTTTTAGTCATTGTGCTTTTATTTCTCTACTGGTCCCTATCTTCTGGCTGGTAATAATTATTATCAGCTTCCTTTTTCCTTCACAGGAATTAATGTAATATCTGCCCTCACATTCCCTTCCCAAGGGAAGGGATGGTTGCCCTTGGCATTTTGGAACTGTGGCTTGTTGAACATCTACTAGAGTTTCTCGAGAATTCCCAGTTATGATTCACACATTTTTGATTAAATTCTTTATCTCATTTGATTTAGCTCTTAAATATTTTCTACTTAGTGATATTTGTCCTTTTAAATCACAAGCTGAATATATTACTGGTTTGGATCTCACTGTCTTGACACGTAACTCACGGCATAGAATCCCTTGTGCCAAAAATACAGTTCTGTGATCAAATTATCTTCAACCAAGTTCTAGTACAGATTCACCTTATAGCAGGTGCAATTAATTTCCAAATTAGGAAATGATTACCTGTACTTTTGTATTTATTTAGTGGCAACAGAAGACATCCAGCGTGCTTCATTCAGATTGAAGATCTGGGTGATACTGTGCTTTTCTGCTCTGGCACCACAGACAGCTGATTACGGATCCAGTCATCCAGCTAATTGATTTGATTTGATAGTCTGCAGGACAGACCACCTGCTCACTCATCTTGAACTTCATCAGTGACAATATTAATTCATAAGCTTTCCAGATAATTTTCTTAGTGCCAGCAACTTGGAGATGAGTTGTAGGGGTTACACCTTTAACAGAGAGCAGCTTGGTTGCAAAGAGCCTGCGGTGGCTGGGCTGGACACACAAACCGAATGGGCAGGTCTTTGCCACGCTTTTTAGCTGTGAGTGATTGCGGAGCTGCACACGTGTCATGATGTACCTTACATGACATGCAAGGCCATCTCCCTTGTCCTCCATGCCTACGCAGATCCTAGCAATTCGCTTTAACATACTCATCATGCCGGGCCCTGTAACACTGTCACGTTGCTTGTCGTTGTGTAACTCCAGTCCCTCTCGTCTATCATCCAGCTCTTGGTGCTGATGATGGGGCAATTTTACATTTTTCTTCTTTTTGTGTCCTTTGGCTTCATAATTAGTTTTGTTCTCAACGTCTTGATTTTGATGAGTGTTCTTTTGAGTCTCCTTTTTCACTTACTCCTTTTTTATTAGTTTGCCACCTTCCTAATTCATACAGTGAACTTGTCTCCTAAAAAGTACTTTTTTCTGTGGGTGCCAGCTGACTGCCCAGCCCCTTCTCCTCCTGTTCCACAGTTTTAAGCCCACGTATTATTTACCTCATAAAAAAATTAGGGAAATGTTTGCCATCTATTCTCTCTTGGGCATGAGACATCAAAGCTTTCTGAAAATGCAGCCTCCTCTGGTTTATCCATCTTTGGTACAACCTCCTGAACGGACAGCAGGTCAGTCCCTTTAGGATGGGATAATGAGAATTGCTGGTAATTACTGCTTGCAAATATAAACAATCATACCCATGTGCTGAAGGGACCTAACTAATGCCAGCCAATTAAAAGCAATGAGAGGAAGATGATAGTTCCTGGGCTGGTGCAAACGCTGGTAGCCAGTAAACACAACTCTGCCTGGAAGAACTGAGCTGACTGACTCTGCTTTTGCTAATGTTACATGACCTCTTTTGAATGCTTCCAGGTCTGCAAAGGAGTCATGATCCACGCTTTGAGAAACATTGCTGGAGAATGATGGACTTCATGGGACACTTGTCATTAGTCGGAGAAAACAACTCAAAGAGGTGGCTCAGTCCTTGTTAAGGAAAAGATATTTCTGAAATCCATCTGGATCATAAACCATCAAAGGACTCTACAACAGACCCGCTTGCCTCTTCATACAGAGAAAAGACCATAACATCCCATATATGCTGATAGAGCTCTCTCCTTTCCTGGAAAGGTATTAAAAGTCATCTGCGCTGCATTAACGAAGTGTCTGACTGATTATTATTAAAGTCAGTGGCAGCCCTTCTGTTAGGTTGAGGTATGCGGCAGCTTGTAATTTTTGAAGCATTAGGGTCCCACAGGGGAAGGTACTCTTTATGGGCTAAACTTTCTGCGTGGAAAGCACATGAAACCATGCAGAAGGCTTTCCTTAATCTTGCTGGAGAACAAGAAACTTGGGGCAAACCCCAGGCCAGTGTACACTGCTGCTGGCACTAGCAATTTTTGAGGATGGCGTGCTTAAAAGAGGAATCCTAGAGTGGAACTGCACATGACCATTTTCAGCAAAGCTTTTCAGAGGGGTCCTGCACCACTGAAATCAATGGGACATTCACAGGACAGGATGGAGCTTTAGTGGTTTGTTGGCTGCAATTCTCTGTTGACATTTTCTGGGGCTGCCTGAGGTCAGTGCTGTAACTGTGGATAAGGAGCAGCAAACTTCAGCTACCTAAATAGCAAACTTCACTACATTTTACTTCAAAACTTTTTGATCTTGAAAATTTAGAGGAATTGTACACTTTATGTGAAGGTTTTTGCTCAACAAATTAATTCCTTGAACTGTTGCTAGGTGTGGTTTCAAAACAGTTGTAATTCTACCAATATAGCCTCTTAAATAACAATAAAACATGACTCTTCAAAGAATTAGAAATGTGTTTCAACAATGTCCCTTCTGCTGGCATAGCTTTGTTGGTTTGTTATGTTTTGTATTAGTACTGTACATAGATACAAGGCTAATACTCACGTAAAAATACTGTCTCCTATCAGGAAATCTATTTAATACAAATCGTATTGAAACTCTCCATCACATACTGTCAGTCCTTAGTGATTTAATAAAATGTCCATCATCTACTATGTGCAGGTTTACAAGTCACGGCTGGTAAGCATGTGCTTAACAATAAGTTATTGCACTGAACTGGTGGGGCTAATTACAATTTGAATTGAAAATCATCTGTGGACCATCACAGCCCTAAGTTATACATTCTAATTAATTTAGCTGTGTGGATCTGGAAATTTTACACCGCTAAACCAGAAAATAATGTATATAATAATGTGCATAATATATGGCCTGTATAGCGAGTCCATAAAGAAACTTCTAGAGATCAACAGTGTGCTTTTTTAAAAAAAAACAACAGAAACAAGGTGAATAAAATAGCTTAGCATATTTTATAGAATCACAGAATGGTTTGGGTTGGAAGGGACCTTAAAGATCATCTAGTTCCAACCCCCCTGCCATGGCCATACTTCTTTATAGAAAAATTGTTAGGCAGATAATTCTGTAGTTAGTACTGCATGTAGGCCTTCAAACCATTAGCAAAAGGCAAAGGTTGTAACTATATTTTCAGTAGTTCATTTTTACTCAACAACAAATATTTGCTACCACAAAATTTCAATTTGGTCTAATTAATTAATTCATTAATTACTTTTCAGGATGTGCGTGGATGTAGGTCTGAGAGCGTTTTGGCGCATATTATTCTGCACGGCGATGCCAACCGCTATGCTCTTTCCGGAGCATAGCTTCATAATTTGAGGTTGTTAAGGAAAACAGTGCAAGATAAAATCAGATTAAGGCCTTTCCTAAACCTAGAATACTAAAAATCAGCACATAGTACTATTTAAAAATAAACTTAGATTTGGCTTGCAGCATGGTAGGCAGCTCCCACATTTCCATGGAACAGGAAGGGATTAATATTCTCTCCCTGCAGGTGGGAAGGCAAGTTGCCGCCCTCCCCTCCATACCTGCCAGTGCAACCCAGGGAGGAAGGAGGGAAGGATATTTGGATGGGTGAAATAAAGGAGAAGTCAGGGCCGGAACCGCACTGTTGTGTGGAGGCATAATGGATGATATCTAGGACAGAAATGACCTATGGGGATGGCCCCGGGTTACGAGCAGAGTTGTTGAAACATGAAGAGTGGGCTGAGTCTGTTTATTTTTCTGGCAGCAACTGGAGGAGTTTTAACATGATCTTCATTTATCTTGGGGGATGCCGATTTTGACTATATCTGAATAATATTCTGTGAATCTATGAATTTAGCACGTGTGCCCACCACTCCTGTGAATAGTTTGAAATCTTTTTTATACAATCAATTTATTCTAAAAGAGTTTTTAAAAGTCTGTCTCTTGTTACTTGGGATTTCCCTGGGGGTGGTGGTGGGGTGTGTGGGATGCATGTCCTGCTTTGGGTTCATCACGTACGTTTTATGAATGCAAACTGAAATAAGCTTTGGTTTATTATTCCTTGCACAGCTTAGCTGTGAAAAACGGTGGCTTGCTTGGGACATCCCAGGGAAACCTTTGGTCATTTTGGATGTCATGCTGATTTCTTGAACTGCTGAAAAGTACCCCACTGAAGGGACATGCCTCACAGGCGTCATCTGTGGCAATCTCCACGGAGGAGCTCTTCCCATCTTATCTAGTTTTTCCTGTCTTGGGAGGGTTTCACAACGAACACTTAATGTGAACAAAAGCGATGTAATCAGGTAAATTGGGCTGCGCCGGGTCTAGGATTACAATATGATGGCATGGTTACAGGGGCAGTGTGCGAGCAGCTCGGTTACTCCCATTTCTTGTGGGGGCCGGGGCCATAGGGCGGCGGAGGTTGAGAAGAAGTGTATGTGAGCAGATGGGTGCAGCAAAACAGCCAGAGATCTGAAGTGGCATTTCCAGCCCAGCGCCACAAAAGAATTACGGAATTTTCTTTATTCTGGATTTTTTTTTTTTTGATTCCACAGCGTTTTCCCTTCTCCCCTTGAAAGCTGCAGCCCCAGCACTTTATTCCTCCCCAGGGCTGCGGGAGGAGGAACGCATAACTCCTCCCTGGACAACTGACCTAGAGCCGGCCAGTCAGGAGGATCGATGATGGGCACCATTTCAGTTCAGCTGTTTTACTCCCACATTTCCCATAATGGGGTATTGATATGACACAAAATTGCTTTCCACCAGCCCCGTGCTCCCATGCATGGTTTCCCCAACAACATTTGACTGTGGCCATTAATTTTGTCTTGGTAAAAAAAAAGGTGTGAGTGGAATCCTTTAAAACAGATTCCTTTTTTTTGCTGTAACAATGTTTAGAACAGGTTTACAGTATGTTTTTATTCCTTGTCAACTGCCTGTAATGTTACATGCCTCTTGGGGATGGCTTCATGTTTCGCCATCTCTCTCTGGAGATCCTTGTGGTTTTTACTACTGTCTGGGGGTGGCAGCAGCCTAGTGCCACAGAGAGAGGCGCTTTGGACAAGTCAGAGTGACAGCCTGCAAGCCCCAAGTTAGTTAGCTGAATAACTATTGGGTATGGTCATGGCCTATTCACAGAGTGCTAGGGGTTGGAAGGGACCTCTAGAGATCATCCAGTCCAACCCCCCTGCCAGAGCAGGATCACCTAGAGCAGAAATCCCTTTGATTTAATGGCTACTGCGGGTGCTTAGAGTGTCTCCTCTGGAGAGGTGTCCCTTGTGTGGGACTCTCCAACTTAATTTTGTACTTACTGGAGACAAGTACTGAGCACATACTGCATCCAGCAGAGCAACGTGAATACAACTGAAAGAAGCATTCCATAACAAAACACATTCTGTAGTAAATCCGGTGAGAAATCGTATTAGCCAACTTGCTGCGAGCAGATTTGACCTACTTGCAGGGGTGTTTCAGCTCGGGTGCTGCTTTTTCTACTTAGTGAACTTCTTTTCCAGATTTTTGTTCTGTGCGCATTCATAGCCATGCCCTGGGGTGTTTGCACAAATGATGTTTTAGACATGTAAATCTGACTAATAACACACCCACCCATGGCTGGCAACCGAGCACCGGCAGCCTGACACCGAGGGATGATCTAATCCCAGGAGGTATCTCTGGCCTGAAGGAAAGCAGGGAGGGGAGGGTGGCTTCTCCAGTGGGTGAGCCACACTCTGTGGCCCTTAACTTAAGACTTGCTTATCCAGTGAAGCGCTGGGAGAAGGGTGGGCTTTTCGATAGCCATGTCTGGTTTGTGAAACACCTCCTGTACCGTGCCTGCCTGCAGTGGTAACATGCAGTGAATACAACCTCTCAATCTGACACGGCTCTTTCTGGGTTTTCAGAGGTCTCTTCCTTTACATAAATCCATTCAGGTTTATGGACGGGCCAGCTCAGAAGCTGAAATTTTATCTTTCCCAAAGACTGCTTTTTCCTGATGCTCTGCTAATTTGTTCACTGCTGATCAGAAATGACCACCTAAAGCGGGAACTGGTAATTTGCTCCAGCAGGCACCTGCACCACTCTAGGATTTGTCCTCAGCATCACCAGTAACCACCAGCTGTGGCAGGGTGGTGTCTGTGGAAGGAAAACTTTGCCAAGAGGTGACCAAGCACATTGTATGTGCAAATCAGAATACTTCCATGGAAGTCAGCAAAGTTAAAAATCTCAGGTCTGTGTTGGGTTGTGTAACTCCCTTCACTCTCCTTTGATTGGCATCCAAAGTGATAGAGAAGAGACATATTTTCTGGTTCAGTTTCTTGATTTCAGATATGGCTAATAAGAATGTAGAAAGGTGGGAGAAATTGGAAGAGAGGACTCATGACAAAACCAGCTTCTTGGAAAAGGTCCTTCCTTGTCTCCATCAGTGATGGGTTGTCTTGTGACATGAGATGAGTGTACCACCTTCCAATTTCTTAAGAAGGCTTTTATCTAATGCAATTCTGGATCCCTCACTGTTCAAGACATGTTTGAATCCTTTTAAAAATTTTGTCAGGCTTTTGCCTTCATCGAACACCATAAATGAGGTTGCACTGCAGTAAATAAATGAATACCACTGCCTGTTTATTTGCTTATGGATCGATGCTGTGCTATCATGTGTGATACCTCCTAGGAAACTGCACAGCTCTGGGAACATGACCATGGGTACAGTGAGCTTTTACTTCCACAGCCATTTCTCTCTTTTTCTTGGTTTTCCCGTCATGCACAATTTTTTTCAGGTTTATCCTCTGAGCATCAGGCACTGGCACTGGGCAAGAAGCTGGCCCCAGGGGTTTGGGAGAGGATGGCTTGGGTGCAGCCTTTCCCTCCCTCCAGGGCTGCTGCAGGTGCTCCCTCCAGTGCCGATCCCAACCTGCTGGTCAGGATTTGGCAAGGAGAGACCTCTTACGCCCCTTTCCCAGCGGGTATGCTCTCCCTTAGGGCACGTGGTGCCTCTGGCTGTGCCAACAAACCACACTGTAAGCAGGCAACACCAGTCTCAGTGCTTTGCCTGCCCACTTTGCAGTAATGCAGAGAAGAAAAGGGCTCCCTGGTTTATTTGCTTCCCTTGTGTCCTTTGTAGATGCTGTGACACTAAGCCAGACCTCATTTACATGTAACTCACTGCACTTGTCCCTTTAAATTATGAAGGCACACAGCTGTCTATAAAATGGCTTAACAGGTACCTATAGTATATAATTAGCATCACATGGGCTCCTCATCTGTTTGTTGATGGGCTAGTACAAACAAGCACAACCTTCTGAATAATGGCACCAGGCACAGGCTCTGTCTGAAAAAGAAAGCGTCTGTCAGAGGCGAAGGGGACAGAAACAAGCCCTTGTTGCTGCCATGGCAGTTAACAGAGAGCCCCCACACATCTGAGTGCTCCTGGCGATGTCCTGTGTGCCTTGCAGCCGTACTCCGTAGGCAGAGCCTCCGGTGTTTTACACTGGCCCAAGGTTTCTAGCTGGTGGGCAACCTTGCTGAGTGACTGCATGGTAGAACCTTGCCTGAGCCACCACACGTCTGGAAATCTGCAGTGTTCCTACAGTGAATACACGGATTAGCTACCTGGCATGTGCACAGCCAGCCTGAAAGTCCTGGGGATTTCAGACAGTGGTGTTCTGCTTGTGTGAATCGATAGTGTCATAAATCTGAAGCGTCCAGGACTGTGGATTTGCCATGCTCACTCATATTATTCAACTAAGTCAAGCGTACATGCTAAGTCAAACATGTTCCTGAGCTCTCAGACCTACTGAACATCCACAGATCTTTTGTGCAGAGTATGTGCGGTCAGTCTGGGTGCTTCCGGAAATTTTGGGTTTGTAACACATGGTCTGTAGACCTCATTCACACGTTTCCACGTGGGAAATCCCGGAGAAAGCATTACGGCAGCCTAGCTGTTAAGTTAATTTAATTTTCTATCCTTAAGGGCGTCTCAACTTGCCAGCAGTCACAGTTTTATCCCCTGAAAAGAAATTCTAAAGTTATGCTTGGCTAACCCTAATTATTTGGCAACTTAATGTTTGCATCCTCTTGTGACCCGTCCTCAGAGCAACTGATACGAGCCTGCTCTCGGCACTCGGGAGTACCGCCAAGCACCCAGGGGTAAACGCTTTTTGGTTCTGTTCCTCCTTCACTTCATCTCTACCACTGCACTTCCTTTTTTCTTGAATTCACTGCACTCATTGACAGGCTGTCTGCCAGTCTAGCAGGGACCCGAGTTAGGGGGAATGCTGCTAGTAGCGGACACTTGGTCCTGCCCTAAACAGGGAGCCGCTTGTGAGGCCAAGCTTGGGTGGTGACCTCAAGCGGTGTGGTGCCACCATGAACCACGCAGCGAAGCTCACAGCCTCATCACACACGTGGGCCCGAGGAAACTGGACTGTTTCCAGTGTTAAATATAACATGGGTGAACTCAAGGGTGTGCATCGTGTCATGCAACACAGTGTGAATCAGATCGTGTAGCAGTGGGAGGAAAAGCCTCTGTGGGGGCCCTTGAGAAGCATTTTCCTGGGGACCTGGGTGCAGTTCCAGGCTGGGATGCAGTGTGTGAGGAAATCAGGTTGCCCCGGGGCAAAGTGGGCAGCCCTAGGTCTTCTTAGGGGCGTTGGGCCAGGCAGAGTGCCGTGCCTGCGTGTCTGTGCGTGTGTACGTGGGTACCTAGGTGTACATGGGCTGCCATTGGCAGGAGCTCAGTGTGATGTGGTCAGGGGTCAGCCCTCAGTGAGTACAGGAGCTGTGCAGCGAGGAACCCCTGGGTGTATCGGGGGGGATCCCCGAGAAAAGTGCTGGAGAGCCCCATGGAGCAGCACCTCACCATCAGTGCGGGAAGGGAGGCGGGGTGGTGGTTAGAGGGGAGGTGGCACCTCCTCCCACCTGTCAAATGGAAATGGGAGCTCGGCCTTCGTTTGGGCTGTGTGTTTAGATTTCAGGCTTCGCAGGCAGGCACTGTCCCTTATTGTTTGTACAGTCCTTGGCCCGGTAAGTCCTGATCTTTGCCAGGGCACGAAGGCACCTCTGCAGTACTAATGAGCAGTAGCAGACCCTGCGGTATTAACTCCTTCTGTGCTCTCTGCAGTGACTCCCAGCTGCACAGTCAGGCAGGCTCATAGAAGAAGATGAGCAGGAGGGTATTTCTGCTTGGATGCGAAGGAAGGGATGCGAGTGCCCACAGCTGCGTGCAGGAACGGTGGAAGAAATGAGTTTCCTGGAGGCAGCTGTATGAGATTTGCCTAGTGACTAAAGCATGGTATGGAGAAGTTTGTAGGACAAGGGGGCATCTGCCAATTGGTTTCTAAGGGTCCGTGTAATAGGAGAAGGTTTTAAAATACTAGAGAGTTTATATCTGGAAGCGTGAGAGGGGGTGGAAATTTGGCTGAGGAGTGAAAGTGGAAGTAAGGAGATTTAGGAGCTTGGTCATCCCGACACAGTCAGGGTAGAATCTCCTCCTTTGAGCCATGGTTCTATAAAAACTGGTTGGTTTTGTACCCCTGAGATACCAGGTCAATTAGATTCATGATATACTTGAAGGGAGCATGAACTCTTGGCAGGAAGAACTCCAAGCTCTTACTTGCAATGGCCTTCAAGGGCAAGTAATTACACTTCACTGCGTTTATGTGTCAATATTTCACAGAATTAATGAGATACCTCTCTACTGAGCATATAGGTACTCTGCCCTTTAAGATTAGCTCAGGGGAAGACTGATTGCCTCTCCTCCCAAAAGTTCAAATTCCCCAATACTATCAGAGGGTCTTTATTTCTCTTCCAGCTAAGCCGAAGCAGTATGAATTCAGTGAACTGCAATAAGCGAGACACTCTAGCGCTATTGTCAGTCACTTTTCAGATTAGATCAAGTTGCCCTTTCCTTGGAAATGAAAGTAATCAATTTTTATGTGTTTGTTTCACTCTCTGTGTTACTAACATAAGAAAATCAATATCGGGGCAGTCAGTCATTTCAGTGTTGTGCTTATTATGGCTAATGCACTATATTCTCTCATTGAGGAAGTTTGGAGATGTGGATTCTTGAGATGCTGATGATAGAGGGCTCTTGAGATAAAAGGTGAAAAGCAAAGGAGGAGAAAGGAGGGAAAATAAGCCAGTTAAAGTCAGGTTCTGGCATTATTTGACATATTTTCTACAAGTAATTTTTTGATCAAGCAGAACATTTGGGCACTACTGATTGCATTCATTCTATTCTGTTCTTCATACGTACAAACATCCATCCATCCATCCATCCATCCATCCATCCATCCATCCATCCATCCATCCATCCATCCATCCATCCATCATCTTAGATTTTATTTTGAATGTATCCTGTTTGATCTGTTGTCGGGTTGAAGTTAAAAAAACTAAAAAACCCACTTAAAAAAATCCCTATTAACCCCCCCACACACACACTATTAACAGGCTCATTAAAAAGCCTAAAAAATCCACTTAGCACTCCATGAAGGCCAACTGATAGCTTTGATCCACTGGAGCCATCTGGAATGCCATTCTCCATCCTGATGTCTCAGAGTAAGCTTTTGGGATGCTTTGTTGTCCTAGTCTTTAGACATTTATTAGGCAACAAGTCATTGGCTTACTGGCTTTTCATCTAGATACCAGATGTTCTCTATCTGGGCCTTTTTCCTTTTGATCTCACACCCTGGGTGTGGGACCTTGTTATTCTCTTGTTACTTGTGATGTCCCCAGGGGTGGTGGGGCGTGTGTTGTGTATCCTGCTTTGTGTGCACCTTATGAATGCACACTGAAATAATTTCTTTTTTATAGGAAATAGGAGACAGAGGGTGCTTGGAACGCCACTTTAGATAGAGGAAGAGTTGCAGCTTGACCCAGGGGGCTGCCCACTTGTCTCCTTTTTTGAAAAAAAAATCTGTAAAAATCTGAAAAAAACCCCATTTTCCTACATTATCTGCTTCCCAAAAGTGGTATCATTTTGGAGTGCTACAGAATGACAGAACATTAACTATTCCGGTTAGCTTTGCTATGTAATTGTAAGAGAAAAAACCCAGCAAAACAAAAATTCTACACCTGAATTCAGAGTTCCTTGGGTGGAGAAGCAGCCTGGAAGTCAAGATTCGTGTAAAAGTGATAAAAATGCCACCCTGCATTTCAGTGCTTCTTCTTTACATCCCTCCTATTAATCAGCCCTGTCTTTCCCTTATTCCTTTTCATACAGTCATTGGGCAATCTGATAGTTTGCTCTTGTTATCTGGTGCTCTTTGAATGGAAGGCACAGTTCAGCTTTCATCTGAAGATGCCAGGTCCTATTTCTGTCTCTTTTTTTTCTCTTCACATCCTTTAATACTCCCTGGTGGTTGCCATTCCTTAATCTTTTTTCTTTGCTTTTTGCTTGTCTCCTGGGATATTTAGTTCCTTTCGATGCAGCTAAGAATATGCACCAAAGTGCTTGGATTTAGATACTTAAGGTAAGTCACCTATATGAATTACACATGAAGAAGTAATGTTTATCAGAGGAATATTTGTTTTCAACCAAGAGAATAAACTTCTGAAAATCAGCTTTGTTAATTTTAATAGATCATTCCTACTCTCTGAAAAACATGGTTGGGTCTCTTCTTCATGGACTTGCAACAAGGAAGGAGATGTATGTAAGACAGAGAGAAGAGGTAGATAAAAGTAAAGCCCATCCTCTCCTCTCCTCTCCTCTCCTCTCCTCTCCTCTCCTCTCCTCTCCTCTCCTCTCCTCTCCTCTCCTCTCCTCTCCTCTCCTCTCCTCTCCTCTCCTCTCCTCTCCTCTCCTCTCCTCTCCTCTCCTCTCCTCTCCTCTTCCCTTTTCCCTAAAACAGTCAAAGAATATCCAAATATGAAACGTTCTGTGATGATTTGAAAAGCAGAGCCATATATAGGCTGCAGCTCCTGACTTTTATCTGAACTTAATGAAGAGCCTTCTAGCACGTGGCAGTTGGATTGTATATCCTTGACAAGAGGCAGATGAGGACACTTTTCCAGTAGTACAGCTGGACACTTGGATGATCTTTCTTCCCACTAGTGAAAAGTATGTCAGGTCACACTGTGAGAACCAGCCCCTGGGCGCAGAAATCATCACTGACTGCTGGTGCTTGGACCAGGGGACGAAGCACACTCTGTTCCCTCACTGGGTCAGCTCCACTTCAGTGTTACCCCCTCTGGGACAACAGTGGCTTGGACCACCAGGTCCATACTGTACAATGGCAGCCCAACCTCAGTGCCTCCAGCCTCTCATCTTCGGGGTGGAGAGTGTTGGAATGCCACCAGGGAGCACCACAGACCAGAGCGGGCTGCATGAGCTCCTGGAAGAGCAGGCTGGAGACATGGAAATGGCCACACTAAGCCCCTGCTGCCCTTCTGTGAGCGGGTACAGACTTGGCCTTGTGCTGCTGGCTAAAGCAAGGCCAGATGCACGCTCTCCCATCCCCAGGAGGTCTCTCAGTACCTCAGCCCCGTGCCTGAATGTCTGCTTGTGTCCACACTGTGAGGATGGTTACACGCTGGACCTTGAGCACAGGCCTGGGTTTGTGCTGCGCATGTCGCATAATGGTAGTGCTGGGGCGCGGAGTCGTAGCGGGCACTGAGCTCTCCCCTGCAGAAACCGTGCTAAGGGGGTCAGCAGGGTCCTTTATTCACACATGCTTGTTCCCTACAGCTGTAGGAGCCATGAGATGGAACAGGGTCAAGAGGAGGTTAGGTCAGGAGAAGGCACGCGTTACAGATGGTACAGGAATTACTTGTCACCTACCATTAGGTATGAAATGATAGGACATGATGAGTGCAATTAATGGCCCACCATGGCAAAGTGGAGGAGGAAAGGAAAGGGATTACAGTCATAAGACTGGGACATCTTGCAGTTTGAGTGAGTGTACTCATTCTTGGCTCAGTTAGAAGTCCTTCTCGAAGCTGTAGTTACTGGTGAGGCACTTTGCTGGTGGAAGAACTGAGCCTCCTGAAGGGGTTTGGAGAGAAAAACCACAGTAATTGCCATGGCCTACCCACAGCAGGGGTGAAATGGAAGGCTAAGGGCTAGCTCTCTTCAACCTGTGAATACACAGGCCCAAACTATTGCTCCACACAGATGAACAAGGCACTCTGCGAAAATCCAGTCAGTAGTGTTAACTTTCTTCTGTTTTGTGCAGAAAAAAACCAGGGTGGGATTCAGCTTCTGTCTTGGATTAAAGCAGATGGCCTGGGTTTGAACTGATACATTGCTTAAAAAAAAAATCGAGTCCCTCCCATAAGTTTGTTTCTTCTTTGGGGTGGCTGGAAGCTGGGTGTGAATTCCAAGGAAAGGGTTAAATGTATCAGGAGATTGTCAGCCATTGGTCTGACTTTAAAACAGGGTGCTGGAGGGCATATCTTACCTTGACATGTTGCATTGTTAATTTACAGTTTGGGTGTGGAGGGACCTGCCTTCCCTTCTTTGTAATCTATGCAGGTGTGCACAGGACTTCAAAGCCAGTTGCAGTGGAGCTTATGTCTGTGAGAAAGCCTCGGCTGAACAAAAATGTGCTGGGAGATGCGAACCCCAGCTCCCTTGTGCAACCGCCTGCAAGGCAGTCTGTGCATGTGGATTTCTGCTGGATGTTCTTTAGGCAGAGGGGTTTTATCCCTCCTCTCTCGGCCACAAGTCTCCTGCTGCAGATTTTAGGTCTTAACGCTACAGTGGGATTTTAAAATGACTTTAAAAAATGTGTTTGAAATCGCATAAGCACACTAGTCGCTTTATTTTTTTATTCCTGTTTCCAGATTATTTGTGAAATATTCTGGGTTTGTATCGATGCTTTAATTAGCAGTATTATGAGGTGTCTGAGGGAAGAGAATTTTAACCCAAAACCCAGTCACAGACTTTTCACACTGAGAATTCACTATTGATTATTTGTCAGGCCAGGCTGGGCAGCTAACAGCTATTCTACTGGTCTGGGCTGAAGTTCTTTAAGCCTAGAGTAACGCAAATGCACCGAAACCACCCGTAGTGGGTGGTGTAGCACAAGTGCTTGTGCTCTTCCAGACCCTGTGAGCAGCTGTTACTTGTAGGACGTGGGGCTCTGGGTAGGTTTGGCAGGGCAGGGGCTACAGCTTCGCCCACACAGGCATTTACACACAGGTATGTAGCCATCAACATTTTCCAGAGATCAGTCTGTCCCATTTTTAGTCCTGCAGACTTGAAAGAAAAGGCTTCAGCTTTGTATTCAGAGTTGTTAAGCATTTTTTTCCCCTCATTTTTGACATTAACATAGAAAAGTTCCAAGGAAATTAAGTGTGTCAGTAAAATTGGACCTCACAAATTTTACTGATTTATTTAATGGCTCCAGTACTTCATCATTGCTTATTATTGTGATCCTAATTATGGAAAGAATAATAGTGATTGATTCCTTATGGCTCTGCTGTGTTCAGTGGTTTCTTTTATGGCTTTCTCTGTCCATTTTATGTTTTCACTTATCAGTAATTTTGGACCTCCCCGAATGAAATTCAGCATTGCTATATAGAAGAGGGTATTACAGCTGCAATTGTGCAGCAGAGAACATTCCTCTTTGTCAGCATTTTTTAGGGTTTTGATGTTTGGCTTTGGCCTGATGCAGAACGAGACTTTCACCTTTCAAAGGCTTTTGGGGAAACGCAGAAGGCTGGACCAACTGTCATGCTCCGTGGACGACTGGTGAGGCACAGGGCATCCAAAAATGGCCTGTGAAATGCTCACTGGCTCCAGCTGTTGCTAATGCCTGCCTGCAGATTTAGCTGGCAGCTGGCAGGAATTGCCAGTATTTTTAATTAAAATGTTTGTAGCTATAACAGTAAAATTATGAGTTTGTAAAACCATCGTTTTATATAACTTTATATCATCTTTCTGCAATTCCCCTCATCTCCTAACCACCAAAGTCTAATGGCATACAGCATGGCCTGGGGATTTTTGCTTTGCTTCTTTTGCAGAGGTCATGAAGCCCTTGTGAAAAGCTCTGCTAGTGATCGCAGTCCTCTTTTGGGACAGAAGAGGGCCAGACTGACGGCTTTACTGCTTTCAAATACATGGGCTTTTCCTTGCCCAGGGAAGGAACTAAATAAACCCCTTGATATACATTTCTCAGGTGAATATTCAATGTGCCAAGCTAATAAGTCTCTCCTGTAGGAGCAGTTCCATTTTAAATTAAATATTCATTAGGCCAGAAAGAGAGGGGAGTTACTCTTTCACCAGCATTCAACCATAAAATGTTGCTGAAGCTTCTGCTGTTAATATTCACCCCATTACTCAGAATGGGGCTGATGAACAGGTTCCTTGATCTACCCAGTATGCCATATTCTTACCGTCTTAGGATCTTTGGAGAGTTCCAAACATTGCATCATGCTAAATAGGTTTAAAAATGTCATTTCTGTGACTGGGAGCTTAGATCACTGACCAGCTTCTTGTGGAATAGAAAGGAAACCTTGAAGGTGGTCAGGAGCAGAGTTTTAAGTGGAAAGCAGCAGGAAAACAGAGCCCATGCAGCTGAAATGGCAACCTTGGAGGATACAGATGATATCGCTGAGCTGGTGTGGGACGAGAAAAGATTGCCCAGAAAGATGAGTAAAATAAAAATAAACCATGGATTGGGCTCCATAAACCAGGCTCCATAGCTTGGTCTTTGGAGGGCCTTCGGTTTATCACAAACCCCTACGTTGAACGGTGCAGATGTCCTAGGCTGGGGAGATGGCAGCTCATGGCCAAGGACGGGTGCGCGCAGCCCGCCTGGGAGGGTGCCTGGGCTCCAATTGTGCGTGTTCTTATCTATTGCTTCCTGCTGCCCGTGACAGATGAACACAAGCTGTCTGTTCTTGAAGAAGTCAACGACTCTGTGACCTTTACAAAGGAAAATACTTGCGAGTCTCTGAGCTTTCTTTTAAGCATCAGAAAAATTAATTTAGGAAAAAAAAAAGAGATGAGAAGGGGAATTAATGGAAGATATAGAAGGAAATAAATGTGGAGAGGGAAACCAAGAGAGAAAAGAACAAAAAGGAAATTAATTTTAGTAACTACAGCAGGGCCTTTACTCCCCAAATGTAACTAATTTATGCCAGAGCTGTAAGGCTAATAGCTTTTTTGTACAAACGGGTTGGCACATTCTTCTGTCCAGTGGTTGCTAAATAGCTTCTAAATGTAAGGACTACAATTAAATTGTATCAAGCTCCAATTAAAAATAAAAATAAATTTAAGCTTGCCCATTGCAACACTGAAGAGCCCCGTGGCAAGCAGAAACTTTAAAGTTTTTTATTGCACCTGCAGTCGAAATGAAGAAAAAGTGTGTGTCTTTTTCTCTAATCCTGCACTCGGAAATGTCCAGGAGACAAAGGGTCCTAGCCAAGGCAGCGGAGAGCAGGCAGAGAAATGGTAAAGCGTGTGAGGAAAGGTAAGGAGGAAAGTTGTGGAGTAAGCCAAACAAGAAGCCCGTTTTGAAAGGGATCCTGGGCCGAAGGAAGAGGCAATATGCTGCACCGTGAACATGGGAGCAGAACCCTTCTGTGCCTGTGAAGAGGGGTGTTCATGCACGGGAACACAGATTTTTTTTTTTATTTAGAAAGGGAATTTTGGTAGGAAAGTTGAGTGGAGACAAAGATGCAGGTGGAGAGCATTGGCAGAGGTAGAGTCAACGTGACAGTGCACAGGGGATGGACTACAGGGGTGGGTGGATCGTTCCTGCGGGATCTACCCTTTAGCTCGTTTCTGCTCTATTTCAAGGCATGCCCAGCAGCGTGAGGGCCCGGCTGGCTTCAGCAGCTCCAAGGACACTGAGCACGTGTGGCCACAGCTGGTTAAGGTATCTCAGAAGATGAGTGTCTTCCACTGGGTGTATTATTTATTCCTTCGCTCACCAGCCGTCACACATGGATCAAAAGGAGTGAAAGTCCATCTCTCTGTGGAGAAGACCCCACCTTTATTTGCAGTTCCCCGGCATGAACTGCACTTTGAGGTTACCTGCCTGCTCACTTCCCTCTCTGTCTAGGCCACTGCTGAGAATGACCCAGGCACATCTCATCATATTTAAAAATAATTTACAGATGTTGTTCATACCCCACAAAATTTTCTGAAAGGTTTTGCTGCCAAAAATCAGCAGTGGATGATGCCAATACAGGGAATAATACTAAGCTTGTAGACACGTTCCCACTGGGAAGCTTGGAAGATAATAAGCTTTTAAAACATTTAACAAGACATTGTCCCCTCTGCTGTAATGAGCCTATCTGTGGAAAGCATTTTTACAAGGTGCAGAGCTATGGTTAGGCGGGAAACTTATTTTAGTACTCAGTTTGCTTTGTGTGACCCCTTTGCCCATTTGGGAATTGGCCATGTGTGAAGATAGGAAATACAAAATGAGGGGCATTAAGGGAGCGGCCAAACTTGAGACGTCCTCTTCTCCAGGCTTGCCTCGAGGCGGTGGGTAATGCAGGACCTGGGGGTCAGGAGCTGCAGTGCTCAGCTTTGCTTTTGTTCATGGTGGCAGAATGTGGGATATTTTGATTGCGAGGGAGAATTTCTTGATGAAGGAACAAAATCTTCCATCAGAAGCAACTAGGTTTTAGGGGGGGTGGGAGAAGAATAATAGGATTGTTATGCAAAGCTATTTTTCCATATGGAAAATAAAATAAAACAGTATTTTTTTGAGAAATTTCGAGCACCATTAGTAAAAATGAACAGCACATTTAGACCTGTAATTTTCAGGAAATAGGCATAGATTAGGAGCCTAAAATCAGAACTAGAGACTTCAGTCTTTTGTCTGATGTGGGTCTATAAACATAAATCATGCATGGATATTTGCAGAGACTGTCCTGATTCTGAGCTAAGGAGACTTGGTTTTCCCTTTATGTCTACTGGCTTTGCTGGTCTTACTGGACTTTAAGCATCCTGCGACATTGGCGTGGTCAAACTGAAGCACTTGCAGAGGGCGCACAGCTGCCTTGACCACCGTCATCTCACCACAGCCCTGGTCCCCACTGTCTGATTGAGCTCAATCTAATTCTAAGTCTTGTTTAATAATAACCCCTGATTTCTTGTATTTGGTTCCCATGGGCCTGATATCTCCACTGGCTTGCACACTGCAAGGTCTTCCCAGCGTGCTGGTGGCTTTCACCCAGCTATAGCTGGGGGTATGCTTACAGAGCTGGGAGAATTAATCTGGGACTTGGTTGTTGGCTCTGCCTTCTAATTCTCTTCTGTAAACTGGTCCCTGAGTTGGATTCAGGCCACAGCCCAGTACAAATAGGAATGAAGACAAGAGTTTTCTTAAGACAATGCTTCCTTCTGACATAACAGACAGGCGTCTTAACTCCCTCTGCATTCAACACTTTGTAACTTAAGTAGAAATTGGGACCTGCCACATAGTCCCAGCTCTTGGGAGTTTTTTTTAAGGTTTTTTTTAATTATTATTGTTCTCTTGCCTTCCTTCCATGCCTTCTCTGGTTATCTTAGAGGTCTGTGTTGGTAGTAACGGTGAAGTCATGGTTACTCCAAAATGCAACTTTTTTTGGCTTCCGTTTTGGAAAACTGGGTGAAAACTGCCTTTTCTCACAACAAGGGACTGAACGGGCTCCTTAGGATCTCTGCAAGATGCCCCTTTGCCAAGGCATATGCAGGCGTACACTTGCCTCCCGAGAATGCTGGGCTGCAGCTTCCTCCAGCTAGGACTGCCCAAGGAGAAGGTGGTGTGTAGGTCACGAGTGTGTAGACCTTAGAGAAAGCCCATGGAAAACACTGGACTGTGGCAGTCTGAGTCACTGTCTACCAGCTCTAAGTACCTGTTGGAACTCAGCCAGCCAAAACCCACCTCCACAAGAGTTTTTTCCGATGGAATTCTGCACCCTGAAGACAATAACATGCACTATTGGCAACAAAAACCTCACAGCAGTAACTCATACAACTCGCTAAAATGAAATGAATAATAAAAGCAA
Source organism: Rhynochetos jubatus (assembly GCA_027574665.1). NCBI lineage: Eukaryota > Metazoa > Chordata > Aves > Eurypygiformes > Rhynochetidae > Rhynochetos > Rhynochetos jubatus. The sequence continues at coordinate 65,214,465 of CM050651.1, read as the reverse complement.
TGCTGAGTGATTATTAAAAAATGCAGCAAATAGAGAGGTGTACATATTTTTTAATTAGCCCAATGCTTCATTAAGTAAAAATAATTTAAAAAAATGTGCATGATGCTACTGCTTGGTTTTATTCCCCTGGTACCAGATCAGGACCTGATGGTCTTTGCAAGACTTTGATTAACAATATTTTATGTTTTCCAGGTGAAGATGTTGCATACCATTCACTGGTCTCCAGGTTTTTCCACACCGTCTCCAGGAAGGTGAAAGTCCCAGACATACACACGTGCCATCGGGCAGTGCTGAGTGTTTGCTTGTCTGGGGAATCTGTCAGGGATTTTTTTTGTTTGTTTAAATTTTACTAAAGAAAACAAACAAAAAAAACCCCAACCCACTTTTTTTATAATGTGGAAACAAAACTTCAGTCAGAAAAGCGGTAAGGAAAAGCAAGAGGAGGAAAAAATGCAGCTGGGATATACGTAACAGTCGGCAGTGCGTCATCACACTAGAAATAGACCACCCTGGCAGCAGAGCTCCTTTACCTGCAAGGGGCAAACCCCATCAGCTGCGTTACAGAAATAACAGGCAGCGAGAAAGGAAAGAGGCTCAAGGTATTTTACAACGATGTCTGGTTCCGGCGCTACTACAGTTCCCACCGAGAGGATGATTAACTGAACCTAAAGTCAGCAGCTCCTACGGGCGGCAGCAAGGCTGTGGCGGTCTCAAGGGCAGCCTCCCAGAGTCCCAAAAATTATTCAAAGGGGGGAAAAAAAATGACTTTGCCCTTTTGCGCCTGGAATCCGGATGTCTGGCAGAGGGGGCAGGGGCGGAAGGGAGTTGCAGTTCTGCATTGTCCTTCGCTGCTTGCATTGCTGACACACCCCGATATCCTTCTGCTGCGCAGATCCCTTCCAGCTGCCTGGTCTTAGCACCTTTGGCTGTAGGAATGCTTTCCCACCTAGTTCCCCGGCAGCCCCCTCCCTACCATTGCAACTGAAGAAATCTCGTGTTTGCAGCGCTTTCTAAAGCACACAGGCTTGGTATTAATCTTGATTTTGAGGGTCTCCTTGGTTTAAACCTTTTCCTAACTTGCTTTCCTTGGATGCTTGCTCCTTGCACATCCGCGTTGCGTACTGCCACAGCCTCCTGAGTGGTTTTGCCGTTGCAGGTGCTTGAGAACTGCTCACCCACCACCCACTCGTGCTTTCTCCCTCCCTCCGTCCCCAGGAACAGGCCATGCCCTGCACAATCCTGACCGACCACAGCATCTACTCTCCTTCGCGCTGCTCCACCAGCTCCCTCTCCGGCATCACTCCAGCCCTCCTCCAATTCCCGATGTTCACCAAGATTTTCACTTCTGTGTAAAGTTATTTCTGAGCATTCAGGGTCTTCAGGGCACGGGTTGCAAGTGGGGGAGGCCCCGAAGGACATTTTAGTTTTGTGTGCAGCTCAGGGCAAGGAGAGACCCCCGCACACACCCGGGGGTGCGTTGTGCATGAGAAGACAGGCAGGGCCAGGGCTCTGCAGCTCCAGCGGCAGCATCTCACTGCTGATCAGCTTGAAGCACATTTTTGTACGCCAGTCGTGGGAGCATATGGCAACACTGATGGGAACGAGCTGACGTACGTTTAGTTGTAAGCCATATTTTGTTCGGGGTTTCTAAGGAGTGGTTGCAAATACAATTCTTTGCCCTTGGCTGTGGAAGGGTTTATGAATTGCGTTAACCATTGCTTACAATCACAGTTTTCCCTCACTGAGCAAGGGTGTGGGGAGAGTTTCCTAACGAGGAGCCGTCAAAGTGAAAACATCATCACCCGTTTTCAGTCGGAAGGAAAGCGGGGCTGCCCACGGCCCCTCCAAGGCGGGCTGTGGTTCCCCGGCCAGTGGCTGCTGCTCGAGGTAGGTATCCCACCGCCGGCTGATGTGGCTTCCCACCGCTACGCACTCCGGGCAGACACCCCAAATGCCCCATGCTGAGCATGAGATAGATGAGCATTTTTTGGACCCATCTCATGCCCTCTCCCCTGTTCGTTTGCGTTTGGGTTATGGTGGCACCACTGCCCTCCTGCCCGGTGATCTGCTGGGACCTGATGGGGTCATTTGGGATCTGTTCAACATGGAAGTAGTTCTGCACAGAGCAGTGATGGGGACACAGGCAAACACATTATAACACTTGCTCCCCAATGCATCCAGTCATTGAAATGAGCCTTTTTGCTCCTCTGTTTTCTAGGTCACCAGTTTTGTATTTGGTTCTGTCTCTGTTATAGCATTACTCTGCAAAATTTCACCTTTCTCTTCACAGCCTCACTGGGTTTTTTTTTGGCCATTCATAAGAGCAGTGAGCAGTCTTGTCCTGTGGTTTTAAAGTCTCTGTGTGCTAACAGTAGTCAGTAAATGCCATTTCTTTCAGTCTGTGATCTGTAGTGCCATGAAGATATTTCTGTATGGAGCAGTTTCAATGGCCAACTTCCTTTAACAGTCATTGTTTATAGAAGTCCTGCCATGAGAGACTCTCTTTCACCCTTACTTTTTAATTTTCCTTCCTTTTTTTTTTTTTAATATGTTTTCATGACACTCTTTTTCAGCAAACCAAACAGATATGGTACATAAATGAAAGGTGACCTTTATGCACAAGGAAAGAGTTCTCATGAATTGCAGGAAGTAATAGACCGTATGGGAAAAGAACCTCCTGCTCTTTTTTTTTTTTTTTTTTTTTTTATGTACAGCATTTCCCCCAAATTCCACGACTGTAAAACAGAGCCTTAAGTACCAGCCAGAAACAGACTCCTGAGTATTTCATATTATTCAGTTTTACACAGTTCCCTGCCTTTGTCCATAGACAAAAGGCTGCAGTCTATTAAATTCTTCTGCTCAATTTGAAATGAAGGCCATATTAAACAGACTTCATTGTGCATTTCTATAGATGGAAAATGCTTCGGGGGTTATCAGAATGCCTGCTGCAGCCATCTACTGCTATTTGGTATAAGTAAATGCCTATTTAACCAGGCTTTGAAACGGAATATGATTGACAGAGTAGCATTACTCTTTCTGTATCCCCATTTCCCTTACTTCACCTATTCATCGTGTTTTTCTAATAACCTTAAAATCCAGACTACAGCTTCCAAGATATACCACGCAGGCCTGCCCTTCTTCCCTCACCATTTCCAATACCTTCCTAATTTCCTTTGCTCACACACTCCGCCTCCCAATAACCTGGCCCTTACAACCGCTCTGCATTACGGACATTCATTTACTTCCAGTTGTGCTATTTTTCCTCATCCTGTGATTGTTACTTTGCAGTCTGGCTGAACCAACCCAGCTCCGCCTGCCAAAACTTTATGCCAAGCATATCTTCTCCTTTTAGATAAAACAGCAGAAGCACTCCCCCTCTCCCAGGCCGGCAGGAAGGGGCTCTAATCAATTCCTCCCTGTGAGCTCTGGCTACCAGGAATTGGCTGCTTAATGCCTCTCCCTCCCTGCTGCTGGTTAAATGTGTTTCATCTCCTTTTCCACCCTTCTAAGAGCAAAATAATGTTTGAGGAAACCCTTATCTTTCCCTTTCCCCCATATCTGTGTTGTCATGGGTAGAGCTTGTTGAAGTACTGCCTTTGGGAAAGTAGTATTTTTGGGTAGGTTAACCACCTTTTCTGACCTAGTCCTCCCATTTGTTATTCATGGTGTGACCAGAGAGAGAGACCTAAGAACAGGCCTCGCAGTAGAGGATATTCACCGTATAGTCACTCGTGCTGCTTGTTTATGGGAAGGATGTATTGTTTATCTAAGGGTTAGGATGTTTGATCCTTGATAAGATGCTGTGCTTTCTACTGAGAATGAAATTTTTAGACGAGAATCAAATTCACAAAAAACCTCCAAGCCTAAAAATGGAATAGTGAAAAACAGGGAATAAATAATATGCTTCTGCTATGAAATTTGAAGACATGCTTTCACTATTTGGCCGACATACCCTTACAGGTAAGCAACAGCAAGGACAAAAGCAGTGAGGCATATTTGTGAAAATACCACAAGCAGCAGCTCTGACACCTTCCAGCGGCACTACATCCTTATAATGTGCTATAACATTTCCACAATTTATCCTCCTTGACCCTTACCAAGTGGCATCCTGACCCACATGCACCTGTGTGTGGGTCAGGTCTGTGAGAACGACACACGCCACTGGCCACTGATTGGAGTAAGGTTTCTTCATTCTTCGTGTCTGCTTACCTGATGTACTGATGTGAGGCAATGGAAAGAAAGCGGTAGTTGGTCTTGGTTTATCAGATGTTTTAAACCATTTTCAAATCACCTTCTCAGTGCATATGTATAACACTCGTGCTTTCCTGGGCTCATTTTTCATGGCTCCATGCTCAAAAAGTACCTCTTGTGATGCAGACTGCTCAGTAGCGTGAATCTCCAGTAACACGGTAGGGAGTAAAGCCCGGTGGGACAACACAACATTAACATCAGATTTATTCGTTTCATCACAAAATACTTTCAGAAAATAGAATCCCACAAAAACTGCACCAAACCAAACCAAGGACTTATTAAACAATTTCTGAAAAACGTCATATGACACAAAACTGTTAAAAATGTGACTTCATTGTTCTGTGCCAATTACACTGATCTGGGGAAACATTGCTGGAAAAGATAGAAAGATGGAACTCTGTTATGGGGATGATTTCTTCTTTTTGCTAGCATGCCCATTAACTCCAACAACACTTACCTTCTTCAAGTGCGGTGACTCCTGGGTCATTGACTTGAGGAAGGTGTACAAAACCCGCAGTTGTCCTGATTCAGTGAAGGGACTGGTTCCTGGGAGGCAAGAAGTATTGGTATGAAGTCCAGCAGATAGAATATTTTTGCATACTTTGTGCAAAAGCAGGTGCCTGGTGCATTTAGGATGGTACACTTCAAGTTGTAATTTCTTTGTTCTGGGTTTTATTTCCTCCAGATGAAGCATAAAGTCTCCAGAGATTCTTTATGGAGGCAACTTCGTAACTCAGAATGGGTCTTCACATCTTGACATTGTGTGGACACATTAATATGCTTTTTTCCCCTCCAGTTCAGCTTTAGCAAATGTGAAGTTTATTTTTATTCAACTCCTGAATCATTACTATGTATTTAATTACTTTTCTCTGTTTGCTTTTATCTTCTTTCCGCATTATGGTCAAGGCAATTAGATACCAAACAGCATCTGCTAGAAAGAAAGGTTGCAGAAGGTACAACTGTAACATTCCAGCTCCTGTACTTACTCTGTTATAAGGTAAGATGACTACTTCCAATATAATACTCCTAGGTAAATACAACTTTTAATGTGCATATTTGTTTATGTGAAGAGGTAGGAATTAGTCCTGCTCTCACTTGCAGTAGTTTAACAACTCCAGTGTTTTTCCTGACTCTGATTTACATTGTTATCTGTGAAATCCGAATTGGGTCTGTGGTGTTGATTCATCCTTTCAAGACCCTGCCTATTACTGTTATGGCTGTGAAAGACAGCTTCAGCTGAAGAAAAGGGTGACATTATTAGGAGTCACATAATTTCAGCCTCAAATTCAGTGTTACGAGAACCACTTTGAGATGTTCAATTCAGTTCAGGCTAGAATAAGAAGGCAGGAGTTGTAATGCTCAGCAAACTGCAAACACAAACGGGTCACTGAACTCCCCCGAAGCAGAACGTCTAAGAGTGGCTCTCACAGAAGTCTTTTCTCATGGAGCAAAATGGAAGGAGAGAGAGAAAACACAAGGTCATCCCAAACTATTTTTTTCAGTCTTTCAATGATTATGTTCTCAAACTTCGCTGTTTCACTCTGTGTAGTTTCAACCCTATGTGGCTGAAGGAGATAAGGCAGGGCTTCATGAAAGCGAAGAAACCAACTCTGTTTAAATGGAGAAAGCTGCTGTAACAGCACTGAGGCAGTTCACAAATCCATGGAAATGCTGCAGAATTGTTTGTGTAATATAGAAGTGCTAAATAAGGGGTTTTTTAAATGCTAAATTGTCAGTTTGATTTTTCAGTGCTTTTGGTTGATCAGTATTTTATTTCAGAACATCCTTTAATGGTATTTAAAACATTCAAAATGTTTAAGGTAGTCAGACTCAAACTGAAATATTTCCATTAGCCAAAAGCATTTTGTCATAACAAGCATCCTGACTGGCTTTGGTTGATTGTATTCTCGATTTGCCAGAACTTTAAAATGACTTTTTCAAACTTACATGATCTTTTAGAAGTCACAAATGAGAAAAAATAAGATTTTTTTCTTGATTGAGTTCTACAGAGGGATGTTCATGTTAAAAATTACGTGAACTGATGGGGTCCTGGGAATGGCTTTGCTAGGGAGATGCCCAAGATTTTGGGACTTGTGAAGATTACTGTTCGAGCTGATATTTAGTCTCACTGAAGTTCCTGGGGAAGCTTGGGGAGGTTCATCTTTGGACCCAGCTGGTGGAGGGCTACCAGTGTCAGAGGTAAGTTGTATTCTCGCACTCAGCATCAAGAGCAGGTGAAGGCATCCCAGATGGCAGCCCCGTGAAAGGCTGGTCAGCTCAGGGACCAAAGAGCGCCTGAGGACGTTCATTCCAGAACCGTTCATTTGACCAAGCGCAGAGCCACGTGCGTGCAGTGATTAGTGAGGAACATATCTTAGCATGACCAAATGGTGTGGAAGCTCCTCTGATAGCTGCAATACCTCAGAGAAAAGTGTTTGAATTTATTATAGGTTTTACACTGACAAATTGTGGTTCCTTTGCAGAGAGTCCTCCCTCTTTAATTCCTATTTATCTTTTCTGTTGAAAAATGTGACTGGAGGTTTGACTGGAAAAGGACAGGAAATTCTTCAATAGCATAAAATGCCCAATGTCACTTGGTACCAGATGATAGGAAAGATGACAATTCTACTGAAGATACTTAAATATGTCTTTCAACCAGCTGTTAATGTGTTCTGTGCAGCACACTTTTAATACAATGATGTGGAACAAAAAAATAGTTGAAACAAATCCTTATGTGTACCAAAAGCTAAAAAATAGACTAAATGCATAAATACTGCATGGCGAGGGAGAAGGTGTTCCCTTACGCTTCTGACGGACTATTAAATCCATAGGATAGGAAGAAATATAGGCTTAAAATTTGCTTAGAAAGCTGGAAACGTAGTGGTCTGTAGTACTTTTGTTTTTTCCAAGAGAGCACAGTAAACTCCTCAGATGGCCGGATTCTGAGCTTTAGAAATAAAACTCACAATACAAAAAACACAAGAAGGTTCACAAGTCTAGTCTTCCTTTCCTTTTTCTCCATGCCTTTTTGGGTGGTCTCAGAAATTATGTTCTTGAGTTTTTCCACCCATAGCAGATGGAAAAGGGTGTTGAATCTTTAAGAAACAATTGTTTCCCTTAAAAATGTTTGCATACTATTTGAGCTGGACAAGCAGTGTAAGAAACAAATGACTGATTAAAAGACAAACCCTATTCAGTTGCATTGATTAAAAATTGCCAGTAATTTCATTGTTACAGCTTAAAGAAATAATCTGAAATCACTCATAGATGACTGAGGGTGCGTTTTGTGAAATAAAAAGTAAATTAGGACACAGAAGGTCTAGAAAAAGGGAGCAAAATTAAATCTTCCAGTCCTTCAATGCAAGAATAATAAAGGAGTATAAAAGCTGAGGCTATTCACAGGAATAAACCACTTCTGCTTCTTGAGACCAATACAAAAATTATTTTTTTTTTAGATTGTTTTATGTAGTAAGACTAAAATGTCATCCTGATTTGGCTGAAAACATTGGGAAAGTTGTACTGACTTCAGCAAACAGCCTTAAGAAATATTTTTAAAACTGTTAAAATAACTCTTATTTCTCAAAATTACATACTTTTGTCCTTTTAAAAGGAAGCTATTGAAGTTACATTGCATTTAGTTACATTTATTTTTCAAATTCTTAACAAAATGAAATTAAATATCATATTTGACTGCCCCCTCTCAATGATTTTTTACTTTTTAACCCCATGCCCAGATTGTCCTCTCATAGTTTTGCGCATCAGTTACTGATGAATCGCGTAACTCCAGTCACATCTGCTTAAAGAGGAGAAAATAATTTTCTTCAGGGAGTGGGAAGATGCAGAAAAGTAATGCAGTGTCATGTCAGATGTATTTCCGTATACAGGAAACCAGGATTTATCCTGTTCTATTGTTTTATTCGTATGAGAGTGGTATAAAAAAGAGGCTTTATTGTGTACGCCAGCTGGAAAGGCAGTTCCTGTGTGACCCACAAGCATGTCACCCCTGTATTTAGTAGTGCTGTGTAGGAGGTGGGACAAGAGATCTCCCTGTTGTCCCCAAGAGATCTGCTGAGCCTCCTGTGACCTCCTTCTGGCCTCTGCATCCACTCCAGACGGCACTCACCCCACGCACATCGTGGGGTGGACATGTACCCACCTGTCCTCCACTGCTGGTGGGGAGCAGGCAAAGATGGAGGGTCATTAAAAACTTCTCTGCATGACTCAAGAAGTCTAACCCTTTTGACATTTGTAGAGTTAAACCCAAAGACAGAGCAAAAAGGCAAATATCCATGGAAGATTTGAAGGTAAGGTGACTTTAGCCAGCTGAAGCTCCACACTGTAGCTACTAATGAATATTTATCAATAGGAAAATAAATAAAGGTTAAACTTTTAGCCCTTACTTTATAGGCTGAGCTCTGTCTGAGGTTTAGGACCTCGGTGAAATCAGTCCTTTCCCACCTCTCTGCTCACAGAAGGTGGTGAAGAGGCATGCGCTGTGGATCCCAAAGCACTGGCGTACCTGAGCAGTGGCAGCTGTGTGTGCATCACAGGCAGAAGGAATACGCATGCTCGATGATACAGAGGGTTCAGCTGCACTTGGAGAAGTAAAACCTCGTCATTTTCTTTCTTTACTCAAACAACTTCCACAGATTAAATGGGCAAACATAGGAAACTTCCTTCTCAGGGTATAAGCCAATCTTGAGCCATTGCTTTTGCTGCCTGTGATGTCCTGCCTGTTTTGTACCTGTCTGCAGATGGGACAGATGTGAGTTCCTGAACATTCATCACCTTTTGTGATGCTGGTGACCAGTGCACCAAGTGGACCTGATTGTGCATGGCCAGTCCAATGCTCAGAGCTCATTCTGTTTTCTTTTTGCTTGTGCAGAGTGGTGGATGAGAACAATTTTGACTGTGTTCAAAAGCCTGTGTTGACTAGCCTGTAAAACAAACTTAATATATCATCACTAGAGAGACTGACTGATAGACTCACACATACTTACTATTACCTGTTAACCATGCAAAGAGAGACAGCTGAAGTAAGACACCGTCTAGAGCAACGCCATGCAATTCCTGTGGCCTTCACAATTTTTTTACTGAGAAGAGGAATTTAAAAACGTGATAGTTCTACAGTGTTTGGGAGATTGGCTCAAGCTTGCACAATGCTAATGCAACCTGTGACCTGTGTTAAGGGCAGGAAGTTCCTGACCTGATAGGCGTGCTCAAGCAGGGAAGAGAGAACTGATACCTGTCTCTAGCCCTTGCTGGTCAAACATGGTGAGTCCTATGGCTGATGGAGCACTAAGACTAGAGACCTCAAAGGCAAACCAGTTTTGGTAGTCTCTAGGAGTTTACCATGACATCTCCCTGTGCCTACACTAGGTCTCTACGCAGCTGCACAACCCCATGGAAGAGTCTGCATGCCACGATATACCATCAGTCTGCAGAACTCAGCAGAGTTGGGGTAGGAAAGCTCTCGTATGCTTTCCAGTCCTTCCTGCCTATTGTTGATTTTCCATTACTCTGCTTCTGGATGGCCCTGAAAAACCACAAGAACTTCCTTTCTTGTAGTGTTTCATCACTTTGGCCTCAAAATGAAACTAACCAAAATGAAAAACAGCCGGATCAAAAATAAATCTAGTAAACAAATAAACAAACAAACCCAAACCTTCAGAAACTCAGTTGATTTTAATCCTGTATCTGGTCTTGGCCAAACTGTGCATTCATTTCTAGTTCTTTTCTTCCCTGTCAGTTCATACGTTCTTTGCAAGAAGAATAACATTTGCTTTCAGTCCCCTACCAGTCTCTGATCTTCTGTTTTGCTGCTGTTCGGCTGTGTTACTGTCTATGTTGTGAGACCACATGGCTGGTGATTTATGACTTAAACTCCAAGTTTTTTGTTTGCACCTAGTAAAAAATTATGACTTGTTTCTTTTCACTTGGGATCTGAAATACTTTTGTTATTTAGGTAGCATGAAGAGGGTTTTTTTCTGAATCCACTGAAAAGCTTTGTAGCTGTACTGGCCCATTAAACACAGTTTATATTTTAAGGCAGGTAAAAGGTCAGTCCTAAAAACTTCACTTGAACCGAGGCAAATACGATCAATCAATAATTAACACTGTTCACCTCCGATAAGTCCAAATTCCTGCGTACAGAACGCACGTCAGGCTGGTCAGCTTTTCAGTTTTACTTGCCAGCGAGTGTCAGCAACCAAATGATTAGCAGATATTCTGCAGGTTTTTGTGTCCGGGGTATTGTTTGTCCGTGGTACCAAATTAATGAAGTAAAGCACACGATGGGATGGAACTCAGAGAAAACGGGAGTTTCAGAGCAGGACAGCTGGGAAGGGCCCCTGCGTAATTACTTATAATAAATTGAAAAATATTGAAAAGTAAGCTTATTATTGAAAAATAAGCTGTTCTATGCCAGAGGTATCTGGGGGCATGAGAGAGGAGGTAGACGCCTGTGTGCATGTAAAGGACAAGTGGCTGGATTCTGGGGAATCAAAGCGGATTTATTCAAAGGAAAGGTACAGCCCGACAAGGTTTTCTCCCCATGAATGCCCGCCTGACCTAAAGAACCGCCATGTCAGGCCTCCTCGGCGCTGGGCCTCTCCTGAGGGGAGAAGCACCACACGGCCGGGCCTCCGACACCCCGATCAAGGCAGCACCTTGGGAGGGACTTTCGCCCCAGCCCCACCGTGAAGGGAGAGCGCGCTGCCACGCCGTTCCTATCCTCGCTTTATGTTTTCAGCTTCTCTGTTTCCCTTGTCCTGCTGCCAGGCGGGCAGACAGTGCAGGCAGTCAGGGAGCAGCTGCCTGCTGCGGCGCTGAGGTTCCCGTCACGCAGGCAGGGCTGTCGGGGAGAGCGAGCCAGGGGGTGAGATTAGGTGAAACATTAGCCACGTCCTCCTGGCTTCCCTCCAGAGCCTTTCAATTATTTCTTTATGTGCTGGTGGTGCTGTGCTTGTTTGGCATTTAAAAGGTATGCTCTGAGAGGATTTCACAACGAGCTGCCATTTTACAGTTCAAAACAGATGCGAGCTTATCGCCCACGGAAATTTATGTCTCCATGAACCCCTTCCTCTCCCCTCCCTTGGGGCTTACAGCAAAGCCACTCCAGGCAGATCAATCATGAAGACTGTGTAAGAGGCTAAAAATAATGCGAGTTATAAAAGTCTGGAAGCTCTTGGTCGTTTTGGGATTTGAAGATTCAAATGTCAGTCAATACCAATGACTCCAGTAGCTGGACAATAGCAGATAAGGGCCAAATAGTCTTGTAAGATGGTTCACGTGACTGGCAATCTACTTAGTGCCAATAGCCAAACCGTGTCTCCTCAGTTTGCCAGGATGCAGGGAACAGACAAATATTCATACAGTTCTTCAAGAGCAGAATTTCACCCCAGATCCAGAAAAATAGGGTTGGAAGGCAAAATGAACTGTGCCTGTATTGCTCCTGACAGGTGCTTGTCTAACCAGTTCTGAAAGACTGGATGAAGGCTCCACCGGTGCCCCAGGCAACCCGTTCCAGTGCTTCCTTATCATTCCCATTGAAAAGCTTCTCTTTATCCAGATGGGAACTTGGGCTAAGTTCCTTATCTACCTGTCCAGCCACATAAAGGCGAAGCGGCATGGTGTAACACTACTGGTGACCCGCAGTGTCCTCAAGACACTACTTCCTTCGTGTCGGGGTGGGGATGGTGAGAGGAGTATTGCTATAAAGCCTGGAGCGCAGATTCAGATGGCTGAAATGCCTCTTCTGCCCAGGGTGAACAACAGAGAGGTCAGAGAAGTAAGTGAATGCAGGCATGAGCTTTCACAGATTGTGTAAGCATCGTAGGATTGTATTTTAGTTTTGTGCTGGGATTTGTAAGATCGTTGTCAAGGGAGGCTAATGCACTGAAGATGACTCTAATGAAGTGCTATTCTTTAAAGGAACAGGAGATTTGAGTGCTCAGGGATCAAATGTTTTATGTTTAATCTGGACTGGCTCTTTGACAAATTTTGTTGGCTGGACTGTTACGGTAGTGCTGTGTTAACACTATAAAAATAGGCAGAGGATTTTTTTATGCTTTGTAAGGAATAATAATATTCTGACTAACTTCCAGGCAATTAGCACTGCTTTTGAGCTGATTTCGCTTTTGCATCTCCTGGCAGACCTCATGCAAAGAGTAGCTTGAGAAGAAAGTCCTGCGTTCAACTTGACACACGCGTAGCTTGCCAAGAGAGGTCACTGCGGTATCCTCAGTGGATGCATTCACACAAACGTGGGACAACACACTCACAGGGGTAGTCTGAGGGGGCCACTGCCTGCCTCGTAGGGTTTGGATTTTGCACACGACTCAACCCCAGATGTGAAGGAAACATATCACTCCCCCTAATCATGGGAATGACCGTAATATCATGAGGTATTTCAAAAAAGGCTGTTTCTTTTTTAATATTTTTCTTTTCTCATGTGTGTAAAAGAGAAAGGCAGACACTGAGGGTTGCCAGTTCTTTTAGATGGACAGTGAGACCCTTTTCTGTAAGAGCTCTCTCTGGCCTCTTGAGAGCAGGAACTTTCCAGCTGGCCATCAGACTCTTAATTTTTAATGAATTTATTCTAGATCCTACCAGCCCACATCTGCTCTCTTCTCTTGCTCAACAATTAGTTACGCAACCTGAGGAAAAAATGGTATTAATTCCTGAATTTCCAAGCTCAGTTCTTGTGTTTAAGACTTCTTGTACATCTTTCTCTCCCCCTCCTGCAGTTCCTGGGTTCTCCATCCCAGGGTGGAGGAATGCAACGCTGGAGATGGTTCACTTCCCTCCCATTGCTCACAGACCTGGTGCTGAGGGAGGGAGCACGAAGGGGGAACAGGGCTCAGGATGAGCCACTTTTCATTGACCGATATCCAGAACGAACCGTCTCACACGGCCTTCCGTATAACATGGACTAAAGAGCTTCCCTGCATTCATTCCTGTTTGAACTAGTGGTTTTCTTTGAGTAAAACAGCCAGGTTTAATTAAACTATGCCCCAGTGACAAAGAATCTATCCTTTGCTCTTTGTAAATTGTTACAGCAGTGAATTCCTCCTCTCTGCTGAAACCACATGCCTTGTTTCTAAGGCAGATTGTCTAGACAGATGTGTGTAAGAGCCCACCTCCAAACTTTTGCTTCAAATACAGGTACTCCTAAATTACACCCGTATGAGCCCTTCCCTTTGCTCTAGTGAAGAGCTTCAGCTTTTGGAAACTCTTGCTATGAGACATGATTTCCAGTCCTCAGTCATCCAGCCGACTTCTTTCTGAAACCTTTTAATCTATTGACATTCTTCTTGAACTGTACACATGCAACCAGGACACTTTGAAGCTGAGACCAGTTATAGACTTTGTCCATAGCATCCAGAGTTTCCAGATTCATACACGCAAGGATTCCTCTAGCCCTTTAGTTGAAGGAAACATTTCCTCCTGTTGGGTTGTCTGCCTTGGTCCCCCTGCAGAGTCACTGCTTTTAAGGGCTCCATTAACCTGTGAGGGTGTCCTGCAAGATTTCTCCTCTGATGGATCACTTGACTTCTGGCTGTGCTGAAGTTCATATCAAAAATTGCTTGCTTCTGTGCAGCTTGCCAATTATGTCACATCATTGCTACTTATCAAGGATCTGTTTTCTTCATTATTGACCACTCCATCATTTCATGTGACTTTGGGTCTGTCCCTGCTTACAGGCCTATGCACATCAGATAAAATACATAAGAGGAGTAGGAACAAAGGCTGTCCCACCTGAACTCCTGAACCACAAGGCTGAATCAGATTTTCTTTGATTTTGGCTGCCTAGTAGAGAAAACAGGGCTGTGGAGGAGGACCTCTAGCTCATCTCTTCTAGTTAATGAGTATATGCCAAATTTGCCAGGCGTGCTTAGCCACACCAGTGGCCTGTAGGCTAATGTCAGCCCAGGTGACATCTTCACCCATCTCACTGCTCCCGGAGGAGATGGAGAGTATTACCAGAGCTGTTCCTGTAGGGAGCCTTTCTAAATTTCCACATGAAACCTCCTCATCATGCCATAACCCAGATTACAGAGTAGCCTCCACCCCCAACTCCCCAGCCCCTCACCACTGCAGTGCAGAAACCTTATCTGGTGGCTGATGATGGATGAGGGTAGAGGCAGCTGTTGGATTCAGGGGATGCTGCCTGCTCCTGTGGGTTGTGCCACCAGTATTGGGTCCCAAAGCTGATAAAAATGGACTGCTGGATGTCTCCACAAGGCACAGGACCCTGTCTGTGGTGCTGTGCATGAAACTCAATGCTGAGGTGTGTTCGGAGCGCACCCACTAGACTGAGCCCTTCGGGAGACCTTGGTGCCAGGATGCCTTGTTCAGGATGCCACACAGCTGTGGGCATAAAGTAGGTACTAAGAGCTCAGCATGTGTGAGATAGGGGTGAGCCTGGCTGCGCAGAAGCCCAGGAATGCTGAGATCCGATAGTGAGGTACCACATGAGTTTGGGAAATAGCAGGCTTGGCTGCTACTGTCTCAAACAGCTTGAGCACCCCCTTCTTTCTCCCACTTCCCCAGACACCTGTATCCTTTACTGTATCCATGGTGATTTTGACTGCAGACCCCATGTATTTTTTCCGTCCACTCTCGGGCTCTGTTTGCTTAGTTCTGCCACTGTCCATTCCTCTTCAGCCACTTCCCATCACTGCAACTTTTTCCCTCAGAGAGGTCCTACTATTTGAGATCTTTGCCAAAGTTTAATTGGTCATAAACTAAATGAGCCAGGTTCTGATCTTCTGTGACCTTAAACAAGTTCCTCTGGACCTGTACTGATGCACATGAGAACAGATCCTTTCCCATTTAATTTGCCCTACTACATATTTGCTAAGTGCTAACTGCGTAGTTGGCTCGGTACAGAACGCAGAGGACAAAAAGACTGATGCATGATAGAGACGTTACCTCCCAGGTGCTGCTGCCTGGGCTGTTTGCACAGAGCGCTGCAGTCAGGGCAGTGGCTCCTCTCACAGTGCTCCTCCACCAGCTCTGAAATTACTGAGATCATTTTTTCTTTGCACACCCTGCTAAGCTCTAGGTGTCTTGCTGACTTGCGTGCAGACTTAGTTGTCAACATGATGTTAATATTTAACAATTATCACCAGGAGCTTCTCACACCTCTTCCTTAGAAGATACAAAAAAGCCCAACGCCTGCCTGTTCCTGAAGCCCTATCATCAGTTTGAAGCAGATTCAGGTGATATGTTGGACCTTTATCAGTTGTTATCACCTGCAGTAGCCCCTGGCACAGGACTGCCCTAAAATACGCTTTCCCTGGGCACCTTCCAGATCTCTCCAATTGCAATCCCCTCATGAGCCAGGGAGAGCTTGTGTTGTGCAAAACAAGAAATAGAAAAGCCAAAACCTGAGAGGATAAAAAATAGCCTGAATGATTTAATTTCCACAGGCATATTCCAAAAATTTATGAGGCCCATGACATTTCCCACACACAAGTCCTCTCTCTGCAGCACAAAGAGGATATATTTTAAATGGTACTGTTAATGGCATTATATGTTGCTACTGGATAATGGTCTGCTGTGGAAAGATAATTGTTGAGGCAAAGCTGAGGTATTTATTGAAGATAAACATTGAGGCAAAGCCAAGATGTTTATTTTCTAAGCACCAGACCGTAATGCAGGCAAAACATATAATATCATTAGCATTATTACTAATGCATTGGAAGCCTGAACATGCCCCATCACAAACTCTTGTTAGCAGAGGCAGAACTGGGCCCCAAATGAGAATTGCACCCAAACTGATCCAAATACCGATGCCAGGGGCCAGCTCTGTTGACTGTATCACGGGCAATACCCAGGTGTTGCCCCTCTTGGCTGGCTTCTGCCCTTCTGTAGCCCAGGGAGGTGGCAGGAGTGCTGCCTGGAGACCTGACTGCTCACAGGTGAAGCGTCAGGAACAGACACGTTTCCCTGAGCATTGGTGAAGTACAGGTCTGTACAGGCACGTGGGCAGCTTCAAGCAGAAGCAGGGCCTGGTACCATGTGGTAATGGAGAAGGACAGGCTCTGTGCTACACCTGGGTGGTGTGTGCAGCCGCTCCTGCGTGTTTGGGTGTGGCGGGGCTCCTCTGGGCACATGCTGGTGCAGGTTTTCATTTGTCCATGTCCTGTGGAGGCTGAGAGCCCTGGCTGCGTTTTCTTGGAGGAGGGAACCCCAGCTGGTGTTTGGGTACCCTTTGGTTGTACCCACCCTGAGCCTCGCAGCAGTGCTGAGCAGGGTCCCAGCCTTGCTCTTCACAGTACTCACTGGTTTTGGCATCGCCCTTGATAAATGTAGAAAGCTGAATTGGCTCTATTCCACCATTCTGCCCAGGGCTGGGTGCAGGTCCCGGGAGTGTGAGAGTATTTAAACACCTAGCTCCTCATGATTGCATTGGTCATCAGGAACCTAAATACACCCATAGGCATGAGCATAACTCCCTAAACCCATTCAGCGAGGCCAGCAACATCCTTGAGCAGTGTATGCATCTGAACACATCGGTGTCAGATGTGCACATACAGAAAATACCATGTGGCACTCTGTTATATAGAGCAGAAAGACAATATAAACTTCTTAGAACTATTCCACTTCTCAGGACTATAACCCAGATCCTTTTTTTTAAAAGATAACTGAAAATTAGGCCCTAATGTACCGATCTCTTTTATGTGTGTGACCTGATTTACAAAGTTACTGAGCATCCAAGGTTGTGTACCAGCATCAGCTGAAGGAAGAAAAACTTCTGGGGTCTCCACCTCTTTAGAGACATTAGATAATTTCCAAACAATCCAGCCTTCCCAAAGACATACTGATGTATTAAAAAAAACACAAAAAGGGCAAAAAACCCATGTAGCTCTCCTTTATTTGGACTATGATGGATGCCTCCATTATATCTCTCTCACCAGCCTCAACCCAAAGCATAGCATTGTCCTAAGAACTGCTGATTTGGTTCATCCTGCTCCTGGATTAACTGCTGTGTAGCCGTGTATCGTTCCCTACAGTCTGGCTGTGTTCCGCAGTGACCTGCTGCATCTCCCTTTCTGTTTTGTGGGTTTCCATCAGTAAACTGGATACTGAGGGAGACGGCGACCCCCAGGGATGCAGCCGGGTCACCCCGCAGGACAGACATGGACAAACCTGCCCTGGGGGGTATAGCCAATCTTACTGGGAGCTATGAATTCATCCTAATTGTTTGCAAGGCTCTTTGGAACGTTTTGATATAAAAAGTTGGCAACCACAGAAATGCCAAGGGAACATAATGTGATTCATGCTTTTACAACAACTGCTATGAGGTAAGCTGACCTGATTACAGGAGAGTGTATTTCTAGCTTTGCCTTCCATTTTGGCAAACTCCCATAAGAGTTATAATTTTGATTTTCATTCTTCACTGAAGAGGCCATATCTGACATGTAGATACTAATTATTATTCCTTGCATTTTGATAATGTTAAAAGTCTCTAACAAGGTCAACAGCAGTCACCATATACTCTCATACGTACAACCGTGGTTGTCCCAGACTAGCTACAGCCGTCAAAGAAAACTGGGTGGAAGGACATGATGTACAAGCTGAAAAAACATTGAGAGTTTACAAGTGTCAGGTTATTCTTGTGGTTTTTGTCCTTAAGCTACTTCTAAAACTACTCATATATTGAAAGCACAAATTCACAAGAAATAGAGCATAAAAATTAAAGTTGTATGGGAATTTCTGGTAGTTACCTGAATTTCAGACCTTCTGACTGCTTGCACTGTGTTATCTCCAGAATCATCTGTGCCTGTCATGTATTAGACAATACATGTTTTGTCAAGTCAAACAGGCTTCCTTAGAAAGAGAGAGATGATACTATTATTGCCCAAGGAGGATTCTGTGTGTTTCATGCCAAGGTAGTCAAAGTTCTTTCAGGATCTTACAAAATACAATTCACATGATGTTTTTCAGAAATTAGCTTTAACGTGAATAAAAGCATTTACAAATGAAGACATAAAGGCAAGTTGGTTTGCTTTTGCAAAATCTCAGGATTGTTTTAATGCCAACAGCATCAGTGAACCTCCAGTAGATCTGAAAAAGAAAAGGGCAGTTTGGTGCTATAATATTCAATATTATAGTAATGAAGGATGAATTAAACATGCTGTTGGATTGAGGTACCCCTGCCTTCTAGACTAACTTCACAACGGGTTTAATTGGGTATGTGGCAGAAGGCAGTTGGATATGTACTAGGGCACTTAAGTACTGTGACAATATTTTGTCTAATCCTTTCTGCTTCCATAGCCCAATAAACCAGACGTGAGTCTTGCCCTCTACTCCCAAAATGCATAGGAGGAAAAAAGTAAAAATGAAACCAGTTGTTGTTTTGGTGTGACCAACGCACTATAACATAAATTGTTGTGATCTGTCAGTGTTATAAAAACCGTGTTTCAAGCAGGACAAGAATGGAGATAACTTTTCCAGTCCTTCCTCAGACAACATTGGTATCTCTCATGGATAGCTGAAGGTGGTGAACAGCAGAGATAGCATGATTTAGAGGATATTTGCATACTCATTGGCCCTTTCAGAGTATTTGCTGTTCGCACATGAACCCTGATCTTCCCGTAGCTGGTATGGGCAGTGTGGTCTGTCCTACGCAGCCTCCACAGTCATGGGTACGATAACCGGGCCTTGCAGTGGTGGTGGGCATCCGTGCCGTGATGTGCCCTTCTGCTGCAGTCTCTTTTGGTGGGATACCAGCCAGCACGTCCCCTTTTATTATTGTTAGAAAGACAAGGTCAAATACAGTTGGAGCAGGAAGTTCAGTGGTTTGTGGTGGTCTTGAGCTTCTTGGAAAGTTAATTCTGCAGATGCAGAGCTCTAAAAAAGAAAGTTCTAACTTGTGCCCAAAAGAGTTTTTTGTTGCTGTCCGTAGTAATTTCTGTACCTCAGAGGATTGAGGCTGAGAGCACTGAACTGGTCATAGTCTTCACTCTGCAACTCTCTGTGGCCTTTTGTAGTGGCTATGAAGGGTCCCAAAGATAAAGAGACTAAATTATGCTTGAAATACCATGGATGGCCAGTGCGGAGAGTAGGGGAGAGGTCA
This sequence comes from Rhynochetos jubatus, assembly GCA_027574665.1. Lineage (NCBI taxonomy): Eukaryota > Metazoa > Chordata > Aves > Eurypygiformes > Rhynochetidae > Rhynochetos > Rhynochetos jubatus. Next base: position 65,195,126 of record CM050651.1, on the reverse strand, counting down.
GACTCATTCATAGCAACCTGTGTTCTGCTGCAGTCTGCTGTAATGTCATCTGTATCATGACATGCAGGGTGAAGATCACCTCCCCAAACCCATCATGGGGGGTGTCAGGTGGTTTTCTCACCAGGGCGGGAGTCTGGCAAACACTCCCCGCAGAAGCTGCTCTGTGTGCTTATTGTCAGTCAGGAGTTCAGGGCTCCTACCAGATTCAGACTGACTTAGCCAACAGTGGGTTCGTACTGTTAGCAGCTCAGTAGCTACAAAATCTTCAAAATAAAGGTTGCCCTCCATTTATCAGAAATTTCTCTTTTACTGCGGTTCAACTTCAGGCGCCTGTTCTCATACACACAGAGGCTGACAATGACAGCTAAGGTCAATAGGCATTTTGATGTTGATTTTAATAAGTGTATGTTTGCCTACTCTTTGCATATGCTATTGTGCTTTTTCTTCATCAGGGCATGAATACAATGCTTGCTGGTTTTGAAAAAAGTGTATTAATTATGTGAAACACTGAGCCCAGCCCAAACATCAAAAGGACTTGTAGGTGCTCACATTCCCACTGGAGGTTTGCTTGATGAACCCAGTGATCTGTGCTATACTATGCATGACCATATTCTTTGTCCTTGACTTCTGCTAGTTTGCATACATGTAATGGTTCTGAAACCATTACCATTCCCATAATTCATCCACACATTCCTAACTGAAAAATTCATGCTTCAGTTAAAATCTCAGTTCGTACCAGAGATGTTTTCATTATTTGCATGTTTTGCTCTGGTGATCATAGAATGAGGAAGATGTTGAACCTTCAAGGGGAGGGAAGGGAAAGAAGGATTGATTAGAAGTGGCAAGAGGTGAAGGAAAAGAAAGGAGTTCAATGCCTTTGTCTTCAAGCAGAAGGTAATTCATTGATACTAGAAGAATTCGTAACGGATTTTAAATGAACTTTCACAATCTTGACAATAGCAATATTTACCAGTTGGAGGGCCAGTCCCTATTTCTATCAAATTTAAGTCTCCTGACAGTACTGACTGCATTTCTCACTTACCTGTTGTGAAAATTTTGGGCACAAAACCTTTTGCTCTGCGACTCCTAGGGGTTTGAAAAAATCACTGAATTATTAAACAATTAACAAAAGTGACCAGCAAAGTGACTCTGAGGTGTGGAAAAATCTCAAGTCTTCCCCCTACCTCACATTTGAGCCCATTCTCCTGAGTTTCTGCTCAAGCTCAGAAGGGAAAAGGGGATTGAAGTGAAGGGAATCTCTCTCTTTAGAAAATGCAGCTTGTTGAAAACGCTGCTCTGCATTGTGACACTCTTAAGCACTAGCGGGGGCAATGATTTGGACCCATTTGTCTCTCTTCAAATGAAGTTATTGGTAAGGTTGTGCCAGCATTAGCTGGTGAATTCTTCTAAGCAACATCAATTGGTGGCAGTGACAACATTCCAGAAGGCTTATTTAAAATAGAGTGTATTGTGTAATTCTTTTTATTTGTCTGTTGCACAATCTATTTGCTGATACTTGTTTCTTTCCCTCCCTCTCTCTCCCCTAGGCTATCCAACAAAGCTGCCCAACCTTACACTCATCCATCAACCTTGAGTTATTAAGGGAATAACTGCAGAACATTTACAAGTGGATGGGATGGAGTGCTGGCTGCTTTTCAAGAACACAGAGTCAGTGCTACAAAAACTTCGCAAGATGGCAAATTTTCTCATGCTGCCTGTTCCTTGCTCTGCTAGGACCTGCTGGAAGGAATGGTTTCTTGAATTTAGGGTAACTAATCTAGGTTGATGCCAAAACTGTTAATCATATCATATCTAGTACCAGATCATAATTTTATCTGAGTAAAAATTTTTTTTGGTACCTATTTCCCACAAAGTCTTTGGGATATATTGAAGGGAAGGAAGGGATCAGGATAAGCGCAGACATCTGAGGGCTTGTGTTATATGACTTTCTCAAGGATAGGCTTAAAAAAACCCCATGTATGAAAGTAGAGGTTGAGAGATTGTCTCACACCAGAAGTGTAACAAAATGAAAGTAAAATGGATCATGCTAAAGGATTTTTTCTCATTCATTAAAAGACAGAGGTTATGATGGAGTGCAGCTGACATGTAATAATCTAAGAATCTGGTCGTCAACTTAGGGTGTGCTCAGAGACATCTAGACTGGTGCAGTAGAATTTACTCCCACAGCTTGAAGAGCTGGGAAACACAGTGCAGAGGCTCCATGCGAGGCACCACTGAACCAGAAGCAACACAGCCCTGAGAGGAGTGCCAGCTGAACATGGTTATTCTTCCTCTCAGTCCCACTTGGCATATCTGCACTGCACTTTGCTGTGCTGTGTGGGCTTGCCAAATCAGCGCAGTGCTAGCTTGGGGATCTCTGCATCATATTCTCTGCAATGGAAATGTACCCTTGGAAATTAAGCTAATCTGAGTTCTAGAGGGGTAGGAGAATGCTTCCTGGCTGGCCAGCATTGCTCTAATTAAGTGGGACTGTGGGAAGAAGTGACTTCCCAGACAACAATATCCCGGCAGGCACTGAAAAGCTGATTCCCTTCGGGCATCCTATATTCTGTTCAGTGAAAAGCTTCAGGCTCTACTTCGCTGATTTAGATGCCTGCAAATCCAGAGATCAGCAAACAGTTAAGAAGTTGCTCCCAAGAGGGAGCACTCAGCTGTCAGGAGCTTCCACTGGATGATGCGGGGAGAGACTCTGGAGCCCAGAGAAGCAGACGGCACAGCCAGCCGTAGTAGGAGGCACACAGACAAACTCACAGATAGCCCTTTTGTTGTGGGCCCATATTCTCTTGCCTTTCTACTTGCCTTTGGTCTAAGTAGATCAGGCTCTGCTTTAGCAAGGCTGTTTGGTGATGGACACCGCTCTGCCTCTGGAGGCAGAAGAACTGAAGATGAGTCAGGACCATGAGGTCATCCTGGCTGACCACAGGGAACCAGAGCCTGGGATAGTCACGGGGCTCTGTGGCAGGAGATTTGGAAGCTGGGGACCTGGCACCAGGAGAGGGGCCATCTGACGAGATCAGGAATGTAATTTACACAATTATAATGACAAAAGTTATGAACTTGCCTTTAAAAATTCTTCTTTTTTGTGTCAATTCAGGAATGGGCCACAACTTTTAGTGTATAGTCCCCGGTAAAATTGGCATGTCAGAGGGCATTCAATATCAGGAAAAGTAGCATAGTTACACTACTAAAATATGACTAATTTTCAGCAGCTCCCACACTGTCTGCACTTTGTCCACTCAATAACAACACTGCTTGGTGACTCCACCCTGCAAGCATGGCAATGTCTGCAGAACCAGTCTGCTTCGTGCTGTGAAGGTCCTCAGCAAGAGCAGCACAGAGTAATGTTAGGGAGCATTTGCCAAAGTTGTTGTTGATGAAGAAATATCAGCAATTGAGCCACAAATACATGAAACACAAAACACAGAGGGTAAATTCCTGTGATAGCCTCTACATAGGAGGGAAGCTGAATGAAAACCGATGGTTCCTCTCCCTCTAGCTGTCCTCTTCTCCCTCCTCTTGTCAGTTCATTTCATAACCTCCCTCTGACTTTTATTCCTACTGCTCATTGCTGTGTTGTACATCCACCCAGCCTTAGCACCCTCCTGCCTAGATTTCTGCCTCTCCTCTCACTCTCACTGTCAGGGACTTGTATTTTCATCCTGAGACCCCATCTATCTCATTGATTAGGATTCCCTCTGCTTCCCCTCCATCCTGATGTGGCCTTCAACTCTGGCTCAACACTTCTAACAAGATCTTTCATTATCAACCTGATATTCATCAAGCACATTTCACTTCCACTTGTTTCATTCTCCTTCAGCACTGTCCTTACCCTTTGCTTTACTATTTGGTTCTTGCATTACTCCCAGGCCATGAATCACCTCAAGGCCTTCATTGCTCTTGATCTACCACTTCAATGCCCTCTCTTTGAGCTTCTGTGTTGCACTGACACCCTGTGTGCTCGCCATAACCCCGACTGTGGTCTGAGAAACAGTGTTCCCTGGGGAACAGTGGTGTTACATGAAGAAGTACTGTTTGTTCATAGAAGTCAACCCTGATTTTAGGGACAGTTTCCAGTCCCTCACTGGCACATCTGGTTCAGAGAAATGGACCAGCTGTCTACTGTCAAATCTTTCTTCTATATGTTATTTCAGTTCTATGCCCAAAAGTTCTAAGCAAAACATTCTGCCTTTTTCCTTACAATACTTAGCAAGTACACCTATTATATTGATTCTTCTGCTCACTCTTTCTAGGGCAAGCAATCTGCCCAAGCAGCCCAAGACAAATCCCTCCCCCCACGCCCCCCCATTTAACCCTCCTAGGTTAGCACCAACCCATGGACTAGTTTCTTAGGCCTCACTTCTTTGCACTCTTCCCTTGTTGACTTCGTCAACCAGTTTCATGCTATCATCTCCCACGCTGCCACCAGTGGCAAGCGCCCTGTTAAAGTTTATAAAACTGCTCTCCTACAAATTACTCCTGTGCTTCTAACTTTGCCATCATTGCCTCAAAAGCAGTCCCACCTATGCCTAGGAAGACAGAGGCTTATTTGTTTTAGGACAAGCCGTGCCAGGCCAGAAGAGAGCAGCACAGCTTGCTTTGCCCTTTGAAATTCTTAGTATATCAACTGGACCTTATACTGATGGTGTGTTCTGTTTATTTGTATTTCTGCTCTCTCCATAGTTTTTCCCACCTTCCCCTTCCTTATGAGGTCCAGAAACATTATCATTGCATCCCATTTGGGCCAAATCATGCCAATAGCCAAGAGGTGTGGTGGAGTCTAATCTGGGTCACACAACTTTCACGCGTGTATCTAGGCCATCCAGTCCTGAGTTATTTCAGGTAACGAGTTCAAGGTAAATCGTCAAGCCATTAAGAAGACGCTATCAGTTGCTGCTGTGTCGTTTTCTCTGTGAACAGAATTCTAGGAGCATTGATTTCCAAGCTGATATGAGTGGGGTGGGTTTTTTTTCTTCTTACAGACTAGAGCAGTCACTTTCCATGCCAAACTAGGAACAGTTGCAAGAATTTTCTACAGAAGGACCATTCAGATAACTGCACCAAGCAACTGTAAGAAAGAGTAGACCATTCTTGAATACAAGAACTCTTAGCTGACATTTTGGCTGGAATTAAAAATCCTGTTGTGTGATGCTGGAAAACTTCAACAACACGCTGCTGAAAGTTGTTCAGGAGAAAACAAAGTTCTAGTTCTCTTTCTTCCTCGCTGATTTTTAAGGTGAACTTAACTGTGTTAGAGTAAAACTGAGAAAATGATGAAAGAATGACCCAGTGCTTTTTCTGAGAGTGCAAAACCCACCTTGTTGGCCGGCACAATTCTTCTGCAAAGAGCTGGTTTCTACAGGTCACCATCAGAGCTGGAAACTCACAAGGACTTACCATTGCTATCAAAGTAAGTGCACTAGAATCATGAAACATGATTGATGAATCATGAAACGCTTGAACATAAAAACATAAATCTTGATTTGCCATCATCAGTCCCCTGAAGTGGCCGGTGCTGGCAGAATAGCTCTTTTAAAACTGCAGACCAGCTGCTCAGCTAGTGTAAATCAGCACAGGACATTGTGAAGTGGAAAAACATTGGTACTGCTTAAGGGTTGTTTCAAAGAGATCAGCGAGTAACTAAATGTTTAACACACCCACTGGGAAGGGTATAAAACAAGAGTCCCATTTTCAGAAAAGAAGAATTAAATTAAATACTAAAAAAAAAAAAAATCCAGTGGCTCAGCAGCTGGCAGGCTGTGTGGCAAATCTCCTTCACTGCAGGTTTGTAAGAACTGGTTATACCAACATCTGTCACACACAGATGGATTCTGCTCTGGTGCAGGGGCTGAACCGGATGCGCTCTGAACATCTCTTCCGTGCTTGCACAGCACCAAGAAATGGACCTCAGCACTGAAACAGTTACAGCATTAGCAAAACACCTCTGGCTCCTGCCTTCCTGCTCAAGGCAGGCCAGAAGATTTGCAATAGGTTTAGCTGCGTGTGTTAACCTCCGTGTTATTCAGCCCAGGTTTCTCTGCCTGCACTTGGTTTCTGAGCACAGCTAGGAGAGGAGGCGGGCAGTGCCCTTAAATCATTCTAGCAAATTTTAAATCATTCCAGTAAAATTTTAATATTCCTTTTCCCGCTAAAATGAGCTGTAACAGCTATTTAACAATGTTGTAGTTAACTACACTATATAAGTATATAGTTATTACTCTGTAACTGTATAAAATATAGTTCTAAACCCCTATACTGTAGTTACCTATTAAGTAGCTGTAACAGCTATGTGTGGGTTTTTTTCAGAAGGTGTTCTATAGAGTTAAAGTAATGGAAAGGCATTCATTTGCTTCAATGGAAAACGTATCCGAATTAAAGGGACAATATTGGTGTATTTTGACATAAATTAGTTTCGAGAGTAAGCAGAGACCTAATGGAATATAACTGGAATTCACAGTTACGCTCTTGCAATGAATTTTGCCAAGCATGTTGCAGTAAGAAAGATATTCTTCCGTCTTGGTCTGTATTTGATATTTGTTCTAAGAAGTTATGACTATTTTAGCAGTGCATGAGGCTGATTTTGGTGGCTCTTCTATCAGATAGCCTCTCTTCTGTGGGATTCTCCATGCTGACTTGCCTAGTCTCCTGCTCCATGTGCAGTTTAAGGATCAATATGAGAAGAGGAGAAGGACAATTGTACTTTGAGAAGAGCATTGTAGTTCCTCTGGATCCCTCTGTTGGTTCAGGCCAAATGAGTGGGATTGGTTTGAGCCAGGAAAACGCTTCGCCACGTAGCGCAGTTAAGACTGAGACCAAGCTTGAGCAAGGGTGTTTCTCAAATGATGCCTGTGGGATGGGTTGTGCAGGCACCTGCAGTCTCAGGGGCACTTCTCAAGGCTAAGCCCCGTGGACTGGCACTGGAGAGATGAGGAGACCACACTGTGCACAAGGACAAGAGCAGGCCGTATCTCTTGTGAAGCTTAGAGAGAAGCCTCCCACTAACCCAGTATTGATCAAGGCCAGGTAAGAGTACCAACACACACATTGCACCAATGTGTCTGCGTGCTGTACGACAGCCAGAGGAAAACCAATGAGTGGAGAAATAATGCCCATTGTGAGCACCCAGAAAACATAATGTAGATTCCTGGGTTTATGGGGAGGCACTTGAGCCTGTGTCTTTTGAGGTTTTAAAAGGATCCCATTGATAGTTGACCCTGACACTTTTTCTGCTGGATGATTATACCACCAGCCGTGCAGCGTAAATTGCCAGACCCGTTAACATCCAACTACCTGTTGGTGTTCTGGGAGACTGTTCTCCTAGATGGCAGAGCCAGCCAGGGACCAGCCACACTTGCTGGTTTAGGAAGAATGTCACCCAGGCACAGCTCTGCTGCTTGCAGAGCCAGCTCCGATCTGGCAGCAGTTCCACTGCAGTTGGGTTGCAGAGTCTGAGGACGAAATTAAGCAGAACAGCTAAACTGAGCTCACAGGCTTTAAATGGGACAGTCCCTCTCCTCCCTCCTTCCTCCCCTCTCCCACTCCCAGTCCCCCCACCCTCTTCGTTTTCACCCTGGTAGTAATAAAGCCTTTACCTTAAGGAGCTGATTGTGTGCACAGCCACCTCAGGTCTCCGCTGTTGCTTTCCCAGTAGCAGGAGTGCAGGGCAGGCACACTCACATCCGGCATCGCTGGCGTTCAGTTCAAGATGGTAAATCCAGCCAGATCCCTGAGCTCTGAGGGGAAGAGCATGCTCCAGAAAAACTTGACTTGCCTGGTGGTGAGATAAGTAGGCTTGTTATCTCTGGCCAAGTGCCAGCGTTGCTAGTGCTGTGTTGTCTCGGGGTAACACTATCTGGATGTCCTTGTGTCACCCTCTCCAATGCCTGTATTATGTGGTTTCTGCCATTGTCTGGGGTGTTCCAGCCCTTCTGTTTCATCCCACAATTTCTTTGAATTGTGCACTTCTTCTTAATGTATGCTGTGCCATTTCAAAGGAGGAAGAATCAGTTTTTACTCTGTCCTTGTAACTTCTAGTGGGAGTCTCACAGGGTAGGGTACAGGGGATTGTCATCTCCTGGCCTTCAGTAGTAAGAGAGAACTATTCGTGGTACTTTTTGTGCCATGAAGGGTTCATCACTGAGAAAGAACAGAAGCAGCACATGGAGATTCAGGATATTTTTAAAAGTGGGACAGTGAAAGAGGAAACCGTGAAGTAGGAGTCTGGGTGTGAGAAAAGACTACAGCTAATTTTAATTTAATTTTTTCTGAAATTTCTTTTTTTTTTAAAGTAAAATTATTTTCAAAGCCATATCAGCTTTGTCAAGGAGAGTGGCAGGCAAAGTAATTGAAGAAGTAGGCATGCATCATGCTCTGTGATGAGGTGATTAGGTAATTTCCTAGACTAAGATCCTGACTCATTCCCTACTTTGCTGTAATACAAGTGTTCAAGGATGGAAGGATTTGTAAGTGAACAGCACAAATTAAACTTGTATGGGAGGATATTGGAAGACCAGTGCTCAACTCCCAACCCACATGTGCCTTTTGAAGTGAAAAGCAAGAGGCTTAGTCTGCAAATAGATGTCTTTCTTAGTAGACTTTTGACAGAAGAATTATTTGAAAGACATCATTATTTTCTTCTCTGAAGAACAAAAGCAAAAGTCAAAATTCAATACTTAAACATGGCCACGCACAAGTTATGTGGCACTTTCGGTCCACGCTAATCCTGTCATGTAATGCTCTATTGAAGCAAGTCTGGAGACAGTAGAAAGAAGTGATAACACATGGTGTGTACAGCAGAAAGTAAAGGCAAAGCTGGAAGAGAAAGTCTGGGTGAAAAGCGGGAGGAGGCAGGAGAGGCTGAGTTTTTGCTCAGCCTGTGTATGAGGTTATTTCTGTTGGCAGGATTCATCAACTCCTTGGGGTCCCTCTGAAGCAGTCTGTGGGTCACGTGGGCTGCTCTAGCAATTGGGGTGCCAGGACTGCCTCTGGTGACACAGCCAGAGTGTGTCTGGGAAGTACCAGTCCAGACACACACATGCAGATCAGCTCTGCTGGGGGGACGTATGGATAGAAAATGCCCACTGAGAAAGGGGCATGGGCAGAAGGGCAGCACAGCGGGATGGACAGTAGGAGAGAGGGTTTAGCAGGAGAGAGAAGTGGCGCATAGAGACTTTGAGAGGGCAGCGTGATGCCCAAAATGTGTTTCCAGCAGGGTGCTGGATATGAGCATGAAAGCCCAAAGGAGCTGTGGGCATATAAATTGGCTGTGTCACCCAGCTCGAGGTTCAGAAAGGCACGTCAGGCGGGCACCTGGCTCCGAGGCAGCGAAGCAGGAAGACTCTGTGTGGCTGCTCCCGCAGCTCATGGCTGCCTGCACTCACACGGGAGGTCCCAGCCTGCCCTGGGCACCTCCAGCTCTGCTTCTCTGCTCAGCCAGAAACGCCACAGCCCACATGGCTCCGTGCCCGGGTGCCGGGAAGGGCGGGATGCGGGAAGCTGGCAGCTCCCGGCCCTGCTCCCTCGGGGCCTGTCCCACCGCCTGTTCCCAGAGCACACCTAACGCCCACGGTCGGAGTTCGGCTGCCTGCAGAGCTCAGCAGGGACCAAGCTCGTTGAGAACACACCTCAGCTATGCTGGAGGAGGTAATGGTGAAGGCACTACCGTGTGGGGGGTTTTTTTTTTAGCTAATGGTTAGGGTGCCTGCCCAAGGAAACCTCAATTAGGTCTTCCTCAGCCTGGAGAAGCTCAAGCATATGTTTCCCAAGAGAGCAGCCTAAAAAGCAGGCCGGCTGTGGGAGGGGAAGAAACTTGGAGCTTGTTGTTGAAGCTGAGTCTTGGCAGAATAAATTATACATGACTCAAAGGGCCAGGAAGAGAGCAACTGGGGGCAGCCTGACTGCAGCCCGGTGGCTACAGCAGAGCTGGGAAGGGAGTAAAGCTTGGCATACCCACAGTCCCATGGCTGTTTCTCCATCTGAGCCCATGCAACAGACAGTCCAGCACCAGATGTGAGGATTGCCTTTCTTAGAAGAAGACATTAACCTTTCACCACAGGCAGGGCTCCTTCATGTCCCACAGCCTTTCTTCAGAAGCCTTATTTCTTGGTGGCTGCAATATACGTTTGAGCCTGCTCGCGTTAGGGATGGCAGTAAGCATAGCTGTTTCCTGGGCAAGTGCTTTAACCAGCAGGATGTCATATAGGACGTGGGTAGTGACGTCACAACTGCCCTGAGTTTTAAATAAACTGCAATCCTTGCTTTTTCCTTTTTGAGGACATGGTTACAGGACTTTTCTTCAGAGGAGACTTGTTGGAGGTGGATTCCAAATAAATCAACATTCCTAACTGTATTTCTCTGTGAGCACCCCAGTCTTTGGAGAGGGATTTGCAGAAACACGGGATAATGTAGGTCAGAAGAGACTTCTGGGTGTCATCCAAGCCAACCTCTTGCTCACAGTATAGTCAAGTACAACAGGTTGCTCAGGGCCATGTCAAGCTGAGCTTTGACTATCTGCAAAAACAGACTCCACAACTTTTCTGGGCAATGTCTTTCAGTATTTGATTAACCTCACTGTGAACATTTTTGTCCCTCTATCTTGTCAGAATTTCCCTTGCTGCAACTTGTGATCATTGCCGTTGTCCTTTCACTGTGCACCTCTGAGGAAAGCCTGGCACCGCCCTACCTTAGGTAGCTGATGGCAGGACTTAGATGCCCCGTTGCCAGGGTTTTGCACTGGCACAGCTCCCTGCTCAGCACTGCCCTTCAGAGGTACCTAAACCTCCCCACACCACACTTCAGTGGCTAGCACAGCATCCTGCTGTAAGTCTGTGCTGGATTTGGCACGGTGGTGCGTTACTTATATCCCACTGCATTTTCATCTATGGTCTGCGTTCCCATGCAGTTTCCCCGGTTCCTGTTTAAGTCTGCATTGCCTGAGTAAAGAATCATACAGAGAGTGGCCAGCTACTATTTTTCATTGGAAGAAGCAGATGCTTTAAAGCGGGTAGTGTTGAACAATTATAAATCATACTCAACACCATAAATGTTTCCAAATATAAGCGGATACTTGGGAATGAATGTACAGAAAAAGAGAAACTGTTTATTATGTTGTCATTTTATACAGCTAAACAATTTACTGCTTTGTTTGCACTGAGATATGGGTCCTTTGTAGGTAGCAGCTGTACACCAGCTGTGTGTACTTCCCTCTATAAAGATTATGGAGGGAACACATGGGCTGCAATGTGGAAAAGGAGTTTCTCCTACTGAGTAAAGATGTAAGAGATTTGCTGGACATTGTACCTGTATGATCCATAAGAAATTCCTCTTCAAATGTGGTATAAATGGGACCAATGAGCTCCACTGACCTTGAATGGGTTGCCTTTTGCTTTGGTAAATGGACCATGGTTTCAGGAGTACCTGAGCTGGCTGTGTGTAGGGCTGGTCCAGAAAGGTTTTGACTGAGCCTGAGCTAATGAGCCCCAGTAAACTCATGTCTGCTCTTTGTGGACACAAAAATGGTGCTGTGCAGGGGCAGCTTTGGTCTGTCGAAGTCTGACTGTATCACCCAGGACCAGTCCTGTTAAGGCGCCTCAGCCTCGTGCTCCTGGGCTCTGGACACCTCCAGCAGTTTGGCTGCTACAGAACCTGCCAGCTCAGGCATTTACACGCTGCTACGTTTGAGCTAAAAGTCCCTTTCCATTAAATTAATTTAGTCCTCCTCCATTAAGCTTCTTATTTAAAGTAACTCATGATTATCCGTCCTCATGGCCAGAATAGTGGACAGTTGACTGCATGGGATTTTCCTTGTTGTCTTCTAACCTTTATCCCTTAAAAGAAGTTAGAAGCCAGAAGAAAATCTCAGGGAATGTGCCTCTGTTAAATGAAGGGCTGGGGCTTGGTGAAAGTAGCAGCAAATCTTTCCCTTAAATATAGCAGACCTGCTCATGAGAGGAAGAATTTGAGGGAGGGAGCATAGCAAGAGAATGGACTTCGTCACTCCTACCAAACACACACCGTGGAGCCCCAAACAGAAGCTGGCGTATCTCACATCGCTGCTACCGCAGAGTTTTCCATCTGTCCCACGTCTCACCAGCGCCTCGCCTACTGCAGAGTGCTCAACCAGATCCCTCCTCCCCTTCACCGCAAGGTTAAAAGCCAGTTTCTCTGCCAGGTGAGTCTGCCAATGCTTGCACCCAAATGATTTTTATCACCGGTTTCTGAAACTTTGTAGAACAAGATGTATTTGGTGTGAAATCAAAAACAAAGTGAAAATCACAAAGGACCAGAGATTACCTGGAATGTAAAAGTGACCAGGCCAAAAACCCCATGGCTGAGAGGTATGAACTGGTGGTGAGAGCAAGACACTACAGCCTTCCTGACAGCAAATGTGTCAGTAGCACAAAGTGCTTCTGCTTGTTTGTTTCTTCCTCTCTCTTACATGGGTTAACTTGCTAATGTTTGCTTTAATAGTTTTCTGCAGGATTTATCAACACTAGATTATAGACAAGATTACAGGGCATGCAGCATTGAATTGCTTCTTGCGGTATCCAGTGGCTGCTCTGTACTTAAGGCGTTTGCAAGACCAGGTCTAACTAACAATATACACAAGCACTCAACAGCAATCTTTTCTTCAGACTCTCTGTCTGAGATGATTCAGCACTGAAAGATGCAGTCTCTAATACTGCATTTTTCTTCCTGAGCCAGAACTTTATAACTCCTCCAAGAAACCCAACCCAATGTTAATATAACACGCAATTACAAATGCTCTTACCTGACGTACCGTGCTGAACGCATTCGTAATGTTAAATTAGCCTTTGGTGTGCTTTGCGCTGTTGCTTGGACCTGTGTGGTTCCCTAGAGACATCAGCCCTGCTGTTAGAGATGGCAATGCCCCATACAAGATCTAATACCGGAACCTGATATCCTCTTTCACTGTCATCCCACCCTCCCCGACTGTTTACACTCGTGCTGATGAACCAGAAGCCTGTTGCCAGACATTCTTTGGAGCCCCACAAGATTGGCTAAACACACTTGCTGACCTGGAGAACCTCCTAGGAACACTATCTCAGGAAAATAAGGATAAAATTTGGATAGACAAATACCTTTTTGGCAATAAGAGAAAAGCTATGCCTGCTTTGTTTCAGACAATCAGTTTTTAATGTGGTATTTGCATGGGTTTTTCTGCTGTTATTTTCTAAATTAAACTGTCACCTGTGCAGCTTCCTGTACAACACACAGTTGTTTTCTCAGGAAATATGTTGGGTGCTGAATGCAATTCAAATATCAGTTTGAGAAAACAAAGAGTCTTAAAAAAGGAACTGGATGTACAAAGATACGTGTTGTAAGGCCACATTCTTTCTAAGGGTTGCATCTAGGCAGCTGATGACATGTTGGGTTAGAAAAATAATCAGCCACATCTCCAAAGAATGTTCCCTTCTTCTGCGTTTGTTTAATTATTTTGGACCTACATGTAAACACAGGGTTTAATTCTTTTTAAATCTTGAAGACCAACTGAGCAATCTAATTTCTTTCATTTCATTTCACTTCTTTTAAGTCATAAAGCCAGGAGACCATGGATTTGTTTTATCCTTTGCTACAGGACAAGGAGAACTTATGTGGGCATGAGCTTTAAGAAGATCAGTTTCAAGTCATTTGTGTTGAAAGTTGTGGTGAAACATCCCCAAATGCTTTCTCTGTGTACTGACCCCTGCCATTTAAAAATAGCATACCTTGAGCCAAAGGGCTGGGGTACCTGTGAAAACAGTCACGTGTACTCTTTTACCTGGACTTTATTAAAAACAGTGGCAAATCTTGAATATATTGTCAAGGATTAATTTTGTATCTCCCTGAGGTCTCCTAAACATTTTTTTCCAGCTCTGAATGATGATCTGACTACTCTTAATGGCTCTGTAGCACCTTCTCTTCACCCTCCCACCCCTCCTCCAAATAGTTAGATTGCTGTCAAGCTCTATTTTGTTTTCACGGAGTGCATTACTCCTCAGATTTCCTTAACGTGACACGTGGCATGTGCTAATGTACCTAGCCTGTGCCCTTGATTCCAGCCAGGAACTCTGCCCTGCTCTTCTCTCAGAGGCTCTCGCCTGCACTGCTGAGCTGCCATAAATTACAAGGCAGGTATATTAAGGGAAATTGAAATGGAACCTGGTTTCCTCCTAACTTGAGTGGTGAAGTCGCTTCATGTGCTGCTGAGCTATCCCTGGAGCAAGTGGAAGAACTGCCAAGAGAAAGCCAGGACAGAAAGCTAGGAGTGGAAACCACCAACATTGTCCCAGGCTAAGCCATCATCACTAATGAGTCACATGTGTTTAATGATGCTCATTAAAAAAAAAAAAAAAAAAAAAAGCTGGGTGTTCAGAGGCAATAAGGATGAAAAGCTTTCAAAAATTGTGCAGAAGCTCGAGAAAGAGTTATGTTACTGCTTGTGTGGAAGCTGGAACCACACCTCCAGCTAGAAATGGATGAAAGGTGTTTTTTAAATTGTTTTGTAAGACCACAAAAGGAACCATTTGGGGTATTTAATGTCTTTTTAAACTTGTGAAAAATTTTGCAAACTCAAAATTCTAGTTTTAAATGTTCTTCTTTTCCTCTTTTAATGTCTTCTTAGGTGTACCTCTAAGATATTTTCTGGGTGTCATTGACAATGATGGGTAGTGGTTTGGGCCCCAAAAGTAGTGATTATTTTCTTTGATGCCAACTGTTATGTACTGATATATTTACACACATATGTGCATATCTACATACTAACATTTGTATATTTATACCTATGTTTGTGTATGCATATGTATAAAAGGATTATGAACTCCTCTCTAAATCAGAAATTAAAGTCAGAAAGTACTACCTGTTTCAGACAGGTGAAGGGAAAAGAGGCATCAATCATTTTCTGTGTTCTTTTTCTGCACTTTCAGCTTCTTGTTTTGCGGTTTCAGGATGCAAATCTGGAGGAAGTCCAAAACTGCAGGTATTTGGGAAGGTGAGGGTTTGGTTTTGGTCTGGGTGGCTTTTTTTTCCAGGATTTTGAAACAAAGTTATGTGTGTACTTATTGAGACTTTCATAGGGGGAAACTAAACAACATCTGAGATGCCCTTATGCTGCAATAACAAGCTATAGTGTGAAGTAACTCAAATATATAAGCTGTATTTGGAAGAGCTCATGCACTTACATTTCCAAAAAGGTCATATTAACCCATGGATTGACCCAGCGCATATTTGCAGTTAATGTAGTTCCTTTCCATCGCCTTCAGAAAGCTTTGGATAGCTTAAAATATTCACTTTACTATATAATTCGCATGCAACTGACAACAAGGAAGGGATGGGAAAGAACCCCCAAACTTAAACATATTCAGAAAAACCAGAAACAAATCCCAGTTGCACTCAAGTGCCTGTTTTCGCCCTTTTCACCCTCACCCTTCCTCTTTGTTCTCACCTCACCTGGCATAGAAACAGCCTTGGCAATGATGCAAAATTTTGTTTTGGACTTTCAAAGCCAGTCTAACGTCCTTAGTCTTACCAGATAACATCCTACGTCTCTTATATACCGATACTTCCTGAGAAGTTTGTGGATTTGAGTATGAGGGAGTCAAGAGCCTGAGAGAGCGTGGTATGTTAGCGAGTCAGGAGCCTCTTTCACAATATTTCCAGTCTAACCTGAAATGGATGGTTCCAGAAACTGCAGAGGAAAGCCTGCTCCTGAGGAATTTCTAGGAAGAATTTGCAAATGGTGGATTTTTCATTCAAAGAATACTGGAAAAAAGCACCTTTCTGTGCATTTTGTGTATTTTTGTGCTTGTTATTTCAAGACATGATGCTGCTGTTCCTTTTGACGTCCTTACATCTTTACAGTTCACAGCAGTCACATACTTCTGGCAGCGAGCAGAGCTTTGCACTGGCCTGAGAGGGAGGTGCAACTGCTCCTGACCCAGCAGCCCTGGCCTCACATGACCTGGAATGCCAGGGGTCTTTGACAGGATTAGTACCAACACTCACAACTGATTTAATATCAGCTGAGCAGCTTTTTCTTAAACAGTCCTGGTATTCCGGAAATCTTCACACTTAGCCTTTATCTCACCAAAAATTGCCAAACAGAGTGGCCTCTGTACTGCCTGAAGTCAAGCCTGAAGGAATTTGGTACCTGCACCTGTATGAACCACTTCTGATCTTCTTGTGGTGGGATAATGTTGATATCCGGTACCACTTATTCACCCCTCTTGTGAATCTGAATTTTATAAATACCTGGTCTAATTCCCACTTCTCTGTTGGGAGGAGCTTCTGTGAGAAGAAAGAAGTGTAGTTAGAAAAACTGTAGTTAGTTGATTGCAATATTCTATGGAAAGAGAGCTCACATTGGCCCTGCACGTAGTAGGATATATACGTGTTTTTCAAGCAGTGATGACCCTAGAGATGAGCACCGGCCTCAGGAAAACTCCATTTTCCTTTGTCTTATAAACACCATTGACTATAACACTGTACCTGAGGTGAAGCTTTTAAGGAAGTTATTTTATTTTTAGGTAAAATAGCCCACTGTAAGCCTGGACAAATTCAATGGGCAGTCTGCATAAGAAACAGCTTCCACATTCTTGTCAATGATATTATCAACGGCTGGGCTGCAGTATTGCATCAGCTGGGATTTCTTCATCGTGTCAGGTGCAATATACTGGGAGTCATAACAGGGCTGGATGATATGGTTAAGTTTGGGTGGGGTTTTCTTAGCTCACATATGGAAAAGGCGTATTTCTTGCAGGTGTTCAGTTTCCCAGCAGCAAAGGGAAGCCGAGAAGATGCATGCTGGTTTGATGCCTCAAGGGCTGCAGCACTATGAAAAGTTACCTCTTGGTCAAAGACAGGGAGTCGCAATGGTTCTGTGATGAGTTATCTGACAGTGAAAGGACTGAGAATGTGTGAGGAACAGGCCGAGAGAGGAAAACCAAGATTACCCCATTAAAATACTGTCCTCAGTAAATGCATCCTCGTTGCTCTATACAGTCAGCTTTCTACATGCACTCAGTTTGAATCTTTCCTACTGTTTCAAATGCCAAGTTGTTTTCATGGGAGGAAAATGTATCCTATTCTATGGGTTGCATAAAGAATAGGTTGCATCCTATTCTTGGTCTGCATAAAGAAAAACCTGAGGGCAGAGTTGGTGCAAAATGGTGAAAGTCAGCGATGACAAATCTATTTTCCTGTTCAGTGCTTTTAAGAAGTATTTATAAGAACAGATGGTAAGCAGCAGCAGAACATGTTCAGTTTTATCAAGACATTTGGCTAACAAGCACAGACTGAAATGCCTTTCTTTCCTTCTCGACTTAATGATTTTAATTAGAGGCAGAAGGTGTGGTAGTCTCATTGTCTGGAGGCATATGTGCAATATTGTCTTGGTTGGGCAGGACTGGGTGGGAGAGAATATCGCTGCCTCTAATGAAGGGTGGTGCATATCTGTGCAATCTCTTTTTTTTTATTGTCTGGTAATCTAAAAAATGCAAATTCCAAATCTGCCATTGCACAACGTACATAGAGATACACCGAGGCTATGCTTTCAGTTAGTCAGAGAACAAAAACATGACTGCAAAATACGTGGAAGAAATGCAGCACCACTGGAGAAGAAAGACTTTGTAACGAAAGCTGGGACATACATTTAATGTCTTGAGGGGGAATTCTCAAAGCTACCTACGTAACTTAGCGGTCTCTGGAACTCCTTCCCTATTTAAATGCTTTGGAAAATCTCCTATTAACTAGTCATTTTGAACTCCATATACGCTCTCCCTAAGGACATCAAAGTGCTCTGGAAATGGTAATTAAGGATCATCTATTCTAACCAGGTCTAATGGTGTTCTCTTCGTTTACTTATCTCTCGTCATATTCTAGCTTCTTCGCAGGGCTGCTTGTGCAGGTGATGATGTGCCTTTTGTCCTTTACCAGCATGCCGTGCCTTGACCCAGAGGAGCTGCTTCCCTTGCACGCTGCAGTGGGAGGTGGGGAGCGGACCAGTATGGGGCTGCTCCCAAAAGGAAGTGTTGAAATGAGATTAATACCCTGAGCAGCCCTGGCACGACGTCCTTGCCGTGTGTTCCCTCTCTCGTGTAGGGGTTATGAAAATATTCCAAATGCCTTCATCTCACAAACATGCATTTCTCAAGCGCCGCGTGCTTCTAAGGTCTTCTGCGAGAAGCTAAGCTGTCTCACGCTTTGCCATCACAGCCCTCGTGAAGGTGGCTGTCTGATATACCCACACAAAGAAAGGTCAGAGTATTTATGCAGAATACTTTCTAGCTGTAATTCTGCTGATGACTTCAGGTTTTTGTTTCACATGACTGTGAAACTTTAAACCAATAAAATAATTTATTTTACTAGAGCTTATTGACGGTTTTCCCTTACTGACTGAAGTTCGCTTCTTGAGAACTATTATCAGCCTCCTGGCTGTAAAAACACAACACAGCTCTATCAGTCATTATAGGTGCTACTGTTGTGAAGAAAGTTCAGTTCACCCTGTAATGCTACCAGTATTACAGCTCTTTATGAGTAGAAACTTGCTTTTGCCTCCCTTGGATGTATAAATCTCTGAGATTCACAAGAAGTGGCAGGCCACACTGTGCTGCATTTTGCCACTGCCCAGTGGGGGCAAATCCTCAGCGGGGAGGCACAGGCGGGAGGGTCCGTGCTGCCTGGACCCCGTGTCGCGGGGCAGGAGCTTGTGTGGCAGGCGGTTTCCTGCGCACTGTTCGAGTGGGAGAGCTGAGGTTTTGTGCCCGTGCACAGCCATCCACCTCACACGGCTGCATCACCTGCTGAGCAGGATTAATGTTCTAGTCCTTACGGTCTGCCAGGTAAATGATATATGGCCCATGTGGTGCATCACTATACATACATGCCCAACTAAGCCCTGGTGGTTTGTTACATAATTTATACTTTCAAACTTTATAGTTAAGTGTTGGCAAAGGGGACTGATAACAGTCCTGATTGCCAGGTAGGTCAGAGTAGTGAAAACAAAATAATCCCATTTCCGTCACTTTCTCCTTCCATCATAGACCTTTCAAAATATCAGATGCATGACTGAACCTCAGAAATGCTGGAGGAAGAGGCAGCCACGTTTTCTTGTGATGACAGTGTTTTGTGCCAGTCTTTGAACGCCTGCAGTAAACCAGGGACAGCAAAGAAATCAAGGCCAGCCTCTGAAAAAGATATATGCACAATATTCCTAATACCAAGCTGTCTGCATTTACCAAACCGTCGCAATACCGTGTTGCTTACCTGTGCTGGTTACCTAAGTGTTAAAAGACCTGATAACAGAAAACAAGGTAAAGAGAGATCAGAAAGTATAATAGCTGAACCCGAGAATTTCAGCCTCATTTTGCTTTGCTTGTTTTGGGGGATACTGTTTAAGCAACTTAAGCAACAATTAAGCAATACTGTGTATTAAGATGCGCGTAGGCACATATGCCTGTCTCCATTCAAAGTTTTTAGATGTTGAGCACAATGCCAACATGATCCTTAGTCCATGCACGTTGCTTTGTGATGCTAAATCAGCAAACCCTGGTGGTTCGTAGCATCTCATCCACTGAGGAGCTGTTATGGGTTGGTAGATGCAACTCCAGCATTGTACCGGGTGCAGAGGTGGGGCTGAACTCTTCCCTAGTGTGCTATCACATGGGCCCTTCTGGGAGACACAGCAGCACTCTCCTCTGAGAAAGGGGATTTTACTCACAGTGAATTAATACCAGGCTTACTTTTCCCTTCCTCCAGATCCGTACTCAAGGTCTGCAGATCTGGGGAGTCTCTGATAAGCTGTGCCAGTGTTCTGTGAAACCCCTAATTATTAACAGATAAGAACGCCAGCTCTTTTGAACTTTGTGTCTATTGGCTTTATTTGATTGGAGGGGCAGGCCAATGTGCTGAAACAATTTACATTTCAATAAAATAATATTATGTCATGTTTTAAAAGGTTTAGACTGCCTACAAGGCATGGGATGCTGTTTTACAGACAGCACAGTCTATGTTCCATGGTTCTTCTATTTGCACGTGCTTGTAAGACATTGTAAGACATAAAATAGTAAATGTAGATATTAGTGTAGATATCTGAAATCTAGATATGCAAACCCAGGTTCAAGTACAATGCATTGCAATTAACTGAGGAAGGGCTGATGACATTCTCTGGCCTGTGTTAAGCAAGAGGGCCAAGTAGCAGTCGCGCTTGGTGTAAAGACCCCTGGATTCATGATTCCTGACAGGGGCAATTCTTTTGCACAGTACGTTTTATAGACATGTTTTGAAGGCCTGCTTCTGTAAGCAGATAACTTGAGGTTGCTCCTATAGGCGGACTGACACACGTATGGAGGTTTGTAGATCTGATCTGAAACGGCACAGCTGGCGCTTCTCCACTGCCTTGAGAAGAGCTACTTTGGTTTACGTGTGGTGAGATGCTGGCTCTGAGCATCCAGCATGCTTCACGCTATTGGTCTGAGATGAAAATGTAGATTTTGCTGGCTTACAAGGGTAGGAAGGGTGTATCTCCTATAGGGTGTGTCCCATCAGTTATGTTTCATAGATGTTGTGTACTGTTTTTGAAAAGCGAGATAAATGGTTTACTAGTAACAAACCTGTCTCACCCCATCTAATCACCTGGAGTAAGAGCTGTTGAAAACAAATTTGCTTGTTCCTCTGTGGCAAAGTATCAACATCAAACCTTAACCTTTCCTGAGACTGCAGCAATCTTGTAATCACTTGTTGCTTCTCTTACTGATTGTGGCCAAATATCAGTAAATAAATATCTTCCTGACCATAAGCTGATTTATAGGTAAATGAGTCAGATTTTTCATGGTCTCCTTCCCTGCCCTTCTGCCCTTAAATTGAGTAATATACCACTGCAAATAGATCCACTGACTTCATACCACCGTTTCGGATGTGTCAGGTCAGCAGTGGAGGCCTCGCTAATTCACATGCTGCTGTACAAAAGGCAGGGCACTACCTACAAGTTTATCTAAGCTGGAATTAACACAAACCAGCTGACTTTGTTTTGTGTGATAGAAAAATAATGCAAGAATAAGAATAAAAAAACCCCAAAGCACTGAGTTTTTTCCCATTTGTTTGCACAGATGTAGGGATGACCTGGAATGTTTAGTACAATAGATATTCACATTTTGGGGGAATGTAAAATCTGGACTTTGGCCATTTTGCTGTTGCCTGGGGCTGACTGGTGACATGGGTGGTGGACCTGTCACAGCACTGTCATATTGATTGCCTAAACCAGGCTGCAGAGCATGCCCTGCAAGCTGCTAGCTGTACCCTGTCTACTGCTTGATGGGTTTCACAGGGAGCTTCCCAGCTCACCCCTGAGAGCAATGGCTTGAAACCGAGCTGTTTGCCTCCTTTCCTCCCCATTCATTCCTTCCAGACAGGCTGAAAGGAGGGCAAAGTCAGCAGAGGGTGCCGAGTAGGCAGTTTTGGAGGTAGAGAATTCCTGTCTGACTGCATGTTGACAAGTATCAGATAAAGTAATTGTCTGTGACTTGACAATGAACCCTACATAATGCAGGGAAGGAGGGCTTCTGGCATGGGGATCGCTGTACACTCACCTGACATCATCTTGGAAAGTGTTCAGGAGTGGGATAACAATAGGGCATTATTCCTTTAGGGAAAAGAAAAACAGTGAACCCTGCAAGAATACATCAGAGTGGAAACTGAATGAGCTATCTGAACACAGTGGCAGGGGATAGCGAAATGTTTTGTTTCTCCTTTTAGTACAGAATTACAGGGAAGAGTAGGGTTGATATGTGGATGCATCCAATGAACTATGCCTCTCTGAAAAACTGGGCTAGTACACGCGGACTTTGAGAGGCTCTGTCTTGCTCACACTCTCTTTCCCTCTCACACACCCAGTACCGACTGTCAGAAATTCCTATTCACTGTTCAGCCTCTCTGGTTTCTCTTTTTCTCTTGTACTATTACTGGTTTTACTTCTAGTGAGCTGTCACTACTAGGTCAGAGCACAAGCTGTTAGTTGTATAGGTCGTAGAGATGCTGAACAAGGATAAACCAGGAGAACATTTCAGTTCCAGTAAGTTCCAGATACCTAATCCACCTATGTCCACGCAACACATACTGCGTGTGTGACTTCTACAGTGCTGCAGAAATATTTTGCTGTCCTCACGTTATGTTTGACATGCAACTTTGCTTCTGGTATCGTCTCATGACTCTGTGACTTGGAAAAGGAGTGTGCGTAGGGCAGGACAGCTCACTGGGAGCTCAGAGAGGAGAACACTGCAGAATGGGATCCAACTGGCTCTGAAGGATGAGCAGTGGAAAGCTGGCAGGTGATTGCTGGTGATGGCATAGCACACACCTCCACAGAACCTACGGATGCGTGTTACCGAAGGGATTCAATAGGCAAAAGCCGCGGTCATATACAAATCACGGACCAGACCTTCCATATACAATTCATTTAATTCCATTACCTGATTTCATGGTTGATTTGTCAGAGGGAAGTCTATTTACTAGAACAACCTAGGTAAATATGATTGATTGCCCTTGTCGGTTTCTGCAATTTAATTTTTTTAAGTTGGCATTTCAGTTATGGATTTCAGATATCAGAAGGGATAGAAGGAATATAGGAAGGAAATCACCATTGGACGAAGATTTACATCAGATGCAGACCAAATAGAAAATTTAAGAACTATATTTGGGACTTAAGAGACTAAAGAAACACTTGTCATATATATAAAAAAATCCTTCCGTGATGTAAATTTCTATATGCCAAGTGTTATTTACAGATTCACAGAGTGGTAGGGGTTGGAAGGGTCCTCTAGAGACCATCTAGTCCAACCCCATCCTTATTATTATGAGATGCATGAATGGCAAGGTGAAGTCACATAAGAAGTGTTTGCTGGTTTTTTACACTCAACTACATAATGTACGTGTGCATTCTGCATGTCCAAAACATTAATTAAGTTATATTAAGTAAACTCTGTATTGGGAAGGAGAATTTAACTTGAGTGAAGCATAATAGCCATTACGTTCATTTGCTGTAATTTAGAGAACGCTCCTGTCATAAAACTCTGTTGCTAGTGCCCCAAAAAGAAGTGTAAATTACATTATGGCAAGTTGGTTGCAAAAGCACTGAACAGTTTATTTACCCCTGAAAAAGAAGAAAAAGTGAAGGGCTCCTATAGGAAAATGACAGGAACAAATAGGCAAGTTTTGAAACATGTCTTAAGGGCTGAAAATTTCAAGCATTATTCAGTGAAAAGAAGATATGCTGTGCTATCATCAGCCCATGTTAATTTTCTGTCTGCATAACTATGCCCCTTTCCAATGGCTCTGTACTCATGCTCCAACCAGGCAGCCATGTCTACATGAAGGAAATAAAGGACATGGACAATATGCTCTACAAGGGAAAACTGGTATCGTGAACACAACAGGAATGATTTTAAAGGAGTGGGAGTCCGTACACCGTGCATAAAACACAGTCCCTGTGAGAGGCTTTTAGAAAAGTTACTAAACAGCTGCTGCACTGAAAACCTTGGTGAAACTGGAGCAATGGGATCTCTAATCCTTGCTACAAAAAGGCTCATGCTACATCCATCTTACATCCAGCAAGCCAAGGAGGAGGACCTGGGAGAAGGAACCGTGGACAAGTGAGGCTCACCTCTCTCCCTGGAAACATCATGGACCATGTCCTCTTGGAAAGCATTTCCAATCACATATTGATGGAAAGGCAAATCCTCCTTGACAAACCTGACTGCAGTCTGATGAAATGACTGCCTGTGCTGATGGGAGGGGGGTGCTGGACAGAGCAAATGTCGACTTTAGTGAGGATTTTGACATGTCAGAAGCAAGCGAGAAAACCAAACTCCTCTCAGAGGGGCAGATGATATAAAATGCAGCTATAACGCCAAACTGGAGGTTCAGGCTGGACAATACAAAACACGTTTTCACCAGGAGGGTAGTGCAACTATGGAAGAGCTTGCCTGGGGAGGCTGTGGAGTCTCAGTTGGATGTTTCCAGGACTCAACCAAAGACACAGCTGACCTGATGAACCAGCGTTGGCGGCAGTCCTGCTTCCAGGAGAGGTTGGAGTCGATGACCTTTGCAGGCCTCTTTTGACCAACGTTTCTGTGACTGTTTGCCACTGACCTTCCAGCAGTGCTTCAGCAAAGTCATCAGTGACCCACACTGAGCATGATACTTTTATTCCTTCATGTGACATAGTGCAGCCACACACATCATGACTCTCGGTCAGACTTAGGCCCTGCTAATGCAATTGTGTCATTCCTGGCTCAGCCTCAGTAGCATTTGTGTGGGTGTAAGAGCTGCTGAAGATCCCTGCGTTGGACTGCAACAGGAATCCACATTCCAGGTAAACCAGGAAAGGAGCTTAAGGCTCCCTCTTCTCCCTAACAATTTATTATGTGCAGCGTCGAAGAGAAAGTGGGCTTCATCAGATCATTTGCATCATCGAGTCAGTGCCATCTCCCATGTGCAGGTTTGCAGGAAAGGGCAAGGCTGGGTGGAGCGTCGAGCCCTGCCTGGCTCCTTCCACTCCCCTCCCCGGCCACGGTGCCTGCACCAGCACGCAGCACACCACACGCCGCTGCGCACAGCCCTCCATGGCCAAGGGGGACCCGGGAGATCAAATGGAACTCGGTGCCCAGATGTGCTTTGTGGGTTGTTTTGGGCAACATCATTCCCCTGGCTGGGGGAAAGGAGCGAAGCGACAATGCAGCAAACAGGAAATGATTCACCAGTTTTCTGCGCACATCTCGGGCAATATTTGTGCTACAACAATACACCATTTAATTTTGCCCTAGAAAGTGCTTATAAAATTACCAATAAAGAAACACCATTTTGGGTTTTTACTTTTGAAGAGATACAAATGTCTGTTTGAGATTGCCCAGATATTGCCTGCACTGAGTTGTTTACTGCAACACAATGTCTTATTCTTCACTGACTAACTTTCCTTACAAAGCCTGCCAAGCACAAATTAGGTCAACCTAAGCGGCAGTATGAAATGTAATTAGCCAAAAACTTTCTTAATTAGTGCTGTTATTCTGGGTGGGGAGAGCTTAACTCACAGTGAATTGGGGTAGGGCAGGTTGGTAAAGGAAGACTCTTCCTAAAGAAAAGGTGGATCTAACGCTGGATACCTGCCCAATATCTTACGAAATTTTGATTGCAGTGTGTTATGAACACAGAGAGGACCCTAATGTGTGCCTGTAGGGTGCTCTGTGTTGCACTAATAGATTGCAATAAAGCAACAAACATCATTCTTATGGACAACACCTTCTTGCAACTGGAATCAGCTATTCTAGGTCTTCAGGCACTCTATTGGTCACAAAAATGCTGGTAAGGAACTGTTTCCCTCCTGCCAGAGGCACCAGTGGTGCTTTGCTGCCTCTGCACAGCAGCACCCGTTAGACTGGCTGACCAGGGAATGGCATCTTTCACGCTGCGTCCGTATCTCTGGGGTCCAGTTCAAGAACCCATTTTGCAGGGGATACAAAAGAGAGATCAGTACAGCTTCCAGTACCCACGACACCGTTTCTGATATTATCGGCATCTCAACTGTCAGACAAGCCTGGGACTAAAGGAGCGAGATTAAGCGAGTTTGATAGCTCTGAAGATAGTAAATTCACGAGAAACTTGTGCTAGCCCTTACCCAAGCAGCATTTGGACGAAAAGAGATTTCCACTTTTTGTCATCAAACAATTTCTTATCCTCTCACCTCTCCCCTTCAGTCAGAATAAAACACTGACCAGTTTTGCTTAAATAAAAGAAGAAACACTAGCCCAGCATTTAATTTCTGCAACTCAGTTCAGTTTGTACTAGCTTAATAATCCTGCTCCATCTGCAGTGAATAAAATAATACGCATTTTTCCATGTACAAATGCTGGCGTGTACTGATGCAAGTCAAGTTAGTGATTCATAATTCTAATTAATATATAATGCATCCATCAGAATCTCCTGCAGTAAGGGGCTAAATACAGTATTAGAGGGCAAAGGCTGTAATAAAAACATGCAAGGGCCAATATGGAAAAATATGCATGGGAACAACCTACAAAGCTCCAAAACCCAATGATTTTCGCACTGGCTGTGCAGGAACCAACTCAAGTTCGAAGACAGTCTAGCTATATTCATGCAGTGTTGCACACAAGCTAATAAAGCCTGGTGAGAGGTATGATAATAGGATAATGTGTGCAAATTAACATTCCCAGTGGGTGAAATCATTGGAGTGCAAAGCAGAACTCCGGATCTGCACAAAAGTCCTTCACCAAGTTTTAAAATACAGTCTAAGTGTGGTAGAAACTTTTTGCTGGTCAACCACACAGAGGTTTCTGCGTACTGTTATCATCATGAGAATTGCATTTTACCAGGAAAATTCACATCACTTCCAGGACAAAGAACAGCCATTTAAGTGCCCTATACTGAAATCTCATCATCTGACAGTACGCAAAGACTCAGGGTTTGTCATGGTTCTTATCGAGGTCTGATTTACTGAGAAAAAGTGTTAAAATGTCCTAGGAGTTGGACTGCATTCATGATCGCGTTCTTTCAGAAGCTGAGAAGATGACTCTTTTAATATATGGTGTGCAAGAGCAAGGCAAATCTGATTATAAAATGGTTACATCAATGAAGCAGTAAAAATATCACTCAAGCTCATTAGCTAGATAATAACTTATTTAGGCTTATTTTAGTTTTGTATAAAGCCTGCAGCCATGGCCACTAAAAGCTTAACTACAAAATGTAAAGGTGTGTGCGCACTTTTAAACTAGAATCATTGGAATTTACCAGTGACCTCTGCATCCAGTTAGCAAGAATGAATGTGTGTAACTTAGAATAAAATATCTAAGTGCATATTTAAATAGGCAGATTAAAAAAGCCTGATCTTCGGATGCAGAAACATACTTCTGAAAAAACTGATGTGGAATGGTTCCCTCAAAATCTCTCACAGGTCCCTGTTCTGACAGGAAACTGTTACCTCCTGGACTTTCAGCATGAAAGCTGAAAATTTCACAGGTGAAAAATGAACATCAGAGAAAGGAACAGGATCTTACCATGTGGTCTGGGCTGAAACATTGGTGTGCCCTGGTAATGAGTTCAGTTCTGTTAATGGCAATTGAAAGTCTTTCAGTGACGTGAACAGTGATTAAAACACTGCCATCAGAAAGAAATAGTGAACCTGCATTCTGAGAATTTAAAAGAAAATATGCTTAAAGATCTAAGTAAAGAGACTCTCACCAAAAAGCTGATGTTAATTACCAACTTTCAGTGACATCATTATAACCTACTTTCTACTGGACCGGAAACCTGTGAAAAGTGTTGATTAATTCTGCACGATCTAGTGGACATTGTCTTTTCAAGTCAGAGAAAAATATTTTAAGGAAGATACCACATCGCTGGGCAAAAGTAGGCTGTTCTGTGAATACTTACATTAAAAAAGTATCCTTCTGATTTTAACATTTTCTCATTTTATTGTTTCAGCATAAATGCATCAAAATAAACCTAAATTAATATTTCTCCTGTAGGTTTATTCCTGACTTCATTAAGTTACGGAGGTGCATAAGGACATGGTTTAGTGGTGAACTCGGCAGTGTGAGGTTAATGGCTGATGATCTCAAGGCTCTTTTCCAACCTAAACGAGTCTGTGATTCTATGTTTGCCTCTACAGAAATGCTTAAATGCCTCCTAGAACAGACCTGTCATCGAACTCCAAGTACACGAGTGAATGTTTCACAGAGAACCAAACCCATTCCTACTTCAATCATTGGCTCTGGTGCAGTTTTGTGCTCCCAGTGTATACATTTTCCCCTCTATGTAAATCTACCTATCATTTATATCAAGTCCCTGATATCACTGTTAATAAGTGTATTTCTAAGTGTATCATACTCTTAGAAACAAAGAGCTTTATTGCTTATGTTGACTGTCTTTCTATAAGAGTGTAAAAATCAATCCTTCCTCAAACTGAGGATTAGCCAGCCACACAATAATGATCAGTTTCGTAAATATGTGAAACGTCAAATCTAATAACCAAAGTCTGCCTAAATAAGAGAATGTGTTCAAAAAGATTAGTGGATTATTGCAGGCTCACGCAGTCTGATGCCACTTTTCATGCTTCTTGGACGGCTTTTAGCAAGTCTCAGCTACTGCCAGTCAACACGTGCCCTTTAAGCATGGTAAATAATGCAGGAAGTTAGGAGAGCAGTGCTGATGGTTTGAACAAGATGGCTATTTGATGGGTTGGAGGCATGAAAGGCTTTTCTTTTACATCAAAAGGATTTTCTGCAAAGGCTGAAAGAGATCCTTCGCTTCAGTTAATACATAGCTACTTACTACATACCGTCCTTGTGTAGCTAGTGACTGTAGCAGGCTTAACCAGCAGACGATGAGTTACTCTCAGTTTCTTGCCGGTCGCTGTATATGCCGCTCTTCAGACTTGCATTAACAGCCACTGCCAGAGGGATACAGCTGCTTACCAGGGCCGGCAGCTCCCAGCAGCACAGATAGTACTGGTCAGGGTGCAGCCAGGAAAAAACGCCAGTGTTTGATGTGTTAGGCTGACAAACACACGGGCCAAACGGTCTACCGTGACTACAGAAGTGAGTAAACGTGCTATTTTTTACTGGACAGCAGTGGAATTAGTGCCTTGTGATGTGTGGACTGTGCTATTTGCACTGGATCTTCAGTACCCTGATTGTGTATACTCAGAAAAGTGGATCAACATGCTCGTGAATGATGGCGAGTATCTACTTGGTGTGACAGCATCACTCACAGCACACTCAGGTGCTGAAATATTGACGACTTTGACAACAGGCTTTAAAGGCTCAAGTTGAAACAGCACAGGCTGCCCGTGAGGATTCGCCTGCCTAACTAATTTTGGGAATTCTGTGTGGGAATGTTGTGACTATTCAAAAATTAATGTAATTAAACATGAATTCTTCTTTGAAACAGATTTCTGAGGATTACTGATCCCCACTTTGTAGGAGCTAAGACTTCCTCAGTAGTGAAGTAATTTTCAGCTTTCTCATTGCCAATGCACATCTTTTTACATCCAAGCCTGATTTAATGTGAAATCTGCCTTCCTTAAACTTTTCATGAAGCACGCAAAGTAGTTCCTCAGCTATAATTTTGCCTCCTACTCTGGAATTGCAGTTCAAACACCCTAAAATGTTAATGCTTTCAACGCTTCTTGGGCTGTTTCAACAAAAAATCAGGGATGGTTTTCCATAAACTACAATACTCAATACTCCTCTTAATGCTGCAAGCCAGTCTCGCAGTTCAAGGGCCAATTTTGTCAGACCATATCTGGTATCACATACTAATGTTATACTGGTCGTAAACAACGTATTGTCTGATGAAGTGCTAAGGCGATTGCTCCTTAGCAGAGGTGACTGCGCAGCTGTTGCCAAGAAGGTTCCAACTTGTCTGTAACATTGCAGTAAGTTTCCACTATTCATAGCACTTATGTGAAACTGCACAGGGCAGATGTCTAACTTGTGAAAACTTCAGTGCATGAGACAAACCCCTGTCATCTCCTGTACGGTATCACTCACAGACAAAATGTGCCTAAGACAGGTGCAATCCCACAGAGCCAGATTTGGATCTGATTTCTTAGTCACCTTTTGAACTCTTTCCATAGTCTGTGTACTATTGTAGGTAGCTGACACGCAGGTATGTTGTTATTCATTCTGGTTAAAACTTCAGGGTCTCCACGTGTTGCAGAGCACCTGCAGAACGCAGGCAGAAGGCCTCTCCAGTTAATCTAAATCTGCTCACAAGCAATTCGTCAAACACTCGATTTATTTAACTATTGCTTAAAATTTATTTTAAATATTCCTTTCCATGTTATAGTTTATTAAGATTAGAAGAGAAATATGGCCACCTCTGCCAATGCAAGAATGGGCAGGTTGTAAGATAGTCTACTCTGATACTATCAAGTTCCTGCAAATCAGTGAGCGATTGTCAACTTGCACACTTTCTATAAGCTGCTTTGAACACCTGACTTCTGAAAACATGTTTTTCTTAGGTTGCCACAATATTTTGGAATCTTGACTTCAATGTCAATTTCTTAAATGTTTCCATCTGTCTCGAGTAGATGACGGAGGCTGTGAGCACATTTCTTTCCTTCTGACAACTGCTGTGAGACACTTGAGTCTCCAACAGGTACTCTTGCAAGGCCTTTCAGTCGTGTAGTGAAGGTACAGAACACACTTCTGATACGCCCATGCAGCAAAACCGCCACAAACACGCAGCCAAGTTTACACAGTTGAAAACAATGAAGCATTCACAGTCCTTCTGCTTTTCATCTCCCTGCTCAAAAATCCAGGAAAAGGAAACTACCATTAGTTTCTAACACCAAACACCCTAATCATGTTGGCCAGCTAACTATTGATTGGATAGGAAAGAGGACACTGTTAGAGGCATCATGGTGATTACCTGTTGTCACATCCCAGGAAAATGCTGCTCAGTGTAGGTACTCACCGCCATCTTTAGTTATCAGCTTCTTTGTAAACCAGTAAACTTTGAGCGCTGGGGAGGACAAGAAATCATTAACTATGATGAAAGGTCGGCCTTTCCTGTTTTGAAATGGCTGAGGCAAATGCATGAGGATGGCCAGCACCTCCTCTTTTCCCGTGAGCATCCTCAGGCATGTTGAAGGGGCCACCACTTCCCCCGACTGCAACTGTGGTCTCGTGGTCCCTGGTGAAAGCATTTCGGTGAGCCACGTGTGCACCAGGCAGCACACACTCTTCTCACGGTCACAGGGGAGACTTCGCTGCACCTGGAAGGACAAACAGGGTAAAAGGTGGTCAGTCACCTACTGCTGCCATGGTGTCCCAGGAGCTCAGCGCTCAGTGCCAGCTGAATTTCCACGGGTGACGGGAAGCAGGCTCCCTGCTGCAGCAAGCCATGGCCAAGCTGGATGCTCAGTTCCTGCAGCTGCAAGGAGGTGTGTGTAGGATCACAGAAGAGGTGGGGACCAGTGGCAAACACGTTACTCCCAGATGCAAGCATGTCTGTAATCCCAAATGGGAAACATTCACTCTCCACCTGAAAGCTATGAACTTTGCCCTTATTTTGCACATTTTTTGTGTGTGAAATACCTCCAATTTTCTGTAGATGTTTTTTCTAGTAGAAGTTTGATTTGTTGAAATACAATTTTCCATCAGAAGTAATAAACGATGGATATTTCTTTACCACTCTTTATTAAAACTGCATGAACCCAAATAAAACATTCCTTGTGGCATTAGTAGACTAATGCAATATATTACAAAGGTCATATTTATAAATGGATGTTCTATACTGCAGAGTGTCAGTGTTGGAAAACAGCCCAAGCCAACTCCTGCTGCAGTAATCTTTCCTTACCCTTTGTGCTCCCTGACTTCTGCAGAATACTGACTATCAGTAAATAGTCACGGTCCCTCCAGTACTGTGCCCAGCGACACTGCACACGTTGGAAAAGTATCTGCTGTACAAGTCATGCTCTTTGAATTCCGGTGATACTGTTGGAAAAACACTGTTTAAGTCCTTTAGCAAGCAGAACTCTAGCTGAAGTGACCAGTGGTTTTTTTTTTCCTGGATATGATCCACATAATTAAGTCATTAATCTGTACGCTCCCGATGAAGGGGAAGTCAGAGCCTACTGTGCTCAGAGCAGACCTACAAAGCATAAGGTGAGATTAAAGCAGTATCTTGTGGAAAGTCATTGACTCTTTCCCTCTTGAACTACGAATCATACTAATTGCAGGAGGGGCAGAGCAATGAAGTCAAATAATAGCTGTTTACCCTAATTACGTGGGGTTTCTATTTTGTGTTAAGGTGAAGCTTGAGGTGTGCTTACTATCTGCTTGATTTCATTAATGAGACTTCATAAATTATATGCCAATAAAGAATGCAGATGGGAATGATTTCAGGCTAAGCATGAGAATTTTATTGCTGGCTATCAAAGACCTTCTCCTAAAATGCTAATTTTTGAGACATAGTCCTTTGATCATTACAGATAGTGAATGTTAATCAAATAAAACTCTGACATACTTCTTGTTATTCTAAATGGGAAGTGAAAAGCAGTCTGCCAAATTTTAATTGTTCATTTGGGCTATACTGCTATCACTTTGCAAATCTCAAAGCCCGATATTAGAGAATATCCTTCTTAAGAAGAATATTATATTTCTGGAGACATGCCTGCATATCGCTGGCTTGAGAGCACAAGTATTCCTCACTTCTGAGAGCTAAATTAATACTCCCACTGAGTACTGCAGCAAGTTGCAGTGCTGGATGTATTGTGGGCTTGCGTAAGGCAAGACTGGACACAGTATTTCTGAGTTAGCCGGGAGGTGGGATGATGTAGCCTGGCAGACTCCCCTGACAAGCCCACGGCAAGGCCGCGGCACTGTTCCCCCAGCTTTCACGGAGCTGTCTAGATTGCCATAGCGAGGCCACCACAACAACCCATCCCACTAAGCCGTGGCCACTGTTGACCTCGCAAACGCCCACTGTTGACGCTCAAATTATGTAGGCAACTGAATTAGGGTTTACCTGAAAGAAAAAAGTAGTTAGGAAGGAAAGGAAACACCTTTGTTGTCTTCTGCCTAACAATCCTCTGATGGGGGAGCCATAACTTCACACCAAAGTGTAAAGAAGCCTTTTTGTACCTACCAGGAGAAAAAATATACCCTGGAGGAAAAACATCACAAGAGAGAAAAACACCTTTTTTTTCTTTCCTGTTTTTATAGCCAGGTAATGCACGTTTACTTTGCCCAGTATGGTATTCTACTATAACATAAACTCTACACTAAAGCTGAAACTATTATGAGGTAATGTTTGTTGAATATTTTTAACATAAACTTTCAGGTATGAATCAAAATATTCTGGGTGGAAAACACTCATCCATTTCACAAAACAGGATTTTTTCAAGCAACTTTCTGCAGAAAGTTCTGATAAAAGACTTTTGTGAGCATTTCTATGGAGATTTCTCCTGTCCCTTTTAAATCTCAGTTACAAGCTTCTAACCTCTTCAGATGGTTTAAGAAGGAGTAAAAACTTTGCAAATACATAAACATCCGTAGTTCTGACTCTACATCCATAAATCAGCAGTTCCCCTTGTAACAAAGTGGCCTAGAAAGGGGCTAGTTGTGGAGGAGGTACCACCAGCTCCTGCAAGGGTCAGCATGAAGTTCTTTCCGAAAGGGGCCAAGAGCCACTTCAACGTCTCTGGAGTAGAGGTCCTCTCTGTAAGCAGGTGTGGGTGAGGGTGAAGGGCAGACACAGGGTGCTTCACCCCTTAGGGTGCTGAGAGCGACTTTCCCACCCTCCTGGCACCCAAGCATGCGTGTGCCTGACAAGTCAGCAATCGCTGTCCCCGGGCAAGTTCCCGCCACCGGCAGGGGTAGGGAGAAGTGGGGTGGGAGCAGCGCCTTGCCAAGGCATCCGTGCCGGAGCCCCGGGCTGCCAGGGAAGGAGGATGCAGCCAGCAGTGCGAGGAGGGGCCCCAAAGAGGGAGAGACAAGGAAATTCCAGAGGGTAAAAGTTATGCTGAGAAGATGTGGGGACACCCCAGGGCATTAGTGGAAAAGGCTTGGGCATGGTCCTCCCAGAGGCGATGATTACTATTTGTGAGTTCAAGGGCAAAGAGCAAAGGCTCTCCTGTCCCTCCTTTCACCCCAACGGTAAAGAGCCACCATAAGCCAAATCAACAATTAGTACTTCCTCCTGTTCTTCCTGGGAACTCCGTATCACAGTGGTGGTGGTGGCTGGGTCTCACCCAAGCACGTACAAAGACAGAGGAGGCATAAGCCTTTCTTCCTCGGCCCTAGAGATACTGCCAAAATAGCCTTCTGACATGGTGCCCATCACGCAATGTGCTAAGGGGAAGCGCTCCCAGGTCCTGCAGTCCTCCCGTGCTTGCAGAAGTCCAGATCTTGCCAGATAAGTACAGGAGGAACTGGCATTTAAGTATTTTAATTCAAAATGGAAACGTAAAGCCTTTGTAAAGCCTTTAGTTACAAGGCAAAAATTGCAGGGGTATCATCAGAAGCGGGGTCTGAACAGGTTTTCGCAAAGCTGACAGCACGAAGCTCACTCCCTCAGAGTTTCCCGGTGGTGCTGCTTCTCTGGACACACCGTGGCAGGATTCATCTCAGCCAGAGACTTTGCGGGGTACAACCTGAAGAGGAGATTTTAATTTCTTCAAGTACACTGACAAATTTTATAGTCAGAGTAGGGAAACTGCTTAAAGTAAGGTTTGGGAAAATCCTACTTTTGTGTGCAAACTTATTCTGCCATGCACACATATGCACAGAGGTGTCTCCAACCGTGGAGCAGTACATTATTCCACTGAGCCAGGACTGCATGTGGACCATGGTCTATCACCATTCTACCATCATATTAAGCATTAATTTCTCCATTTAGCTGCACTGACAGCCATGGAAGTGAATGTAGTGTCTTGAAAGGCTGACTGCTTGGCATGGAATCATAGAATCATAGAATGGTTTGGGTTGGAAGGGATCATCTTAAGGGATCATTACAGACCATCTAGTTCCAACCCCCCTGCCATGGGCAGGGACACCCTCCACTAGACCAGGTTGCTCAAAGCCTCATCCAGCCTGGCCTGGAACACTTCCAGGGATGGGGCACCCACAGCTTCTCTGGGCAACCTGTCCCAGTGCCTCACCACCCTCTCCGGGAAGAATTTCTTCCTGATATCTAATCTAAATCTCCCCACTTTCAGTTTAAACCTGTTACCCCTTATCCTGTCACTACAGGCCCTTGTAAAAAGCCCCCCTCCAGCTTCCTTGTAGGCCCCTTCAGGTACTGGAAGGCTGCAGATAAGGTCTCCCCAGAGCCTTCTCTTCTCCAGGCTGAACAAGCCCAACTCTCTCAGCCTGTGCCCATAGCAGAGGTGCTCCAGCTCTCTGAGCATCTTCGTGGCCTCCTCTGGACTCGCTCCAACTGGTCTATATCCTTCTTATGCTGAGGGCTCCACAGCTGGACACAGCACTCCAGGTGGGGTCTCATGAGAGCAGAGGAGAGGGGGAGAATCCCCTCCCTCGACCTGCTGGCCACACTTCTCCTGATACAGCCCAGGATCCGGTTGGCTTTCTGGGCTGCCAGCACACACTGTCGGCTCATGTTCAGCTTCTCATCCCCCAGTACCCCCAGGTCCTTCTCCTCAGGGCTGCTCTCAGTCCATTCTCCACCCAGCCTGTACTTGTGCTTGGGATTGCCCCGACCCAGGTGCAGGACCTTCCCCTTGGCCTTGGCATCCATACTAACCATCCATACTGTCCTTGAAATGTCTTTCAAGAGCAGACACAGGGTGGTGGGGCTGATGCATACAGAGAAGGACACCTTTAATGCATTTGGACGTGTGCCCTAGGCAGCACCCGCGTATCAGCAGGGAAGTGCCAGTGCTGGCCCTTGGGGCACACTAAAAAAGAAAGCGGTCTGGGAAGAGGAGAATCCAGGTTTAAGTGAGTGCAAATGTGAGCGATGGTGATCTGGTGAGAATACAGCCGAAGATGGGATTGCATTGTTTTCCCCTTGGCCAGGTAGATATCAGTGCAGTCAGTGACGACACCACAGTTCTGTGAAAGACAAGCATAAATAGCTCTGTTAATAAAGATGTAATCTGGATTACGATGGGAAAACACGCAAAGGGAAATCAGATTATAGTTCTCAAATAAATCTTATTCTGATTTAATGCACTGAAGCTTTCACTTGCTGCACTGTATTTTATTTAGTTGGTGTTTAAGAGTTTCTGTGATAGACCAGGGATCTTTTTTGCACAAACACAGACTGAGGAGATTCCCTGCCTGGGCTCTGGGCCATTTTTTCTTCTTCATATTTTCTACTGCTGTCCTGAGGTAGTATACACATACAGAAGACACTGTTTGTGTCACTAACAGTGATGGCATTGCTGAGAGGTAGGATGAAAATTCATGCAAATTTAGGTCTGAGATAATGCTGGAATGCATATGGTCATTATTCACAATGAACTTACAGGTTTGAAGGCAAGAATTGTCAGCCTTTATTGCAATTGCACTGCTGGCATGTGCATCAAATTCCATAAATGATGGTTAAAATAGCAGCAAACGTGTAACCTGTGGCAGAAAGTAAATGATGGCACAAAAAGAACCAGAGAACAGAAGGGAGGTAGTTCCTCAGTTCACCATGGACATTGTCCTTCCCACACAGTAACAGTCCCTCAAACTTGGCTGAAATGTGCTGCAGCTCAAGCCTGTTACGAAGACACAAAATCTTCACTGGAAGCAAATCTCTGCTTCTTCTTTCACTCTAGTGAGAAAAACAGCATTGCAAAACTCCATCCCTCCTTTAACCAGAGTCCATAAATGCTTTTAATTGCATCACCTTTCATGGTATGATGTTAACTACAGGTGCTTAAAAGGCTATACATGGCTCGGGTGTCACGGAGAACGTTTTCTCCTGGCAAGTGTCACCAATGAAAACATACATGAAAGAGCTACAGATTTACAGTCAATAAATATTAATTTACTTTTGCTAGACATTATAAACCTCTTGAGATGGTTAAAGAAAGAATTTTTAAAAGTAATGTTTTTGGCAAAGGAAATTTCCAATATAGAGAAAAATCTTTTTTCCACTAGGTCTCTTTCTTTAAAAAATTGCAAACAGTGGAGAACGTGTGAGAAAAGCCATTCTTCCCTGTACTGTTTATGGATAATGTTCCACACACATGACTAGAGCTGAGCAGAAAAAATTGTAAAGGTACCTGAACTCTCTTGATTAATGAGATTTGATTAATACCTTTCCTTTCCTTGTGGATCAAGTTTAAACTGGGTACAATCAGGTTATCTGTGAGAAATTCACTGTAAGCACCGTCTGTACGTGGCCATTTGGAGGAAGTAAAATACTAAACTTTCTTTTCTTGCACAGTTGTGACAGCAAGACCACTCTAGGTTTAATGGTTGATAAAGAACAGTATCACAGGATTGATTTCTTCTAGTCACAACTATCCCAAAATTAAACTAACAAATTATGAAGAATATCAAAATGGTCGCTGCCAAGAAATTTCCAGTAAGAATATTTTTGAGAAGATTTCCCTTTCGCAATGGCTTTTTTGTGAACAGAAAACAGTGTTACAGTGCGCATAAAATGGGCAAAATTTTTCTTTAATTGTTCATTTAGAAATGGACTTGGAAGCAATTTTCAACCAGCTGTGTTTCTGTGGATTATTCCCTCAGTGCTGTTCATGACATACGGTATTACTAAATGTCACAAATCATCCTGAGACATCACGTATTGTACAGTGCAGATTATTTATTTTGCCAAGTCCAGGTTTTTCCTTCTTAGCTTTAGAGTTTGGAAACAATTCCAAAGGTAATAGGGAAGTTTGTGAACCTTCTCTTAAATATGCCTCTTGGCTGGCTCCCTTTCCTGTTTTCACGGCCTCTCCAGGGACACACAGTCAGTGCAACTCATGTAAGCCATGTGCAGTTGTGTACAGGCCTTCCCAACTTCTTACATTTCAGAAAAAAACATAATAATTGGAAAGGCTGTTTTGAAAACCAGGCTTTTTCTTTAATGCACAAAATCTAGCTACTTCACAGTGCTGGGTAATGAAGCTACAGGTGACTGCCTCCAACTCTCCCACGTTTGCAAAGTGAGGTGCTATAAATCAAACGTAGTAGCTTGTCTTGTTTTGCTGCTAACCGGGTCAACCTTCCCCCAAAACAGAATTCCAGAAAGCAAATAACCATAACAAGTGGTTGCTGCGCATAATGTTTCTCTACCGTTACACAAAGAACCTCATAATACCCAATTAAATAAAAATAAATGACTTGTT
Organism: Rhynochetos jubatus; assembly: GCA_027574665.1. Classification (NCBI taxonomy): domain Eukaryota; kingdom Metazoa; phylum Chordata; class Aves; order Eurypygiformes; family Rhynochetidae; genus Rhynochetos; species Rhynochetos jubatus. Next base: position 65,157,289 of record CM050651.1, on the reverse strand, counting down.
TTGCAGTGATTTCACAGCTGCAGGTAAAATAACTTGAGGTATCTCAGTTTGTCTTGGTGCTCCTTTTAGCTCGTTGCATTTTCTTAAGACTTTACTGCAAATAGGCTTGTTTTTTGTAGGTCCCATCCTTTACCAAACCAAAATCAGGCCAAAAGACATTGATGAAGGCCAGAACAAGATTTGGATTAATTTATTTGTTTATAGTCAAGAGGGAGAATGAATGCTGAGCTCCAGCAATAGCTAATTACATGAATTTGGATCTAGCAAAATGAATGCTTGTCTGCCAACTTAAAAATTCACCTCTCTTGAACCTTACGGGCCTAAAATTGATTTGCCATTAGTCTGATTTTATATATTAGCAAGAATTATAAAAGAAGAACCTTCATCCTTTGTGTTTCTGAAGATGGTTGGATTTCAAGACCTCACCTGTCGCTTTTACACCCCGTTTACACCCCTTGCCTGTACGTCAACCGACGCCTTCCTCCACATCCTGCTTTTCACACCCCTCTCCCCCACCGCTAACATGCAATAGCAATGCTGAAAAGAATCAGCTCTGCTTTGAATGAAGCAGAAAGCCTCTCGAAAAAGTAGTATATGGCCAGGTAATGAAAGCGTTATCACAGGAGGTGTGCCAAAGGGGCTGAATTAAAGACATTTAGGCCTTTTCCTATCTTATTAGGCATCTCCTAAGTAAAGTTTTGGAGCTTTGCTCTTCCAGCCTTAACGGCCTCTTACCATTGTTTAATCTGGTTATAATATTGTGATAGCAAACCTCACTGAAGCCAACCAAATCCCACACACACTGTCTATCATAAAGCGAGGGTAATGTTGTACTTACGCCGTTATTCCTATCTGTGGCCAGATGTCACAAGTGCAGTTGTCACATCCTCCTAACATCCCGGCCTCCTCAGCGCAGGAATCCTGCCAGCTGTCACTGCGAATGCGATGTTCCTAATTCTGGATATGTAGAAATATTATGGAATAACACAAATAACATAAAATTGAAGCCTCAGTACAACACTACCAGAAGAGCATCCTTCTGCTGGCATCCTGAGCCAAGAGATGCTGCGGTACACGCGACAGTTACTGAGAGTTAGCCATGAACAGGGATTTTGTACAGTCCCTGCAGGTTTTTGGGTTTTTTAAGATTTTGAAGCTTTTAAGTAAGTGATTCATAAGCCTTTTGCTGACACTATGCAGTAGGGAAATCAGTGATTCAGGAATTCCTTTGAAAGCCTCTGAATTCATTGCTTAAGCAATTGATAAACAGGTGAACTGGTGAGTCTGTTAGACTCAAAATGTTCATGGTCGAAGAGGAAACACACCTTATATCTAAGTAAATCCAAAAAATTGTTAGTATAATGGAAAATTTAGCAGTCTAATTCTAGGACCATTATTAGTCTAGATCTAATTATTACAGAAATAGAATAACAATGTTTTTAGAAAAAGTCTCTATGATAATAATAAACTTAAAATTGTAATGAACACAGTTCTTAGTATCTATCCTTTTCCTTGGGGTAATGATCACCCTTCCACTCCTCCTTTGGGTTATGAAGTCAGCAGCTTTGGGCTGCTGGAGAGGGTAACACAGTAAGTCATCAGCCTCTGAAGTCCCTCTTCGGGAGGAAGATTGTATTGATGCTGCTGGTTTCTTCTTCCTCCCTCTAGGGACCCACCTGGGGTCATTTTATGTTTGTTAACATACTTATACACCTTTCTTTTTTTTCTACACCACCACGCTACATGAGAATTTAATATATATTATGCCCTCTGCATCTATGAGATACTGTTTCTTTGTTGTCTTTGTTATCCCTACGTCCAGTTCAGTGCAGCTCCAGATCTGTGTTTATTTAACTGGCCACAGGTAAGTTGCTTATAGCCATGGGGTCTCCAGTGCCAAGCCTGTTGCCTGTCCCTTATCGTCTTGTACCTGTCCTCTTCTACGCCACACCATGTGTGTCTGTTTCTCAGGGCCTCTGTTATTGTACCAGATCTGTGTTTCTCTCCATCCCTGCATTAGAATTGTAAGTACCTCGTTCTGCACAGAATAACTGCTTATTACTGCTACCTATACAAAACTGAGATTATGTTGTGCAACCATAAACAGAAATGACATGGATCATCTGTAGACAACTGGACAGTTAGAAAGATTGCTGTTACAGCCCAACTGAGCAAAACAAAGCTGCAGGCAGGTGAAGAAGAGAGCAAGCCTGGCGAGGCTCAGTCCCAAGGCCATGCAAACTCAGTACAAAGCTGAGAGCCCATCGCTAGCAATGGCACGGCCACATTACAGAGCTACGTGGTTACCAAACCCCCCGAAGGTTTACTGCTCACAGGCAGTAAAGGCTATCCATCTCACTGCAGCAAGCAGTCCTTCTTATCCAATAGTTTAGTTCAGAAGGGACCTCTGGACATCATCCAGCCCAACCCTCTGCTCAAAGCAGGGCCAACTTCAGTGCCCTTCAAAAGACAAGGGCTCTGCTCTTCAGGGCTGTTCTTAACAGTGGCTTTTCTCCCTCAGAAAAATCCAGAGTTTGGTGCTGTCGTGGTTTAATCCCAGCTGACAACTAAGTACCACACAGCTGCCCACTTGCTCCCCACCCCTCCCGCAGTGAGATGGGGAGAGAATCAGAAAGGTGAAAGTGAGAAAATTCGTGGGTTGAGATAAAAACAGTTTAATAATTAAAATAATAGTAGTAGTAATAATCATAATAATAACAATTATAATAATAAAAGTTGTAAGTTAAGAGGGGGGGAAAATAACAAAGAGAGAAAAAATAAACCCCAAGAAAGACAAGTGATGCAAATCAAAATGATTGCTCACCGTGAACTGATGCCCAACCATCAGTGGCCCCACCTGGTTTTATTGCTGAGCATGACAACCTATGGCATGGAATATCCCTTTGGTCAGTTGTCTCAGCTGTGTTCCCTCTCAGATTCTTGTGCACCCCCAGCCCACTCGCTGGTGGGGTGGGGTGGGGTGAGAGGCAGAAAAGTCCTTGACTCTGCGTAAGCCCCGCTCAGCAGCAACAAAAACATCCCTGTGTTGTCAACACTGTTTTCAGCACAAATCCAAAACGTAGCCCCATACCAGCTACTGTGAAGAAAATTATCTCTATCCCAGCCAAAACCAGCCGTATGGTAAAGGAAGCCAAAGTTAATGGGCTTTATTTTCTAAATGAAATCTAAAAAACCCCCCTCAAACCTCCCAAAGCTGGCTACATGAATAGCATGCTAAAAAATGGATTCTACTGAATAGTCAAGATTTTAAAATAATTGATTTCAACTTTTTTAAATCAACTTTCTCTAAGCAGCTTCATAGCACACTACTCTCCTGTAGTCCAAGTACTGCCAGAATCAGATATTATTGGTATAATATTATTTTAATTGAGGAAGATGGAGAAATAAGAGCCTGGGCAAGATCTTGCTGGCATACCTTTCTAATTCAGCTTCATCCAGCAAGATTGCTGATCAATGAAGAGGCTATTTCTCCGATGACACTACACTTATTCCTGCTGCAGAGCAGTTGCTTGCTGACAGTGGGGTCTGCAGAGGCTGGAGCATGTCTGGCAGGGTGAATTGTGAAGCCCAGCAGCCTGGGGGAGACCAGGAGGAAGGCAAGCAAGGAAGAGGATGCGATACCAACTCCCAGCTCCCTGGGGCCATTGGTGAACTGGGAAAAACCTGCCAGTGCAAGGTCCTGTACATCCAGGATCACAGAAGGCAACTGGATTTATGTGCTTATCTTAGAAGGATGTGTTTTAAAGGAATCTACTCAATGTGTCAATCAGATGAAAAAAAATTGGCTGGGGTAGTGGCATTTTATTTAAACACTCTCCTTGGTTACATTTCACTGAGACTTATATCCTCAAGTCAGACATAGAGGGGTTATCTGAGTGAACTAGCCAGTGGCCCATGGCAGAGCTGAAAAAGAGCATGGACCTCCTGCAACCTGGCATGTTGAGATGCCACGAGGCCACTGTGACCTTCTGGCTGTCCCAGGGAGAGTACTCTGTATTTCAAAAATGAAAGTGAGTTCAATATGGCAAAAGTAAGATAAAGTTCAAAGGCTGTGAGTTGTAGTGGAGCAAATACAGGCTAGAAATTAACTTCAAAGCAGTAACAGCAATCATGGAAAGACTTTAGATGCTGCGAGCCCTCCATCTCTCATTTCTAAATAAAACTCCTAAAAAATATGTAGCCATTTGGAAAAGAAGTCATTCAGACATGTGCTGTGGCCCATCTTGTTTACAATGTAAAATGAAAACTTCCCTGATGTACAGTCTATAAATTGATCTATAAATTTCCAAACCCTCTAGTGGCAAAGCGACATAGACACTATTTGACCTCAAGTTAGTAATTAATGGACTTATAAGAAAATAAGATTTTCTTATAATATAGCCCCATAATTGAGATTATCATGTTCTGGATTACTATTTGCAATATTCCAGGAAGTGAAATGACTCAATCTTTCATATATATATATATAGTTATAGTTATAGTTATAGTTTATAGTTATAGTTATAGTTATAGTCATAGTTATAGTTATAGTTATAGTTATAGTTATAGTTATGTAAAGATCAGCCCTATCTACAGCTTTTCTCTAATGACCTTCTTAAATTTTCTTATTTCAGACTTCCTGTAAGAAAATGTTTAATGAATAAACATGTCAGCTACACTGCTATGAATCTCAGCCCAAATCAAGTAAGTGTGTAGACAAGGTCATGACTGATTTATTGCCATGCAGAAATTTTTCATAACCCCAAATGTAACCCAGTCTTTCTTCTTAATGCAATTCTTTGTTGTCATATCCTTAAATGACCTGCAGATAAATAATATGTTTGCCTGTATAAACAAGTTAATGGTAGGTAAGATATTAGCAGTAGACATTTATTTCTCAGCTTTGGTCCTTAGCCAGTTGTCCAGTGGCCTACACGAGGGATGACTGACCAAAATGTTGATTATAGACCAGGCAGCTAATTAGGACCAGGTCCTAATGTTGAGCTGTGCAGGCATGTACTGCCTTTAAGAATTTGAGGGGTTTTGTTGAAAATAATGTTGGTAATCTGATGTTTCTCCCCAAAGCTCTATCATTCTGAAACATTTTTTCTGAAGCGAATAGCTATATTGATGCATCTTTTCCTCACTATTGCCTGGATCAGAATACAAGTCAGTGAGTAATGTTACTTGTGACTGTACCACTGGGTTGTCTGGATATGGGCTGAACAAGTGTGAACTGAATTGATGGGAAGCAAGAGTATGTGATGAGATTCAAACTAGGAAGGCGATGAGTTAGCTTGTCTGCATTGAGACCAAGAGAGAAAGGGGTCGATTTGTGGGTTTTGGTGGAGGAGAATTGTCAGGGTGTAGAATGATTCAGCTGGGCAACGTTGGCTCAGTGGTAAGAACTATGGGCCTCCTCACTTCTAGGCTTAGCTCCAGGTTTGTAAAGACTGTTTTGTTTCATCCCCATCATTTATTCTATACATATTTCTGAAAGCCTTTCCTTTCTCATTTGAAGTGTTGATATATCACACATTTGACTTGCAATCAGCCCCTTCTTTATGCCTGCCTTGCAGGGCTCCTCCAAGAACAAGCTCAGGGATATCTGCTGATGATCTATCTATCTGAGGAAAACCTTTCCCATTCCCACCCTTCTGGATACTGATAGGGCAGCAAATTAAAAACTCAAAGCCTCTGGCATACAGCAGAAACTGAAGATACCCCCACCTATCTTACTTTGATGTTAATCAGATATCAAGACATTGGCAGGTTCTCCAGCATGCTGTCTAAACCAGTGATGTAATTTCTACAGGTAGGCTTGAAGCCCTTGGCAAACTGACCCTGTTTGTTTCCACTGTCCTTATGAGCTCTGTTGTTGGCAATTCTGACTGAAATTCAAGTGATGTTAAAGCCAGACTCAGAAACCTGCAGCTCTCTATTCCTGGGCACCTCCTGGGGCTCAGGAATATGCATAGCCCCTGTGCTTGAGCTGGCATGCCTGAACACCACAGGCAGCAGCTGAGAGATCAGGTACATTTTCTGAAGGGTCAGTTTGTCCTCTGCTACGGCCATAACAATCTGTGTAAGAGATTATACAACAATATTGAAGTGTAGCTGAAATGCCAAGAACGGACATATCATTAGTGAGTCAAGTGTTTCTCATTTTTTTCTCCCTTTTCTTCTCTCACAAAACGCTCATGGATTACACAGTAGTCCCAAACCCCCTTAAATCCATTCTCCATGCCAGTTCATGTATGCATGAACTTCTCAATTCGTGCCCTGTCCAAAGCCATGTAACTTTTATCAGGCATATGATTTCATGAATTAACGTTTAACAGTCAATTCACCATCTCTATTACACAGTACCTTACCATGACAGGAGACACTGAGATGAAGCAAATCACATCTAATACGTCTGCTCAGCCACCCAGCCTGCTCTTCAGTCACTCCTTCTATGCAGGCTTTTCTTTTATATGTGCTGTCACTTATTTTTATACTATACTCCATAGCTACCGTTGAAATGGATTTTCCATTTTCTTTACAGTCTTTTCTTCAGAAGAAATGGTAATTTTTAAAAAGCAGCTTTGCTGTAACTAGTTACAAAATTCAACTCATTGATGATATAATAGTTTGTGAAAAAATCACCCGCTGTACTCCATACAAACTCCAGAAAACCATGATAGTGGCTCTGTAGGGATGTGGCAAGCAATCTTGTTGGATGAAAGAAACCCAAATGAGACAGTAATTTGTAACCTGCACATCATTTAAATTCAACAGTAAACAAATGCATGACTTGCCTCCTTGTCCACATCTGGGCATGTAGTGGCATTTAAGATGCCCCAGGGTACATGAGACACCCACATGCACCTGACAGATATGACACACAGGAAATGTTTCATGAGATATGAACATATGAGAGATCTACAGCTGGGGCTGAGCTGGGTACCCTACAGCATTCTCAGGTAGTACTAGACAACTATACAGAAGCAGCTGAACTGAGACTTCTATTCTATAACAAAGCACATTACCAAGTTTTTATTCTAGCTGATGTGTCAGCTCATGGCTTGCATCCCAGTGGTCATTATTATAGAGAGCAATTAAGTCAGGATCAGAATTTCAAAATAAACACTACTGTTTAGCTGAAGAATTATTTTGGTTTGTTTTTAATATTGTCTTTTCCCTCGTCTCTTTCCTAGTGGTATCACTGACTCTTTTCCTGTGCCTGTACAAAACCTGGAAGGTAGCGGGAGAAGTGCTAGCATTCCTCTCTCAGTGCAGAGTCATGTGAATTCCCAGTGTGCTCATTGCTCAGAAATGGCAGGCATGGCAGAGGCGTACACACAAGACCAAGATGGAAATAAATGGAAAACTTAACATGGCTATAAATAGGCAGAGCTATTATTTAAGCTTCCACATACAGAAATTAGCTGCCTTAAGGAGGATCTTCGGTATGAAAATTCTTTAAAGAGGATAACTGGAGAAGACCCAGATAATCTTATTTATGTTTGCCAAGCAACAGAAGCCAGTAGTTTTCTGTTTAAAGGGTATTGGAATGGAACCCCAGAAAGAAGCATAACATCCTTTTGAAGTCTGATAAACACAAGGAGTGAAGGCAGTTGAGATTATCAAAGACAACATGGGCAATCCCATCTCTACAGGGAGAGAATATCTTTCACAGTGGTAGCTACTGACTCTAACAGTAAGGTCCAGTGATGCAAGACTGAAGCTAGAAAAGTTGCTATTGGAAATGAGGTACAAATTTTTAACTGGGAAGTTGACTAACAACTGGAGGACCTCAATGAAAGCTGTGATGGATTGTCCACCACCTGAAGTCCTTACAGCAAGACTCAAATGTCCCTCTGAAACTATTTTGTTATTTCCTCTTGAGTTTACTAGACTTCATTCAGAAATCACTGGGTGAATTTCTGTGGTCTGTATTTTGCAGGTGTCAACATGGTCCCTTTTGACCTTAAAACCTAATAAAAACCCCAGCCATTTTGCTGCTCTGTAACAAGAAGGCAGGTCAGAGGGTATGAAGAAACATGATTAATTTAGCCCAAAAAGAGACATATCACTTTACATACTTACAAAGGAAACATCAGATGGTCTTGCCATCGCTGTCAGCCTGTCACTGGATGGCAAAAGGTCAACAACCGTGTTTATGCAGCATCTAGCACAAAAGGAGGCTAATATCTAAAAAGGTAGATAGATAGAAAACTAATAGTCTGAATAAAGGAAAACCTGCTCCTTGGGATTACTGCTGAAGTACAGCTACGGAGAAGGTCCCTGAGGCTTCTGGTCTCCACATCAGCACAAAAGGTCAGGCTGGGTTGAGCTTCTCAAAGCTATGGGGACACTTCACAAGCACACCAAATAAATGCTAACTTTTAATGTCAAATTCTATATATTTGATAAATATTTGACAGATACTTTCAGTCTTTGCCATTTTGAAGACCACGGGCAAGTTTAGCTGTTGGTTTCTGCGGAAATGGGATTTGACTCTTCAAATATGTGTAGAAATGGAAACCTGAGCTTGTTCCTGTTTTCTTTGCCAGTCGTTTAAGACCAGGACTGTGACTTTAGGTTAAGTAGTGGGTTTTCTGGATAAAAGGTTCAGTAGTAGGTTTTCTGGATAAAACAAGTAAGAATCTGGTCCTGTGCTTTAAGTTCAATTTTGAAATTATCATAGAAGAAATAAAAGCTGTACCATTTTCTGGGAGATGATAAAGACTAAGAAAACAATCCCCTCCAAAACAAACAATATAATCACAATGGCAGAAAAAGGCATGTGAATAAAGCAAACCGGATTCACCAAATGAAAATGCAGTGACGCTGTAACACTACCTTCCTTCACCAAGCTCACCCAGCCTGACATTCCAATACATCAGGCAGGGGTGTGCTTGAGAGGGATTAGTTCACTGAAGGCGTTGTGACCCCAGGTCAGAATCTGAATGATAAACTGCGTGGCTGCAGGCACTTGCCTTGGGACTGAGCGGCAACCTGCATGGATATGCCCTGCTGAAACACATCCAGATAATCTGGTTCATCAGGTCAAAAACGATCCCGGCTTCCCACCCCACCCTGCGTCCCACCTGGCTTGTCCGTAAGCGGGGCACTCTTCCTCCAGGCTCCCCGTAGCATGGGGTCGAGGTAAGCCGGAGGAAGGCTGCTGGTCAGCCCTCCGGCAGGTGCATGCTCCATTTCACGCGAGGCCGCAAAGTAAACACAAACGTGGCGTTTTCAGAAAGTCTGCTCTCTAAGTCAACACAAAACTCCCCGCTGACGTGGGCAGGCGCAGGCTTAGGTCGGCACTTAGCGCTTTTAAGACTCGCTCACCCGTCCTTGCAGGCGGCAAAGCAGGACACCCCAGCACGTACGCATCCATCAGGTGCTGACACCGGTGTGGAGATGGCAATGCAGAGACCGGCGTCAGCCCTCGGGTTTAGCGGGCCTCGGTTCGCCTCCAAACCAAACACAAAGCCGAGGACCAAAGCAGTCAGGGATCTGCGGAGCTTGGTAATGGGGGAAGGTGACCTTTGACAAGGTTCTAACAGCCTGGCCACGCTACCTCCGATGAGAAGAGACTGTTCCTGGGAGATTCCTGAGGGAGAAATGCCTCAGGAGAAGTTCAGGATCTGACCGCTTAGAAAAATGAGGTGAAGATTTATCTGTCTTACTTAGGGAAGTCCATTTTTATCAATAATTGACATCCATTTTGATGTTTCCTAACTAAATATAAACAGTGAGCAGAGCCTTTTTCCTGCGAAGCATCCACTGGGATAAAGATATACTCCAGATCCACCCTACATTCGTCTCAGGGCAGGGCAGGCTCTCCTGTCCCTCCTCCCCTCACCTTCTTCATGCCCTGGAGAAGCCTCCCTGGCTGCCTCCTCTGCTCCCACACCTGACCCGAATCCTCACCCTCCTCCCTTGACCATATGCCAGATCTCACACCCAGCACAAACCTTCTCCCTTCCCCTTACACAACCACGAGGGAGGAGCTGTGGGCTGGATGCAGACATCCCAGGCTGGAAGTGTCTCTGCAAAGCAAGCTTAGCCTGAGCTGTAGCAGTATCTCATGTGAAATCTGATCTTCACATGCGATGGTCCCGTGCGGTCACCTCCATAAAGGTAGCCCTGTGTTTCTGAGAACCGCCTGCCCAGACGTTTGTGCAGAGATGAGCTGGCTGCTCATACGCACGCTGAGACAGGGTTCAGGGAGGCGAATGTGGCGGCTCCCCCAGCGAGACTCTCTCATGCACGTTCAGATCGTGACCAGGTGTGAAGCCAGCTCTTGAGAGGAGCACTTGATGGAGAAAAAACATACACATAAAACCTTTCAGGCTTCGCACAAATAAAGGCAGTCACATAAGTTACTGGCATAGATTAACTCTGCCGATGGTCCCTGGAAGTGCTTACATGCCCCATTTGTCAGTGGAAAACACTCAAAGCAATTTTGCCTGCAATTGTCCCAAAGAGTAAAAATAAGGACGGAGGGAAGGTGTATTAGCAAATGGATGGGATATACGGAAGTTAGCGTAAGTGTATGACGCTGGGACATGAGAATGCATCCTTTTACACAATATTACAAAGAAATTTCAACAAGGTATTCGATCTGCTCCAACCAGCATCACCCAGAAGCTGTCATTACAGCAGCTGGTACAGGCTGCCTGGCAAGGAGAGCTGCAAGACATTCACTTTCTCTAATAATTAAGAGCTCGCTCGTGCCAGCTGCTGAGCATTCCCATCTTCCGTCCCTTTCAGATGAAGACAAGGAAAGTCGTATCTGCATGATGAGAAGCTTTGGCAGGATGAGAGACTCTGAGGGCCAAAACGTTACTCATAGATCATGTTGAACATTTACAGGTTAAAAAAAAACTCCAGAACTAAAAGACTTTGGAGAATCAACAGCTCTGTCTACCAATATGTAAATCTCCTCATTTTCTTGCCTTTCTCCTGACCTGGGTTTTAAAAACATGCTGGATTGGGGAAAGCCATTACAGCCCTGCGTAATGAAAACGCAGTCTGTGGAACGGACAAATCGTGGCTGAGCTGTTAAATACAGGACGTCCAACCTCTACTGCTGCCACAAATGAACATTTTGGCATAAACAGGACAAAACAAAAAACTGATGCCCATGAACAGAATTGAGGTATCTTGATTAAATGTCTGGAGGAGAAAGCTTATTTCTGTATCATGCATGTTCTTCTCAAGAACACTCTGGCGAATCGGAGACAATCAATTAGACAATCTAATTTTGAAATCACCATGTCAAACGCAGAATACAGAAATAGATTGTGTTACGGCCATCTACTGTACAGAGCATCCTGTGACATTCAAACCAACACGTGCATTTTATAACCCACGTTAGATATCTGGAGAGTTGGGCCATTTAAAGCATTGTTAATAGCCCAGAATTTTTTTATGCTGCAATTCGGAAAGCAGCTTTTTCACTGTCATTCAAAGCAGAGATTACTGTGAGATAAGCACGTTCTTGAACTCTATCGCTACTTCTTCCATTTATTGACTGAGGAGTACCATTGACAGGGATGTGGTGAACATCAGTCAAAACCCTGGAAAACCTGGATTTCACAGATGATATAGTTGACCAGATGTGATGGCATGGGACTGCAAAGACTGACATCGGGAGGAAACTAAAACAAGCAAAGTTACACAGCAGGAAGCTGATAAAGGCAGCTGATAAAAAGGGTACTGAATAATGTAGCAAAACACAGACGGCAAAAGTCGAGTCATTCAGGAGGGAAACTGTGATTGGTGCTATGACATAAAAGGAGACAATATTACTAGGACTGGAGGAAAATCAGTAGGTTTTACTGTTTGAAAGTGGTGTGGAAATGAAGATTAACCGAGAAATAAACTTCAGTTCCGAACACAAATGTAAAGGGAATTTTAATGAACAGGTCAGAGACACTGGGGACCACAAAGGAACTGATGAGAATACTTCCAACATTGCTATCTCCTACGTTTTAGATAACAATGGATGGTTGAATGGATAACCAATGAGAGTACAGTACAAGAGATTCATCGAAGATACTGTTAAGGAAAATGGAAATGTATTAGCCACTGTCTGAGGAAATCAGGTATCAGAGCTAGCAGGCGAACCCTGGAGCAGAGTCTATAGGGAACAGAGAAGAAAGGAAGACCATAAAGGTTTCTGCTAAGGAAGATACATCTGACTTGGAAAGGCAGCACTCTAAGACAAAGACGAGTTAAGGATCATCTCAGAGGCCCTAAGTGTCTCCTTGATAAGTAATACTAGCTGGGGACTTGCTCCAGTATGTCTTTACATAGATAGGTCTGTGAATTACAGCGGAAAATGCATCTCTGTTAAACAGAACATTTACATGTGTTCTCGCAAGGGTGATGCTTATCTGTGCATTAACAGCACACTGGCTACTTAACTGTTATCTGGCTGTAATACACAGCAGCTACATATATATATATACACACATGATAGATGCCATTAAGAAAAGAGCACTTCTATTTTTTGCTCTGTACTCCTCTGCTGGTGGCTGCTGATGTCCACAGCAACTGTAGGGATAAAAACACATTTCAGCTTTTTCTGCCCCTGCCATGGCTGTGACCCCGCTCTGCTCTCCTCCTTTCTCTCACTGACTGCAGATCACTCCTGTTTCTCACTTTGTTCCACACCACCCAAAACACTTCTCTTTCTCAGCCGTTCGTTCTCCCTTCACCTTAGCCACCAGCTTCCCCCACTGCCTCTACATAAATTTTATTGTGACAGATCAGCAGGGACCACAAGGTTGACTTGGAGTTAGATGGAGGAGAGGAACAGACTCAAGAGGGGAGCAGACACAAGGAGCTGTATCTTCACACGTACTTTATGAAAAGGATGTGGAAAACAGAAGTCACCATCCTTTATGGAGGGACCAAGCTTCCCTCCTAGCAACCGACAGCAGAAATGGCTCTCAGAGGAGAAGCCAGAGAAATATTCTCTGTTCCATATTAGTGCCAAGTTAGCTAGCAGTGTTGGGGTGAGTGAACCAAACCATCGAAAGAAACCACATAGAGCACACACGTAGCTTTCACGTCAAGAACCTTGCAGAGTTAATGCACCATGCCTAGTGCTTACCAGTCCAGGAATAGATTATCCGTCTAACCGAAACACAATCTTTTATCATGCAGGCTACTGGAACTAGAATTGTTCCAATAATTGGCATTATTGACATTTAGAAAGTCATTTTCAGAGACAGGCATCAGCCAACAAATGGGGAATATCTAAGTCAAGGAGTAGACTGTAATGTACAAAATAAATAATGCACACACTGAATTGTTAATTAATCCATGGTATCATAAACAAACTTTTACTGCCTACTCTTTCAAAAAGTGTAAACTCATCTGAGTAAAAGTTAACAGTCAACTCAAGCTAAATGGAAGTGAAAATTATTCTGGATATTGAAAGCAGAGAAGTAAAAAATCTTAAAGCATATTTTTGCTAAACTTCCCCCCTCTGGATTCACCTGAAACTACCAAAACACCAACAAAAAAAGATTGTATCTCCAGATATGATATATCAAAATACTTCAGAAATTTCTTAACATACATGAAAGAACAAAAATTCCTCAATATCCTCTCCAAATACAGCTTCTCGTTATCCTAATATTCACTCATCGCCAGTGACTTCACTCATGACTTATTGACAGTTCCTGCCTCAAGAAGCTTTGCCAGTAAATTAGTTGCAGCAGAGTAGCAGTGACACAAATATTTGTTCATGCAAACCTTTTTGCCTTTAAACACACCATCATTAAAACATGTTTCCATTAGATGCAGAGTTCTCTTACCTCAGAGTTGCATACAGATAGCTGGGCTCTCTATCTCCTGTTCTAAGTTCAAGGTTCCAGTGGTTCCCAACCCAGTTTCAAAGAGAAATATCCTTCAGCTCAATTTTTGGAATCACATTTTTTGGCTGACAATGCTTCAGGGAATTCTCACTCTGTTATAAACTCACACAGTAAGGCAGGCATAACACTAAAAGCCCTGAAGTGAGATAAACCCAACCATTCCTTGATCCCACTAAAAGCAAGCTTGACACATGAAGACTCAGCTGTTCTCCCAGTTTCCTTGGCTGCTTCGTAACATTTTCTGGTGGAAAATAGTTTCCTTATGCCACAAAACTACAAAATTTCAAAGTCTTTCCTATCCTGATTTGGAAGGAACCCAAAACCTTTTGAAGGACTTTGCAAAGCCCAAGAGATGCCCCAACAGCCAAGAGCCTGGTCTGAGGTGGTCAGCACTGATCGCCCTTCTCCCGGGGCTAACAAACCAGCCATTTGTTCCACCTGCCCCAAGGTGAGGAGAACCATTAATAGAGAGAGAAACAGTTATTTGTGTAAAATGAACAATTTTCTATAACAAGCATAGGAGCTTTCACAGAAACCACTGAAAAACACATTTCTTATCACTCCCTGACAGAGAAAACACTTGGGAGGGAAAACAGCGAGTGTTGTTCCTTTGGCCTGGAGCTGGCAGGGGTGTATCCAGACTTGGGCTCTTTCCTCATCCCAGAGGAGGGTTCTAATCACCCCACTGCTGGCTGATTGCAGGAAAGGGACTAACGGCGTGTTATGACCAAATAGCCTCTTTTGTCCTTACGAGCACTTCTCTTTCTCTCTCTTACTTAAAAGGAAAAGAAAGGGAAAAGAAAAGGAAAAAAGGGAAGGGGAAAAGATTTGTTCAATACATACACATCCTAGTGAAAAATTCTCGAGCCTGGTCAGAGCAGGCAGTATCTGATGAAAAGCATTTGGCTGCAAAACTCATGACCAGCTCTCATTAAAAACTGCTATTCAGAGGTAGCCCTAACCACCGCAGCTCTCGCTGGGCTCCTCCATGTTTGCTTTTCCATATCCCCTGGTAAATTTGCACAAGGGTTGAAGGTCTGCTGCTGCTGTGCGTGTGCCCTTTGCCAGCCTTGTTTCTATGGCATATTCATACACGGTGACCTTTGCGGTCCGATCTCAGTACTGGCTGCAGCCCGGGGCGAGCTGCAGCCTCCATCCCCTCAAAGTCTGCCTCTCTCCCCGCCGACCCTCACCCCGGCTATGGGAGAAGATGCAGGAACGTGCTGCCGCGGTGAGTAGGATGTGGGCTGTTGCCAAGTGACTGCCTATCTCATGAAGCAATGCAGAGCTGCTGGGGCTGCCTGACCCTCTGGGACAATTTCTGACGCTTGGCCCATGGCCGCAGCTCCAGGGCGGATGTGATTTCTTGGCTTTGCCCCCAGCACACCCTTTCCTGCCAATTTTTCCTCATTTGCATTCTGCTGGTGCTCCCGGTAGAAAAGACGCTGCTCCCATAAACACCAGCCACACCTGCCGGTGGGTCACAGCCAGCCGATTCACAGCGCAAACCTCCCGAGACATCATCCTGCCCTCCTGCACCTTCTACAGCTGGTGTGGGGTGTCCTGCGTGGTGCTCTCCCCCAGGAGGATAAGAACTGAGCCTTTTCTGCTTCAGCCCCCTGTTCGCTTTGCCCCTCTCCCCATGGCACCCTGCATAAGCCAACATTTCTAGAAAAAAAAGTTCTGGAAGAGTAATTTTAAAAGCTGTGTAGAAGGGACAGCAGAGGAAAAAACGCCAACCATTCTACTTAATTTGCAGATTCTTGATTAAAAAAAAACTTTGCAGACATCACAACTAAAATATTAGAGAAAGAGCAGCAGCAAATAAGATTTATCTGGATGAACAGGAAGCTCTGCAGAGCAAATTAGAGGGCACTGAAATCAGACAACTAGAGTGAGGTGAAATCCACAGTGGGACCAGGTGGGTGGCAATGGCTAAATTAAGACTTGGCTGAAGAAACACAATATTTTAGCCTTGATTTTCAATAGTAGGTACAAACAAGCATGTATGGAAAGTAATCCAAACTCATTGTGCACCAGCTGCTACGAGGGAGGGCAGTAAGTGCAGCTCAGGCACGGTACAAGCTGTACACAGCCCTAAGACACGGCCTATCCTCGAGCCACTTCTGGCTGCACTTTGCCTGCCAAAGGCAGTGCAATTGCATGTGCTCTTGCTTCTCTTTTTCTCTTTTTATTTTGTTTTCCCGTATGTTCTTTCTTTTGTTTAACTTCTCAGCCTGTAACTTAAAAAAGGTATGACATCACGTAGTACAATGTAATTAGACCAGAAGAGGGAAACTGAACTTACTAGGAGGAAATCCTGCTTTTGCTCTAATGCTTCCTGCCTGTTCCGGATATTAGGTTCAAAATGATCAGAGAGAGAGTACCTGTTCCATCATCAGCATATTTTTCCTTAAAATCTCTGGACAGCAAATGTACGCATTTATTTTCCTAATCAGCACTGGTAGTTAATCGCAGCCTTGCTGGCTGGTGTTTAATGGCATCAGAAAGTCAGCTTGCAGCACATCCCATGCGCAGTTTAGCCACTTCTGGGTGTTCTGCAGGAGGCTTGCCCCAACCACCTATACCAGCTTCAGCAGCTTCATTAGCCCACCTTTTACCGGCACAAGCCGCCTTCCCTCAGTCCTGCTCACGTTTCACAGCACACATGCTACAGGTGAGGGATTCAGCTCACCTTATCCGTTTTACCTCCTGCATAGGGGCCACCTTGCTGAAGAGGCTCAAATCAGGTGAAGCGAGGATGCACTGGGGATAGGAACTGAGAAGGCAGTTTTTCAGCATTTTTCTTAGGAATGGGTTGCCCTGGGGTGCAGCTTGCAGCTGGCCAGCCAGGCTGCTCCAGTGACCCACGGAGGCTTGGGATGGATGTATCTGTCACACACCAGCGGTGGAAGCTCAAGCAGACACCCCCATGCTGGTTTGCCTATGGATAGCAGTGCAGAGCAGGAGCACAGAGCTCTGCAAGGTCCTCCAGAAACAGGCAGTTAGCCTGTGGGAAGCCACAGTTCCTTTTCCAGTCCCATGAACGGCCCAAGAAATTTTGTTCATGCCACCCTCTCGCTGAATAGACACAGCACAGGATCTCGCCACACTTGCTCTCGGCAGAGCAAGCTCAGCCCTGGCAGTCTGCCTTTCCCAGAGGTGTTGCCTGCTCCACCCCACCATGTGCCTTGCTCTGCACATACAGTTACGGACAGGGTGAATCCTGTCACCCGTTCAGCCTGTGTGTGCTGTGCTCCAAGGTGTAGCCCTCCAGGACACACAGGCAGTGACACAGGAGAACAGTCTAGGAGACCAGACTGTTTAAATGAACTTTCAGTGATGGCTCGTGGTGCCCAGCAGCTGTCACATGTTGATGCTTTCCCCAAGGCCCCCCTCTGGCATTAACACCATTACTCTCCTTCGGGTTTGCCACCCCTGCTCACAGCAAAGGCGAAGTGGGAGAATTTTGTCAGGCGCTGCTCGGCGAAGCCGGGCTCCCACCGCACCTTGACCCTGCCCTGCCCTTCTCACACCTCCTGCTGCACCAGGCGAGGGGTGTTTGCCGTCCAGGGCTGCCCTGCCCTGCCTCTCACTGCTCGCTCGTGCTGCATGTATTTCTCTTGTTGCTTGGGAAAAAGCATTAGCCTCAGGGTCTTAGGAAGTAGGGTTTTTTTGTAGAAACACATTAATTTGGGCAAAGGAAGTTGATCACCTTCTGCTAAAAACAAGCGAGGACTGCAGTGCAGAGCTAACAGCAATAAGGATCTGGGGTCATTTAATTTTAGGCCTCACTCCTGGAAGAACAGTTAAATATTCCAGGTTCTAAGGGTTAAGATACATGTTTAATTGTGCTCCATTTAAAGCATATGGTTTAGACACCTAATACATAGCCAAAAGCACATTTTAAAGACTTGGGTTGCACACAGGTTGCTGCTTATTCACACGCCCCAGCACCACCCACACCCTCTCCAGCCCCGTAAGAAATTTCAATGCTTTCTGCTACTACAGTTCAGCTTCTTTCTCCTGGCTCAGTGCCACTGTGCTCTGCACTCTGACTAGGAGTTTATACCCAGGAGAGGCAGGGCTGTTTAGGGGTTAGAGGGACTGAGCTGGGCTAAAGGCTCCCCAGCATCTGTCTCCCTTGTGCCACTGCTTTTGCAGAGCAGGATGAGCCCAAACAGGAACATTTAACTCATTATGTGTCCACTACTGGGCTTATAAAGACAGAGAAAATGGGATGTCCTCTCTAAAGTACTTGAAAATCTGCAGATGAAAAGCTCTAGAAAAGAGCAGAGAAATAGAATAAAGCTTTCTAACTAGCTCTTTTCTAATAGAGAGCCATAAAATTCCCAGGCTTTTTCCTTGGGATGATAAGTAGAAATTGTGAAATTTTTTTCTAGATAAGGTTTTTTTTAGATTGCCAAATTACACCACCCAGTATGAAATTAGATTTCATAATATTGACAGATTATGAGAATAATAAGAGTGCAATATGACACAAACATCTGATACATTTCAAGTTAAACAAAAACATCTGTATTTTCAGATCTGTTTCTCTGTGTGTATCTACGAACTCACCGGTGACCCAGCAGCAGCATCCTGTGTCAGCGACGTGAAAGAGGTTCTGCCCTTCAAACCTGGCTCAGAAGAAAATTTGGCAGTCCGGTATTGTCCTCACCTCTGGGAATCTGACATCCAACATGTTCTGATGTCTCCTAATGAGGTACGAGAGCAGGTACAAATTAGGAATAAAGCAAGAAAAAGGAGTTTTTCCAGGTCTCTTGCATTTTTTCTCTGGGAAAAGCACATTTAAGCTGCTCTGCCAACAGTTGGGCTGGCAGCCACTTGCATTGTGTAACGTTGAATGCGCCTTGCGGGTTACTGGGCTGTCACCGAGTATGGACAGGAATTTGGTTTGTGTGTAGCAAACGGGTTGCCCAGAGATTTTCCTAAAATTTGTTCCGTAAAGAGTGTCAGAAAGGCTGCTCTCTGTGTTTAGATGATCTGCAACACGAAGGAACAACCACTCCACGTATCTGTAGGCTCACGGTAGTCATAAAGGTCACAATAATATAATGTGAATCTTAAATTATCTTGTTAAGCATCAGAGTAGCTGTTTGTGATAGAAGACTGCTAAGATCAAAATACATGCTGCGGTCTCTAGCACTTAGTGTGGCAACAGAAGACTGGATAACCAGGATGAACTCATTGTTCTTCTCAGGCAAAGCTGGTCTTTAACCTTCAGTTCATCCTGGTTATCCAGTCCCTCTGGCTGGCTTGCTGGCTAGTCAGCTGGGGGCTGAAACAGCTATGAGAAGGTGTCTTTGGTGGGTAGGTCAGCAAAAGCATCGAGGGTAAGCAATGCACGGGATAAGAGCAAGCGTGTCTAACCTTCATTCAGTTCTGATCTTGTGGCTTCCTATCTGGACAATTGAATATAATCTGAGCCCAAAAGGTCATCAGATGTGTTAGCTCTGATTAAAACTATCAGCCTTCATTGTACGTTTTGTCTTTCTAGATCAGGCAGGGGTGCAGCAACTGGCAACAGGCAAGTGATAGAAGGGACTCCAAAGACTTTCCTGAGTGTGAGACTCGTCTCACGTCGCTTGAAAATGGGATCACCCTCTGTTTCTCTGATTTAAAGCAAAAATGACAGCTATTCATGTTTCCACATGCCTGAAGCGTGCAAGGATTACAGAACAGGGAACACTAACCCAAACCTGAAGAAGTGTTACATTTTGCTCTCTCGATCCAAATTGTGCCTTTCCATAACTGTACCTACAGCCACAACCACCTCTGTAGCCAAGGCCTGAATAATCCTTTAACAACAATTAACGGAGTCACATTGCAGAACTATCAAAATCAGGAATTGTTACCTTAAATCACAGGAATTGTTACTTTAAATCAAACCTCTGTTGAGTTTTTCCTGGTGGTATCTTTCCTATTCTCTTGTTCCAAGTGAGAAGTGAAAAGTACTTTTTTTAAAACTTTGTTTTACTACTAAAAATAAACCCAGCACAGCTAAACTTTAAAGTTTATGTAATCGAGCCTCATGTGATCAGAGGATCCAGTGTTGACAGGGACTCTCCTACTTGATGGAAGCTAAGTGATGATGTTCTCAGCCAGTGCCAGTGGAGAGCACGTTATTGTTTGCAAATAGTATAATTCTGCTTTTAATTTGTAACATCAGTAGATCACCTCTAAGAAACAAACTAAGCTCATTTTAGGTTAGTATTCGTATTACTGCAGTTTCCATCTGTCAGCACACTAAGGTGAAACTTAATGTAGAAGAGTCCACTGAATTTCATGATAAATCCTACTACAGAAGCTGGAAAACAACTTAGGTCAAGGTCTAAGGTGGAAACCGTATTTGGCTTTCATGCTATGCGCTATTTAAAGTCTCATTAAAATATTTTCCAGAGCTGCACTGGCCTGAGATACTGCCTAGGAGCAAGCCTCCAGCTCTTTTCTTGTAGCACATACTGAAACTATTTCTCCGTGTGGGGCACGTTGGCCTTTCTTCATTCCATAGGGGTGGTGTTTTGCTGAATGCAAATAAAGTAAATTAAGTTCCTGTGATAAAGGCCACCCTTTGGTCCCAACATTCACCGTGAACAGTAAGGTGCATGGTCCCTGATCTGAGTTTTACTGGAGTGGACTGGTATTACTAGAAGCCACGTGTCGGTGATGCTCTCCAGTATCCCTGCCCGGCACCACCTGCCCTGCAGAGCCGGCAGGGACCTGCGGGTATGGGTGCGACTGGCTGCAGGGCCTGCCCAGAGCCTCCATGGCACGCACATCCTGGTTCATACTTGGTCTGAACGTGCCATCCTGGCTGTACCAATCCCCCAGGGGCACTGGAGAGGAGCACAGCCGCTTTTTTACCCCAAGGATTGCGCTGATGGGGCTAGCGAGGCTTCTAGTACCGTTGCAGAGACAGTCATTTGCTTCTCTGTCTCTATTGCCGTAAAAGGAGCGGAAGAGCATTTTTCTACTTCCCAGCAAAACTGTGGCTAGGAACAACTGAAGGATTTTGAGTCGCTCAGCAACACTGATTGGTATCAGATAAGAGCATAAAGCAGAGATCGTTCTGCTCGTCTGATGCATTCTCTGTCCATTAATTCATTCAGTTTGGACATTTTCAAAGTTGTTTCATCAACTGAGGCTTTCACAACCCTAATAATTACAGAACATACAAAGTTTTCATCAAAATCTTTTCAAGCCAAAGACGATTTTCTAATAAGTGGAAACTTTTTTCTTAAATCATCCAAAGATCACTTCTTGGACAAACCTCATGGATTCTACTTCCTTTTGGAGCTGTTGGCAGAGAAGCGCCTTTCAACACAAATCATCTGAAACAACATTACCATCTAGTGGAGGATATGATTCAGTGCTGATGGGAATGCCTTAATGCAGAAATACATGCTTTGTGACTCCCACAGGAATGCAGAATTAGGAAGGCAATTAAATATTCATTTGGGAAATCAATGCCTGAAGTTAGCTGACTGCTTCGACCGAAGGGGGAAAGAGTCTGAGTCATACTGTAGATCAGTAATATTAAAACTGTGCTAAGTGCAGGAAATCAGTAAAAGATTCTCCAGGTAAATTTTAATTCCCAAAGATTTTCAGAAGGAAATACAGTTTGGTGTTCACTCTGGCAAAGCAGCTAAACCTACACTTGGAAAGGGGATGACAAAAGTGCAATTAGTCTCTATCTACAAATTCTGCAAAAATTAGAACCTGAATTTAATCAATATGAATCAAGCCCAAATCCTCATCTTTCAGGTTGGTATAAGTGGAGATCTTGAGATGGACTCAGCAACGTGGCTTCTTCTGGAAGCTTCCTTACGCCCCACCAGCTGCCTTTCCCGTCTCCACCCCCTTGCCATCGGGAGGCTTGACGTCTCCGTCGCCGAACACTGTGCAGCGCTTTCACGTGCGCAGGCCAGATGCCGATGGCCAGTTGACTAGCGGTGACAGGGAGGACAGCTGGTTATGGGGCTTTGACTTCCTGTGCCTCCACCCTGCCTTTTCTAGGGTTTCTCTCGTACGCTCAGTTTATCGGGTTTCTCTAACGCATCCCTCCATTCGCTTCCCCTGTGCAGCCTTCGGCCCAAGAGCCAGTGTTTCAGCAGCGAGGCGCAGCGCCGGGGGCATGCAGGTCACATAGGAGCCCTCTTAAGGCTGTCTGCTCCTGTCTGTGTTGCCCCTGTCCTTCCATGTTTCTCTTTCCCGATCGCCACATTTACTTCAGCATCATCGCTGAAACCAGATTGCAGATCCATACTCTGCTAGCTCATCAATCCCCTGTGGCCTGAAATCCTCTGGTTTAGGGAAAAGCTGACTGTTAGGAAAACACACCATCCTCTGGGGACACTCACTGTACAGCATGCAACTGCCAAAGTAGAAAGTTTGACAGAAGAATCAAGGTCAACAAATGCTTCCAAAGCCACACGTGGTTAGTGCCACTGTGGAAGGTGTCTGCCTAGAGCAACATCCACACGTGTGAAGAGCCATACCAAGAATCTGGTTCAGCTTCTCTACCCTCCTGGTTTTCCTGCACAACACCTGGCATCACTTAGAAAAACTACATCTTGTAGAAGCTGATGTCTGGAGGAGACGGAAGCATTCTGCACAGGGCAGCACTCGGCGGCTTGCATAACACCCAGCAGCAGCACTACAGCACCTCCTTCGCTTAGGGTCATACTCGCCGCTTTGCTTTGGAGATTATAGGCTTAGGTCTTAAACTCCAAGGGTAATGAACACATTAAAAAAGTAACCCAGCAACAACAAAGGAACCCCTCCCCCAGAGGCAGTTCCTTATCTGAGGTAGGAATAATAAGGGTACCATCCTGTTCCTGTTGGAATAGATGATTAAATTTCCTCCTGGGGATAAATTTGAGTCCTTTAATATCAGGCACTAAAGAGTAAAATGAAAAAATAACAAAGTAGTTGTTTAATTCTCTGCAAAGAAGTTTTGTGGGTTTTCTTTTTAAAATCAAATCAGATTCCCTTCCAGATAAGATGCAGTAGGGTAATACTTCACGATGTTGGTGTTTCTTCCCTTACACAGGCGGAACATACTAGATCTGAGAGACAGAAAGTCCTTAAAACTTGTAATTAAGATGATAGTTACCACCTGCCTGGTGTAGGCCCATATTACTATCAGCCTGATTTTTGTGATGGTTCTGGGTATGGCAGCTGTTTCATTTTTAACCCTCCTCCAGTAACAGCAATGGCTACACAGGCAGGCTAATCGCCTGAAGCTTTACAATCCCTTTGTAAAAGATGGTTGGCAATAGCAGGAGAAAGCTGGCTCTTGTATTACAGTCAGAAAACGGCTAGGGTAAGTGGCCAAACAAATTAAGGCAAGGGAAGGAGCTTGGCCTTTTTTTGTGCAATATTTTCCCAATTCCATCTGACCTCCTGTGCGACTCGTGACTGCCTTTTTCCCTCCACATTAGGCTGTTTGGTAGCCACCGAGAACCTTAGTGTATGTTGAATATCCAGGCAGCTTGGTAGGTTAACACAGTTGGCAACTCTTGAGTTGCTGACATTTACAAGTTGCTCCTGCCTTTAAAAAGTTCAGTTAAGGACTCGGTCTCAGCCCAGGGCCTTGCCCACCCATGTAGCAGTGGGGGCTGGCAACAGAGGAAGCTGGGTAATCACGATGTACACGCTTCCTGATGGGAAATTTAGGTGAATCTTGCAAACTTCTGCAGGGGAATGGGAAATCTACTCACAGAAGTTTTTCCCCACAGATGACCCTTTAGAAAATACAAGCGTACGAAGGCTTCTGAGTGGTCTAGATTGTTACAGCAGTAGGCAGGCCTAAGGAGATCAAATGGGCTAATGCAGTCAAGATTACACAGTTGGGCATAAATAATCTGTGATGTAGGTACAGAATAAACACCTGGATCATGGGAAATGTCCATGATTGAAAAGGCCTTAGGAGCCAGGGTCACCATCAACAAATATAGCATGAATCTGTAGGGCGTGCTGGGACAAGGTCTAACATGACCTACTAACGTGTAAAGTAAGGACTAACCAGGGGCATGCAGAAGCCCACTGATGGAGCATCACATGTGCCTATCTTCCAATAATTATGAAAAATAGAAGGTGGTAGAGAAGCACACAACATAAATGGCCAAGGGCTGGAAGAATGCTTCACAGTGCTTACATACTCCCTGTACTTCAGTCAAGAGGAAGCCTTGAAGTTGGCCTCATGACACTCAGAGCATGTGTCCATGGAATGGCATAGGCTGACATGAGCCAGCTCCTTCTGTACTCCAAGCTTGCTGGGCACAGACTAACTCCAAACTGGGAATCACGTAACTGCTATCAGGACTGCACTGAGCCCAGATGGATAAACCTGGCTAGCAAGCAAAGCAGTAAGGTGTGGGTTCTGAGTAAAATGAACTACTCCATTGGGTAGGTTCAGTGGATCTCAGATCACAGACAGCTTCTTTTAAATCTGCCTCTAGAGGAGTGTGGAGACGTGCCCCAGGAAAGTAGCCAAGGATCAGGAACTGAAGGGAGGAACAGGATTAGAAACCATGTATCAGGAATGGGAAGTGGTATAACATACATCCTTCAGTTGCTGATTGAAAAAGCAAGATCCTGACATGCGTAAAAGCTTCCAGACTGCCCATGCCCTTGCCTTCCTTAGTGCAGGTGAGAGGGCTGACAGTACTAACGACCGCTGAGCAGAAACCGTAGTTGGTAATGAAGGCAATAGGGGAGAAGACATAAAATCCTTTAAGAACTCTTTATTCCAAGGGTTGATCTGCCTGCTAAAAAAAAAGGTGTCAAGTCTGTAGTGTTTTCAGCCTTTCATTCGCATGTGACCTTCTCTCCTAGATCACCCTGTCATGGAAAGCGGGAAGAGTCATCATCCCTTGACCCCTGCTGGATCATATCCTGTTGGTTTTCTACAAGATACACTTCACCAAAACACACAGGACTGGAGTCAGTACAGAGCAGGTGACTCTTGAGGACCCCACAAGCTGAAGCAAGTACCTTAGTAGCCAGTGATGGAAGTTTTTCCTCGCCTGGTTGGCTCATCATGACATAGTGGGTAAGTGGCAGACAACAGCGCTTGCAGATGTTTTGCCTCGTGTCTGTGTTACATGCGTGTCCCATCTTAATGCTGCAAGATAGAGTAGCTGGTGGGACGGGAATACAGAAGGGGGTTTTCAAGGCAAAATGGATAGTAACCTTTTCTCTGACATCACGCTGCAGGGACTAAATATTCCTGAAAATCGTAGGCCATGGCAGTGAGACGTTGCATGGTGTTTGCTGGGACCTCTCTGGAGGTCACACAGAGGGTTTGGGTAAATCTCTGCTGTCAGCTCTCTGCTTCTGAAACTCTCATTTCCTCCTTCTCTCACATACACTCATGTTCCTTTAATCACAGAACTTCTTACTTCTTTTTTAAGCAAAAGCTGACAATGGAAGTTTTTATCCTTTGTTGAGGCGTGAAGTTTTAAAAAGGGGAAACAAGAATTTACTGTACTTGGGACACACACTCAGCAAATAACAATTAGTGCAGATCCACTCAAATGCCTAAATATATATTCCTTAATTTGACCCCAATTTTAAGCAATTGTAGCCTTAATCTGAACCTATTTAGCAATGTCCTGTAAGGATCTGCCACAGTTAACATAGTACTCCTTTCTGGAATTATGATGCTTGGAACAAATTAGGAGAGAAACTGAAATGTTTCTTTTCTTTTTAAATTAATGCTAATAATTTTGGAGGCCTAAAGATGTTCTGAGGTTAGAACAGCTGTTTCTGAATGCTTTATTTAGGCTAACACGGGCTTATTTTTCCTATCCCATAGAGTTTGGCAGCTACCAGAGTATGTATAATGGCTCGGTATGGCACCTTTCACACTAGCCAGCACACAGTAACATTAAAGCGAGTAGTTACACATCACTCTGTCACACAATCCTTTTAAATGCTGCAGGAGCTACCTGCAGTTTCTGCAGATATAATTTCTGTACAGGTAAGATAAAATGCCTTCTTGTGCTCTGTCTCACCACCCTTTTCTTCATTGCCTCCCTGCAAAGTCAGGGCATTAAAGCAATCTTCCTACTCTGTTACGTAGTTTAGCAGCTTGCACCAAACAATGTAGTTAAGGTCACAAATTTGTCTGTCGAACAGTAAAAATCCAAATTTTATGAACAAATACCTTTTTCTTGTTGTTAAAGGTAAGGTAGGTGGCAGGTATCACTGAGAGAAGTTTCAAGCAGAGACCTCATGATAATGGACAAGCATCACGGACTGTCTTCATTTCAGCCCCAACGAGGTCACATGCTGTAAAAGCGTCCATGGCTGGAAGCTGCCACTTAAACTGGTTGTTAAGTGTTGTTTCTACGTACTACTGAAACTGAAGCTTGTATCTCTGGGATACATCAGTGTATCCCAGAGATATGCCAGAGGCTATTGGAGGGTATTTTCATCTTAAAAACTCTTCCTTTATTTTCTACTCTAGCAGGCAGCAACCTTTCCTGACCAGATGACTAGGTTATGTGATCAGGTCCTATTTGGTTTCTCCACTGCTGGAAAAGAACAGCACGTTTCCTTCACCTGAAACTGTGCTTGCACTGAGGCCTGCCTCTACGAACTCCATCAGGAACTGCAAAAACCCCTCAAGGTTTCCTAAGGCTTACCCAGGTTGTTTCACTATGCTCAGATTTGCATTACCGCTCAGCTCAATGGATATTCGCACTCGTACCTCTTTATGGCATGTTAGACATCCTACTGCAGGTCTTGAAAACGTCATGGCTTTATCACGGCTGGGCCTACATATTCTCTTCTTGACAGTCCAGCTCTTTCCCGTTTTAGTGAGCATCTTAGTTTTTCCTTCTCTCAGAATGAGCATAATGTTTATTTAACCACCTTCTTGCCAAGTTTACTGTATAGAATGAACTCCAAATAATTTATAATTATTCCCTACTTATGTACGGTTAATTATATTGCTACTTTGCCAATTGCACAGTTCACTGCTCCTCTGTATCTGCCTGTTACCTCAGTCTCTAACCACTGAAACCACCATCTAAGATTCCTTACCAAAAAACACTAGACACAATTGCTGTAGCAGGCCATCAGCAACCGCATTTCAGGTTTTGTTTAGTTTGTTTTGGGATCAGATTTTCTGTGATATGTCCCAAGAGAAAACTGCAAATAACGGGTTGGGGAGACATCTAATCCCATTGAGAATCTATGGCTTTGTGAGCTCAAAGTCCCAGTCCCACTTCTCAGTTCAACTGTTGCCTTGGCAATTCCAAATCGTTGACATTGCAAGACATGAGGCTTTGACCAACCTGGTCTAGTGGAGGGTGTCCCAGCCCATGGCAGGGGGTTGGAACTAGATGGTCTCTAAGGTCCCTTCCAACGCAAACCATTCTATGATTTCACTACCTACAGAGCCAACAACATCCTAAGTTGGAAACATGGAAAAAGACTTTATATAGGAGCATTATAAGTATTTGTTCACTCTATAATAGCTTATGAAAAAAAAATCTGAGAAGAGAACTTGGAAACTTCTTGAACGCTTCTGAAACAGTCAGAGTAGGGCAAATCAAGTTGCAGCAAGAAGACATTTTTTCCTGAGGACTACCTTGGCTTGCAAATAACTAGTGAGAAAAGGAAGCTTGCCATCTCATTAGTAATAGAAGAACAGACAAATATAAAAGGTAATTATCATATGCTGCTTTCAGATGAAAAATGTATTTATATCTCCTTTGCAGACAAGCAGTCTAGCGCAAAATGTTAACAAAAGGAAAGGTGTTACAGAAGAGTCTAGACAGCAACAGAAAGAATTAGGCATCTGGTTGAGTCCAGGACCAATATGACCATTGTCAGAACATCTTCGTTGGTCGTTTACTCCTAATCAAAAGCAGAATCCTGCTTCCATCTCTTTCTGTAGCAGGAATTTCTGCTTGTGAAATGTAACACTTTAGAAACGTCAGGATAATCTCTGGGGTTCTGAAATGCTGCATGAGAAATTCTGGGGTTGGGGAGCTAGTATAAACTTCTCCAGAATCCCTGTTTAATCACCTCTGCTCTCTCTGTAAGACAAGTTTCATCATCTTTTAGCACCTATAGCCCCAAAGCCTTTCTAACACCATGGAAATACGTGATACAATTAGACAGAAGAAATGCATTCATATATGAGAGTAAGTAGAATCTTCTACATAATGAAATGTGTTCTGATTTGCTTTGGGTTATGCTGAAAAGGCCTACTTCGAGGCACTGAATTCTTGCGACCTCAGGTTTGTTTAGATGAAAGGAACACTTTCTAGCAGCTGCACGAGCAAATGAGTATGCAGTGATCCACCCTAACTTAGGTTATGTAAAACTCTGTGGGTGTGAGCCACACGTGTGCCTTCGGAAGGCAATGCCTGGGTTGCACTCCCGACGGTTAGCTTGGCTGCCAGCGTTCTTCTCCCTCCCACGTACCTGTTTGAGTAAAGCCCTGTTAAATTACTTCACATCACAGGGCGTGACACAGTATAAACACTGTGCAACGATCTAAGGTGCCTCAAGCAGCCATGGCATTCATCCAGCTGCGCTCGAAACACATTCTTTTAGTTTTAGGTGCTTTTTCGGTGTCATCAATATAGTAAGCAAATACAATGCATTGCTTGAAGCGGAAAAGGATGTGATCGCAGTATTTTGAAATAGATGGGAGACTAGACTAGCGAGGGCCCTTTTACACAGTACGACCATTGTGTTGGAGGTCCCTAAGCAAGATGTAGCAGACCTAGCTTGCCTGTTCAGCGAAGAGCAGTGGCGTGCAGAGACGCCCCAACAAGCTCTGACCAGCCCAGTGCCGGAATCAGAAGCGATGCAGACATGTAACTTGAGCTGCGCAGCGGGGCTGGTGGTGGGGAGTCGCAAGGGCAGGCGCTGCTCTGGAGGGGAAAGTGAGCCAGGAGCCAAGGGTGACAGGCAGGCAGCCAAGGGCAACTTACTGACTAGGGGGCCGTCCCACAATACCCAGAAACGACAAGCGCGGCAGGTCAACAGTCCAGGTCGCCAGACAAGGCTGTGGTGGCGGGGCAGGTCTGAGGTCAAGCCAGAAAGCCAAGTCCATAGGTCAGGATCAACAAGAATACATGGCCAGATGCAAATGTGGCTGCAACATAGTTCAGACAGGGACCAAGCACAAGGGCTTCAGCTTAAATGCTGCTTCCAGGAAACGGTAGCAGGGTGAGAAGCACCTGGCTTCTTCCAGCTTTCTGAGTAGCTGCAAGGCCAGCAGGCATTGAGGCCTGAAGTGCCTCAAAACTAGATGTTTGTATTATCTAAGTTGCATTATCTAATTAAGCAGCCAAACCCCTAGGAGGGAGGGGAATGCACGGAGAGCACAGAATCATAGAACCTTTTAGGTTGGAAGAGACCGTTAAGATCATCACCTCCCACCGTTAACCTAACTCTGCCAATACCACCACTAAACCATATCCACTCTAAAGTACATCCAAGGGTGACTCAACCACCTGCCTGGGCAGCCCACTGACACTATCCCAGCTGACTCGGCTAGGAAGCGGAGGTGTGCTCTGCCACGTCAACGGACCAGGCTGCTTTAGTACGGTGGAATTGCAGCAGCTATTGTGGTGGACTTGAAGTAAAAAAAACCAACTGTATTCAGCTCCCTGATCCACTCTATGGTGGAGAACAATCCCAAAGGGGAAAACCCACTAGCTACATTGTCCTCTGCTCTATGTAGATTGCTGTCTTTCAGAGTCCTACTAGCTGCAGTTTCATGCCTGTCCTGAGTAAAGGCAACTAAAAGATTACTATGTTTGATAAAAATCCCAAGAATATTGGTTGACTGGTGATACTGCTGGTGATCCCTTGCTACTCAGGACTGCTGTCAGTGCACCTACCTCCAGCATATCAAGCAAGAGCTGGAGGGTGCTAGGTACCTGCAGAGGAGGTACCTGCTACGGAAACAACGTGGTTTTGTAGGATAGGGTTTTGTTGGGAGGGAGCTATAGCTATCAAGGAAGGACAAGGTTCCAGCAACTGTGCTTCCCATTTTACATTGTTTCCGCGGAGCGTTGCATGACTACTGAGTACACATAACAGACCTTCTGGAACAATCTTTCCAACAACCAGCAAGGCAGTTTGATTGTGACTTAGAAGATCTGGATTTCAGTGCCAGCAACCAGTGAGAAAATAAAATACTTGGTGCAAGTCATCTATGACTCAATTCTCACTAAAGAAGGGAAGACGTGTAACACGTGCCTTTATGAAAGCGCCTTGACCTTCCCGCGTGATGGGCACTGTGCCTTCATTCTCAGGTTCTGTATGAAGTCATGATCTCTGGAAATAGACAACAAGGCAAAATATAAAAGTATATCAAACAGCCAGAAGCACACGAGTCGCAAGTACCTACCCACAAACTACCACTTGCACTAGCTGGAAAAACAAACTGCACCCCACCGCAGCAGATCCTTCAGCTACGCAGTGCTGTTCACGGCTACGGTTTTTGAGGAGCTGCCTTTTTCTTGTTGCACATGCCAACGTTAGCTCTTTCTGTATTTCAGGCTAACCTCTCTCTGGACTACTGCATCCATGTCATTCACCTGCACACTCACACTGCAGTTTGCTGCCTTTGCCATGCACCGCTGGAAGCCCAGGTTGCATATACAACTGGGTTTTTTTATTTTTCTTCAAAAACTAAGCATCACTCCTGGGGACTTTTATCTGTGGAAGTAAGATGGAGAAAATGTTGATTATTTCAACTTGGTTTTTCCAAGACTTGTTCATTCGGGGTTCCTGCTTAGGGCCCGTGTATGGATGTGCCCGTTTTTTTCAGAACACTCGGCTCTGAATCAGAAATTACTGTTCACATGGAAGACAGGATACGATGACAATTGATGGTACTCAGACCACAGGAAACCTGACTTTACACATCCTTAAAAACGCTCAGATAGAGAGTGTAGTGGGAGAAGGATGCAAGTATCTGGGACTAGCTCTGGGCTCTGTTAGCTCTCATACTTCTAAAAGGAAGAGTCCCAAGCTTTTCCAAAGTTGGGAACTAGGTATCCCCTTCCTCCACACTCTTCCACTTCGGCCCCTTGAACCTGGAAGGCCCGGTGACAAAAATGAGCAAAGGATGGGGAAAGACATACTGAAATAACATACCATGCACCTGCTCCAGTGTAAGCAGCAGAAGGAATTAAAACAACTATTTCATTCACGTTCAGACCCTGGACCAATAAGTGGATGGCATGATCCCTCACTCTGCCA
This sequence comes from Rhynochetos jubatus, assembly GCA_027574665.1. Classification (NCBI taxonomy): domain Eukaryota; kingdom Metazoa; phylum Chordata; class Aves; order Eurypygiformes; family Rhynochetidae; genus Rhynochetos; species Rhynochetos jubatus. The sequence continues at coordinate 65,126,135 of CM050651.1, read as the reverse complement.
GGCATTTACATATCTAACAACATCATATTAATTTGCATACGTACAAATAGAAAATTCATTTGTACCCCCAATGCAACAGTTACATCTATACAGTAACAAAAGCAAAGAGTTGCTTGTTACCAATTTACCACATGTGCATTCTGAGAGCAGTGCCCCGAGCTCTCATCTAAGCACACTTACTTCTGGAATTACACACGTTCTCAGTAAAAGGCCTCCGCTTGCACTGGCAGAGAAGCGAAACATCACAGGGGAATGCAGCCCTGGGGTTATGTGGAAGGTACCTCTCTTCAGTCAACACACGCAGATGCAGGGCCCGAGATCACAACTGGATCCTCAGTGTGTTTCGGAGAGTCTGAGGACTATGAGTTTTCATTAATAACCACTGTAGCTGGTACTGTACTTTCAGGGAAAGTCTCATCTGACACGGCTTTGAACTGCCACCCCACCAACTGTGTTTTGGTTTTTAAATGTCAAAAAAAGTACAAACATAGATGCAGGCATAGATTATTATTATTTTTATTGCTTTTGTTAAAAAGTCAGTGTATGAATTATAGCACTAGGCTGTAAAAATGCCAACATTACTGGTGTTCTAACAGTACGAGGTCCATTATGACAAGATTTTAAACATGAAGCATGAGCTTCAATATGGATTTCCAAATAAAAAAACAAGCCTAAGAGGTAAATGGATTAATAATAATAATTGATTTATCTGCATTTTCAATACTAAGTGAATACAGAGTGAACCAGAACCTGCAAGAACCAGACATATTTAAGACAGAGTCAAACAAAGCTTCTAGAAATTGAAGAATAAATTCTCTTTCACCTGCATAGAGGTATTTGTTCTGCACAGTACATGAATGCTACAGCTCTCCTATTAAACTACAATCACAATGTGTCTGGGGGAATTGCATGAGAAAAGGAAAAAGCAAAACAAAAACTTTTCTCTGACTGGCAATGCAGAAAACACCTGTGTGCTTTGAAATTTTAAAAATGAAAACATCAATTTAAGAAAAAAAAATAAAATAAAAATCACATCTCCTGGGGGAATCTCCACCGTAACAGAACACTGATGCCTATTAACTCTGACTCGGGACTGAACAAAACTATGGCACTACTCCTAATTCTGAAGCAAACCCGAACAACTGGATATCCACGGATATTATTGCACTTGTAGCAGTGGTACTTTAACTGGACTGCTGAAAACTACTTTCACTGTGTAAGGAAAGTGGTAATGTTTTGGTTGGTTTTGGATTATTTTTTTTTAACATGTGTAATCTTAGTCGAAAGATGCATTGTGAAAATCATGGGGGCCTAATTCGAACTTCCGTGCCCTTTCTAAAACAGTTCAAGCATACCTGGCACAACACGAAGCTCTTGAAATGCCTCCACTGCTGCAGAGAAAGTCTTAAAGAATAACAGCTCCCAGAGGATGGGTGGGCACAGTGTACCAAATAAAGGGAGAAAAAAAATGACCATGGGCATTAGTTTCCCAGCAAAAGGATGCCTTACCTCACAGAGCTGATCAGAAATAAATAAGATGAGTCTGAACATAAACCCTCGGATGATGCTGCAAAAGTCACAGGCTTCACCAAATCAATGTCAGTGTATTTTGTTAAGCATAACGCAGTTACTATGTACAGTATGTTTATCAGATAACGCCAACTAACAATCCACTAAAATAAAGGTTGTTAAACAAAAAATGTATTAAAACAAGGTACTTACAAAAACAGACGGCAACCTCACAATTATGCATAGTTACATGTGAAGAATATTCCTCCTCTCCAGAGTCCAATAGATTGACACCCTCAAGCATCAGGAAGCAGTTTTCTGAAGCGTAAACAACATAATTAAGAGAACCCACTCAAGCTGTAGGGGAATTACACTGGCAAAAACATCTCGAGTCCCATCACAAAACTCTCTGTATATGCAGCCATCCATTTGCAAGGTTTTATGCTGCGGTATTTCTTCAAAAGACCTTCTAAAGGATGTGCTACTTAACACGGTGGTGACTTACACACAAACAAAATAGGTGATGGACACAAAGCACTTAGGTTTAGAAGCACTTATGGAAGAATCCGTGACATCTTTACAGTGTATTTATGACTGCACACACTATTAAGTTTCTCCTGCTTCTTACTGTTCATAGTATTTCTACATACTAAGAAGAAAGAGTCTTCTCCCCGAGAACCCAGCTTCTCTGATACGGGAAGCCACCATGCCCATATCTTGCTTTGCTACAGTCAGACACATACAATGAGGTGACAATGTCAAATCCTCATGGACCATGACAAAAGGACCCAGTTCTTTCCTTTGTGTCTTGCTCAGCTTCTCTGCTCCATTACAACTGTGAACATCAGTCAGCATCCATGTGATCTTGTCTAGTAAGTAGAGGCTTCCCATCCGTATCACCGATCTTTTTCCGCATCTCCTCCACTGCTTTCAGCAGTGCTGCTCGCTCCTGCTCCAGAGTGAGGATGGACTGCTTCAATTTGCCTTCATTGGTCAATAACAGCTCTACTGTGGCTTCAAGGTTTTGGATCTTTCCATTAGCCACCTTTCAAAGTAAGGGAAAAGAGCGGGAGGAAAGAGGGGAAGGAGAAAAAGAAAAATGGAAATTCGTTAATAACTAAACCCAACTTTAAACTATTTTTTTGAGATATATTAATACGTATTAAATACTTTGCAGACGATGAAAAATTGCAAAGGTAAAATGCAAGTATGAACGTTTTTAGGTCTGTGTACTTTAGACTACAGCTATGTTGTTGCCTGTAACGGGAACCTTCCCTCTCCCGACTTGATTGCTTGGATTGTTTCACAGTTAACTCAGAATATAATGCAAAGTAATGAAATCAGAAAGTTGCCAAGTCTGCAGATTAGACACCAGCGAACTTCAGGTTAAGATACGGGCAGGGGTCTGTTGGGAGACACTTCTGGCCAGCCATATTTGTTGAATTCCACACACTTTGCAAAGCAAAGACAAGCCACCCTGGCAGGTGGTTCCTCATTTCATCTCGACACTGAGTGCAACAAATAACAGATTTGGAGGGGAGGAGGAGGAGATTTAGTGCAACTTGCAAATAGAAAACATATCTTGAAAAATTCCAAAAATTCTCCTTCTAAAGGTTGCAGATATGGGCATTCTAGTCCAGGGCAAAACGAAGTATTACATTATTCAAACTCAGCATGTGAGATCTGTAGCTGAGGTACTCTGACAGAAGCAGAGATCTGTTTGCAAATTTCAGCACTGGATAATATTCAGAGACACGAGCACTGGATGGGCTTAGCTTCCAGGGGGGTATTTGCCTTCCTGATGAGCTCACTGCCCTTCATGTAGTTATGGTGGGTTAAAAAGTTCAGCCTCTAGGGGCAAAATATTGTTAAACCATGACCCATATTGTCGGGTGATGCATTTTCCTCCCATCAGCAATGGGTCACCTGTCATCATAGGAAACAAAGGCTAACGAGGCCCACCTCCAAGGCGAGGGGATTGCTCCAACACTACAGACAGTTGGGTTCCTCACTATGATGTTAGGTGCTGACTTGCCAGCACTCAGGTGGAGATGAGTTTTGTAAGAAACTGCTTAGGGCTGCAGTCTTTAGGGGCAGGAGGGGGTGGAAGATCCCCTGATGCAGGTATCTATAGGACATCACATCTTGCATCTCATTCCAGAAATCCCTCTCCCCCCTACTACATTCAACAATTTCCTTGCTGACATGCCCAAAGCTTTATGAAAATATCTTGCAGAGAAGTAGATCTCTTCTTCTGACTTTTCTAAGGCTCATCTTAGAACCTGAAACAGGTTCAGATCTCACAGGACCAGAATTTACAGCTTAAGCAGATTTTTATTAGTGGCAAACTAAGTCTGCATGGCTGACTAGTCATGATACAGGACCAATGGCTGAGAAACCTGAACTTCTTTCCTCACCTATTATCTTACAAACTCTGTCTTTAACAAAATACAAGAGGCTTGAAATATCTGCTTCCCACTCCTGAAGTCCCTTTTCTCCATGAGATTAAAAGCATGGTCAAAAGTTTTATAACAAATGGCCTGTTATAAAGCAGCCAGAAAGCTGATCTCTTGAACAGTTAAGCGAAGAATAACCCCTACAGACACCAGGTGTACTGCCGCTGAAAAAGCTGCAGGCTGAACAGGAACCGAGCATATTTATTAGAAATTATTATTTCACATATCATCTAAACAATCTGGACAAAATTTTTAAAAAATGCTGTAAGACAGAGTATGTCTTTCTAGACACTGTATGCCATACCTGTAAACTGTGACACTGGCACTGGCTTTCCCACTCGTGATACACCAGTATTGCTGCTGTAGTAAAGCAGTGACTGAAAACGTAAAATTGAAGCTGAGAAAGCTCTTGGTGTATTTTTAGTCATCTTTTACAGCTATGATTTTAATTACAACAGAAGTGATAGTGTGATGAATCAACTTTTCACTAAGTGCAAGCACATGCTCTCTCTACCCCCTCTCAGAATTTTTTCTGCATTTAAACTTGAAAAGCTAAAGGAAATAAAATTGCAAGTGGCTACATTTTAAAGTCACTGCACCAAATGCCAATCCCTCCTGGGCCTTAGTGTAGGATGGTGGATATATTAGAACACCAGTTAAATATGAAATATAAATTGTACCTGCAGTTCTTCCAGGAGATCAAAGTTTTGTTTGCGCAAGCTACTGTTTGCCTTTTCTAATTTATCCAGTCTCTGATTGTCATTTAAAGATGAATCTATAAGCTCATCCTGAAGCACATGGTATTCAACTTCATAAGCTTGCAACTGCTTGGCAATATCCATTTCAAACACCTGTTGTACATAAAAATATTATTAGGTGCTGCGCAGATCAAAAATATAGCTCATTCAATGCTTTAGTATCTATGGATTTAGACTAGGATATCTAATCACTGCATACAAAAAAATTACTCATTTTTTGGCATTCAGATTTCCTACTTTGGAAATGGCAAGACTGAGGCAGTGGACCGCAATATATTGGCTTTCATCTACAGAGAGACTTTGCTACTAATTTGCTGCCTCACTTCAGCAAAATAATTTAAACTATTAAACCATTAAACTATTAAAACTAAAGTTTTCAAGAAGTGCAGACTTTGTAGGGTATTCCCCTTTTTAGATTTCTCAGTTTGGCATAAACCCTCCTAGATGTACTCAGAATTTGATGTTGCTTTTCTGAAGTTTGGTGCAATCCCACGCACCACACGTACAAGTGTAATGAAAGCTTTAAATGAAAAACAGTAAACATTATCAGGTGTATTTAGGATTCCACGGTACTTCTAGAGACTGAAAGAAAGTGAAATAATCTATCCTTACACTAATACACTCAATGAAAATGTCATGCAAACGTCAAAGGGGATTCCCAGTATTGTTAACTATAAATCACTGAGTGCTCAGTCTTATACATGAATACTAAGAAAACCTTTTGTTTTAAAAGCAGATAAATAAATTGAGGCGCACAGAGCGACTCAAAGCAAAAAACCCTGCTATTGCACCATCTAGGTTTTGGCAAACCTTCAAATTATTCAGGACATATGACACTAATGTCCCTGAGCTAGTTGCTTCCTCTGAAAGCTGTGAAGAAGGTGGTAAATGAAAAGGGCAAATGTGCCCATCACAGAACATAGTAGAAAGCAAAGCTGACTTAAAATTCAAAAATGCATCTGGAATATAGCCCAAGAATAGAAGTTCAAGGGTTATTCCTGATGTTTAAACCTTGTGTACTTTATTGTTTTTGGAAAGGAGTCAAAAATCAAATGCTACCTTAAATACCTGTTGAAATAACAATAATTATTTCATATTCATCTACTTTGTCTACAAAATTTGAACTGTTGGATATAGTTAAAGAAAACATCAGTTTATGAAATGTTTATGACACTTGTTACATATGCTATAAAAGTCTCTCCAATAGTTGTACAGCAGAAACAGATGCACTAAGCATCCAAGTACAGAAGCCTGAAACACAATTTTAGTTTGAGTTTGGCTACACATCTGGAACTTTCATTTTCTGTAGCTCTGAGCATCTCTGGAGAACACACACTGTTGAAATTTCAAGAAAATAAACTGTGCCATTCAGCAGGGCAGAATGTTAGCTCCTCTCATGACCTCTGCCACTTGAGAAGGGAGGGAAATCCCTGCTGTCATACCCAGAGTATCAAATCTGGAAGGGGGGAAACATGAGGCAAATCAGAAGCTTGACTTGAAAACTAGCTAACCGAAGGCGTGTTAGGGCATGCAAACCAAAGGCCACGCTGCGGAAAGCGTGAGGAGGATGGGGATTAGCCTAGGAGCGGTGTGTGGACCACAGGGCTGGTCAAACAGCTGCTCTCTTCAAAGGCAGCTCTGATCAAAGCAGGGGAACTGCTGTCCCTTCAACTCACCTCCCCACTTCAAACTTAGAGCAGCCAGAGCTGCCTAACCAGAGTACCTCTCCCTCCTTCTGCTCCAAGCCCATGGCTTTCCGCAGGTTGCCTAAGCACTGCAAGCCTCTGCAGAGCTGTGCGCTCCAGGCTTTCAGCCTGGCAGATAACACACGATCCCCTTTACCCCCTTCTTCCCTCGTACAGGCTTTCTCCATCTCCCCTCCTTCCTTCGACAGTAAGCACTGGAAGCAATTTTCCCGATCCTAAGAAAAGCGCGTGTCCCCTGGAAACTCTGCTGCCCGGGATCAGAAGGCAGCCCCTCACAAGCATTCTGCTGCTGCCTTTATCAAGCCACAGGCTTTGCAGGTCTCCTTCGGCCCTGGGAGAGTGGCAGGCACTTGCAATTCTGTGCAGTGCACCCCCCATGATTTATGCCACAAAAGGCCTTCAGAAAAATAGGCTAAAACCCATCCTCTATGTGTCTCCTGCAAGCTAGATGTCAAGTGCAACAGGTAGGGCTTCCAAAGAGGGAAACCTTAACTGCAATGATTCGTGATTTTTTCAAATCCCACAGTTACTGGCTGAAGCCTTCTGCTACCTTAGCAATATTGCATCATTTTCCGCGTCTGCCATTGAAAAAAGGTGTATAAAGGATTCCCGGTATTGGCTGTCTAGAGTCACTGCACACTGCAAGAGACTGCACCGCCCCCTGCGCTCCGGGCAGGAATACAAAGGTGCCGTTGTGACAAACTGAATCAGCACCATACAGGCCAGTATGGACGAAGTCAACGTAGGGCGGCTTCCAATTTCAGTAAGGTCAGCATTGGCGGGGGCCTTGTAAGTCAATCTCTGTGTCTGAAATAAGCCTTGGAGAGCAAGATTCTTTGGAGACAGAAAACCTCGAGATGGCTTTTAGCTCACATTGCTGCCTTTTTTGTGGCATGCACTGCATATGGGCCACAGTTTTGCTGCCAATAACAGCCACTACGCACACTTAAAAAAAAAGTAAACTCATTTTCATGAAAGGCTTCACAAAGTGACCATAACCAACATGTAGATGTATGAATACAGAGGTACTCTACAAGGTACAATACAAGTCATATGCTTCTAGAAGTTTTCAACATCTTCAGAACTACAATAACAGAATTCTCAGCTTCAAGTAACACGATACACTGTTTTATCTGTCAAGAACTTGTTGGAAAGAGCATTTCTTTGCACACTGCTCCTACGTTCAGATTATTTCATACCTGACTAATGGTCTTTTCCATCTGTACCAACCCCAAGTTGGGAAGAGTGCTTTTAATAAAATCAACAATAGTTTCTAGGTTCTCATGCTGCAGAATCAAGGGCTTGTGGCTTCCCAAAAGGCTTAAAGCCACTTTAAATGTAGCCTCCAATCCTTGAAGAAAGAGCATATCTGTGAAAACAAAGAAAAAACAGAGTAGATCAAGCAAGAACATCTTTTGACAAGAATATTAAGACAGTAAAATGTCCAAGGAGAACAACTTCTAATAGGGGCGATCTGAAGGGTAGATACACTCTGTCAGACAGGTACTTTTTGGCTACGGCTTTAGAAGTTTTGTAGGATCAAGATTATTACTGTGAATAGCCCATTTAACTAACACAATCTATTATTAATTTGTCTCCTGAGTTTTCATCCAAAACATCCAATTCAAATTTAAGCTAAGTACACAATAAACCAGGTAGTCAAGTTTCTCAGTGTTGCCATTTTTGCGTGCATGTAATAGTTTTGTGGACTTTTTTGTTTTGACATGTTCATAGGAATAGGAATTTGAATAGAACTCTAATCCCAATGCCATTTAAGAATCCCCATACAACAGGCAAAAACTATACCTGAAGACACAGCCAAAGATCTGAAGTTTTGTTATTTTCTCATGTGGTAGAGAAAGCTACAAAATCTCAGTAACACAACATTGACCAGGAGGCTCAATGACCACTTCCCAGCAGCCTCAAGTATCATGTGCTTATTTTTAGTACGTGTCTCAACCACTTAGGTTAATATTCTAATAGCTACATTAGTAAGTACCCTGAAACCTTAGTAATACAGCTTAAGCGTTAATATCGCAGGTGGCCCTGCAATGACAGCACCTGGCATACATTCAAGCACACAGTGTAGAGTGACCTTTCAATGCAAATTCCTTTCTTTTCCTGTACAAATTGCCTATGTCTTCTACAGAGGAAAGAAATAGAAGACTGTAATAAAAGGATCAGACAAGAAACCCATCTTCACAAACCCATCAACCCACAGTAATTTGACTTTCAAGCCACTATAACTCACAATCTGCTCCTGGTTTTATTGAGGGACACACTAGAGGCAAAAGCATCTAACAAACAATACTGACGAAGGTGGAAAAGGAAGAGAAGATACTGTGGGTTTATTCCATATTTCCTAAATATATTTTTGGTTTTAATGGGCTTCTTTCTTGGTTTTTCCTTTTCTTGTATTTGAAGCTGTGAAGTCACAATCACTTACAAAGTAGTGTTATGATACCAAGTAAATAGTACGTCTTAATGACAGATTTAAAAAATAAAGAATAAAGAGAGAAAAACCACCACACGGTAAAGGAACCAACTATTGGCAAAACCACAGATATCTCTGATGTAGTAAAGAACGTGAAAACACTGGCTAACTGCCTTTCTTAGTAAAAGCAACCTCTCTTTCCAAATTTGTATCAGAATGAAATTCCCCCTTGTGCTCTGCTGCCTGTAATGTTGAAGCCATAACTCATTTCACTTCTCTCTTCTGAGAAAGAAAAACACAAGAAATAACTAACCATAAATCTTGCACTTTGCCACCGTCTGCCCTAGAAGTGGTGTAAAATTTTTCCACTCTGAATGTGAATTCCAAAGGCAGGAATGACAGAAAAGCGGTAACAGACTAGGCATCTGCTTCAATTCTCTTCCGAAACTGAAAACTGTGGGAAATTGCTTTATAGGGAAAGCTCTTTCTTAGGACAGGGAATGCTGCAGAACAGCTAGGAAACACAAAGTGAAAAAAGCAGAGCTGAAAAAAAGATGCATATTTATGATTCAGCACCTGCCCCATAAAGACACGTAGATTAACTCAAGGTGACCTGTAAGTTATTAATGAATGTCTGTATGAGCTGAGCTGGTACTGTATGGCTGAAATCTCTCTCCCTTTTAAAAGAGCAAGTACTTAATAAAGACCTGTTTGTTATCCACTCCCTACGCTTCCCGTTACGTGGGCTGCCTGCCAACAACAGCACAGTGAAGGTACCCAAATTAACGTCAGCGTAACTGGCAGCATACAGGATTTTTAAAAAATCAAGTTTTATCTACAATCTTGAAACAAAATAAACATTATTCTATCAGTCTGCTCCATTAATACGTAAATAAAGATATTAAAGGACACATCTTTGTTGATGCTGTGCTTTCATGAGATCTTGCTCAGGCGATGCGCTGAAAGTCTGGACAGATAATGAAAATGTAAAAAGGAGTTTTGCTATTTGACTCATAAAAAAGTCTTTGGGTTAACCTCTTTCTAGCCCACTTCTTTTACATATTGCTTGTAAGACGCTTGCCAAAAGTACACTCTGTGGAAATCTAAAGGAAGCGGTCCGTAACAATTATATTAAATAGCTGTGGGGCTTCAAGGATCAAGGGTTCAGAGATACCACGTTAGAAAACAGCAGCGCAACCTCAGTCTTGCTAACCCTCGGGTGAGTTCCTTTGACAATAAAGGCCAACATTCTTTCATCCCAAGGGTTCTACCGAGTAAGCAATGAAAATGTAGGTGTGTTCCGCAAAAGTGTGTGAACACACAGGTCAGAACTGGTGGGATCCTAACTCGACATGCTGCTAATGACAGCCACTGGCAAAGTGACAGCTCTCACCTCTTTTAGGTTTGCAGTTGTGTTTCAGAGTCTTTAGTACTGGTGAAGGTGAGATTTTACTTTCTAATGTAAAAGAATGTCCAATGTTCTTGACTTGCACAGTTCGAATAAACTCTGGTTTAAGGAAATTACTAAATACTTTGAAACATTAAAAACTGCAAGTGTTGGTCATTCACAGATTCACAGAGTGTTAGGGGTTGGAAGGGACCTCTAGAGACCATCTAGTCCAACCCCCCTGCCAGAGCAGGATCACCTAGAGCAGATCACACAGGAACAAGTCCAGGTGGCTTTGGAAAGTCTCCAGGGAAGGAGACTCCCCCACCTCTCTGGGCAGCCTGTCCCAGTGCTCTGTCACCCTCACAGGGAAGAAGGGTTTCCTCATGTTCAGGCTGAACTTTCTGTTTTCCAGCTGATGGCCACTGCAGCTAGTCCTGTCCCTGGACACCACTGAGAAGAGCCTGGCCCCATCCTCCTGACACCCACCCTTCAGATATTGATAAGCATTGATAAGATCCCCCTCCACCTCCTCTTCTCCAAGCTGAACAGCCCCAGCTCTCTCAGCCTTTCCTCATATGGAAGGGGCTCCAGGCCCTTCACCATCTCAGTGTCCCTGCGCTGGACCCTCTCCAGTAGCTCCTTGTCCTTCTGGAGCTGAGGAGTCCAAGTCATGCTGGACTTTATCCCTAAAAAACATCAAGGATTTTTAAGAGGTGACAGTTTCAGTCACCCATGCTTTTCTGTTCTTGACCTAAACTCGTTCTGTGAAGATCATGTACCTATGCCTTCCATTCTCACGAAATCTTTAACTTTCAAAGCCCTACAATCCTCCAATGGCAGGCAAAATACTAATCTATGTATTAAGGCAGAAATCCAAATATACTGGATACACAAGGCAATTTTATACTCCCAGCAGTCAACTGTCCAATTCAATGACTCTTGTCAGCTACAATCCTATGAATGATTAAGAATTATTGAACTGATTGTAAACTCAGTATGACACTCACATACAGCACTTAACTCCTACAGATTATTAGTGTCAGCTAGACACTTGCCAACATACCTTAGCCTACTTTGAAATGTTCCAGAAAAAAATAATGCTGTTTTCCCTGGAGTTAAGATGCTAATCACAGGACATTCAGTTTTACTTAGCTATGGAGCATGTAGTAGTTGCCATGATTCCTTCTAACACTGCTTTTGACATGTCCTTAAACAGAAACAGGACTGGATTCTTGTTGGCTCTTCTTGGAATCTATATTCATTATATGTTATTGTAGTAGATGAAACTAATTTTTCACATAAGGAAAGTATCAATATGAATACCCTAACAAATAATTGCTTCATGACACCTCTTAAGTGAGACTGACTAAGGAAAATGAAATTAGCTTCTCATTAGAGGAGAGGAATTCAGGGAAAAGCTCCTGTCTCATCATGGAAGATCCAGTACCACATAATGAAAACTGAAAAACAAAGAACTGAAAAGGAAATCTTCTCAAATACCAAACAATCTATGAAATACACATCTGTAAGATAGAATCAAGGTAAATTCTTAATTTGAATCTAATTAAAAAGAGAACTTCACTTCTGTAGATTCTAAAAATAGGTAACAGAAGTGACTTTAGAGCCTAAACCCCATATGCTTCCAAACATTTTCAGAAAGAGATTATCAGTCAAGCTAAAACAGTAAGAATAAGAAACACTAGTTTAAAAGCCCTGTGTTTCTGCAGAGTAAACCCATGATTAAATTGCAAGGGCCATCTCTGTGTGTGTTTTAAAAACATAACCCTCAAAATAATTTTCCACTGACACTGCCGGAGACAATGATAATGGAGTAAATGGATTTATTTCTCAGATGATGCCTTCGTTACATCTCTTCTCAGCTTGAAACTGTCAGTGTTGAAGTGCCATTGTCATAACACCATGCTTTCATGGCATCAAATATTACATCCTCTCTCCAAGTGGTTAGAGCATGGGAAAAGGTAACAATGAGGATGAAAAGACAGGACAGGATGGGACTGTGATATGCTCTCCTCCTCTCCATTTTACTGCCACTACTACATGCTCCATAAATGACCTCTGTTGTTCTGCTCAACAGTAAGAAAAATATTTCTCCTGGCTGTCTGAAACAGGTTGGATAATAATGCTCTTCCTAATAACAGGATTCCAAATACAATACTTCAAGAAAAACAGATACAACTTTTATGAAGACTTACCAAACACCCTGGCTACAAATCCAAGGGGAAACTGGGAGGCAAACATGGTGAGAAACCAGGGAGCAGCATAGAGGCTGGGGCCAATCTCATGTTCCTCTAGGTGGTTATAGAGGTCTCGATGGTAGTCATGAAGAAGTCGAGACAGTTGATACATCTGGATCTGCATGGAATAAGAAGAAAGAGACTAAAGACAAACATGTTTTAACACTTCTAGTAGCAAAGTCCATGTTTCACAATCTTGCTGGAAACAGTGAAATTATTTGTCAACTGATATTTGGATGGAATTGTGTGAAGAAAAGAAATACTCAGAAGCCACCTAAAAGACCCAGGATGGGTCACCTGTCAGCCCACAACAGGCTCATTTGCAGGTTCATTTGAACCTCATACAACACATAACCATAAATAAGAAGAATTCTGTTTTCACAGTTTCCCTGGTAGTCTTTTTATTTTAAACTAGTACATTTAAAATTATGTATTCTTTTCCCAGGTTATGCTTCCCCATTTTTGAGAACTGAATTTAAGTTCAAGCCCAAATTTTGACAAAGCTATCTACATTGCATTATTGTGATTTAACATTAGCATCCTATTATTAGAAAAATTGAAATCATACCTGTAAAATTGTCATGTCAGGACGATACTGTTTTCTCAGGCCCATGTCAAACATAAGAAACTTCAACATTTTGAAAGCATCTTCTTCACTCATATGAAGTAGTAAAACTCCTGCTACAAAGCTAAGGCCCTGGCAATATCCTACTTCCTGGTCCAGAAGGGAATAGGCCTTCAAAATATTGTAGAGTGACAGCTGCCCAGCTCCCAGCTGTGCTGAGAAGTACGGATGTGTTGGAAATGTGCGCCCTGTGAAAATAGCTGAAGTTAGTGATTTAAACTAAAACAAAAAAACACTTGCCATGTTATCAAATTAAAGTCATTCAAAAGGTAGATTCTTCTGAAAGGTAGATTGAGTCAACCTTCAGGAAGCTAATAATACAGAATTATTGGCTCTTATACTCTAAAGATAAGGACTTCTCTGATTAGTTTTGTTACAGTAGTTGCAAAACTAATTCAGCAATTGGCAGAGAAGACAGGCTCTGGGATGGGAACAGTGCTATTTGGAACAGCTGAGTTCTTAAGACTGGCCCGCAATCAGTTTGTTAAAGTGCTGACCCAGTCAGTTTGTTAAGGACTGACCCAGTCCTCCTCTTGATTAAAAAGTATTGGCTTTTAGGCAACCACTAGGATACAGGCACAGACTCAGAACATCTGAATTCTCTGGGTTAGGGCCCCTTCCCCTTCTCCTTTCTTCTTGTCTTTCTTTCCAGGTGTCCCTTGTCACCTCCCTCCTTTATGGGTCCTTCCTCCTTTCCTGCAGCATGAAGCTCAGACTCTTCCACAAGCTGATCCAGTTCACTGACCTGGCAGTTGTTCTACCTGGTCACTTAGCTGTGTCAGCTCCAGGAGGCATCCCACGAGCACCAGCACAAGTGACAAGTGCTTGGAGAATGGGAGTAAAACTTTACCTTGGTAGCGATGGGCTTTGGTTTTATTCCCCACATCACTTTAAAACCCAGCCTAAGGTAACTATATGAATTGTAGAGCTGTAGGAGTTCAACTGAGCCATTCCCAGCCCTTCAGCTCTGGAACAAGACAACAACTCCACCCCAGACTGGCTTATCTGTAAACTTTCATATAGACCTGAGACCCACAAATCCTTAAAACAAGCCAATCCAACTAAGTAAATTACACAATCCGTTTGACCCAAAAATATTTATTCAGTGAGTAAAACATGATTTGTCTTTTTTTTTTCTGCAGTTCTTACAATATCAAGAATCGTGTAGCTATGTATGTGCTGTGATATATGCTATATCCATATTATATACGAGTGCAGCTAACACAGGTAGCCAGCACACATGGCACTTTGTGCAGCAGTTTCTGGGCTTTGCTTCTCTGAGCTGTTCTTGAGCATCTGGACACTTTGTCCAGGATGGCCAGGGGACTCCTGGGAACCTGAGGGTGCTGCTGCTGGCAGGTAAGGCTGAGCCTGTGGTAAGGGTAGCTCTAGCAGCTTCTAACCAAGTTGTCAGCTGCCCTTGATTACAGGGTGCCTGTAGCCCTCGTTCTAGGTGATCCTTGATTAGGGAGGATCATTAATGACCTGGACTATGGGGCAGAGCACACCCCCAGCAAGTTTGCTGGTGACACAAAACCAGGAGGCTGATACACCAGAAGGTTGTGCTGCCATTCAGGGGGACCTCGACAGGCTGGAGGAATGGGCTGACAGGAACTTTGTGAAGTTCAACAAGGGGAAGTGCAAAGTCTTTCACCTGGAGAGGAACAACCCGAGGTACAAATACACACTGGGGGCCATCCAGCTGGGAAGCAGCTTTGCAGAAAGGGACCTGGGGGTTGCTAAGTTGAACATGAGCCACCAATCTGCCTGTGTGGCAAAAAAGGCTAATGGTGTCCTGGTCTGTATTATGAGGCACTGCCATAAGGTTGAGTGGGATGATCCCTCCTCTCTACTATGCACTGGTGGGGCCACAGCTGGAGTGCTGTGTCCAGTTCTGGGCTCCCCAGTATGAGAGAGACATGGACATACTGGATAAGAGTCCACCAAAGGGCCATTAAGATGATGAAGGGCCTGCAGCATCTCTCTTATGAAGAAAGGCTGAGAGAGCTGGGACTGTTCAGCCTGGAGAAGGGGTTTGAAGCAGATGGTCTCAAGAGCTCCCCTCCAATCTCAACCATGTGACTCTGTGAAGAGAGACACCGAATGTTTCACTTTTAAAGATTTTTTAGAAAAAGTTTCCAAAGGGGAATATTTTAATTTCTAGGATTTCCTATCAGATTTCCTCTGTGAAATACCTCATCAGAGAAGGAATTTGAACACTACTTTTATTCTGATATTAAGTGGAGCTTGTTTTTCAGTTGCCCACTTGTCAAATACAACCCCACCCTTCAGCTCCCTGGAATGCTGCTTGGCTGCCAGATAACATCAGAGCTCCTGTTTCAAGACAAAGCTCAGGGCACAGTCCTTATGCCATCTGGTAGCTGCTCTGGCCTGTCACGTGGGATACTGGCAAACTTTCTGAGCAGGTCTCCCCTGGCCAGGCCATCACAGAGCTAAGAGTTACAGAACTGTTTCTAGCTTCCAAATGAGGAGCTTGTATTCCTTTGTGAAGGAAACCTTTGCCTGAATGACAAGTTATTACAGCACGGTCTAAAGGCAGGCCTGTGCTGCGTCACTAATGCAGCAAGGCTCCTTACATGTAAGTCATGAACAAGAGTTACAAACTGAGCAAGAATAAAAATGCAAAGAAGTTCTGAAAAACAGTAAATGGAGGAGGAGCAGAATTGCTAAACTCACAAGCTGATTTGTTTCTGAATGGCCTGGTGATGACTTGACTAAGAATTCTAGCTTTTACTTAGGAGCAAACAACTTCTGGCTGATAAGTGAACTGTAATACCTCAAGAGCACAAGAATGAGAAAGTAAGTACCTACTATTTTATTTCTGAAATGTAATAAAACAAAAGATAATTTTCTACTGTGTTCAGCAGACACTCATTGATTAGTACAGTGGTTTCCTACACTGATGCCATCTGGAAATCAGTCTACCCTACCTTATTCAGAGAAGAAATCACTTACTGAACGTGACTTTGGTATTCAGGACCTGAAATCCCCAGTGACTGCAGTGGTTGTGCAGGTGGGGCCACAGAAGGAAATACACAAAAAAGTCTTCAGAGAATTATGGCTTTGTGCTTGTCCATATAATGAAATAGCACTGTAACATGTAAACTGGGCCAGGAAGGCCAGGAAAGCGGCCGCTGTACCTTACTTCTGCATCCAGATGCACAGTGCTGACCTCACTCTCAGGAAGCACTATTTACAGCTGAAGATGCATCGATTCAACTAAGTGGGAGCAATACTGTTACAGCTTTGGTTCACACTGTGTTAGCAAGATCTCTTTAGCTTACTTTAGGAAAGCTTTTTAAAATATTATAACTGCATGTTGCAAGAACACAGGTTTTTCTCACAAGGGAAGAGTGCACGATTCCAGAAGGATTCTTAAAGATCTGCTGAAGAGAAACACTTCTGATAGCTTGAACACAAGTCAGAACATGGAAATTCCTTCTAGCTGCCTATCCAGTTATGCTGTCTGTTACTGTGCAGCTCTACTTGGTTTCAGTGTGAATCAGAGTTCAACTTCCTAGATTCATCTTACTGAAATAATGGGCCCCAATCCTTCCCTCAGCTACTGGGCTAGCAAACAGCTCTGCCGCAAAAACAACACTGTGCGTGAAAATCACCACGCAGTTCCCCATCTGCCAACACATGCAGTCGTTTGTTTCTACAAGCAGAGCGTGTGGCTAAGATGAGAAACTATTCGTGTGCAGAGCCGGGCAGAAATCACAGCCTGCAGAGCCAGCAAGCCCCAGGCTGCGGTGTGAGCCAACCCAACTCTGACTGTGCTGTCCCACCACACTCCCCTCTGCTGAAGATGCTCAATTCCTTAACGCAGCCCAAAACTATTTGCTCCTTACTGAGGCACTTCAGTGCAACAGAATCCGGTTCTTGCCAGGGGTATCACAACCAGCTATGCTGACTTGACTGATGGGTACTCGCTAGCAAATGATCTCTGCTTGCCCATAGATGTCTCTCTTAAAACTAATAATTGCTTCAGGTGCTTTGCCATCCAAAATTCCTAGAATTGGTGCTACAAAGTCTGGAGGGAACAATATACGTACACTGAAACTGCCTACTCCCAGCTGGCATTACAGCTCCTTGGAGTGTTACTCACTTCCCTGGTGCCATGGACCAACCCCTCCCCCCGTTAGCGCACACCAGCTTCTGCAGAACTGTGCCTGTTGCACCAGACTCTTGTTTTCTACGCACTGCCTTGACGTTTTGACTCACTTTACCAAGTGTTGCAAAAAACGGACAAAATATTCTCATTTACTACAAAAAAACTTAGGTCACCATCTAAACTTGACAAATCTTCTCACGGTTCACTACACGCTGAAGACCGTATGCTCACTGAGTTATTAAGAAACAGATGCCCCTGAGTTCTGGGTATAGATGATCTCTGATCAGGCCACGTGGAAGAAAGGGGGTACAGCCTTTCATTTGCAATTAAAAAACCTCAAATACTGCTTGAGTGGTTATAAAGAGCAGAAGTGTGATGGGACAACTCTTTACAGAAAAGACGTAAGTGAAAATAATACAATATGTATTAATCATTCACACCAAAACAAGTATAGGTTTTCCCATAAATGTTTATCATGCTAACACATGACATTTGGTTGTTTAAAGTGTGCAACTTCCCCTGATTGAGTTTTTCATGGCAAACTCATTTACTCAAACTTAGTGATTATGGATCTCTTAAACTGCCCCTCACAACTCCTCAGACCCAAACAAAAAAACCCACAACACAAGCCATTTGTAAGTTCTATCATGCTCTGGAAGAAATGATTGATTTACTCCTTTATTATGAAAGAGCATAATGAACACTCAGGTAGGAAAGGACTATCCCACACACAAGAGCTGGGATCCCCTTGGAGAAACACCAACTCCTGGTTTCCGAGACAATAAACTGAATTAAAATATCCAAGGGAGGAGAGAAGAATATCTTAAAAAAATATCCACAATCATATATTCCCAGGATAATCTGTAGACTACCTGTAAAAATTTCCAGTTCAGCCATATCATAGAATCACAGAATAGCTGGTGCTTGGGATTGCCCCGACCCATGTGCAGGACCTTGCACGTATGCCAACGAGGTGTTATAAACCTGCATTAGATGGCTTACATCCTAACACAAATACTTTTGCCAGGGTAAAGTTTAGACATGTGAACATCTGACTCAACAAACATAGATATTTCAATAATTACTGTCATGTTCGACATGCTTTAATGAGCGCAACAGATTCCACAGAATATTTAACCTAGCTGAGGAGCAGTCATGTGCTGCTTGGGGGCAGGACTGGAAAAAGAAAGGGAACAGCCTTCATGAGGGAAGACAGAGAGGATGCCAAAAAGTACCTCTGTGAGGTCTGCAAAACAAATGGCTGACTCGTGGGAGCTCCTGAGATGGAGAGGTGGAGCCCCTCTGCTATAGGGACAGGCTGAGAGTTGGGCTTGTTCAGCCTGGAGAAGAGAAGGCTCTGGGGAGACCTTACAGCACCTTCCAGTACCTGAAGGGGGCCTACAAGGAAGCTGGGGTGGGATGGGCCGGGGGGGGACACACTGCTTTTTACAAGGGCCTGTAGTGACAGGACAAGGGGTAATGGGTTTAAACTGAAAGTGGGGAGATTTAGATTGGACATCAGGAAGAAATTCTTCCTGGAGAGGGTGGGGAGGCACTGGGACAGGTTGCCCAGAGAAGCTGTGGGTGCCCCATCCCTGGAAGTGTTCAAGGCCAGGCTGGATGAGGCTTGGAGCAACCTGGTCTAGTGGAAGGTGTCCCTGCCCATGGCAGGGGGGTTGGAACTAGATGATCTTTAGGGGCTCTTCCAAGCCAAACCTTTCTATGACTCTATGATTCTAAGTGATAAAGGAAGAGGCACGGGGAAAGTATAAGAAAGTGTTAAGAATGCCATCATTTTGGGGGGTATATGAAGACTGTAATTTTACAGTTATCCAGAGCAATCTCTTCTGTTCCTACCCTAAACCAATAATTTCATTCCATTTAGATTTTCTTTCTCAGGTTTCCTTCTAATACTAGAAAAACTTTTTGAGCTTTGAACATAAATGTGACAGAATATGGAAAACTCTACTCAAGACAACCAAAAACCTACTTGAAGCCCATCAACAGTCATTTCAAATTTAAGAAAGAGCCTTAGTTCCTAACCTCCCTCTACAAAACTCAATGTATGTGTCTCCACAGACCGAGTCACTGTCTTTAAATCAGGAGCCAGCTACTGGTTAAAATTAGGCACTGAATTAGGTGTGAATAACCTGTGTTAAAAAGAGCCTTTTTTTTTTCATTATTAAAAAGAGCTGCTTTCATTATTGTTTTAATACAAGTAAAAATACCAACTGCTAGCAACTACCCATTAAAAAAAGCAAAAAGCAAAACTTCTGTATTATTTCAAGTACAGATGTTTAACGGAGACAGCAAACTCTGGACATCAGGAATGAACGGCACATGTTATTCAACAGGCTGAACTTAAATACTGACTTCCTTTCTTGACAATTCATATTCCACAGGCCTGTGGAGTTCAGTGTCAATATCTGAAATATGGATGCATTACAATTACATCTAGAATTCTCTTATTACCACCTGTTACACAGGACTTCTGCGCTTGAAATGCAGATTTTGCATTTTCCTCAAAATAATAGTTCTCACTTATACCAGACTAAAAGCAGTTCTTATCAACAACCTATTATAAAATGGTGAGAGGCTTTTTGTGTGTTACCTTCTTTTATTTAATTCTCTTCCAGAGATCCTAAAGCCCTGATTTTAATTTCAGGCCGCTACTGTACTTACCTAGGTCAATAAGAATTGCGTGTTGCTGGGAAGTTAGTTGTTTTAGGAGTTCTTTATAAGGTGTGTCCTTTGGTTGCTGTTTACTTGGAAACTGATGCTTAAGATGGTATTGCTCTGCTAGAAACTTCCAGATCTCCCCACGGTGGTGACGTGGTACCCCTGATAGAAGGAAGTCATTAGAACAGTAATTTGTACTCATACTGAGGGTTCAGCTATAGTTGAGCTAACAGGATTGAGGAACTGAAGATCCGTATCTGTTAGATGAGCAAGCAGATCCCTATCTGTTATCTCCAGCAGACCATAGAATCAGATCAAACTACAGCCTTTTACTTCCTCAACCAATAAAAGACATCAGCATCTTAACAGGAGAGATATAAGGCAGGCAGGGTGAGCTGCCTAAGTCTCAGGTTACCACTTACATCCAGTCTCAGAAGTACTAGAAGAGAAAGCAAAAAAATTCCAATACTTGTCTCTGAAAAGTTATAGGCCCATCTCTCATTTTCCCATGTAAAGTACACAATAAAGCACTGCAATTGATCTAATTAACATTTTTTCACTAGTATAGCACTGAAAGTGTTGTTAGGAGTAAGTTTTAGGATGGACACGTACCACATAAACAAGTACAAACAAGATGTGATCTGGGGACTACAACAGAAGGCAGACAATCAGACAGCAAGTATTGTATTCTAGTTTTGCCACTGATTTGCTGAATGACTGGTACATTAAAAACGTTTTTAAAGCTTGAATTCCTTTCTCTATAAAAAGGGATGACTCTACTTAACTATTTCACAGAGGTAATGGTAGCGGTCATTTGTACCTATATACAAAGATCTGAAAGTAACAGAGAGGTTATTGTTACAAGTGTACTTTATTCAGCCCAAGACTGGCACTATTAAATCACCTACACCAGTGATCAATACACTGTTCTGTGGGAAAGTATTCTGTCTAATCCATGATGTGCTGGAACCAGGTATTACAGTGTGAAGGAACTCATGTGTGCTGGGTTCAGTCAGGAAAGGGCTACGAGAAATGCAGGGATTTGTGAGAGCGGCTTTGTGGTATTTTGCTAGCCGGAGTTAAACCACGACATCATGGCTTCAAGATTTTGGGGCTGCTTTTTTCTTTGGGTATATATGTAACATATGGATGACAGCAACAATAGGAGAAATCAAGTTTGATTCAAGCATAGAACGTACATGGGAAGGTAACAAAACAGAGCAATTTCACTGCCAGAATCCACAGAATTGCTTGAAAATGCAATGCCAGTAGAAATGTATAATACTGGAATCCACAAATGTACTTAGAGTATGTTTCTGTAAAGTACTTATAACTTAGTAGTCATTTTTAATGGCTTCAGTCTAAACTAGAACTCGCAAAACTCTATTTAAATGCATTTTTAAATTTCTGTATAGATATGAAATTTGACATCACTTCACTTTAAGAACTCTGGTTTGACACAACTGGGCTCCAGAAAGCAGAGCATAATAATAGCATCATAGCTTAATTTCCTCATCTACTGGCTGCTTGTATGTGCTTCCTATTAGCAATCCACTAAGCAGGGCGTTATTCAATTATTTACTTATTTTGCATCACTCCAAGCTTTTTAAGTTTTATTTTGAACTCATGCCAGCAACTCTGGACTATCAATAGATACCAAGTTTTCTCATTCTCAAATAGTGACTGGACACAGCGCTTTACCTACACAAATAGAATGAAACCTGTGATAATGAGTTTCCCTGACTCCGCACAGATTTCTGCTTGAGGCATTTGATATTGTTAGAAATCTAGACTTAACCTACTCATCTTAAATGGACAATTTGGTTTAACCTGCTTGAATAATTACATATAGGCAGGTGCAATATTTAAAATATTAAACACCTGTTAGTGGTGAATTCTTGAGACTTCCTTTACACACTGGGAAGCTTTGTACAGAACTACACAGGGCTCCTTGGAGTAGCCATCTTCTTCACTGGATACAGACAGCACTGGGCATAAGGCCTTTGGGTCCAACCGTGCCACAAATAACATTGAGTAATAACCCAATTTCTTAGAACATTTGAAAACTAACATTAGCTTATATTAATTTTGATGCCCTTATATTACTTTTGTTGCCCAGAGAAGCTGTGGATGCCCCATCCCTGGAAGTGTTCAAGGCCAGGCTGGATGAGGCTTGGAGCAACCTGGTCTGGTGGAGGGTGTCCCTGCCCATGGCAGGGGGGTTGAAACTAGATGATTTTTAAGGTCACTTCCAACCCAAACCATTCTATGATTCTATGCAGCAGAGAGAGGGGCTGGTTGCTCAGCCCTGCAGCTGTGAGGAAGATGTTAAGTGGTGTTTGCAGGTACAATGTGTGGTTGAGCTCAGAAAAAAAGGCAGTTCAAGATACCCTGTTTGTAAACACACACACACTACCCAGGCTGGAACAGAAAACTGCCAGATAATAGTGCAGACAGCTTTTTCAGTGCTTTACACAGTCACTTCTTTGGCATTATCCAGGTTTTTTTCTTTAATTATAAATTATAATTTAATTTATAAAATCAGATTGCAACAATTGTAACACATTGAGGTACTGTACAACTCTCCTGTAAGAACAAGTATTATTCAAAAATGAGTACCAAACACTTTTAACTCCAGTAATACATTTGCAGCTGAAAGGTACTGTTATTTGTATACACATAACCATGAAAATACCAAACATTATTAGTTGTTTAGTCAGCAACCTGAGGAACCGCTCTAATGAGAATCTGGTTATAAGCAGTGGTTAAGAGATCACCCTATTTCTCTTCTAATACAATTTACGCGCATTTCAACAACTCAAAATAACTAACTGTATTTACCTTGACCGACAGCAGAGTGTATTTTTTCCACATCAAATTTAATCTTTGACCTTCCAGGTGTACTCAGCATTTTTTCCCAAATCAAAGTTACATCTTTTAAGCACGGCGTGATTTCTTCATAGTCAAGTTTCAGACGTCTGTTCTGCAGATTGTTTTCTGAAGCTGTGAGGTGATATCATGAAGGCTTCAGTTAATACAGTTAATATTGTTTACTACTTGTAAAATGGATTAATTTTAACTTAGAACTTCACCAAGCCACCTAAAATTAAAATTTATTAATTCTGAAACATTACAAGTCTAAATTTTAGTGACTGTGGGGTAGTGATGGGGGTTTTGTTTCGGTGGTAGGTTTTGGGGTTTTTTTAAGATATGATATGCAATTTTAACTGTTTAGCCTGTTAAATTAAGTTCCTTACATCTAGTCAACTCTTAAATCTGAAGAAACATGACAAATGATGACTAATGAAATAAACACAAGATTCTCCTAACAGGATTTTTCAATTTCCCAGCTCTTAAAAAAACATGAGTGCAGAAGACCTACACCAAATAAAAATACAAACCAAATATAGTAATCTATTTCTTATGCATACAGCTCCATAATATAGTGGCCAAGTAAAAAAATTACTTTAAAGGTGGTCATTCACATGTCTTTTTATAGACTACATAAAAAGCCAAGTTCAAGTACAGAAAATTTCAGAACCCTAAACACAAATAGGACTCTAAACAATATATATATGAGTCTCTCAAAGAAATGATTAAGTCAGAACAAGGGTCAATGTATAACTGTCTTAAGGCATTTTAGATTATCAGAGCTCCTGGAACAGAGATACACTGTAGTATTGGCGATTTTCTCAGACCACAATTTATAAAAATATTGTATCTTCCATGTGCTATCTAGAAGGGATTTATATTTTTTTTAATCAACAGCTGGGAAAGCATCAAAGAACCATGGCAAAAATGAAAATGAACTCTGAAGCTGAGTGTTAATTCCAAAGTTTAGAAGCGGCGTGAGAAATCAAAGGGAGTCCTGGCAAAGCTTTTAAGTTTAGTTTCTGCAGGGGCCTTTTAGTACTAGAATGTACCTGGAAAAAATGGTTTATTAAAGGCATTTATGTAAACTAAATAATAAAGCAGCTATTGGGACAGTGGGTGAATTTGTGCAGGTCATGAGACTGAAAAAACAGAAGGGGTCTTTCAGCTCAGAGGGAGTAAAAGGGTGCAGTGCAGCTGAGAAAGATGTCAGACATCTATTCCTCAAAGGCATGAAATGCTAAAAGAAACTGCAATAAGGAAACCAAGACAAAGCTACAAAGAGAGCACTGAAGGAGTGACACAAACTGTGGTAAGCCCATGGAGAATGTAACAGAATGGGTATTTCAATTTTTCAGCTGGGCTGTAGTGTGGCCGAGTGTTCAACACACCCAGTTCCAGGACAAGAGTCCTGAGATGTGGTCAGCAGCTCTCTACTTACAGAAATGAGCAGAGAACAGGTTCAAAAGACACAAAGGACTGAGAAGGTTCTACAGCGATAAACAAAAGCTAACAAATACTGCTCCTCAGTAACACCCATTGAGCAAATTACAAATAACATGATATGGAACCATGTTTATGAAACAGTGTATCATGAAGTGACCGTGATTTTTAATTAAGTTGCCATGATTTATTCACAGTACTTCATTGCGGTGATGATGCATTCCTGTAATGCTAGTAAGATACTCTCATTTTGAGCACGTTCTGCCATAAATCAGAGGCCTACTGCTAATTTTGATGACTGCACAGTGTGAACTCACAAAAATCACACTCTTATGCATTACAGCCTTGAGACTATGTTAAAAGGATGTTATCTTTTGTTAGTTTAACTCTCCATTGTTTGTATGTTCCAACTTGTTTATATAATTTTACTAAAAAGTTAAAAATCACCTGAAATTTACACATACTTTACCCATCCTGACACAGACAGCTGTAGTTTAATTTTACCCCTTAGAGTTTTTTATTCTTGGTTTCTTGTTGCTTTTGATTTTTCCCTGTAGATTATATTCTGTGTTTAACCACAGAACTGTGTAATTACAAGCACTGACTGTTTTATTGTAGCTGGGTGTCTACACTGAAAATGATTCTCTGTATCTAAACTGTCATGTTCTTCACATTTTTGTCAGGTCAAATACAACATACTTATGTATTAGAATATTAAAAAAAGCAGGTGGTATTGTATGAAGATAACTTAAAAATGGCATTTAAGCTTCAGCTTATATGAAAACAAACTCAGAGGAATCTTTCAATACTCTGCCTTTCACAAACAAGTGTGTTCAGGTGCTTGGAAACTGTTCAGACTTCCCTGCTTTATTCAGTCTAATGCCACATTCAAAAAATGTGACAGTGGGAGTGACATGCAAGAACCGAGGAGAGAATATGCCTTTATCAAGAAGCTTGTTTTCGACACTGACACTACCCAATTCCCAATATCACACTTAAGCATTATCAGTAAAGACGCAACATACTTTACATTCAGTTTTAAGATTTCGTTGGGTACTGAACAGCAGTACTCTGAGAATTATTACCCCATGTAAAATGCTCATTTTTACTTCCCAGAGACAAAAGCATCAGAACATGTGGCATGACATTACAAAGCTGTGCTCACTGCAGCACAGTCACCTCTTTTTGCAAGTACCATCTCACCACCTGAGCTCTTCACACAGCAGCTACCCAGGACTACTTCCTCATTCCACGGTGCATACTGCACAGCCTGGGTCTTCCATCATTCCAACACCCACCTCGTTCATTCGCTAACTAGGTTCAGATGTGCTCATCTCAGTAAATCTGTGATGGTTTTGCAATTGTTCCTTTTGGGCAGACAAAACTGGAGCCTCTGATTAAACTTATTAATATCTTTACGGATATGAATGTCCTGCAGTTGCCAAAACCTTGCCTGCCAGGTGGAGATTCAGATAACTTGAATAAAAACAATTAAAAAAATCAGTAGTACAAATATACAAAACAGAAAACTTATTTCTAAATGCTAGGTCCTATAAAAATTCCAAGTTGTGGAGTGGTGTGATAGAAGCCCATTTATGACAGCACTGCTCTAAACTGAAGGGACTGTATAAATCATTGCTCTTCATACCTCTTTCTCCAGATGGTCTTCAGCCCTTAGCCAAGGGCTTGTATATTTGGTATCCATTGCCGTATTTTATTTTACTGGATTAGCAAGCATGTTTGCTGGGAAGATGCCTGTCATCTGTGGGGTTCTTAGGAAATTCAGGTGTTGGGTGTTCTTCAGATATCAGGGTTGAAACAGAAGAGCTATACTACTGGGAGCAAATAGCCTGTACAGGTGGGCTAAGTGTTCTGGGAGGCAATATTCAATGTCCAAGAGGTGTTTTCTCCTTCCGGCCAGGAGTCTCAGCCCAAGCTTAAGAAAGGATTTAATGTTTGGTACACTGAGCTTTTCACACAGCTGGGCCCTTTCTTTACACAGTTCTTCCTGGAAGGCAATCCTTCATGTTTACACAAAGCAAGGAATTGCCATATTCATAGCAGGTACCTCACCCCTTTAGGATCCAGGTGCCTACTCCCTTCCTGAACATCTAGAAATCAGCCAAGTACACATCTTTGTCTTCATCATTCATATCTTCAAATGAGCAGCTCTCAAAGTCAGTCACTTGTAACTCTGTATGCAGCTGCTACAATAAAACACGTATTCTTAATCTGCTGCATTTCATGTTTAAAAATTGCCACCACAATGGATTTGTTGCAGCTGTGCATTCAGCCACCGAAAAAATTTGGTTAAGAACAACTGCAAATTCCAGTTTCCCAAGCTCCTTCTCATCACCCTTCTGACTAGTCTCAGTCAATACTACTCCATACAAACCTTGCTTGCACAGGTTTGGTCCAATCCACTGCCAAGGCCACAGAGCAAACCAAAAAATGAACCTGATTACAGTAGGGTGTAATCAAGAACTTCACCAACCTTGTAACTTCTGGTTTTCTTTCTCCATTCTGAGGAGCAGTATCTGCTGAATAATGGCTTTCTTCCACAACTCGCGAAGCTCACGAGGCGTACGTTTCCTTTCTTCTTTCACTGGACCAAAGGGGCCATCTTCACACACTGGTTCCAACGGGGATCTCGGTGGAAGTTCTCCCAGTTCGGAGTAATCTTTAAAAGAGAGAAGCTGTTGTGAACTACTTAGATTTCCTGAATAGGTGACTGAAGGGACACATTTTCAAAGACTGCATATATATACATACATACCTGCATATATACACACACACACACATATATATAGGAGGTAGCAATACCAAGTCAGGGTTCCCAAATGACAGTTCCAAGCAGATTTACAAGCTGATTCTGAATAAGAATCATATAGGCCAAAGCCTGGAACATCTTTTTTCTGTGACGTGATAAAAACAACATACCATGCACCAAGACCACAGCTTGCTAATTACAGCTTTACAAGGACAGAATTAAAAAAGAAAAGGCAAGTTTGAGAAATTGCAAAAATACAACCTATAGCTTAAACCTGGCATGACTCAAACAGCAGATCGGATCAAATAGAGCACCCACATAATGTAAAGAATAATCTCTAAACTGTGTTTAACAAAATAAAAACACACCCTTAGCTGCACAAACATAACACCACCTAAGGTCGTATGATGGGACGATTACCAGTTCTTAAAGTAAACATGTAGAAAGGAAGGGAGACAGGCACCTAAGACATGTTTGCTCTCACTTCTAATTTTTAACCATGTCATAACCTTCTGCACTTTTTCTTTTGGCTTCAGCTGGTCTACCACAAAATGTATCTTTTTGTCAGGCAAGCAAGGTAATTCTAAAAAGACTGAAAAAAATATAAAAGAAAGTGAACATTAAGTAAATCTCAGACAAATCTCTCTTCTTTTTAGAGAAACACTGGTTTAATCAAGTTCTTAGCTTAAGAAGCATAAGTTCTTATAATTTGTTTTCTTAATGCCTGCTGCAGTATCAATTTTACCGTTTTACAGAGCTTCTCTGAAGGCTCAGTAGTCTTTGATATAACTTGTATCTAGTATCTAAACATTACACAGTTCACCAACTTTAAACTGAATGGACAAAACCACACATCTCTCCCTACCAAATCCCAAAAGGAAAGCCATTGCAACAGCACTTCTCCATCAGCCAGACAGCATGGCTGTGAAGTGTCTCCCCGAGGACAAGCTGACCAGTTATGCGCACAAGAAAATATTTTAAAATCAGTGCAGCAAAACACGTTCCCCGGACTCTCCAGCCAAGGAGAAGTACATCTGTGCATGCTATTTCAAACAGCTCCTGGAGAAGGGACACTCCTGAAACAATTACTCTGCACAGCAGCTCGGTTGTCCATATCTTGGGTCTAGCACAGTGATAAAGAACTTGAATTAAACACACACACACACACACACAAATTCTCTCATCTCTACAAATTAACAAAACAGGAAGGTTTTTACCCCTTCAGAATCTGCTCAGAAAGCTACCATATATTGACTCACATGGTTCATATGCAGCTAGTCTTTTCTTGTTTGTTGAAAAGCACACCCACAACTAAGCTCAGATGACTAAATAAGAACAGGAACGTTCACAGCTGTTGGCTTCTGCTTTTCTAAGTTTTGCCACTGTCAATCTTTTCCTCTCAAAGAGTCCAATAGGGTGGGTCCAAAACCACCTGTTTCCTTATAGAGCATTTATTTGTTTGGTACCCCAATTAAATTCAAGGGCTAAAATATACATACAAAAATAAATATAACATTTTCAGATAGCAGAACAAATTAAATCTTCACAAACTTGCACTCTGGATGCAAGTGTGGATACCTAAACTTCGGGTACCTACAGCATTTCAGAGGACAATGAACTTCACGGGAATATGAATTAGGCAAAGACAAATATTTGACAGTCTGGTAGCAATCACCATTTGTTGCAAAGAGAAGTAGGAAACACTGACAGAAGCATTCCAAAAAATATAGCCTGTTATGAAAAACATCAATACAATGAAGAAATTATATCCTGAAATACCATCTCGAAGGCAAGTTTTTAATTTTCTCTAAGGCTGCATTATATGCACAAATTAACATCACCATAAGAAAGAGGAATTAACGAAAATGGTCACCAAACATTAATACAAAAAGGAAAAGTGATCCAGATATGTACACCCTCATCCACTGCACGCTATCTGTAGGCTACTCACTTCTTTCTACATTTTTATAGAGTCCAGTACAGAATGCATGCATGTCCTGGGGCAAAGCTCTTCTCACTCTACACATCCTCTCCGTGGTTTATGGATCTCTTTTAGAGTCCAACACGTATTCTGGATTTATGCATGTATATATACATACATATGCTAGAAAACATCAGACTATCTACAGAGGCAGTTTATGGTTACCCACTTGCCAAAAAAAAAAACCCACCAGGCTGCCAAAATACATGCAAGGAAACATATTAAACACACTGCACCTCTAAAGCAAGAACAAACAAATCCAAGACCTAAATTTTTCTGCATTAGGCAATGCACATTCTACTTCTCAGTGCACATTTTGTGGGTTGGTCTTCAAGTACCAACTTAACAAAATATCACCTTCTAATTTATCAATGGTACTCCCTTATCATCCTCCAGTGATCAAACTTACTGTGGCAACACTTGAACTACTGCAAAGCATTAATTACTCAAGTCCATGGCCCTGCTTCCATTTAGGCTGACAATTACAGATTAACCTGACAAGATCAGTATTCACTAAAAGAAATGTAGCTCACAATGGTTAAGGCTAGAAAACAGAAACGATACAAAAATCTGTAATCTGACCAATAATTATTATCAAACCCTACCTCTAATTCTTCTGTGGAAGAGTCCTAGGCTTGATTTTGCCTTTCAAATGGCAGCTCCTTTTCTGTCTTTTCTTTCTTTATTTCTTTCTTATCAGTTGTGGACATTTAACAAAAAGTCTAAAGTCCACTCTGATAACGTACACCACATTCATAACCTGCCTTCCCTCCCACCTCCATGCTGACATGTAACAGGATGTATAGAAACCAAAATGAACCTGTTTAACTGCTCAGGTGGCCTGTCTGAAGTTTGCAGAGTTGCAACAGCTGTTTGGCTGGTAAAGGAGAGGGAGAGGTGGAATGTTCAGGTACTCCCTCAAGGCAAAGTAAAAAATCAGACATTGGTAAGTCAGCATTAACCCATGTCCATGAATATACAATAGAGCGATCCGGCTTCCACATCCTGAACTGACAGGAGTATAAATACTGCAACAAAAACCTGTATTATTTCTTTATTATGCACAAATGATCTGGAGAATAGCAAAGAAGACGAAGATCAATAGTAGAGCAATTCAACTGAACATAACTGGGAGCTCACATTCCACTGAAGCAAACCAGCGTGTGTTAAAATCCAAGTAATGCCCAGCCTTCTAAACTTCTATAAGATTAGTGAGTGCACTTAAGCAGGATCTCAACACTTCAGTACACACTGAACGACTACTTCCCTGTTCATCTGCCAACCTCGTCAGCTTTAGTTGACTCCTATTCCATGCTTGACCTGTGCTCCTTGCAAATACGTTGCTCCCTTCCCTGTAGCTTCCATGTAAAATTCTCAGTGTCAGGTTCAGGATTGGGCAAGCTGACTCTATAACTATTATTACATTTTATCAACACAGAAGTTATTTTCCATTTGAAGTTCAGACTCAGACTACCCTGCAGAATTACCCTTCTGCACCATGCACTTCTACAAGTCTGTGGGTCCAAACTAAGTATTCCTCAAAAAAGAGCGTACTTCACTGGGAAAGCCACCAGTTTTCCTGTGCTTGAGAGAACTTGTCCAAGGTGAAAAACTGCAGATGAAACTGCCCCTGAAGCAGATAGAAACCTTGCACAAACGTGCTGGTGCATCCATATGTACCTCAGGAGTACTGCTCCCACGGCTTATACTACCCAAGAAAAGACAAGGCCATTAGTAACAACGGACTGAGATGGAATTTGTACAGCAAATCCCTTCACCTGTACCCAACTCCTTGGCTTTGTGTGGCAGTGTTTCAATTCTAAGATGCAGAGTATCCCTACACTCCGAAAGGATCAACAAATGCATTACACGAAATTCCCATGTGCAAAGATGACACACAAAGAAAAGTACAAACAACAGGGAGAAAGTATCATGGTACGTTGCTACCAGGGACTACACCAAGCGTTTGTAAATGAAAAGCTGGTGAATGACTGCAGTAGTAATTAAAACAGACAATATTTGACACGTAGTGATATGAAGAGGAAATTTCATCACCTCCAGAAGAAGTTACAATGAGTATAAAGTATTTTCTGGGACTTATGGGAGGACATTAAAATATGCCAACAGTGAGTTATTAAAATGTTGCCTTAAACCTTACTTTTTAGGAAATTTCATTTGTAATTGACCAGAAAAACAGGTGTATTGCTCAACAGTTTCTTATTCAACCAATCTCAATATTACACAAGGCTTTCCAAAAACAAGAAAAAAAGGAAAACCACTAAGAGAAACCACACAAAGTAAAAAAACCAGAAGTGACAAACCCACCCAAAAGCCTACATTTTAAAAACATTCTGTCAGAAGCACTTAGTCTAACCAACCTCAAACACCAAAACCAAGATAACAGGGTTCATCTTTGACTAAAAACATGCGACACTTCACATAGAAAAGAAGGGCTTGCTTTATTTTTATAGTAAGCTAATTGGGAGGAGGCTCAAATATAATGACTTACTGCCATCCTCACTATGGAGCTCTTTACACATGGCTCTCTAAATGCAGTGTTTACCAGACACATCTGCTCTCCAGGCTTAAGAGCCAGGCAAGAGATGGTAAGAATGCGATGGAAGAATTCCACTGTGCATTTTATTTTCTGCATTATGCTATTTTCGTTTGTTGCTTTTTAAATGTTACAAAATTCAGTTCAGCAAACATGAGAATCTTCAGTCATAAAAGATTAAATTTCTCAAAAGCAAGGACTTTCACAACATCCTTAGTTCTCTTCAGATCTTCCATTCAGTGCAACACTTTCTTTCATAAGTGATACAAAAGTGAAGAACTGCAAACTTCTATATCCAAGGATATAATATTCCTATTATTTTATATAGATGTCTGCCATATTTGACTTAATAACAAAATGTGGTAATGACCAGGAGCTTTCTGTTGCCAGAAAGCTTCAGACATGGAATCACAAGTAAGTTCTTCTAGTCTGACATACAACTTAAGGCAATGGCCGAACAAGGAATTCTTGGAAAATTGTGTGTTTCAGTACAGTTGATTAAAAACAGCTCTGAGAGATGCTTCAGAGTTTGAGTTTTCTTTTCAAGCCAAGAGCTTCTTAGGAAGTGATCACTGGCTCCAGATTCACCCAATTTACTAATATTATCAAGCTCAGAAACAAATGCTCTGGTATTTCAACGGGCACAGAAACTGTCACACGTTATATGTGGTACTCAGAGTTTACAGCCAAGCTCCTACACTGCAAATCAAGATTATGAGTGTATACTCACTCTGATAGAGACAGAACTGAGCAGTTGATTCTAACAAACTGGCTTTATTCAGACATTTTAAAAACTAGTCATTAGTTAATAATTTTGTTGCTAAAAAGGAACCATTTAAACAGTATTGGAGCACACATTACAGATAATTTACACCACATAAACACTGTAAGTATAGAATGCTAAAGCAACAGTTTACAGTATTTGCAATGCTACTACAAAATTATTTTAAAAAATTTTTGCTTAAATAATGGAAGAGAAAACCCTAAGCACAAAGTCCAAACAGCTAGGTAGGTGTTAACTAAAACTGGGTTTAATAACAACAGTTCTTCAAACTTTTCTTCATCACTTAGGATTTAACAGTTTGCTACCTCTGTTGCCAGAGACTGAAACTCATTTCAGTTTAATGAATGGATCAAGTATTTTTTCCTGCACAGAGATATCTGTACTTTCTAAAGGAATTTTTTTCTGCAAGTCAAGTTATAAAATACTATGTAGGTGTTCTGGCTAAAGTTCCTTTATTTCATCTGAATATATTTTCTGAGTACTGCAAAGCAATACCCATCATCTCATTCCTCCGAAGCAATTTCTTTCACTGTTCAACACATAACTCCACCCCACTGCCCACCTTAGAACAAGTCACCCGTTCTCCAACCTAAAACCAACACTGCTGTTATAAAAATCTTGCTGTCTACTGCCAATGCACCTCCCCCAGCAAGAAAGCTCATGACAAGCACCACCACTTTCCCACCATTTAGTTCAGAACTATTCACACCCCCTTTAAACCCAGCACTTTGCTGGAAGCTTCTGACAATCAGCAAAACAGTTCTCCCACTATGACCAATTCTGAACAATCAGTATGTGAAAACTGCAGTGAAAATAGCCCCCTTGGCTGAGATTTGTATTTGCTGAATACAAGCATGCAAATATCCTGCTGCACCACAGTGCTAGGTGAAGTTTCATGATCACTCTGCACTGACCTGAGCGTGTCCTGGTGAGAACCCCCACCCTCACCTTCCAGACGTGCGTCCCTGCCTGCCGCCCTGTGCCTGCTCTAGAGCTTGCACAGTACCGTGAGAGCGACTAGAAAACTGATCCAACTGAAAACTAATCGCCTTTCTTGAGTGAGCCCGTAATTCAGCTGGTTTAAAACGATCACTAAGTTGTTCCCTTCACCTTTTTACCAGCAAAGACAGAGAACTATCAAGCCCTAAACCATCTGCATAGTCACACAATGTGGCTCTTGTTAGACCCTACAGAAGTATGAGGATCTGGCTTAAAGTAGAGTGGACAGGTATAAAGGAAAAAATCGAAGAACTGAAGAATCACTTTATTACTCAGAATGTTTAAGACAGTGAGTGGGAGAGCCAGAGCGAATGTTGTATACTCATATATAGAAAGCAGGCCAAAAAAGGTTTGGGAAAAGAGATTAACAAAAAACTTCTTTCAAAAGAAATACAGCATTGTAACAGATCAAAGTGTGATCCATTTTGTAAGTGACCTGTGCTCCTCTTTTTCAACCTGTCCACTATGCAGGCTATGACACTCATTCCACCCCCAAATAAATGAGAAAAATATCAGAGGCCAAGACACTGCATATCTCTCAAGGTGGTGGTGAGAAATGCTGTCCCCCAGTGCTCCACACCACCTGCAGCAGCACAACCACTCCATGGCAAGTGGGAAACAGCAGGAGATGAGGTTGGACATTTGAACTGTAGCTTGCCACAACAGAACTAACATAATTTAACCCTGCAAACCTTCAGCTACCAGCTGGAAAGCAATAAAAATCTCTACAGCTCATTTCACCTATGCAGAAGATCCCTTCTAGATCCCCAAACTGGAGATCACCCTCATCTTCAGGCTCACCAGAGATCACCTGGCTGCCCTGCCAGGCAGCAAATGGCATATTGTTTCTCTTACGTTCTTCATCATAAAGTTATATACGGAAGCAGGGAAAAATAGCAGGGAAAGTGGCAGCACCCACAAGCAGGAGGTGGCTGGAAGAGGGTGTGCACATGGGACATTGCTCCCATAACAACCAAAAGCAATGGCTTTCTGTACCGGAGGCTTTCTGTTGTCTCAGAGCACTCACCTTGCCTGAGCGTGGCTGGATTGAGTCCAGCTCCCAGGCAAGTGAAGAGTCTCAACTGGCAAGAAAAAAAAAAAAGGTATTCTAGTGTATCTATTTGCAATTACTATTTTTAAACTCTACTGATTTAAGACTTTCTTTTTTCCTCTTTACTCCTGAACTATTAAGAAACAAACACCCTCCTTCATATATAATAAGTCCCTTCTTTTAAATAATGGTATCTGCGAAACAAAGAGCATGCTCCCTGCCTGGTAATACATGATGCAACCACCAAAGCACAGCCAGCAATCGTTTCTCTCCAGATGAGCTACAGGAAACGAAGTTTTATCTCAAACCACTTACAAGCACCTCCTAAAGTAGTAAAGGATCCAGAAAAGCAAGACAGTGGGACTCCAAGTGCTGTCAGCTTCATGTGGGAATTTAGGACACTAGACATCTCTCAAGTTCAGAACCTCATCAGATTAAGCCAAGTTTTCTGCAAAAGCTATGTACCGGTTGTCTGGGTTTTCATGCCTTTTTTTTTGTTTGTTTGTTTGGGGTTGGTTGGTTTGGTTTTTTTTCCTTTATTTTTAAACTTTTAGTAAATACACCTTCATATCTTGCTGTGTTAACCACACGACAATGAACATGATGCAGCTTCAGATTCAGCTCACCACTTGCCTATACACGTGGAATCACAAATGTCAGGATCTAGAGCCTTCCGTGTGTATAAAGCTTAAAAGTTGGCTCTGTTTCTTGTGACATATTACACGTGCATCTTTACTGATTACAACCCAAGGAAGTTACTGCCACAGACCAGTTTCATTTTGTTTACAGTGCCTGCCCACACGTGGTCAAAGCAACACGTAGTTCAGGCCTACTGGTGGATTTTATGTTTAACACAACGTTCAGTAAAGCAGCCTGTGCTAAGCTTGAAAATCTTTATCACCTCTGACTCACAGAGATCTGGGTCTCTTGGTTGGATGACTTACTAACTTTTAAAAAATCCCTAGTTTTTTCTCTTATTGCTCTCCTGCAGAGTATCCTGGAATGGTGTGTGGGCTTGAATGGAGAAGTTGGTCAGTGGAGTCAGTCTACAAAAAGCGACTCATGAATGTTCCCTTGTTGCCCTCTGTGCTTACTTTCACAGAACACAACAAAACATGTTATTGTTAAAACTTTTTGACTCAATCCAATTTAGCTGAAATTGATCTTTTGATGATACATCAGCTGCTTACAGAATTTATCTGTTTCCAAAGGAAATTAGTCTAAAAAAAAAAAAAAAAAGGCAAGAAAGCCTTTAAAAGAAAGGAAGTACAGGTTACTTATCAAATCAATAAACCCCACTGCATGTGCTGCTTCTCCTTGGCAGAAGGTGAAAGAAAGACGAACAAGACGATGAATGAAGCTAGTTACAATTTACTTTGGAACTACAGAGGTTACTAAGTTAGCTGTGGTGGCGAGTCCAATAACGTCATCTGTACAGCAGCTCTCAAAGGCTACAGAGACTATCATTTACCGCCAGAAGTCTTCCAGGAGATGCATGAAAATCCAAATGGAAAAACCAAATACTTGTTATAAGTAATAATAAAAAAACCCCTAACTCTGAGTTTTCTCCCTCTGTTCATAAATTGAATATGTACATTGGAACAAAAACAGAAAAGGAAAACAAAAAAGTGAAGAAAAAGGCCAGATATTTTAAATTGTTCCTCCTACTAATAGCACTTCCTGTTTTCCATTTTGGCCACACTTGTTTCTCCAACTATTCTGCTTATCCAGCTGTAGGTTGTTAAGATTGTATCTTGCAGTTGTTATTGTCTCAGAGGAAATGCTTGGATAGGCAGTTTAGAGGTTTTTCTCCTATTTAACATGGGAAGCTTTTGTGGCTTTCAAAAACAAGTAAGACTACTTCCAGTCACAACAAAAAGATGCATCAAACCTGTAAAAGTGGTAGCTTCAGAGAACAGCTGGGTTTGAGCTTCACAGAACAGCTCCTATACCCTGAAATGCAGGAGAGCATTTCACATGTATGCTTACACAACATGGTCCGGAGATCACTTCGTTTGGAAGCACACTAAATTTGAGCGGGAGGCATCTATGCCCACATACAGCTTACCCCATCGTCAGCCAAATTACATTGCAAGCAATGCATTAATGACAAACACTTCTGTTACGTGTGGTGTCCAGTTAATCAAGGTTGCTCTTTAAGATGGAAGAAAAATGTCTCAGTGGCAATAGGATAGTTACTTTTTACTACATTTACTATAATGTACTGTTCCCTCCTATTCCCTTATACTTATTTCTTATACAATGGCCTTACAGATCAGTCAGAAGGGAGAGGTTGCAGAGCTCAAGCTATGAAATGCAAACTTTAGTGAGCCAGAAACCACGCTCCACAATCTTCTCTGAGGCATTCTTGGCCTCGGCCTGTGCTGTACTATCTGGTTTTCATAAACTGAGATCATAAAATACTGCACCTGCATGTTCCTGTGCAGTGATTTTTTTTTTCTAGTCTGTGGTTCTTCAGCTCTACAGAATTCCAGGAAATAAAACATGAGAACAGTAGATAACTATGGCTCAAGTGGCAAAGAAACACAGACTGGAGCAGCACACGAGGTCAAATTCAGCCTGGTATAAAGTACAACTACAGAACTCCACCAAGGTCGTAACAAAAATTCC
The DNA here is from genome assembly GCA_027574665.1 of Rhynochetos jubatus. Lineage (NCBI taxonomy): Eukaryota > Metazoa > Chordata > Aves > Eurypygiformes > Rhynochetidae > Rhynochetos > Rhynochetos jubatus. Next base: position 65,089,104 of record CM050651.1, on the reverse strand, counting down.
TTCTGCTAGGCCTGGATTTTTGTAGTCCATAGTTCTATACTTCAGCATGGAAAGATTACATAGAAGCATCACCTTTTCTTCTTCTTTCTTCACTTCATGACACATTTTTTTCCCAGAACTCATTAAAATAGTACAAAAATACACAATAGCAAAATAGTACGAAAGTACACAAAAACAATTTCTTCTCTGGTTAGTTAATCTGACACAATTGGAACTGTATTACATACAAAACTGAAAAAGAAAAACTCAACAGCCGATGAGCTTGGCACGACCAAAAAGTAGGTGGGAAAACTGCAATGAGAGTACATAGCACCAGGTGGTAGACAAAAGGATTCCACACTTCACTGACTACATCCACTAACAGCGTTCATGGGAGCAAATAAACAGACTTTACCATCATATCGGCTAGGAGAATCACATGCTTTTTGAGGGGTTGCCACTCGCAGGAATATCTGTTGCCTCCACGAATGCCGTCGAGTCCTTACAGGGCTGTCCGCACCAATGGCCTGCTGGCTGTGTTTGGATTCGTAGTCGCTAAAATTGCAGAACACAGAATGGCCTGTGAGTAGGTGACCTGAATCTGCTAGTAACAGTGACACAGTCTGCAGTGAATACAGTGACACAAACCATCAGCTAAGGAGCGCAATGTGCTGGGCCCGTGCTGGGTGAGGCTCTTGGCGTGAGGAAGCTGAAGCTTGCTTTGTGGCAGCAGGCTTATACAAGGCTGCAAACATCACTTAAGTTCACCAAATGGGTCTGGCAGCTCTGTGCAATCTGCTTTCTCCAGTTTTAATTAATTTTTCAGCTTTGCAGCAGTGTATTAAACACAACGCAATAAAGACACATACACCACAATGTATCTTTACCATTCTGCTATTTAAATGCCACCCACAAAACATAGCAATTATTCACAGGAGACAAAGAACTACTGATGCTTTTTATCAGCACACATCAAAGAGCTTTATAAACACTAACTAAACTTCCAACCTTCTGTGTACTGCGTATGTAATATATTCTTTCACAACACAGACTTGGAGCAACACTTTTAACCTTCGTGTTTGCAAGTCACCCTCTGAAATAAGCAACTAACTTGGGAAGTGTCCTGGAACCATTGGATGTTACTCCTTTCACATAATGCACAAACTACATAGAGAGGCTTTTATTCAGAACATTAAATGAAGTCGTGAACAGCAATGCCGTTCCCCTATTAAAAATCCCACTGATAACTTTCACCCGTTACATCTTTAAACTATTCATTGCTTTATTCCAGCCACTGGCTAAACGGTTTCACGAGTCTTTGTTGAAGCTGAAAGGGATAAATGAACTTCAACTAGCTCTGGCAGCAACCAGGAGGAGCATTTTACGACCATCCTCTCCTTCCGGTTTGAGGACACTGACATTGCTTAGGATGAACCATGTATATTCTTTTAACTGGAAACTAATACAGTCCTTCGTCAGAAATTATCACAGAAGTACATAGATGGAAGTTACATGACCATTACATCATCAAAATGGCTAAGCTCTGCAATCTCAACAGGAGAGGAGTCTGGGATAGCTCCATCAGCAATCATATGCAGAATACATGCAAGTGAAACCTTTGAAAATACAGTTTTACCTCCATGCTTTAAGCAAGAACCCTACCTTGTTGTGCTCCTAAAGTCAGAGGTGTTATTTTCATCTACAGGAGCCAGAAATTTTAAGAAATTTGGCACAGAAGAGGAAGAATGAAGCTTTTTCCTTAAGGCAGTACGGTAGGAGATGCTGAGAGTGCAGTTGGGAAAAGTATAGTTTAGAACAGAGAAGTATAAATCCACAGAACAAAAATAATACATACTGCTAAGTTTCAAACACAAAACAGCTAAATCCTGAAGGCCTGAATATCAAGGAAACCAAAGTCAAAACTGAACTGCTAACAAAGTTCTACTTTGAAATACATATTTGTTTGGGCAAGCTAAAATGTTTCAGTATAAATAAATTTACTTCCTGTACAGTTGTTATTCTTTGCTAAATCCCAAGATTTTCCAACTTTATCACTGCACATTTACTTAAATTTATCAATTTCAATGATTGACTGAGTTTGGGCAAAAAAGGTTTGAAAAGCTGACACTGATAATCATCATGCTGGCAAATGAAAATCAACTTTGAAAAAAAAAATGTATAAAACATGAACAGGGTTTTATTCAGGCAAGCTTGAAACTTTTAGCTTAAAAGCTGAGCCTTCTGCCTGATCATTTAGGATTGTGGCTCAATTTATGCAACAGACAGGAGCACTAATCAAATTTCTTCAACAGTTTTCTGACCAACATAATTCTGCTCTTTCTTTTCAAACAAGCCTCCAACATACTGAGAAGGTTAACAGAATGAAGTGAGAACAACTCAGATAACAAAAGGTTTCTGCATGGAATGAAAACAAAGAATGATGAAGTGATGTCGTTCTTTAGTAGGTGGTACTGAGCACAAAGAAGATAAGGTGGTGGCATGGTGTGCCCTGCAGACAGGTTTCACTTACAATCACACTGTAAATCCATCACAATTACACAGTAATTTCACTTACACAATACAACAAACTTGGGCAGTTTGACTTTATTGATTCAAACTCATTAACCTATTTGATATTCCTATCAATTTCCATTTTCAGTCTCGTTGGTTGGCTAGAGGTTCAACGCGGTACACCCTGAAGTGGCAGGGAAAGGGAAGGTGAAGTTGCTACTGTGTGTGCAGAATCAGTACCCAATCTACTTGAAAAACTGTACTTCTGAGAATCTAACCTTTGGGATTCGAGTACGTCTTATTAGAATGAAGAATAAAGGGGACATCATAGAGTCACATTTCCTTCCCTCAACTATAACCACACTTCTGAGGTGAAGCTAAGTTAAGAGTTAGCACTCGGCAAATACAACTGAAGGAACTGGTGAAACAACTGAGAGCCTTGAGTATTATCTCAGGATCAGAAGAATCAGGATATTGGGGAACAGGAAACCTTCACCCAAGAGAACAAAATCAAATAATAAACAGCAACAGCTGTAAAAATTGCTTGCCAATGGCCAGTGACTATTGACAGTGCTTCCACGGACACTTGGTCTCGTTAGCCTTTTGAGCTAAAACAAGCCGGTTTAGCTCAAGGGGTTAAGAAGGGGTGTCACAGCTAAGATTTTTCGTGAGCTACTTTTTTCAGGTTCCCAGCAAAGCTACGGGTTAATGTCCTCATCTCAAATGTTCTCTACATGTATTTTTGTTCTAAGAAAGGGGGCACAGGAAAGTATAATTTGATATTGCTCAAAGTAACCAAGACAAATACATGAGCCGGTGGGTTGGGGTTTTTTGGTTTTTTTTATTTGTTCTTGGGGTTGGGGGGGGAGTGGGGGGGTTTTGTTTGTGGTTTTTGGTTGTTTGCAGGTCTTTATGTATTGGCTCTCCACAGTCCTGCTATTTCTTGCCATATTTAGCTAACTTGGTCAATTTGCCTTTAATGTCAGGCACAAAAGAATATTAATATGTTTCTGTGTGACCATGAACAAAGCAGAACAGAACTGAATGATTCAGGAGGGACAGTGAGCCGGATCACAGGTTCTTGGCAACTTATTAATTTAAGCAGTGCTGCTGTCTGCTGCATAACAACAAGGTGCTTTGGAGCAACTGGCTCTAAAGAAAGTGATGTGTCCACGAATCTGAAAGAATTTTATTTGTTAAACAAAATTATGTGAATAGCAGCTCTACATTCAGTAGTGGAGCAGTTAAATAGTTCCCTCTCCCATAAAAAACTATCACCTTTGGTCTGCACTAAATTATTTTAATTATTTACACTATAGAGCTTTATGACATGGTAAAACAAACTACACCAAACTACGTACGGGTGCTAGCTCACCTCTTTTGTGCAAAATGCCCACTTTGTTCTCCACTTGAATTATGCCTTAGATATTTAAAAAAGTTGGGTGAAGAGGCCGAGGGATTAAGACGAGCTAGAGTAGGAGAACACGCAAGTTGACCAGAAGAACTTTTAGATTCGCCGACAGATGCGTTCAAACTGCACAGTGGGATTCCAACCAGAGCGATGGAGTTGAGGTAGCACAAAGAACAAAACACAGTAAGACAGGAAAGGGGAGGGAGGGGGTTAAAAAAAAAAAGTGAAATCCCTCCTCTAATCTTTAAAAGGGACCTGGCAAATACAAATCACAGAATCTGTTTTGCACAGTTAATGCAGAAACTGTAAGAGGCTGAACATTTTAACCCAATCACCAAAGTCCCAAATACATACTTACAGGCTTCAGCAAGTTGCTTCAGTGTATGAGTAAATTTTAACACCCAAACAACCTGTCACTGACACACCCCTTTCTTCCCCCTCATGTGTATTTCCCCTTGGTTTCTATGATAAAATCGGGCATACGATCAGTTCTATTGGATGAGAGGTCAAATGCTACACGAAGAAATTAATTTACTTACACCTTGGAAACAATTTATGAACTGTGGTAAGCTGTTCAAAAACACTGATAAAATGTGTAAGACTTGTTCTAAGTCTATCATTTCAGTGATTTTTGAGAACTTTAAATATACTTTTCTTCTAAGATTTCAATTTGCCTTGGTTCTGTATATTTGCTATGAAAGGGAAGCAAATGTGACTTTTTTGATTTATGTGAAGAAGCAGGCAGACTCAGGTCTTACCAAAAATTACATGATCAAATCCAAACAGAAATAACTAAGGAAATAAAAAAATATACTTAATTTCTAGCTGCATTCCTATAGTAAGGTACGAAGTGATTGAACAAGCAGCTACAAGCATCTAGGCAACTCTCACAAAGATAACAGACCAACAACACAAGTCCTAAACTGCACTACAAAAACATTCTAGTATTTTGGAATTCAAAAAGTTCAAAGAAGGGACAAAAAGGCAACCCAGGTTATGTTTCCTTCCAAATACTACAATTCTGTCTTTTTCCACTGTTATCGCCTATTTGAGGCATGTTAGTTTACTGTCCTGCCTCCTGCAGGGAAAAATGAGCTGGAAGACAGATTTCCTACTGTCTAACTTGTGTAAACGAGCAGTTTTGGCAGCAAAACAGAAGCCTCAGACAGAAGAAATGTTTCCATAGTCATTGGAAAAAGCCAGACAGAGGGAGGGAAGAAAACTGCCATAAAGTTAAGAGGAGACTTTAGAGATGTAGAGGCAGGCTTTTGAAGGAGGATAGCTTGAAGAATATTAGCACAAAGGCAAGCAGTAGCTTGGTTTTGCGAGTAAAATCTACATAGGCTCATGGAAAAACTACACAGGAGCCTCACCTCTATCAACAATTAGGCAATTTATGTCAGTTTTGTGTGTTACTTTAAAATCACATATGAAAACACCAACACATATGAAAACCAAGGTTTTCAGCATCACAAAATGCTGATTTTGCTCTATAAATAGACAAGAAGTTGCACTTACTAATACTGCTTGCAGATCAAAACAACAAAAAGTTAATGAATACTGCTTGCAAAAGTATAATTGAACCCCTTAAGAGCAATCCTATGTTGTGCTTACATTTAGTTTTGTTGAACTACACTTCTCTAACTTTTCAGCACACAGGGCTAAACGTGTTTTTAAACAGAACACCTACAAACCTCCAAAGAGTAACACACTGCTGTGATATATTTCTTATCTATTAAGATGACATACCTGGTATGCAATTATCATCCCAAAATATGCCCTCAACAAACGAAATCATAGCCTGCTTTTAATAAGCCTTACTTTCTTTTGTGAGGAGTCTCTGTGCTCACTGAGTGATACCTCATAAGTTTCCTCTGGGGAACAGATGGCGATGTTTCAGCAGGTACCAGAGATTCCTGGCTTTCTGTTGGCAAATGACTTAGCGTGTTTGCTCGCCTCCGAAAGCTTTGCTGAGGTAACGTAACAGACTGCTCAATAGGAGAATCATCTGCGTCACTGGGGAGATCACCCACTGATCCACTAGTCTTGACAGCATTTTCTGTAGGAAGCGGAGCAAGTCTGTCTTTCTCCTTTTCACACAATGGTGGTTCCTAGCAGTGCAAACAATAAGGTTATCAATATGTGGGTTGAAAACCAACCTTCGAGGTCGCAGTCCCATGTCATTATTCACATCCCACAGAGCCCAGCGTCAAACTTGCACATTTCTATCATGATAGCTCTGAGAAAAAAAACCCTTTGATATTTTATGTCTTTGTTATTAATCATTTAGGTCAACAGATCAGTCTCCACTTGACAGACAAAAAATAACATTGAGAGTAATTGTATCTTGCAGTGTGTTGAGTACAACCTAGCAGAAATAGGGCAACAGTGACAGCAATGAAGAGGGTGGCATTTCAGAGTACTGTACATTTAGTATCCCATCTAACAACATAATATTCCTCTTGTCTACCCAAAGATGCACACAAGGGACTTTAATCCTATGACTAGACACCTGTTACAGTCCAAAACCATGCATTTTTCTTCACTGCCCACCTCATGTTTCCTGCAGAGTCAGCCATTCTTTCAAAAACCTAAGCAGAAAGCGCAGACTCTCAACTACCTGCAGTCAGGATTCTGTAGATGACTAGGCACTACAGCAGAATCAATAGCTGTATCCAAGTCTGCAGAGTGCTAGGCTGCCTCCAGGGAGGACGACTGGCTGCTTCTGTGCTGTCTGTTTATATTGCTGTTTTTAGACTAAAAGCTTTCTAACCATGCAACGGGTGAAATTACTCCACTTCTTTAATGTTTCTTATGAATGCAATCCTGCATTCATGGTATGTACTTTCAGGGCCGAAACCAACCAGATTAGGATCATCAGCATAGTAATTGCTGCATTTGATTTGCCACACTTTGTTGCAAGATTCAGATATCTCACATAAATAGACTCACACAATGAAATACATACATACTGTATGTTTATATATAGTACAAGGCATTTCTAATTCAAACGGAGCCCCAGTTGCACTCTTCTTACAGCACAAGGAACAGAATGAAAGGCTTGAAACATGTAAAGAACAGAAACATAGATTTACCATGAGTCCCATCTTGTCAAAGGGTATGGAAATCTCTAGTGAAACTCTACAGATAACAGCATGTTACATGTCACCGTTGTATTGACATATGACTGCTGTTTCTTAGCCTGAATCTCTGTTACCAGAGTGAACTGGGAAATGACCTTGTTCAAGCTGTCCCTCAGAGGACTCACACACATTCTAACATGTTACATAGTTGAAAAATTATCTGAGTAACCAACCTGTAAATTCTAGCACTTAAATATTGCTTCAAGCTGGGGAAAACACCCCAACCAACCAAAAGAAAAACAAAAGGAAAGTCAGTGGCTGATCCAAGAGGTTGTCTGCAATGAATGCAGCCCCATCACCCTCAGAGGGACTCGGCACAGGAATAAAGACACACCCTATGGATCAGCAAGTGGCAGCAGGACTCTTACAGCTAGAAACAAAAGGACATATCAACCCCCTCAGTGTGACACTGTTTTTATCACACTGTTTGGCTGTTCTGGGGTTTACTTCTTTTCATGCACAATCAGTTAGCTTTTCTACACCTCCAAAATAATCATGACAAAATGCAAGATGTTAGAACAGAAGAGTTAAATGAGCAATTGGTAACCACATTTCACATCTAACTAGTTGTTTCAGGGAATATTATCTTAAGTTTCAAAGTATGTTTCCCCCCAGACGTCACTTACTTTACTTGTGCTACTCAAGGTACTGGCCGTGGGGCTGTCCAAATCCACAGCACCAGAACTGTCCAGTGGACCCCTGGCTTTACTGCCCTGCAGAGATACAGCACACCAGCGGTTACAGTTATAACTTATGGGGCATACCATAAACAGATTTGTATAGCATAGTCAGACAAAGACAGTATCAAATTTCATTTCCCAAAATGCCTAAGAATGGCCTTTTCCCCTGTGGGAAACAGGCTCCATTCAGGACAGTCACTGACATTTTAAAGGATCCTATGGAATTAAGGAATTCTAATGGGCAATGGTGTGCTTTCCACGATCTGTACATAATCACATATTGCATACATTTACTGTAACTACTGTTAAAATAGCTTTCGTATTCCAAACAGGAAATTTTCACACTAAGTACACATTACCAAGATACAAAGAAACAAAAATGTCATCTATTACAAAGGACTCAAACCCATATAAATTTAATACACAGCAAAACATAATTTCTGGTATTATCATTTCAATACCTACAAATCAGAAAGCACAAATTTTTTTGTATAATCTGTTCAGCAGTATTTTTGTATAATTTGTTCGACTAATGTTTTTATGTAACCAAGAAAAGCACCAAGAAACCTACTGATGGATTCTTACGTGCTAACACAACTATGCAGCTCATATCTTCCTAACCTTAAATGGTACTGGGTTTTGTGTTCTGAAGTTGAGGCTTATGTTCTCTTTGAACTGTTATTCCAGGTAAAATACAGAATATTATCATTATTCACAGGAGTGACTATTCCCTCCTTGAAGCTCAGACAAAATGTTTTGCCTCAGATCTGATCAAAATCAAGAATTTCTATCAAAATCACCAGGACAGTGAAAATGCAACCAATATACAACTGTGCTTAGGTGAAGACTGCATTTGCCAGGCAGGAGAAGCTGATAAAAATTAGAACAGTGCCCACTATAGTTAGTGTGACAACACTAACGTTATGTTTCACATCCCTAACACACCCACAACAGGATTTTATAGGGGTGAACTCTAGAAATGCTGGCTGGAAAGTAGTGAGGAGATATTCAACTAAAAATCCTCTCTATGTGCATAACTGTAACAGGGAGAACATGATTTTACTATCATCACTTGTTTCATGGGAACAAGTTAGATATGATGTCTGAAATAAGCTTTGAAAGCCTAGTTTAGTCACTACGAGTTGCATGTCTATGAACCAATAAACCGTACTGTCTTGCTTCAATTTAACTGTTTGCTGATGAGAAATGAGAACGCCCAATGTTTGTTTCTTAATATTTGCTGTTTGGCATTCTGTCACAATTCTTTAAAAACCAAACCAAACCAAATAAAAAACAAACAAACCAAAAAAAAAAAAAAGGAGAAGGTCTGACTTTTTTAATCCTTTGTCAAGCAGGAATCTTTCAAAGTCTTCCATTATTTTCCTCAGGCTTTTTCCATGAGGAGCAAAACAAAGACTATTTGAACGAGAAAACACTCTGTAGGTTTAAGTAGCGCTTGAACTTGACATCTGGTTTGTTTTCTTAAACACTGATGTATACTTTCAGACACCTGTTCAGGATAAACATTTTCCCAAGTTGTTTTCTTGGGGATCACTATCACACAGATGCTCAAGTTTTTCCCACTAACAGGTATTGCCAGAATTTTACCAGATGTGATATTGCTTAAATGCCTTAATATTCGTAGTGCCTTCTAAAGCAGAAGCACACTCCTCGCCTTCAAATAATCTCTAGCATTTAAAAGTTCAGATGCCCCATTATTCATCAGTTCTGTGTCACTACTAAGTACTATCTCATTAAGAATGCTTAGTCAGTTCTCTAATCATTTCTTTCTACATAAAGAGAAGTGAAAAATTATTATGACTTTTTAAATTTTCTAAATCCAAAAGAGAAATAAAACAATGATTGCTTTTCGTAAGTTCTCATGCTCAACTTCATATGAAGTTTTTAAACACCTACATACACTACTTCTTTTTGAGCAACTAGGTAATTTCTTCCAGGGCTTGTTATTCTGTACTGGGGCCTGTAGTGATAGGACAAGGGGTAATGGGCTTACACTGAAAGTGGGGAGATTTAGATTGGATATCAGGAAGAAATTCTTCCTGGAGAGGCACTAGAACAGGTTGCCCAGAGAAGCTGTGGGTGCCCCATCCCTGGAAGTGTTCAAGGCCAGGCTGGATGAGGCTTGGAGCAACCTGGTCTAGTGGAGGGTGTCCCTGCCCATGGCAGGGGGGTTGGAACTAGATGATCTTTAAAGTCCCTTCCAACCCAAACCATTCTGTGATTCTATAAATCTCTCTACCAAAGCCTTGATTTGTTTTGTCTCCTTCTAACAGGTACACTCAAACATTGTTGTCGCTGTGCCTTTTATAACCACTTGACTACAACCTGGAGGGATAACAAACTTGACTTTTCTATCATTCAAATAAATAAAACAGTAACATTATGTTCAGAAGAAATAAACATGAAGTTACTTACACGTGATAAAATACTTTCAAATGATTCTGTCAGTGATCTTTTTGCTTTGTTCTTCAACATATCTAATCTGAATCTTGGAGCACTGCTGGGCACCTCATTTACAGCATTCTCAGCAGGGGGCTGTGAACTCTGCAAGTGTTTGAAAACATAAATGTGAATACTCAACAGCATGGAGCAGAAGCTCGTGAACAGTCTGAAGACTTCTGTAACCTGAATCAATACCTTCTCCTGGTGTCCTTAGCTTTTCACACCTCTTTCTCTACTCACATACTGAAGTTTAACAGACTATCCTAACTAAGACCAGGAAATCTCTTAAAGGAAACGTGTTGAGTGTAGTAGCATGCTTCCCAAGAATTGCTAGTTTGATAGGGATTTATAGCTGTATTGGCAAATTAATGCCAAAGTACAATTGCATAAATTATAGATGTTTAACATATCAGATTCCTTATGAATTTACTTTTCTTCAGCCAATAAAGTAATCAAAATCGATGAAGCTCATAATTAACAGGAAGTCTCAAGCATCTCCGTTATATTAAAATGGGCCTTTCTAAGGGCCAGGAAGCTGTATAACAAACTAACTCGTCTATGTATTTCACCAGTAGAAACACTTCCACCTTGAAGCTAACAGTCTATTGAGAGTTTTGCTTTTTAAGTAAGTATTTCAGTCTGGTTTTAGTGTTTGCGAAGACTAATGTAGCAAATGCAAAAATGACACTACAACATGTATATCACCATCCAAACCTAAACACCTACAGCGGAAACCAGAGCAGAGTTTTCAGCATTATTTTTAGGATTCATCTTGAGGTTGCCAGGCACCGTAGCCCTCTCTACCTGGCCCTAATTTCAGAGCCCTGCATGCTTGATCTATGTGACTATTAGTACATGGGCAGCTGAATAGCACATCATTACTGCCAACAAACAGTCCTGTCTAGATACAGTTTTAAAGCATCCTTTGGCCAGCACGACACAGTAACAGGCTTCTGTATTTTCCTTTTACCTTCACTCATCCTCAAAGGGCAAATCAGATGCTGCCTGCTATTACATTCTTATGAAAAGAAACTTCTTTTGAAGGCAATTTTGGTTAAATAAAGTCCATATATTACCTTCATTCATATTTCATTTTTTCCCCCTCCCACAATTTAAATATATTTAAAAAAAAAAAAAGTGATGAAAAGCATGAATGTGAATACCTATGAAGAAAAGAAGGGAACAGGGACATTAGGATGTCATGGGTTAATGACTGCTGAGACAACACTGCCAGAGTACACGTTCAAAGGTATCTGCTATGACACAGCTCTGGAGATAAAGTATCAGAGTAAACATAAAATGTTATGCTAAGACAAATGATGGACTAAGGGCAAGTCAACTCTGTTCTTAGGGCATTGGCAACTTCCTAAGTGTCAGATCCACAAATCGGGTTCCAGAAACTAAGCAGATTGCAGCAGGCCTTAGGAATTATAAAATCATACTGAAGATGAAGATATTATTAAGACATTAAGATATTATCTTACTTTGTACATCCCCGTTTCCAAGCCATCTGTGACTATTTGATAATTGGCTGGCATTAGACCAAACAAAAGTATTTCAGGTATGATGACAGAGGACCTCAAGCAACGTTTCTTCCTGTCATGACATAACTACAATGCTTTTTTCTTAAAAACATATTTCTGGTGAGATGCCCAAGACAAGAACAAAGTATGCAAAGTTTTCTTCTTGCTTTCTCAGGGAGGTCAGTAATTAGCCAGTAAGCCATAAAAGGAGAAGAGATTATTTGTTCAGTTTATTAATAAATGAAGACTTGATGGTATTTCCCCATTTTATTCAGGGGTCCAATTACTCTCCATATATTCCTTTGCTAGTTTATGTGACAAATGACCAACAGCAGTCATCACAAAGGAATTAGCAGCCAGCAGTGGTGGGACAGCCAAGATCTTTTTAAAGGGTCAAATAACTGGAACTGAAAGTTTCCAGAGAATAGGTGCTGATCCTTTTTTAAACACAGACCTCCGCATCATATCTCAAAACAGTCAGCCACAAACCAAGGCATCCAAAATCATTAATGCCTTTTGAAAAAACCTTAACTGTGCTGTTTAAACAGTTTAAATTCCTGGAATCTCCTTACATGAACTGTAACTGAGTCATTACTTACCTGTTTTGCTTCTCCAACATGAACATGGTCCTTCTGTTTTTCTTCATACATGTTTCTCAAAACAGAGATAACCAACTCATTCTCTTTCTGATCATTCCTTGGTCTTAATTTCTTAAATTGAAAACACCACAAGTACACAAGTTACACATTTGTATAACAGTTCAGCAAATATCTACTCTTTTCATTTTGTCACTGTCAATACGTCGTTAGTGTAAGAACAAGTTTAACTTGGTTAATGCTACCACTCCACTCCACTCCACCAGAGGACACCAGTGTCCCAGGCAAAGCAGCAGCACAGCCAGAGAAACACCTGACCTCCTGTCAATAGGTGACAGAATTTACATGAGATAAAGGACAACTGTAGAGACATCAAAATGCCACAAGCAAACACTTTTGCCGAAAAGAAATCGATGAAAAAAAAAAAAAAACCCACAACGAAAGCACGGTAGTTCTGAGTTTGTAGCACACACAAAGCACTGTCTTGCAGTTACAGTGTACAACCCTTCTCCTAGAAATCCTTCTCATTGGGCATTTCAGTTCTGGGAAATGACAGAAGTATTTTAAAAATTAGTGCACAAGGTGAACGTATTTGATTCTGCTGCATTCAATTTAGATCTGAATTATTATAAGAGAAAATGTTTTTAAAACAATTTATTACATAATTTAATACCAGAAACCTAACTTTTGAAAAGCATATGCTGTTTTGAGCCTACTGACGTAATGCAGAGGATACAGTAAGAATTACCCAAAGCCAGGGTGGCACATCCTTAGAAAGATAAGTTATCTAAAAATATAAATCACGGTTCAACAGATGGAGCTGTAAGAATGCAACAATGAAAATTTTGAGGCAGTTCAACTGAAAAAAAAATATCAGCTGAAAAAGATAGGCAGGAGAGATGTACTTTACCCTTGGTTTTACCAGGTTCATCATTTGCAGACTCTCACCAGAAACAATCAGCAGTTTCCTGTTAACTGTCTAAAGCATGTAGTAGTCAAACGTGTGCAGAATACTAAAAGGCAACAGTGCCAGCTAGCTGCTGTATACTACAAAATTACTTAGCTCATGGAATTGCTCCCACAGAGTAACTTCCAAATTTGGTAGTGGGTGATAAACTGCCACATGGAACCACACAAAGAGACTGAAATGACTCAAGAGAGGAAGGAAACACTTTTTTTTTTTAAATAAAGTCTGAAATTTCCTAATCTTCAACTGTGTGCCAAGCCCAATGACGTTTCTTACAATGTTCATCATCTGCCTTAAGTCCAGCTATGCTTTCCTCTGTGCTAAAATGGTCAGAAGATAAACTTTTTTCGTTAGTTTAACAAGTACTAAGATTTAGTATAAATTTTAGGCAGGAAATTTTCTGATCTGGGAATGTTACCAGAAGTTATTTTGGTCAAAGTAACTGTTGAATAGTTTCACAGTACAAGTTACAAAAAAGTGTGTGCAGTTTTACTCAGTGAGAAGTCAACATTTGCAGGGAAAAAAGTAGTATTAGGGGAAGAAAACTGAGTAAAATAAGCCATTTTCATCAAAAAGACAGGTCTTTAACAGCTCTTGAAAAATAATTATATTGAAATTAAAGCACAAGGTGACTGAGAATCAATTAAATAAAGATCATGAATAAATCACAAGAAATGAAAAGTAACTTTGATGTTTCACACTGATGTTCACAAAAAACCTCAATGGTTTTAAAATCTTGTAGGAAACAAAGGGCTTACCTTAACCTCTTCAAAAACAGATGCCTGCTCCTGGCTATTTAGTGTTGTTAGATGCTTTTGTAGTTCTAGTTTAGTCTTAGAAGGGTGCAACCCTACCAGGAAGAACAAAAAAAAAAAAAAGAACAAATCACATGGTCAAATTTGTCAGAATTAATCAAACACATAAATATACACACAATTTCAGCCAAAGCTCGTCAGTTGTTTGAGCTGACCCATTGCATTGATTTCGTAACAGGACATTAGAAAGAACTCCAGGTTAATTTAAAGCTACTACTGAACTCGTGTTTAAAATGAGGGACATGAACTCTGCAACGAGGAGATTTATTGAGCACAGACCAGGATTATACTCTTAGCTGAAGATTCCATTATCACACAAGATAAAATAAACCCACAATCTACTGCATTTTAGCAGACTGCTTTGTTGGTGTTTTATGCAATACTGCTTGGATTTTGCTTATGGTATGAATATGATTTTAATTTCATTTGTATGACTTGGCCTCTTCTAAAACCAGTAAATTTAATTCCATCAGTGAAGTTTTTGCTTTGTCTCTTGCCTTTAGACTGACAGTCTAAAGCAGACTACCCTCTCATTCAGATTATTTCTTTCTGCTCTCATCCTGGATTAAATTCCTTTACTCTATTTCCTGTGGAAAACCAGCAAACTATCAACAGTATTTTGTACTTCAGCTTCTGGTCATGGCGTTTCTCCTTCAGAAGCAGACAGTATGATTAACCAGATGGCACGATTACAGGCATTAAGAATCATGTGCCTTTAAGAAATTTCTCAAAAATCATAGCTAGCTGAAGACCAAAACAGAGTGAAAAGTAGTTTTGGAAGTTCTCCAGTTTCATCAAATTAATACTAGATAGGGGTTTAGTCCAACAAGCTACTGTCACGTGATCTGACAAGCTGCCGTTGCCCTTTATTCATCCCAGACATCGCTTAAATGAACAAAACCCAACTGTGAAATTTGCTGAAACGCGAAGAGGTTGGTTTTTTTCTTGAACTTGTTTTCTGGCCAACAACTACAATTCTAACTGCTGCACTTTCACGAAGGAGCACAGATCAACACAAACATGTATATTAAAAGCTCAGTTTGGCTCATGTGTACTGGTAGTGTAACGCCAGTATCTAAGTGTATTCAACAGGACAGCAGTTCATAGCCATTGCAGCATATGTTCTTGAGAGGTTCCCTATCAACAATCCTCTGGTACATATACAGCTACTGAAGCCAACTTTTGTTAGAAAATTCTTATCACCTTACAGATAACTTTGCACTGCAGTCCTCTAAATAAAACCCTTTCAGCCCTCCATCCCAAGTCCCAAGCTCTTTTTAAACAATCATTCCCTTAGAGTTTTACACGTAAGATTGTCCCCCAGTAAAACTGTCAGAGAAAATATTAAAGCAGAAAGTTCTTTAAACCTCACCTTCTATCTTTTCACAGAGTTTATGCAAGCTTTGCATAGGACACCCTTCACAGAGCTGGGGTTGTGCCTTGGAAGTTTGTTGCACAGCAGCTACGGTGAAAGCCTGTTTCAATGTCATCATGATTTCATCCACCTGAAAAAGAATACAGAGCAAAAGAACAAAATTTCACTTCTCCCCTGAGCTTCTGTTTTCTTTAACATAAAACACACCAGTCCTTCAGAATGATACTGCTCGTTGTTTGGGAATGTGCTTTTGAATCACAAAATGAATCATAAGAAAAGCTATTCCTGTGCCCTTTCTGTGCAGAAGCACACAAGCAAGACAAAACTCACTGTGAAGTCATATCTATTCCAGGCCACCCTATTTTATTACTGTGGTAATAAAAGATACTACCTCTATCTAGAAACCTCTTCTTGTCTGCGATAAAGAAAAAACCCAAACACTGACTTACTGCACTTGTGATGCTCTGGCCTGACCTAGAGCACAGTAGTATAGCCCCGATTTTCTTAGCAAGTATAGTATGACTCTTCCAAAAAAAGAGAGTCCTACAGTCTAACTTAGTTTGTGCAATGAAAGGAAGTTTTACTGGATTTTTAAGGGGGATTTTAACTTCTGCTTTCAAAACAATTTAAAAATTCCTTTGCAGATTGCTATGCTAGTTAGATTTTTGAAACTGTATTTCTGAATGGAGCAGCACTGGAAGACATTCAGCAAAGTACAGAGCATGGAGCGATAGAAGACTTTTAAGGCCTAATAATCCATTAGGCTTTTCTTTTCTGTCACTTACCAGTGCTTCATCCGTACACTGGAACACATAGCAAACAAAGTGGAAGCCGCCGTTTTCTGAAGATTCTCTGCAGATGAACCCAAAGTGATCCACGTGTCTAATTCCCTAGCACAAGAACAGTAAAGAAGCAGTTGTATTTACTTTTAACATTTTGTACCTGCAGTTTTACAGTAACGAAAGCATGAAAGTGCCAACAGCATTACACATAGGTCACGCATCTCTGTTCAGCTACATTAAAGTCAACTGGCCATCAAAGATCCATTCTGTTATAGAACCTATTACTTCATGAATCTTAAATTTCACTTAAGGCAGAGGTGGTTTGTTGGGTTTGTGGTAGTTTTTGTTTGGTTTTTTTAATGACTAAATTTTAATAGATCCACTGGAACACACTTACAGGAATGAAGAAATAGTACTCAAGATGTATTTTGCTCAATATTGGAAACAGCAGGGGAAAAAGCAAAAAGCTCACTGTTTTTCTTCTCTTTTGCCGAAGCAATCAACAACTGCTTTACATGTGTAAAAGTAAATCAAAGCAACAGTGAAAAATGGATAAACAATTTTTTTTTTTCATCTGAAGAAAAGCTTGACTACTTAAAAAATAAAAATGGTTAAGCATATTACTTAAAGATCACTTAGGGAAGCATTCATTTCTCCTAAAAGGCATACAAATTAAGGTACATTCTACTTGGAACAGTAGATAAACATCACATCCTGGTAAAATGCTAAGAAGGTTTTTCATTTGCTGGGAACTTTTTTCTTTTATGAAAAGAATTTCAGATGAGTAGAGTTAGGTGATCCCAGTGCACATCTCAGTGTATCATTCTTGGGTTAAAAAAAAGGCCCCAAACTTATGATGATGAATTACATGCACAGTGGTAGAGCCTGTTTATAGAAATTCAATTACACTCAGCACCATTTTACTACCTTCTAGCTGTCATGGCACAACAAAGTTGTGCAAAGAGAGGCAATAAACTGTTGTATCAAAAATCATAATGATGAATCACAGTAAATCAGATATTTTAGTGAAATTTTAACAATCTGAAGATGTCAAGCAGGATTTTTGTGGGGTTTTTGGTTGTTTTGGTAGTTTTTTTGCTTTTCCTTGTTAACACAGGGGGAAAAAAAAAATCACTAAATATTCTCTTTGTCCTTTTATCATGAAAAAAATATTACAAAAAGAAACCATTTAAAAAGCATAAAAAGTGAGTATTTTATAAAACAGAATGGCCAGGTGTCCCAAGAAAGAACATATTATAGCATCAGATATCTTTAAGTAATCCAAACAATGCTCTTTTACCATCTGAAATACTAACAATAAACCTTCACAGCATGCCAGCTGAATGAAGGACAATAATTTAATGTACATGGAGATACCTTGTCTGTTGGAGTATGACAGTTACACATAGATAACAAAAGCTTTATTACACAAACATCAGGCACTAATATGCCCTGAGAACAGAAAGATCAGAAGGACACTCAAATGACGTAAAGCCTGCAGCTTCTCCAACTTCAGCTCCATTGGATGTCCAGGCTGAGCATTTTAGGAGGTAGCTATGCGAGAGCCAGGGCAGGCTGATGCAGCCCGCAGACTCTCTCCCTCCTTATCCACATCACAGGTGAGCCCCCTCTCTAACATCCCCAGCCTGTGTTTCTTCTGCTGAAAGCCCATTTCTTCTGCTGAAAACTCAACTATGACGGTGGAGGGAGACCAGCTGGGATCATGGCCCTGCCCACAAAACTGTGAGGTACCAGGAACTGGTAAACACTCTTAGATGTTTCAGGTTAGCTGTTCGGATACTGCCCCAGGACCACATACTTCTTTCTGCCATTGTAGCATCCGACTGATGGATTGGGGCCTCTGGAAATTAAGTACTGATTCTAATCTCCCTTGTAATTTAACTCTGGTGCTTTCAAGAGAGGTTTATTAAAGTTCTTGTATGATCAAGATGAGTCCATACGATCGTTCCGTCAAGTCTGCCAAAATGTGCATGCTTGGGGGGAAAAGCCCTCTGTACCCCAGTATTTGCCCAGCAACACATTCTTCAGACAGGAGGGGAGAATTCAATTAGACTCTCACTTCTGCTCTGAGGAGCACAACCGTCTGCTGACCTTCAGGGCAACTCACAAAGTCTACCCAACTAGCTCCTGCCTAAGGAGATGGCCTAAGTGAACATGGGGAGAGAGAATTTTTTGTGATCCAGGAGTTCCCTTCAAAGCTCTTGATCTAAAATCATACAAACTACTTAGGTTTGCCATGACATTTTCAGAATGGGTATGTTTAGTGATAAAAGCTATCCTCACCACATTAAAAAACAAAGTCATTTATGGAGGGGAGAGGATCAAAAAAGCTAAAAGCAAAACAACAACAAATCTTATTCCCTCTATTTAAAAATGGGTAAATAAATCTATTGGAAAAAAATAGTAGTTCTGCCCCATTAAGGCCAAAGCCTGTGATACATAGTATAGGTCTACTCAGTGTAAGTAAGCCAAAAGGAAAACAGTTCCTAGTGCAAGAAAGTGGCAAAATTCACAACCTGGTATAGTAAGTAGACCTTATTCCTACCCAAGCCTCACAGTACAAAGAGGCATTGCACTGGGTTAGTTCAAGGTGCATTTTCAGTTAAACTTGCAGGAACAGCCATTCCTCAACGAACATAGGGTTATTTACATAATTATAGTTCAGGTTAATTTCTCAGAGGTTTAAGCTAAAATGATCTATAACTGGTTTTAAAGGAATTAAGTGTTCTCTAAGGACTCTATCCTAGTTTAATGAATTAAATTCAACTTCCCCATTCACTTAAACTGAATCAAATCTGGTACACAGGCAAACTAAATCCAAATAACACCCCTGCAGGACAGGAAATGGCTAGGGAAAGACAAATCCCTGCATCATGACACTGGTTAGTTAACAAAGGCAACTAGTCTATGAAGTGTCTTTACGAATAGCAGTTTCAGCCTGCAGGTTGATATTTGAGCAACACTCAAAGGCATGTCCCCTGCTCCTGTACAGCAGCTCGTACAGGAGTGCTGCAATTGCCCCAGCTGTCCCACGTCCTTGATGTGACAGTGACTGTTCTGCCCTCGCAGCGCTGAGCCGCCGCAGTAGCTGAGTGTGAATCACGCCCACGTAACCTGCACAGTGCTTCATCCTCATGTGTGTAAGTTGCACCTCTTTCAAAACATCACTGCTCAAAGTTAGGTCATTAGATAACGTTGTACCCTCACATAACCCATGCAAAATCAAAGTCAGAACCACAAAAGTGAGAGGCAGAAGGACAAGGAAGCAAACTCTGTGGCATAAGAAACTAGGATTGATAGTGCATGAGGAGGTTCTAAAACATTCTTGCCCACAGTGCATCACACACACTGCCTCTGCATGGCAGTTGGTTGTCTTCTTTGACACATTACACTCCTAGGAAAAAAAAAAGTACTCTTGAAGTATTTTTTAGAGAACTCACGTATTTTTATCTCCTTTCATTATCACTTCTTGAAAAATACGGCTCAGAGAATCCCAGATTCGCACAACTCTGAATCATGCCCACTGAAATCTCAAACCAGAGCTGACCAGGGTGTTCCTTCTACCTCATATTATTCATCCACTGCACACAGAAGTCTTTATCTCAGAAATTATAATGCAAAGCATGCGAAAAGAATGACGGTTTTACAAAACTAACAATTAACTAGCAACTTGTCAACAGCAATTACTGAAACTGCTGGGGTGAGAATCCATTTGAAATGCTAGGAGAGAGGTACAGGAGCAGTCACAAGTAGAGAATATTTAAATTAAAAAAAAAAGAGAGAAGGAATGCACTGCTATCTTACCTGAGAACAAAAGGATATTTCTTTAAAGCTTTTTTCAATTGCTACTTTTTTCGTGTCAGGACTGATAAGGTAAACTTCAGACTGGCCAATCTAAAAAGAGCAAAACAAATAGCAAGATGATAACAAGTAACATTGCACTTCCATGTTTCCTGGACACAGATCTCAAATTTTTTTTCTACCTGTATTTTTACACCAATTACTGTATTATTACCAGAGAAAGAGAGGGTACTGAAACAACATTGATTTGGCATTCAGAGTTCTGCACATTACTGCACTGAGATTTAGTTTCATATTTCAGACAAGAGACTGAGAACAGTGTTTAATTAGATGAGAGTAATATTATAACACAAGTAACTTACTTTGCACTGAGAAAATACAGTGACACTCCCTTTCCTTATTTTCTACAGGCTTGGAATATGCCACATTCACAAAAGCTACTTACTTAAATTGCCCTAAAATTTAAATCCAACTGTGTGCCTCTACCTCTATTCCACCTAATTATTTTTCAGGGTTTTATTTAAGACAAACAGCATTTAATTTAAAGATTTTAACTCCAACTAGAAAAATGAGCTTACTGGAGTGTATTTCCTAACGTAATTTAATCTGTAGGCCATTTATAGAGCATTGACCCAAAACTTAATGCTAACTTTGGATGGGCAAAGGGCAATTTTAAGGTGAAACTTGTTTTCACTTCTTTCACCTTCCAGCAATATCTTTTTAACAGATAAAATTTAAACTCCTCATAGTTTCTACCACATCATAAAGTCTGCTATGAAATGAGATGACAGGTCTCCTATGAGATTTTAGGTAAGATGAGTGGAATTTGGATTCATTCATGAGCATGACTTAGACAAACCTGCTGAAGCTTCAACCACTACCAAATCCCCAAAAATTCACATAAGAACACCAGCAGCACCAATATACCTGTAATTTCTTAAGGAAGGGGAAAGGGGGAAATCCTATGTGTAAATGGATCAAGTAAGATGTACAACCTCTGCATGTCTAAAAATAGACCTGTGCATTCACCTTCCACCTCAACCACACACTGATTTTCCTCAACTCCCTGCTGGTTTCCTTGTATTGGTATTCTGCCACAAGCTGCGAGCTTGCGGATACAGGAGGCACAAACCACAGTTACTTCACTTCCCTATATTCAGCTGAATTTAGACCAGCTGAATGGCAAAAGAATATAACTATGCATACTAAAAAGTATTTTTCCAGGCAAAAAGCAACACAAGATAAAAGTCAGATCAGCAGAGCCCCACAATTTGGAAATGAGCCTGTCAGCAGGTGACCAGCATTATATTCAACCTGAAGCTGTATGTGTCTGAGAACTGTTGCATCTACTTCATATAAACTAAAAATCCACCCACTGGAGTAAGAGCATCTGGACCTAAGCAGCCCATCTATAATCTTGCTATCACTAAAATATGTGCCATGAATCAATAATAGTCAGGATTTGTTTAAAAACTAGTCATTGTTATAAAGGGTGTCTATATTTTCTGTGGGAAATACATTCTCAGGGGAAGAAATATGGAACTGTTTTTACTGAAACACAAAAATTCTGTCCACTTTCTTCCACTTCCCTCTCTGATGCCAGCCTGCCACAATTAACAGAACTTTTAAATCAGGTAGAGCTAACTACACTTCTTTTTGTGTGTTACTTTTTACAGACACAACACTGTGGCAATCCTTCTTAAAGCAGCACTTCTTTTCCTCCCCTCCAGAATACCTGCTGTAACTGCACCCACTCTACTCAGTTACCATCCTTAAAAACTCTCAGTCCTAACAGCAGCTGACAGATCCAAGATGACCTTGTTGGAACAAGTCCAGAAGAGGCCACAAAGATGACCAGAGGGCTGGAGCCCCTCTGCTGTGGGGACCGGCTGAGAGAGTTGGGCTTGTTCAGCCTGGAGAAGAGAAGGCTGGTCTAGTGGAGGGTGTCCCTGCCCATGGCAGGGGGGTTGGAACTAGATGGTCTTTAAGGTCCCTTCCAACCCAAACCATTCTGTGGTTCTATGACCTTATGACAGCCAGCTGTCACAGTATCAGCTCCAGGTTTGCAATATGTTCATAACATATATGAAATTTGTTATATAACTTATCCAACATGAGGATTATAAGAGGAACAAATAACACATTCCCTACTTGCTTCTTAGGTCTTGAAAAATACTTCTGCTGCTCACCTATTGAGGCAAAGGCATTGCTACCCACATAGGAGAACAGGAGTGGAAGCAGGTGTGGAGGCCTAGGAAGTTACTACACTGCTCCACTCCATCATTACAGAGACACATGTTGGCAACAGATACACCGTGAATTATGCTGCTTATCATGGGACAAAGTCTACTAACCCCCAGTCATGGTTTGGTCCTCCTGCTCTAGTCAGAGGTAGCTCATTCACCTGGAAATTTACTTCTGCTGTTACTAGTTAGTATAATTGTAGGTACAATTTTGCAATTGTATAACTGCTTACTAACTCACTGTAGCTTTCCCAAAGCTGTCTTTAGAAGTCCAATGTTTTAGGTAGTGTTGTTTTAAACTATTTAATATAAACGTTTTTGATTACGTAAAACAATTTACACTGACTGGTAATGCATTCTAGAGAAACAGGCGAGTTTAAATTAAGCTCTGTTAAACAAGTAACAGCCATCTGTCAGAACATGTGCTTTGGTGTTTGCTACTCCAACCTCCAAGATGTGAAAACGCCACCAAGAGCTGTAAATCTTGCTTTACCGTAAACAACATCGTCCGGTTTTCTGCCATGTCTGTTGGCTGCACAACACTGTGTCCATAGATAAGTTGACTTTTTAGGTTCAGTGAAATTGCATCTTCCTCAAAAGACCTGATAAAGCTGTTACTCCTGTGGTTTCCCTCTTGCAAATCCTTCTTAAAAGCAAAGGAACGAAGGCCAGGCTGGGAAAAGGATTTTCTAATTGGCCTTTTCTCCTCCTCTTCACCGACCAGGGGCTGGAAGACAGATCGAAATTTGTTGCCAAAAGAGAAGCCTCCGAAGTTATTGGCAGTTTCATGTTGTTGGGACAATGTGTTGAAATCTGATTTTTTTGTACAACTTGCATGATTAAATTTCTCAATGCATTCATCTATGAGTGCTGGAGGTGCGTTTTTGTGCGCTACTGTCACCCGTCCACAGAACAGCACCTCAAACTTCTTGGCAAAAGGGTCTTCAACGTCAGAGAGATTGTTCTGAAATTCTTCTTGACGAGCAATTTTTCCAGCTTGTCGAATAGAGCTTATAATCTCAGGCACCTACAGGAGGGGAAAAAAAAATACACAACATTAACATCTAATGCTCTGTGACAAACAAGTTGCAACACCAAGAGGTGCTTCCTTCTGTTATTTTTCTGGAATGGTTAGTTTGGTTTTGTTTTCTGAAAGATCAGTTGAAATGATCTTGTATTTGTCCAACAGACACATTATAAAAGTTAAACACTGACTAGATTAATTGCTCATTTGTATCCCTGCCAGGAGTTCACCATCATCAACACTTTGTCAGAAGCGCTTTGTCTCTTGCAATGCTGTGTGTTTTCAGGAAAGCTTACGCACCTGAAGGAATCAGTAGAACGTGACAGATTCAAACTCGAAATGAAAGATAAAATTATGGTTTGTGAAGTAAGAGAAGCCACAGACTAATTAATCAAGAAAGTTATTTAATCTCTGTTATCTTTCACTCCCTTCTCTTATTCAAGCATTCATGTCGTAGATTAACGAGTCTCCTGCAAAATTACTTTCACATTCACAACAGCATATTACAATGTTATATGGTAGTTTGGCGTTTGGGTTTTTTTTTAATCGTAAGTAGATGTGTTTTTTAAAGAAACCTATTCATTATTTTAGTTGTTCATCTGTATTCTACTATCCTAGATGACACTGTCTAACAATACTACTTCCACGTACAGAATCACTTGCAGGGCATCTGTGTGAGAGAGCAGTTTGCTACAGCCCCTAGATGTTGTAATTATAAACAAAACCCAAACTGCCTAGTGATCGGTCACCGTTTCTGATACATTTGCAAGATAGGAACATGCATATGCGATCTGCTAAGCTGCCTCGAGGCCAATGCTTGGTTACATCCCACTGCTTTGACTGGTCTAGGAGATTAAGGTTCTCCTGCAGCATGTGCTGCTGCCATAACAACAAATGCAGGGCCACCATCTATGATTACAACAGATACTTCTGACAACTTTTTAATTCCCCCAAATTACTTTGAGAAAAATCCATGCTAAGTGTGCCAGTTTCCTGACAAAATAAATTTCCTCTGTCAAGCATCGATCGGAGCTTGCTTACTTACAAGTATCAGGTTGCAGACAGTACAGAACAAGTCTGGGAGCAGCAGACAAACAGCAAGCGTCCCAAAGAATCATCTCCACTATGAGAAAAGGCATCCCTATACCCAAAGAATGCTTTGGAGACATGACCTCTGTCTTTTTCAGACATTTCTATGGTTATCTAACCCTTAAGCATAACACAATAATAGAGATAAACCAACAGGAAATAGCAAAGGATTTTGAGGGCAAAAAAGGCCAAACAGTAAAAACTGAATTTCACTATTCTGGGTGCTCATGAAGGTCTCAGTAGGATTCTTTTAGAGACAAGAAAACAGAGATATATAGATATGGATAGATAGATAGATAACACACACATATAGCTAGTGGATTTAAGACAGTAAGTAACAGATTACAACATAAATAAGATGAGTCAGGAAGCATTACTTCACCCTCGAGTGCAAGGCATGAGTCACCAGCTAATCACCCAGCCAAGACAATGGTGGAGAAGTAAGAAAAGCAGGGTCATGACTTCAGAAGTCTGTCCTCAGCTATGTCACAGACCAACCGGAAAGCCTTGGGCTCCGGCAGCATTGTGCCTAACTTTTTAATCATATACCCAAAGAACATAAGGGTATAATGAATTTCTATTACCTCAAATGATATGGACTTGCTCCACAGTGGCTCAAGGCTCACCTCAGTTTTATTTACTTAATGGTCCTTCAAAGAATAAATTTTTAGTCACACATCAGGACAACAGTGAAATACAAAACTTTATTCTACCCGTATTTCAAGCTGCAACTGCTTCAGTATTTTCCCATAAACACATTTTGCTCTTGTGGGAGTGTCTGGACTCACCAGCTATAGGCAATTTTACATCTGAGTTGCCCAGAATACATGCAGAGACCTGCCATCCCATCTCTGCTTTTACTGAGGCTGCAGAGGTGACAGCGAAGGAATGAGGTTATTTCCTGGAAAACGCTCATATCATCAAAGCCAGAAGCGCCAACCCGCACCCAAGCAACGTGTCACCATCTCAGTCAGGGTTAAGGGTCCCCAGCACCACCCTGCTGACAATTGTAAGGAGAGTTTACAGCAGTGCAGGCGCTGCAAGGGCTATAGCTGAGCTAAAGCCCAGACAGGGCAATTGGGATCCATCACAGATGTGCAGTTACGGAATCTGATTCCTTCAATGTTTTTTGTTGTCAAGCACCTTGGAAATGACAAAATTGCTCTTCAGCAGTGGCTGGACTGTACATACAGACAGTAGTTACAGAGAGACATTCCTACATCTCATGGAATGACTTTGCAATAGTTAATAAACTTCATGTTTGAGGAGACCTAGCAGGCCTGTCGATGAAAACCAAGGGGAGCATTTATTTATTTATTTTCACACATGCTAATGCTTATGTCATTTGTAAGTAACAGCTGGCTTCCATGCTATACTTACTGAAAAACAGAGTCCTCTGTTCCTACTTATTAACCTAAAAAAATGAGAGCCTGGTAATATAATTTTATTACTTCTGATAAGACAATTCATGCAGTATTGCTCTAGCAGAAGCAACAAATCACCACCTCAGTCTCCTCGTGACTCTTACATATGCAAAACATTAATCTCTCTTCATTAGTAAAAGAGAAGATGCCATGACGAATGAGGGAAAACCTTAAAATATGTATTTCCCTGGAACTGTTCCTGGCCTGATCAAGAATAGTGCTCCTGTCATCCACCTGTACCATGCCAGGCCTTTTATGCAAGTATTTAGAAATGAAGAATGCACACATTCCTGTATCCTCTGATCCTGGCTCCCTCAGCATACAGACCTGGGTGCTGAGTACACAAAGAACAGTAAACATTAGTTAAAAAAAGCAAAAAATCTGTGCAATGTAAATAAACAAATAATTATTTCAAATTATTAAAATAAACAATGCAGGCTCTATCCTGGCAAATGTTTATTAACCACAGTTGGAATTTTTCCAGATTAAGAAGCATGCCACTGGGCAAACCATAACCACATCTCTTGCAAACCTCCAGCAATTAATTAAGACATAAATTGAGTCAGGTTTTACGGCTCTTCAATTTGTATCAAAAAGCAGCAAGGATCAAGTTGCTGCTGAATTAAGTTAATGTTACTTGGAATATTTCAAAGGCTGTGAGGTTCCTTCTGAACTTAAGAAGTCTTTGTTACTGTAAGGGTGGCCACATGCTAGCACAGGTTGCCCAGAGCCTCCCTCCACCCTTGTAGATAGGCAAACTGACTGGACATGGCCCTGAGCAACCAGCTCTAGGTGACCCTGCCTTGAGCAGAGGCCCCATCCTCTCTCGGCCTGGTGACTTCGATATGTCTCCTGTACAGGCCCGCAGACAATTGTGTCAGCTACTCTGAACTTGCTGAGGCAGCGAGGGAGGACTGCTGCACACATGTATGATTTCTTCCTGCCGCACAAACTCTCTTTCCTAGGATACTTCTATTCTTAAGTGTTTTCTGGCCTGTTTCTCAGTATAAATATGTAATTAGTGGATAAGGATTATTTCTGTAAACAGAAAAACAACTGCTGATGACCTAAAATTATTTCCCCTAAACCCACAAAACTAAGTATAGAACAACAGTGTAAGCAAGGATGAAACTTTACCAAACACAGAAGATTACCTTCTCATCACTCACTCTGGGCCAAACAGGACTGGTGAACAGAAGGCCCATGTGAAATGTATTAGGAAAAGGTTTTGCATCTAGAGTACCTGAATTAGACACAGAAAATGATGTGTCTATAGCCATGAAAGCTAACACTGGACTGTTGTGATTTTTTTTTTTTAATTATGCCATGTTATTTCTGCTATGATGAGAATGTTTATTTTGCAGATAAAGCAGGGAATTGAAATGCTGAGTATTCTTGTGACTTGACCCTTGGGTAATCAAGCAAAACACAAACCAACACCTAGAACTTCCTAAGGCATATTATTCTGTTACTAGACAGCTACAGCTTCTACACCATGCACCAAATCACAAGGCAGCAGTAATTTTTAAGCATCCACAGGTTTGCTGCATCTGAAGAACAAGGAATAGCTCTTTCCCTTCACAAAACCTGCAGGTATATTTTTTCCCCAAGCAAGAAGTCACCCTGTAAATGTACATATAAGCATTCAGTAAGATGTCAACATCTTTAGCCTGTCAGTGGATTTGAGACAGAGTGAGAAACTAGTGAAAAAAGCCCAGCAACAGCTGAATGGAACAGCTGCCTTTTAGCAAACACAGTTAAACTGAAAAAAGATTCCCTGTTTCTTTAATACACAGTAGGTGGGAAAGAAAAGCTTGCCACAGAAAAAGAACTGTTAACACTGGAAAAGGACTAGGAAAAATAAGTGGGGTGATTTATGATTTTAGATACTACGCAGTGTTTGTAACTACAGTATAAACCTACCACTCTGTTCATAAGGCTTCAGGTCAGCGAAGGGCTCAAGCACAACAGGCTTAACTATTTCAAGGGAGTAGGCGGGTTTGTTTAAAATAAAGACAGACCTGTGTTATCAGGAAGTGGTCTTACACAACAGGCTCCATAAATTCTTGGGGACTGAAAACCAACCCGGTAAGATCTTAAGTTGAACCTCAGACGGTCTCACACCATCCCAGCTGTAACAGAGAATGCTCCTGACACAAGTAGGTGTTTTGATTAAGTGAGCATTGCCTGCCTACTCAAGTATGAGAGGACCTCTGAATTATTTTTAAGTGTTTTCACTTGCCTTTTTTCCTGACCATAGGAGGCTCAATAAAATATGTCAAGAAGTCTAACATACTGTTTCCTGCTAATACTTTTCCTTCTCTGTTTTACCAGACTGTGCTGATACAGGAAAAACAGTCCACAGCCATGCATCTTGGGAGAAGCCAGCTATTATATCAGGACAGAGAGCAGTATTTTTGTCACCCCTGAGGTACTGATAATCACAGAATACTTTGAAAAAGTAGCAGAACAGAAAAAAGGAAAATTATTTCTGAGACATACACAACATATACAAAAAAGTGATCCAGCAAAGTATGTATTTTTAAAGGATCACATCAAATCTTTGATTTCAGTAGTTTGATATGTACTGAAAAGCAGTTGGCCTGGTTTTGGCACACGTCTAACAAAACAGCTGTGCAGTAATAAAACAGAGATCAAGGCTTCCTGTCCTTATCAACCCCTTAGACACACACTGGTGGTCAATTAACTTTTTGGAACACATTTTTCCACTAAATGGATTTAAAGTTTGGCATTTTTGGATCTAAAGCATTTAAATTTATAGATTTCACTGGGATTTTTTTTTTTTAATTGAGATATCGCACAACTCCTCCCTTCAGAATCACACAATAATTTAATTTGGAAGCAACCCCTGACAGCGCAACACACACACACACACACCCCATAAAGCAAAGCTAACTTTCGAGTTAGATCCAACTTCAAACTTAAATGAGATGCTGGGGGTCACATCCAGCCGAGTTCCAAGTAACCCCAATGACAGGGACCCTACCACATCCTCTTCCCAACAGGAAAAAGAGAGGCACGACACAATCACCTGAGATTTCTAATGAAGCGTCTTGCCCATTACCAAAGAACAGACCCAAAACTTGTAGCACAAAACCACAGTCTTCTGTCTCTCACTGAGGTAAAAGAAGTTTTAAAAGTGACAGAATTTTCTTATTCCTTGGCATTAGTAGAAATTAAAGGTAGAAAAGAGTAACAAACTTCAAGTTAATTTCCATTTCAGTGAAAGACCTTTTATATTCAGGTCTCATCTCTAGTGTCTTCACAGGGTTTTTTCTTCTATTATCTTGCTTGGAGTCTGCTCTACAGTCTCCTACACCTCGCTGACTTTTTCCAGTCACCAACTTCAATACTTGCTTTCCAAATTTTCACCCCTTGGCTCCTAATCAACAGTTCTATGTAGTACTTTCATAATTAGCTTTCTTCCTTTGCTATTTGTTGACTTTTATTCCTCTCACAAAGCCACTTTCAAACCCAGATTTAATTCGGAAAGAGATGCAGAAAGTTTATAGGTCGAATCCAGGGGCTGGAGGAACATCTGTTGCAAGCTCCCACCAGTTTTTCTGTCCATAATGAATGCACCACGTGTAGAGGCAAAGTGAGATTCTCACCAACAGCTCCTCAAGTACTTAAGATCAGCGGGCGCACAGTTAGTTCACCTTTGCTCCATGACTTCACACCGCAAGGCATATGATCCAAGACTTTGCTGCTGTATCCTCACTGCTCCTAAAACAATGATGAACTGTGCCACTCTCCACAACTTCATCTCTGTGTTGGTCCAGCTCATTTCTCCCTGTGGTACCTAAAATGCATTCCATGTCCCATTTAAGCAGAGAGCTTGTGGGTATCTTTTGAAAAAGGAGAACAGGTCAGAGCACAAGCAGAGGGCTAGTAGGGTAGCCAGGCTAGCCGCCAGCGGGGCTAACCACACCACAGGCGTGCTGCTTGGGAAGGACTCTGAAACCAGACCTGCAAAGGCAAGACAGAGACGTCGTTTCAACCTTGATAAGAGAAAGCGCGGTGGCTGAATAATATCCCCATGGATCTATGAAAGGAAAAGTGATCGTACATGTGTCTACCTGCAGTTTGCCTAGTTAGGTTTGAATGGGCATTATACAGAGAATGGGATGAAGACTCAAATTCTGCAAGGATGTAAGAAGCTGATGAACAAGAGTACACAAAAATTTGAGGGATAGTCTGTGTGGGGCTGAAGATAGTCATCTGTTTAAATCCAGTTCTTTTTGACTTGGAGCATGGTGCGTGACACCAGTGTCATCTGAGATGACTCTGACACAGTAAGCACTGAGAGTGGAGCTCCACATAGCCCACACATACTCCTCCAGTTCCCATGTTATCATAAAGCCATAAAGGCACCTAGAATTCCCACGTTCACCAAGTGCTGCCTCCAGAAGATGGTCAAGTATTGCAGACTGATGCCATGGGTACTGCAGGCCACTTTCACAGTATCACATTCCTTTTAATATTACCGACAAATCTCAGCTCGAGAACCTTACTCAAGACTCCTCAGCTAGAGGGAAAAGGTTACACTTTTTGCAGAGTCATGCGAGTTGGAGAGCCCTCCATGCAATTTAGAGGCACAAAAAGGTTTTCTTTCCTTTCTGAAAAAACAATATTTGTAGAATCTATTTACAGATTATTGTAAACAAGCTCAGAAATAGAACATAATCGTACTCTGTGTTCTAGTGAAGTTGGACTGCTCTGTTTTGTGGTGGTGCTTCCTCCCCAAGCGAGATGCATCACGTTGCTGATACACTTTAAGGTTTTCTTTCACATGCTCTCAAGACATACCTTACCTGAAGCTGAAAATACAACAAAACCTGGCTACTCTCCATAAATAAACCGCTATGTCGCAGATTACTGCATACTTCTGGATCCCTACCCATGAAAATGCATGATCCAAAACCAAACTGCAGCTGATGGAAGGCCTCTGTGGGCTTTTAGCGCAGCTCTGAATGCACTGGCACCTGACTGGCTCTGAAGGGGTACTCCTACAAAACCTACTTTTGGGAAGCCTATCAGTGTACTCTGCTCTATACCTGGAGGGCTTATCATATGGTGTTCATCGATTCATTTTTCCCTAGCCCTCTTCTGTCCTAGCAATACAAGCCAGTTCTTTTCATCTTGTACTGCTTTGTCAGCTCCTCCATTCAGTACATTAAATTTTTAAGCAACAAATGTGAAATAAAGCAAGTCAACAGATATTTCAGGAGCACATCAACATCTTCTTAGGGTTATCTTCTCCATCTCTGGTTTCAAAGTTTTCACACAGTTTCACAAATGAAAACAACACTTGAAGACACAACAGTGGTTGCTGGTCATATCGTAAGGATTCCTGGCCAAGTTGGAAGCTAGGGGTGGGAAACAGGAGGAATCCTATTCTTAGATAGTTATTAATGGAAAAATGGGATTAAACCATGACAGACAGAGATGGTATTTGAAAGCTTTCAGGACAAGGGGGTTTCTTTTGGGTTTGGGGAACAGGGAAGGGGAGGTTCGTTGTTGCTTTGGTTTTTTTAAACAGAAAGGCAATAAAGGGATTTAAACCAGGAAATAAGTTACTAAGAACATTTGGGGGGGGGGGGAATACTTATCAGATTAAATTCCAATTTTCCAATATAGCAAAATAGCAGGTAGCTAAAGAGTCAGAAGTAAATATAACTTGTCAAGGGACATAAAGCCACAAATTGTTCTGCTCTTTTCAGCAACAGCCAACTCCAAACAAGAGGGGAGAAAAGCTCCAGTTGTGATGTGCGACCCCATTACAACTGAACTAATTTCTGATACAGTCTCCTTAGACAGCTGATCCAAACGTGCGTCAAAACCCCGCTCCCCTCTGTTTCAGAATTTTCACAGGGGGGAAATCATCCTACGAATGCTTTTGACTGAGACGATGCATAAGTTAGCTCTACTTGCAACAGAGTAAAACACCACCTTTCTTGCTCTGACAACACAGTAAGAATTCCTGAAGGAAGGACAGCCCCACAGTCCTCCTTCCTAGAGCGCTGGGCCGGGGAGCAGGGGGGGAAGACAAATGGATAACATTTATCATGTCAAGAATCTCACTCAAACATTACAATCATAAAGGTCCCAAGGGAACCAGAGTGCAGAAGCTGATCAGCTTTTTCCAGAGTTCTGCCTGACTGCTATAAAACACTGGTAAACCGATTTGCTCATGGATAAGCACGTATTTTTGCTGCTTTGTCATGTAGTAGCAGAATTTCAGCTGTCTCCAGTCAACTCCCAGAAGAACAGGATGGGAAAGTAATGGTTAAACATCTCATGAAAACTACCCAGACTTCCACTTAAGAAAAGCAGTTAGAATTTAGTTCACCAGTTTTAAGACTTTTTGGATGTAAAACAAACGGTTACTCATGTCTAGGGGGTTTTTGGTAAGACATGCCTTCTAGTGACGGCTTCTCATCAGAAGGTCTAATGGGATTATTTGAATTTGTTAATTTACATACAGCTATGAAATCCACACCTGTGGTTGATACTAGCTGTATTCATTCTTTTTTCAAAATACATTGTAAACCACCCAAAATAACAATGTATTTATGAAAATCAGCTTCCTTTGAATACAAGGTGTTTGCCCACCTTTGATTCCTACATGGATGGTCACCTTCGCATTAACTACACATTTTGTAATACGGACAAACTTTCAATTAAATTTTAATAGATTTAAAGTTTAATGCTAATGATTTTTACTGGACATTCCTAATGTACAGTGCATTCGATGTAATGGAAGAGAAGGAAAAGCAATACACAGAATACACCTAAGCAGCCCTCAAATTCTAGCAAGACCCTTACGTAATAAGAAGCATGTAAGAAAATTAACAGCCTACAGAATTAGACTGTATTTTGAAATGAACGACGCACAGAAAGCTTACTGACTTCCCACGATTCACTAAGCACTATTTACACTAAAACATTTATCATGTAATGTAAATGAAAACCAGTCAGCTTCTTCGAAAGAAATTTTGTTACAATAGGATAGGTCATACTTTAACTCTCTTGGAAATAGTTGTTACCAAGGACAGTCCAAAACACATTGCTTTCCTAAGGATATTTTGCATTTACTGGAAGCTGTCAATGCGATGTTGCTGGGAACAAACGGAAGATCAAGCTGTTTACTGAAAGATCCTCCCCATTAAGATACAGTCAGATCACATTAGGGAAGTTTGCCAATTTATCCTCTGAAGAGTCAAGGATCATTCTCCTAAAAAGTCAGTCCTTCCATCTCCTGATGATGCTGGATGAATTAGACCCGGCTTCCCTCCTGTTAAAAGACAAAGCTGTCTTGAAATTTTACAGTCGGTGAAAAGTTCAACTTTTCTGTATTCTCTTCTTTCTCTCAGATCCAGCTATCACAAAAATCTTGCAAGAAAAAAAAAAAAAGAGCTTGAAAAAAAGATGCTTTTGTAGAGCATAAATCTTTACATCAGGTGCCTCTAAAGTCACTGTAACAGACCCAATATGTCTGCACTAAGGACATGCTAGAAAAAAAGGAGAAAGGAAAACCAGATGGGATACTAGATACGTGAAAAAGTTATTTAACAATGTATTCAGAGGAAGATGATCAGTGTGGAAAACGTGCCATTCACAGACTGCCAGCAAGACAGTGTTTCACCCCAAATCCAATCATGGATGGTTTGAAAGCATCAGCTGCTGAGCAGGGTTACAGACTAACTATCCTATGTCTGGGTCATCCTGCAGTACCACTTCACTCGTTTGTGCTTTTGATCATCCTAACCGGATCTCATTTCTTCCTTTAAACGTTGGCATCTTAACTGGCTGTCCTCACCTCACTTTAACTGCTACAGGGCAGCCAAACATACACCTTGTGTTGACAGTCAATACTGAATTTGTAAGTCCCAACACAAAACCAAGATGTCACTGCCCTTTACAGACAAAGCTGCACTTCCAGTCCTAAACAGAGGAGCGTTGTCCAAACATAGATAAAAGGTGCCATCAAGACAAATGAAGCTATGGGATCACTCCTGAAAGCTATCCCAGAACCAAGCCAAGCTGCCACTTCAGGACCACCTAAGAACAATAAGCCAGAAGAGAAGTTTTAGCAGTCCCTCAGGATTATGAAAATGCCATGATGGTTCTCCCTGCTGACAAAAATTCTCCCGTTTAAGTCCTGTACCAAATTCACTACAGAGCCACAATGGCAGATCTCTAGACCTGCAGCCTGTGCCAACAACTTTTGGTCATCTCAGTTTGGAACCATTACCTGGCCTATGATCTGAGTGGTGACTGAGTTAACAGTTACCCCTGCTAACTGATCTCAGCAGTGGTTATCTAGCAAAACCTTACTAAAGGTTGTAACTAAAGAGTAACAGCTGAAATTGATCCTTCTGTTCCTTCCCTATTATCATGGTTTAGCTCCGGCCAGCAAAACACCATGAAGATGCTCTCACACACATCCCCCCCCCCCCCCCCCCCAACAGAAGGAAAGAATCGGAGGAAAAAGACAAGGAAAGCTCATAAAATTGAGATAATAACTATTTACTAAGTGAATATATAAAAATACTACTAATAAGTTATTAAAATAATAGCAAATAAAACATGATACAACTGCTCACCACATGCTGACCAACGCACAACCAGGTCCTGAGAATTGAGAGTCAGAGCCCAAAAGCTATCGCAGCAGAGGCCAAGTGAACCCAATCAGCGACAGCACAACCAGCAAAACTAAACAAACCCACCAACTCCCTCATGAACAAGCCAGCACAGGAGGTAGCAAAGCAGCTAACAAAGGAGTTAGCAGAGGCATTAAGGAGAGTTAGAGAGTGTGATGGCCCCCGAGCCCACTCCCTGCTTAGGTACCGAGCATGATGTACTACGTAATGAAATACTCCTTCGGTCAGTTTGGGTCAGCTGTCCGAACTGTGTGTCCCCCCCCTATAGCTTGCAGTGAGAAAGCTGGGAATGCAGCTGCAGTATCAGAAGCTGAGAGAGACCTTGGGTTTGGTACAAGGACTCCCCAGCACCAGCTAAAAAGACCTTTTCAGTACTTTTCTCAGGGTAAATTCAGAAACCCAGCTTCATACCAGCCACTGTAAAGAGAGTTAACTCTTTCCTGACTAAACCCAGCACACCTATTAGCCATACTACAGTATCATCAACAGTTCTCTAAAGCTGCAGTCAGATCATGTACCTGCATCATGGGGTTCAGTTAAATAATAACAACAGTAGCCAAGTCCTACATGATGCCTGACAAGAGTTTGGAAATACTAATGATGCAAACAATGAACAAGAGAAGAAATTCAGGAAACTTCATTAATTTGAGTCACAGTCTCAAAATTTTTCTTATTCCTATACAAAAAACCAATCCAGGGCTGGGGTGGGGGGGTGAAATCACATCGTCAAAAAGACACAGTGCCAGATTAACTGAAAATGGAAGATATTCCCAAGATATTTGCCAAAATTGTCATTATGCTCTTCCATCACTACAGTCAGAGCAAGCTAGCTGTAGCGATGGAAAACAAAAAATTAGAAATCACCAAAAAGATCCAGCCTCGGTGCCTTTCCAGACAACGTGTCTGCATGACAGCACAATGTATGGAGAAGTGTAATCAGTTAATTAAAAAAAAAAAACAAAAAACAAAAAACAAAAAACAACCACGACACCAGTGAGAATGCATACAAAGACTTTCAATATTATATGTTGGCCTATGACCATGAGCATTTCTGGAGCTCCTAACATTTACTTGTATTACCACTTAATAAATACGAGGTTTGAGCCACATCATACTTTATTCGGTCACAAATTGTAACAATACACACCCATGAATTCAGAATCTGGTCTCTTTTCTGGGTTACAAAACTGCTATTTTAAGCCTATCCAGTCTCTTCCAACAGTAAATTTTCCATTATTCCTTACTGTTCTTCCACTCTCCACACAAATTACAGCTGGGTTTCTTTAGGAAATGGTAAATCAGGCAGCTACCAAACACTGAAATGCAGCTAAGCGGGACAGTTCAGGCTGTCACACGGCTTTCAGAGTGACTGAATTCTGACCTTCACAGCATTTCTGAAGTATTCTATATTTAAACACTTACTCGCCATGGATACCCAAAAAAGGGTGGTGAATATCCCACATTTCTAAAACACGGACGTCACAGACTTACAGGACCTCCACGAGAAGCTGGAGGGGGATACAAGGATGATGCTTTATGGGACACACTAACAGAGCAGCTGAAGGAA
This sequence comes from Rhynochetos jubatus, assembly GCA_027574665.1. Lineage (NCBI taxonomy): Eukaryota > Metazoa > Chordata > Aves > Eurypygiformes > Rhynochetidae > Rhynochetos > Rhynochetos jubatus. The sequence continues at coordinate 65,053,003 of CM050651.1, read as the reverse complement.
AGCAGTAAGAAGGGAAGGAAAAAGAGATTTCAAGGAGAAACTCTTTTTAATGTCAACTTCTTTCTCCCCCCGAATTATGTCAGCACTAGGGACTGTTGGTATTTCAGCCATGCCTAATAGACAAGTGGACTGGGCCTTTTCGCATTGCATTTTGAACATATGTGAAAGCATTACTGACTCTGGAAATACCAGACAAAAAATGCTGCCCAAATTACAACTGCCTACAATAAATAACTTTGTATATGATTTGGCACTTTATAAACAAAATACAGCATCAGCTCCATGAACTGTGTTCACATATAAAAACGCTTCTCAAGTTTTCAGAAGTCAGCTCTCGTGACTGTATGTCAAATGGAAATGTCAATCGCTTCCACAGAACGCTGAATCCTACTGGTAATATTCCAACAGGATTTATCCAAAATCTGAAATTCCAGCATGTAGTTTTGGTTCAGGTTCTGGTTAACTACCACAAGAGTTTTAAAGACAGGCAACTTGTACATAATCATCTCAAACTCCAAAGCACTTCTACAAATCTCCTTTTCCATGGCCTGCATTTGAGGAGATTGGAAGCTATTAAAAGGTCTAAAGAAGCAAAACCAGCATAAAACATTTAGTGTTAACCATCCAAATTTCCATGACAACGGCTTCAGTGAGCTCACCTCATTGCTACTACAGCAGCAGACCAATGGTCCAGTAAACTAGAGAGGCAACTGTTAAGATCTAATAAGCAAGATGTGTGTTTATTTCAAGGAGCTCTGTAACCATACAAAATGTCAAAAATGTTTGACTGAAAAAGAAAGGGGTAGTTTAGTTTAGCTCAGCTCTGCCATTTCCAGTAGCGGGCAGCGTGCCTGCCTAACCACGCGCATGCAGTCTCTTCTTCCCAAACCTGCAATTTCACAGGGTATCTGTACCTGAAAATCCTGTTTGGGTACTGCATACCAAAGGTTCCCCCTGGAAAAAAACATGTTTTTGATTACAGTGATAATGCTGTAAAAGCCAGCAACTTTTGAGCTGGGAAAAAGCTTCCAGATATTCCAGCCAAGACGAAGATGTGTTCTGTTTTTTTAAATGTGACCATCAACATGTGCACTTAGATTCTTACTGTCCTGAGAATGGAAGGTAATAGGTGTTTTTACTCACTCTTCACAGCACTTCAGTTAGTGACCGCACAGAAATTTTGCACAAACCCTTCAGGCCTGAAATTCTCAGAAAGCAGCAAAGGTCAACATCCCAACAAAACAAAAATTCTCTGGATGGGTCCCCATTCCTTGCATCAGGGCCATCTGCAGGATAGCCACGTGTATGCTGTTTGTCCAGCTTCTCTGGATTCTCAAGTATTATGTAGATATGACTACTTCACTGTTTTAATTTGGACCAGGAACGAGTTTGACCGTGGATTCTCCCAATCCACTTCTGTCACAGACTGCACTGTGGAGCTGTCTCAAAGTGCCTGAATTGACACCCATTTAAATGGACCTAAACCTTCATTGTGTGATACACTTCCCTGCAAACAGGCATTCAGTTCACAGAACCAAATCAGGGCTAGTCCAAAGTGAAACCTGCTTCCCTGAGCTGGAGGGATTTCCAATGTGTCCTCAGCACCGGCCTTTCCCCTTGAACAACCTGTGGCTGGATGGCTACCGACACAGATGCAACGTAAAGGTGATTTCAGCCAGGCTACTAACACAGCTTTCACACACCTGGCCGGCTGATCCGGCAATACTGTCTGGATTTTGAGAACTAGCAGACACAAGAGAAAAGAGGTAGCAGAAACCCAGTTGTTATGCTCTATTCCACCCTGACAAGTTAAAGGTGCCTGAACTTCCCGCTACTTCTCAGTAAGCAAATCATGGTTTTCAGAAAGATCTTACTTTAAATCTCTCCTGTTAAGTATTTATGAATTAATTCATCTCAGGATTGTTATTGTAACTTGGTTAAAAAGTAAGAATAACCAAAACCAATTCAGATATAACTCAGTACAAATAACTCGGAGATTAAACTAATACACATGGCTAATGTCATTCCTTGCCTGAGCTTCTGACTTCCAGCTGCTCTTCCCAGCTCTACTGCCTCACCTCCCCAGACAAATTAGAAAGCAAGCTCCTATTTGGGCACATCTCTTGACATATTTTGCATATCAAAAATACTAACAAAATGGAGGCTGAGATTTTTTTTCCCCCTCACTCATTGCCACCCATGAGTATTTCAGCTCCAACAGTTAAACTGTAAAAAGGCTTCTAATTTAAAAAAAGAAATAAAATAGCCGAACTGTAATTCAATTAACAATGCTTCTATTGAAGGTTTACTTGCTAAGTCAGTAGTCAACCTCTGTACGCCATACCTAACCTCAGCTCCTTCAACTTTAAGAAGTCTTTTAAATCATTTTATTTTAAAATCTTAAGTATTTATTAGCTGGCACAGTAAAAACATTCCAACATCCCCTTAAAGCAGAGGTTTCTCAGAAATGCCACAGCTTCTATACTCAGGATGATGGGAAATTACAAACTGGAATGGTCTTGCAGCTCTGAGCTGATCTCTGAAGAAAGAGGTGCTTTACCCAACTTTTCCCCTAAAGACATTTCTACTTGGGGAACCCTGAACCAAACTGCTGCTTTTGTGTTCCCAGAAACCCCTCTAACGCACATAAAAGACTGTTTCATCATAGCAGCCTTCCAAAAAAAGCAGGCTACAATGTGAAACTGTACTTTAGATCATCAAATGTGAAGCAAATAAAATTAAACTGCAGTGACTCATATACATATATACAGCAAAAACCCAAACAAACCCTTAGTTGTACCACCCATCTCTGGTGGGATCTGGAGTTTCCCCTGATCCTGCAGGATTTACGAATACATTTGCTATTGGCTTGGCCCAAAATGTGTTAACCATATGAAAACAGCTAATAGCACCAATTTCCAGAGAGCTTTTTAGCAAAGGAAAATAAACAGGTTTTGATGGGAGCCTAAAAGTTCTGTTTTGAATTGCACAGGGGAGTACCTGTTCAAAACAGCAAGCTCAGCTACTTCGCGGGGCTTGGCTTGTTAAATCTGAAGGTCGACATGAATCTGAAAGTGGATATTCATAAAAAATTAATTCAGAAAGGCATAAATGATTCAAGAGAAAAACCTTGGTAAGCTGCAATATACACAGTCAGGAATTTCACTATGGAAAGCCCTACTCCTTCCTAAGCACCTGTAACTATCTTACAAATGCAGAGGACACTGCCCTACTACATCTGCCCAGCCACATAAAAGCCGTGTGAGCTTCTGGCTCCCTCCCACGGAATCAGGGATGTCTAAGCAGAGCGGGTGCAATTCAGGCCTGGCATGCAGAAAAAGAAATGGAAGGACGAAGAATAAAAGCGAACAGTTCCAAAGGGAATGTAACTGCTGAGTAACAGAGGGGTTTCACCACAGGACTGACTTAATTTCAAATGCTGAGCGCATATTCCTCAGTCATCGCCCAGACCCCCGCGGTGGGAGGTGGGGAGTGACTGGCATACAGAAAACAGCGCGTGTCAACCGCCTGGCATTTTACGGTAATCTGCACTTACCCGGGAGCTGTCACTCGGTAATAACATTTTTTCCCCAAACAAAAAGTAACCTGAAGAAACATACTGAGCATCAGCCCAGTGTTCTCTGACAGGGGCATTGTGCAAACTCGGGCACCAACACCCAGCCCTGGCAGAAATCTGAACTTGCTCTTTGCTGTATCGCCGGCATCCGGCCTGGGAGACAAGCGAGGGTCTGTCCCTCCTGCCCTACCCGCAGCCTCAACCGCTTCAAGGAGATCCGTCTACAAGCAAAAGCGCGGCATGCGTGCCTTCCCTCCCCACTGATTCCCAATTCTTCCCCGACACTAGTTCTCTATTAACTGTCTGATTCCTGATCCAGTAGCCAAGTATTCAAATTCATTTACAAACAGGGTTATTGGGAGTAAATGCACTTCCACGAACAAGGGTCGCACACCATAGGATACCACCACTGTTTATTCACCTCCCCAAATAATCTACCACCTTGTAAGTAAGATGGGCTTGAAAGTAAGACAGGTTTAATAAACTTCAAGGTTTACTGGGCTTGAGACAGTGTTAAAATGCCTGATTATATGGGCTCCTTAAGAGACCAAATCCCAATTCATTTGGCTAAAATGCAAGTCATTCACTGAGGGATTAAAGGCACCCAGAGGTGCTCAACTGTGCTGGAAGCTGTGGGGAACAAAGCACAGAGGCAAGTCAGTACAGCTGGAACAAAACACCCTCATAACTGAGTGTGATATACCCTAAAACAGACCAGGAAAAAAGCCAAGATCGCCTTTTCAGAACACTCTTTAAAAAATGGGGGGGGGGGGCGGGGAAGGCAGGGGGAATTTCTCAGGCTTCCTGATTTTAGGTCTCTTCTCATCCTCTTCCAGAAGGAAAATTAACTTTATTTGTAGCTTATGACCTAAACTAAGAAGTAGATTGTTACTCCCACGCGTTCTCCCCCAGAGGTCTACTGGGCACTCTACTATTTAGGAAACAGTAGAAATAACAGCAAAACATCAGCAAGATCAATTCAAACAGGATATTAATTCTGATTTCAAGAAAAATAAGTGGCACTTCCAATAATATTATAATTACTACTTCAGTGATGTTTCATGGCGTATGCCAAGTAACCAAGCCTTGCTGCAATGAACAGCGTAGAAACTTCCTTTTTTGATGCCCTGCGAGCGTCTCGAACTGAAGAAAGCTCACAGGCAATTCTGACTCAGCAATCCTTGGGAAAAAAAAAAAACAAAACAAAACACAACCCACTTCTTGCTTTGCTGTTGGGAATTTCAGAGCACCTGTTGTGAATATACCCTAAAATCAGATGTTGAAGAGCAGAAGAAATCCAAACGAGCAGCTTCTCAGTCCAAGGTCCAAGACTAGCCAAGCCAGCTGGGGACAGCTACATTGTAAACCCGCCCTTTTCTACCAGTGGCCCATTCTCCGAGTTTCCTCAGGCTGCAGCAAGAAACACAGCTGCTCTCAGTTTCCCTCAGGAGGGAACTGGGAGCATCCCCTTCCCTCCTGCTGTCCTGCAGGTTGGAGGCAGCTGGCCAGGGTTGACCGACCTGCAAAATCATTATAGAAGAAACCTTGATTTAAGTAGTGTAACCTTGCTTTGCATTTTACCTTAGATATTGTCTTTATTGGTTCCTTGTTGGTTTCTGATCCTTTAGGCAAAATACGCTAAAGCTAAACAGTTTTTATATTATATATGGTACTTTTTTTTTTAACTATAAACACACATGATGTATAGATTGCTCAACTAGCTCAGAATCTAAGGCCACCTTTACCCAAATTCTCTTTTTACACAATTTATTACACTAACAACTGTCTCTTTCTGTTTCTTCAGCAATCAATTCCTTGATTCTGGTTTCTGTCAAGCTGCTTCTGAACAGAAGCTTGCATTATAAAGTGAAGTCAGTTGTAGATGACACTAAAGTTGGAGTTGTTTTTTTTTACTTACACTAAAGCTGTATTAAATATGACGGAAACAGAAATAAAATTACTTTTAACTACCACTGTACTATTACCTTCTACTAATGAATTAATGGTGTGAAAGTACACCATAAATCAGTAAAGCAATGCATTTCTATCTATTTTTTTTATTTGCAGACTGAAGGCTTTGATGCTTTTTGACTCCAAACTGACTAATTTTATTAAGTTATTGCAGTGAACTAAACTGAATGTAGATTACAGTGTCTCTGCGCACCTACAGAGTGACTGTATTATCTATCCAAAACAGTGCAAAGTTAGGTTACCTGTTCAGCAAACCATGTTTTAAGATGTTTCATCAAAGGCTTCACTGAAGTCAGTTGTCTGACTCCATAAAACCATGCAGGAAAAACAGGTATAACTATATTTTTTTAATTTAAATAATTTTAGAAGACTAAAACAAGTCAGTACTTAAGAATTCATTATCCACCGAGTCATCATTCAAGCGGTTTAGCCAGCATCCATGGGGCCAATGTGGGCAACACCAACCCACACAGGACTTGAGCAGGGCTTTATCCTCCAGCCCAGAACAGGCCCCATGACCTGGCCTGGCAGCAACCACAAAACTCATCCTGAAGGAGCCTGCAGGGAGGCAGGAGACAAGCTGGGTAAAACAGCATGTGAAAACCTGTAACGAAGACATATTAAAACGTAATGTTTATACAAACATAGGGACCAATTTTATAGCATATGGGAGTAAATTACTTCACTTGCAACTACGCACAGGCCTGAGGACTTGCATGGTGACACTAAGCACTCACGTTACTGGATGGGGGGGGTTACTCATTTTTAAGTAACAGATGCAGAGGGGCAGCTTTGTTTCAAACGGGGCAGTTTCCTCCCTCGCCATGTCCTGCAGTCATTCTCCATTCTGGAACAGGCCACCATCTCATAAAAACTGGAAAGGCTTGCATTTGTGTTGAAAGCCTACAGCAGTAGTTCCTACATTTTTACTGATCAGATTTTGGCAGGCAGGAAAGCTTTTTCCGTTAACAAGCCTCATTTTATATTTCTAAATACACAGCTTTGCTTTCCCTCCCAAATTAGCACTGATGATTAATGGCCTTTAAAAGAATAAAACTAAACACTTGCAAAGAACCAGGACTGTAATAATTAGTTCAGAAAGCCCAGAAAGCACTCCTGAAAGTTCAGAAGTGTGTTTCTGCAAGAACTTCGGTTACGCTCCCTAAAAACACGGCCAAGTCTATGTGCTACAAGTTCTGCCTTGTACCTCTTCCAAGACTGACTAGCTGCTTTGTCCAGCTGACAAGCAAACAACGAGGGAGGAAGACAGGCTACCCCTCGGTGGCATCCCTAAAGTATTTACTCAACAGCATCGCTCATTTTTGACAGCAGACACCTGTATAGGAGACTGGCTCATTTATAAGTCAGCATGGAAATCAGCCAGCATCATTCCCTCAGATAACACAGCAAATCCAAATCAGGCCTTACATCACCCACAGAGATGACAGGAGAGAGAACTACTTTAACAAGCCCTCCACCTGGTAGCTCTTTAAACAGAGGAAAAAAGCCAAGTAGGAAGAGGCAAGGATACACTTCTATTTTTCAGGGCATGGCTAAAATCAAGCAGGGTCCTTTTTAAGATAGCATAAAGCACAACCTTCAGGCTGATAATCTGAACAAAGGTAACAGTCCCACATCAAATACTTCCCTCTTACTACCTGCCCAGGACAGGTATTTTACTGGTTACATATTCAGGAAGACCGATACATAAGTGATTAAGCAACTGACCATTTACACCTGGCAAAACAGAAGGGAGAATCAGGTTTTACGTGGTCTGCCTAGAAGGCTAAGCTGCCTATTAAACTTCAAGATAAAGCCTTTGTTTTCCCCAGATAATTCCTCCAAGGAACCCCCAATGCTTGCTTGTCATAAAGCTTTTCACCCACGGGTCCTCTTCTGTATTTTCTACTGTGCATCACAACAGAATATCACGTACAACTCATTTTAAACTCAGAAGGACTGTTACTTGGGTAAAAAAGAAACATCAGCTAAAAACTGCATTTTAGATGTCGTTAACTATCTCTACCGCTTTGCATCCACGTGCAGTTTCACAGCTACAGCAGACAACCCAACTGAAGCGGAGGCACACAGATGTAGGAGCCAACACGACACGCACACTGTCACGCTTAAAACAACTATTATCCCATTAAAAGCTAACTTACTGCTCTTCCTGAATTCAGAGTATGACAAGCACCAGGAAAAAAGTCCAAAACAAACAGCGGGAGTGCTGTTACACATTCTCCAGGGCACACAAGAAGCGTTAGACTTCAGCAGGCAGTAAGACCACACCTTCCACGCAGTTCTAATTACCGCTGCCCCCTTGCACTGATCCGCAGCAAGGCAGAACCACTGGCCAGAACGGCAGCTTCATCTGTAAGCCCCCAGCCCCAGCCGTGAGCTACACCCGGTTCCCTTCGAGTGCTCCTCCTTCTCCCCGGCTGAACGACACGGCGGGGCTCCGCTCCCCTCCCAGCGAGGGCTCGCTTCCCTGGAAACGCAGTGCGAACATCTGCAAACTCTTAGGCTGGGCTTTCCTCCCCGAGAGCGGGGGACGGGGGGGCGCGGGGCCGCCTACCTTAGCCACCCAGCTGAACAATGGTGACATCCTACGAGCTCCGGCGCGGCGCCCGGCGGCGATCCCCGGCTCCGGCCGCTCCTCTCCGCCTCTCCCGGCTGCCGCCTCATGCGCCGGGAGGGGAGCCAACGCGTCCAGCCTCGGGAAGTTTCCCCGCGGCCGCCTCCGGGCGCCGGTCGGCGGGACCGTGAGCTGGGCTGGCTGGGGAGGCTCCCCGCGGCTGCTGCGGGGCGGGAAGGGCCGGGCCGGGGGCGGGGGCCGGGGCCGCGTCCCGCCTCCGCCGCGCGCCCGCTCCGCCTCCGCCGGGGCGCCCCGCGCCGGACTGCGGCCGCGGGAAGGCGGGAGGGGAGCGGGCTCGCCCTCCGGCTGCGCGAGCGGGAACGCAGGCAACCGCGGCCTTTGGACGTCATTCAGCGCAAAAGACGGGATTCGCAACTATTAAAATAACCCAAATCCCACACGGTCCACGTAAGTTTCTGGGAATACGCTGGCGGCGAAGGCATGCTCCACGGTAAAAGATGAAGCGAAAAGTCATCTGTTTGAAAGCACCGTGAAATGTGACACTTCCAGTCAGGCTCCGCCATTCACGTTAGCTAATGGCATTTTTTAATGGAATTAAACCCCCAGTATGGCACAAGCCGACCGTGTGCACGTTTCCAGCAGGGCAAGGGATGCTGCCTGCCAGCCGGACAGGAGAGCTGTGCCGTTGGCATTGTCACTGCGGCTGGACTGCCTGTGGACACGCAGCCCTACTCGCTGACTGTAGGGCTGCCGGCAAACAACTCATTTCCCTCCGTTTGGAGGAAGGGCACAGAACTAGGAAAAAAAGGCTTGGATTTGACAGTAAATAACCCATGGGGCCCAAACCAAAAAGCCCTTTATTTTCCATCATGTCACAGAAAAGTGAAGAACTAGATTTGGGTCTGTTCTGCACAATAAAATTCAACTGTCGAAGTGCCAAATCCAGCCCTTCGCTTTGCCCAAAGATGCTCTCATCAAGACAGTCACCCCACTGGCAGCGCGTCCTGCATGTGCTTGCGCTTGCACGCTCATGGCTGAAGGAATAATCTCCAAGTTTAGAGCCAACGCTGCCCCACTCATCTAAGTTCTTAGAAGTCCACTGGAGCACCAGAGTGACACCCACACACGCGGGCTGGGGAGAAGCAGAGTCAATCTCACAGCTCACTGAGGCAGAAAAGGGGCTGGTTTGGCCCAAGCCCTGGGTTGGGTTCACACAAAGCGAAGGAGGCAACTGCTGAGAGCGCCGGCAAAGCTGTGTTCTCAGGTCGTACCTGTGGCACCTGCAGTACCTAAGCATGACACTTCCGTCCACTTCCTCCTGAGAATCACAGAACAACAAACCAGAACGTTGACGCAGAACAGTAACACTTACCCAGAAAAGGTGGCACGAAACCAAGGACTGCGCCAGTGAAGCGCCATGGCTCTGTCATGGCCAACGCATCGCTGACAGCTCGAGAACAAAGGTTTGCAACCGTGGTGGATGTGGGAGCTGGTCCCTGGCAGTGCACACCCAGCCCTGGCCAGGCCCAACAGCACCATGGCCCAGCTGAGCTGCTGGTGATGGGACTGGGGAAATCTGCTGCCACTGGATGTTAGTACTCTTTAGCTAAATACTAGTTCACCCATCTACAAAATTAAGTCTTGACCAATTTCACTGGCTTGCTCAAAGACACACAGATAATCGGGGGAAGAAATTTGATGTGGCAATTTGAAATCCTTCTCCTGAGCAACATTTACCAGGGAGCCACAAAATATTAGCCAACATGAGCCAGTAAACCAGCATGCGACTTCCTTACAGTGACCTTCTGATGGCTGGAGAGTCCAAAGCCTCCCTGGATCTGGTTTCTAATCAACTTACAACCTACACTACAGTTTCTGCAATTAAAACCCTAACAAGTACATCGCATATTTTCATTAAAGGAGAATAGAGATCCATTTTCTGATAGTTCTACGGGTTGAAGTAGAGGTGATTCACAAGGATGGCCAAGGATGGCTCATTCAGTCATTACAACAGTGGCCATGGGCAGCTTGACTGCATGGATGTTCTTAGCCGTAAGCCCAATAAATGACTAAATATGACTGATACTCTGGTGGTGGCGGCCTCTAAAGGTTTATTGGCATGACAAGGGGAAGAAATTTTCCCTGCTGCTACTGTTCATAATGTATAGGGTACATTCATGAATAAATTACATCAGTTCTCAGGGTTTTCAACTAGGCACCTCACAAGAACACTAGAAGTATTACCATTGGAAGTACAGAACTGGGTCTGGTTTTATTTCATAGAGCAACTGACAGCAAAAGCAAGGCAGAATGTTCCTCATTATGTGAGGCTTATAGATGTACAGTATATCCACTATTTGGTGGTAGCATTAGAGTTGCATTTCACTAATGCTGACTGTGAACAATATTATTTTGAAATAATTATTTCTTCCCTTTCTCTGAGAAGATCCTGTCTGCTTGGGAGTTTTTCCAGCTACCTCTTCCTGACTGGCACCCTTCCACAGTTTTAAATTAACAATACACACATCTCCCCTGAGTCTGCATTAAACGCTGATGTCAGCCAGGAGATCTGGCTTCTCGCCCTGGCTGCAACTGGCTCAAAAAGCCAGCCCCAGAGTACTACTTCATACTATTTAGCTTCTAAACTTGTTGCATGCAATTGTTACAGTGATGTTTGTATGATTTTAAATGCACTCTGAAACCTTCTACATGCTTCTATAGGACTGGGAGGAAGAGTGGTCTTGTGGTGAGGACACTGAATTAGGAGACAGAGTAATAGCGAATGAATTCCAACTTCCACTGTTCTCCTGACTTTCAGGCATGCCACTTCGCCGCTCGCTCTGCTTTAGTTCATCTGTTAAATGGAGATGTTATCTGCCAGCCTTGAAAGAAGGAGGAGTGGGCACACTCATTGGCATTTGGGAAACAGCTGGCAGCTAGGCTTAAGTGCTCAGATACAAAAATGTTTGGTAATGCACAAAACGATTCAGTGTCAATGAAAAGGTCCATGTGTTGCTCACCTCCCAAAAAAGACAGGTTTAGCAATGTAGTAGGAACAATAACTACATTCATTTTTCAGGATGTTCAACTTTCTAAAAACAGAACCTCTGTATTTTTCTATTTTAAGTTTGGCTTGTGCAAGTAACTGTCTCTCCAAAAATACTAGATATCCATTTTGGGCAAATGGAAAAATTCAGGGCCAGGGAATGACATCTGTATTGCATAAACAGTAAGTAGCACTTGACACCACCCTATCTAAGTGCATGATCTTTTAAAACACAAAACAAACCCCTCGTTCCTATGATCTGTTCCATGTTATCATGGAAAATATTAGGAAGGTATTTGTGGCTTTTTTAAAAATTGTAGCAATTAAAATACTTCAAAGCCACAACTTAACGCTTACATCGTCAGAAAGATATCTTAAGTTTTACAGATATCCTTCATAACTTTACACATACACAAATACCTCCATCAGTTCTCCTCCAACAAAGCTCTCTGATTTAAAAGAAGCCATTTGGAGATAAGGAGAGATGTGAAATATAAGGAAATATTAAGAAGAAAGGAGACTACAGTCAATCTTTTAACTCAGAAGAAGAATATTTTCTGACTTACCCTCCTCTGATTTCAGCTGGTTATAGGTTTAATGTCTGTAAACATTTTTGAGAGTCTTCACAGTATGTCACCTCTGGATGAAGTCTCATAAGAAATTGCATTAAGGGCATAGCAACAACCATACTAGCTGAGAACTGGCCTCTCCTGTTGCTTCTGTGTTAACTCTGGTGGTGGTTTTACAGCAGACCCCATTCCCTTTTGAAGGTTTGTCCTCTGAATTGTACTTCAACATGTTTCGGCAGCTATTCTTCTCATGAATTATCCCCTCTGCCCACATTCACTCTTACAAGTTTCATTTCTCTCTCTTGCACACAATAAGGTCTTTGTAAATTCAGATGAAAAATTACCAGTATCCATTATTTGGTCTTTGTTTAAAAACACCCACACTTTTTATCCTTTATTACTTAGTTTTCACTATACATTAGGATTTCCCTGAGTCTTGTCTTATCCCTTCCCATTCCAAGTAGTAGGCTAGACGGTTTCTACTTTATCAGCAGAAAAAAAGAAAGAATCCAGATGATTTCACCCTATCCAAATTCTCCATCAAGCCTGACTAGCTGGCTTCTTAAAAGATACCGTGGAGAAGAGAGTGAGCTTTGTCACTTCTTTTGGCTAAATTATAAGCCAACTCCTTTTCTTCCTCAACACAAAATAAAAGATTAATCACAAAACCAAACTACCTTACAAACAAGATCTGCATCAGCCCCCCGATGAGAGACAACAGCAGGACCTGCCAGTTACACACTGACTGGCAGTGGCTGTCCCCTTAATGCAAAGTGCGTAGCAGCCCCCTGCCCTGAGCTGCACATCCACCCTAAAGATGAAATCCAGAAAGTGGGATGACTTTCTCGGTGGTTTCCAGACACCCAGTGGAAACAGAAATAACAAGGTTTTGGGTAACCTTCCTGGTACTGCTGGTGAGGTAGTAGTGTAGACTGAAGAGTTTTGACTACCTGATAACCAGTAGCAAATACAAAAAATTCAAGACATTGGGTCGGTGCCCAGAGATAACATGCAATTCACTCCCTGTGTGGCAGACAGAAGGGAACAACTCCTCACCACAGTGCAGAGCACTGGCTCAGCAGTGGAGCTCTTTCCAACCTCTCCTGTAGGTTTTAGCCTTTCTATCACTGTCTTTTTAGCCACAAAATTTGTAATGCTTTGATTCAAGTGACGTTAGCGTTTCCCAGTCAGGAATGAAAAGCAGTGTTGGTGATGGGCTATCTGTCTTCTTCCCTACCAGCAGTATCCATCCTCTCTCCCAGCAGTGTCAGAACATAAGAGGGTTACCATGTATGCTGGGGTTCCTTTGGGATCCTGGATTTCAGCAAGAGGACTGAGGGAAGGAGAGATCTGTGAAGGGAAAGATGATCCTACACCATGTGTAGAAAAGCACAAGAGACCAAGGGCCACGTTGCTCAGCTGACAGCGGAATTAAGTCCTCAGCGGGCAACTGCTGTCCTGCAGGCAAGGTTAGCTCAACTAGAGTGAGGTCATGAGAGTATTAGATGATAAAATGCATCATAAGGTTAAAGTAGCTTTCCTAGTTGCTACCATTACCTTCCCTGTGGGTTTTGGACAAAGAAGTTTTCAGATGTTCTTTTTCACTTGGAAAAGGTCTAGCTAGAGAAAATGGATCGTCTTTCTTATGCCCTATTATAAGACAGTTCTGGGTGACAGCAGACGCTGAATTGACCAGTCAGGCATCTTGAATGGAATGGATCATCTCTTACCATTTGATTGAGAAAGTATAGGGTAGGAAGGCTTTGGTGAAGTCCTTAATCAAGCAAGAGACTGAGGAAAATACTACTCATGGAATGCAGAACTCATCACCTGGTAAGGAACCTTTCCTTGCATGAGGGTGAGTGTTACAGAGAATCTAAAAGCAGAAACCTTCAGCACTTAAAGTTGGCTACAGGAAGAGAAGCTGTTAAGTGGACGCTTTTAGATGCACAGTATCTGATCAACAAACAAGAGGCATGCCAAAACCAGCACAGGTATCCACAGAATCCAGGTACATGGAGAAAGCAACATTACAGAGAAAGAAAAAGAGGAAACCAAGGCTACATATAATCAGTGTAACAATAAACACAATCCAGCTTTAGGGTTTTGGTGCCCACACATAAACATTAAGACCATCTGATGCAAAACACTCATCTGGACTGAAATCATCCTGCCACTTCAAACACTTCCAAAAAAATTGACGAGTAAACTCTGGATTGGCTAGCTTTATGCTGGATTGAGTATTTTTTGTCTTCCCACAGACAGCACAAAAAGCACTTAAAGCTGTCAGGAACTTTGCCATGGGTTCTGACTAATTCTGCTCAAGCATGATCATATGTCTGCATTTGACCAAGATCAAATGTGCACTGCTGAGTGATCCAGTTGTGATCAACCGATCAGATCTCTACAAATGAGCAAAAACCCACCGCATGAATCTGCAGAGAAGTCCAGACAGACTTGTGAAGAGATCACTTCCATCTGAACAGCAGGATGCAGAAAACCCACTAGGGTAATGTGGCAAATGAGCAACGGGGGAAACTCGGCACACACAGAGACATCAGAGGTTCCGTGCACTTGCCCGTTTTGCGATGGAGGGTTTTCTGGCAGCTGTGAAACTGGAGCAGGAAGAGTGGAGCACAAGCAGAGCAAACTGCAGAAGCAGATCACTGAGCTTGAAACAAATGGGGATGCTCCCAGTGTGCAGTGACAAAGACACAGATGGAGCCCTTGAGATCATCAACTAGGTCTTGACTGTGGTTGAAACAGTTGGAAACGTCCTGTTTTCCTCCCTGCAGGGCAGTATTTCTTGGTATTCTCAGTGTCATCGAGCTGAGGGACAACTAGCTAAGCACTGCAGGCTGCTGAGGCAGCTCCACAGGAGAGGGAGCAGCAGCTCCCGCAGGGATGACACATACCTGCACACACACTCTGACACAACTGGATAAACCATAAAATATTAATGATGCAAGACTGCTCATTTTAAAAATCCCCCTGACAATGGGACATGAAGGATGTGATAATTCGTTCACTGACACCAGATACATAGCCATGAAAGGACTTTCACCGTTTACCTCCAGCTTCAGTGCACCAAGCACTGAAAGGTCTCACGAGAAAAATAAACCTTCTCAAAGTTTAAGAAGTGGGTTCTGAAATGCAATTAATTGAAGGTTATACTTCAAGTATTCCTGAATCTTGAAGCTTACATGGTTAACCTAAGTTACTGAATGGGAAGAAAGACACTTCATTTGAAAATATGTCTCATTTCCTTTGTGGAGAAGTACCACCTCACACCGGAAAAAAAAAAGATTAAATGCTAAGCACTTCTACTTCCAATAATGGATAAGTTGCATAGTAAAAAAAGTCTAGGAAGTGTTGAGGAAAACCAGACTATGAACAGAAAATGACAACTCCCACTTGACTGGTTAAAAACAAAACATAAAATTCGTCAATTCCCCATATGCTATGGGATATATATACTCCAATGCCTATTTCCATTACATGGGACTTCATGTTAGTTAAGAAGTCCATATTCACTTTATCCTATTAGAACACTCTAGTAATGAATAATATAAAATAAGCAATTTTGTATGCATAATTTGTCAGAGTTATAGCCTAGCTCTTTGGTCACGTAATTGACAATAAACACAAAAATAGTCCCACCGCCCTAAGCATAATATTTTGTGTTGCAACAGGAGGCAACTAGGAAAGTAATTGAGTTCCACAGTATGAAGAGCCATGAAAAGTAGCCAGTCTCCTCAGTTCTCCACAACTATTAATAACTTAATAAATCTATTTCTAACAGCACTGATATATGCCAAAAGCACATTGATTTCTCATAACTGAATTCAGCCGCAATCCCCATAAACAGTACACAGATTCTACTGAACTTTTACTGTGGTTCAGATACTCTAAAGCTACATCCATTTCAGTAAACTGAAAAAAAAAGCAACAGTTAGAATAAAACTTTAAGTGTTAATCATTCCACCCCCAACCTTAAATATTCTGTTTTGCTGGAAAGAGCTTAACACTAAAAACTATCAGTTCAGGTTTCTCTCTCAGCAGGTGTAGAGCCCAGAACCTACCCACAGTCAGTGCAGCTATATATCAATTTACGTATGATGAGCATGTGGGCTTAAAAGCGATTCATTTGGGAAGGAGCCATTCCTGCCCCCACTAAAATCACAGACCAAGTTGCTACTATATCCTTACGCATCTAAAACGTAGAGAACAAAAAGAGGAAACAAATACCACGTTGTCCTGTTCTTTTCCAGAATCAAGCTGAAGAAATTTTAATTTCTGTAACGTTGCCCTCATATTATGGGCCTCCCTGCTCCGGTGCTCTTGGACAAAACCCCGTTGGGAGAACAGCAGCAGCCCGCTGGGAACTACCGCAGCCCCTCGCAGCCGATTAGGAAGTGCACGCAGCAACCCAGCCAGCCCTCGCTCTGCACCGCTTCCCATCACCAGCCTGTCATCTGATTACAAGCTGCAGCACAGCCCTTCCTAGATATTTCCTGTGTGATGCAGAATTGAGAATACTGCTGGAAACCTAGCAGCGTAACGATTTGCTTGTAGGGTAATTTTGTGTGGTGCATATACATCAGCCTTTTATTAAATTATCTGCGATTTTTATTTTGCCATATTGTGCTGTCGATTATGGTCCTTCTCAGCTATCGTAACAGTGGAAAATTTTATCAGCAATGTTTCCTTACACACTTAACTTACGGTTTCTTATCTTTCCCCTTCCTACCCTCTTCTCAGGGCTTATTAACCCATTAAGTCTATCTTTAGCAATGATGTGGATTCTTTGCTCTTGTAAGGCTAAATCATTCTCTCTTTCAGTAACAGCAAAAGCCAGAAAACAGCAATAAAACATCTTTAAAACTAAGATTCAAACACTATCTCTGCTGATCTGAAAATAACACCCCACCTTTCCCCACAATTCGGTTAGTTTTCGATTCACAAGTTTGTAGCCCCCAGTTTCATTACAAACGACACTCCACATTTAGTTATTTCAAGCCAATTCCGTTTGACTCCAAAAACCACGCTGGAAAACATTTGTGAAACGTAACGCACAATCCAGAGACCTTTAAAATACAGCAACAAGATTTGTCCTTACGGCTCTTTTGTGGTTTTGATAAAGCTGCATCGCTTCAAAGGACTCAGGATACGTTACTGTAAGACACCACTGCACATTTTGGCCACATGTGCTGACTGCGCTTCCGCTCCTCTGCCAGAACAATGGAAGCCTTCGGGTGCTGAGTCAGCTATCCCACAACCAGGAATCCACGCAGACCCAACCCATTCCCTCACTACAGGTTTCTTTAACCATGTCTTATCACTGGGAATGCTAGATAGCTGCATCCTTTCATGTAAGACTCATGTAAGCCATGGAGTAGGTAAGAATTGGGAAATGTGTCCATATTTTCAGGAATAAAGGCCAAAATATTACATGTGGTACGCTAAATAAATAAATATGCAATAAAATAATCACAGGCCGATTCTGCCATTTCCTCCCTCCTGGGTATTCCTAGCACCATTAGGGGATTCTGGTATTCCAGGAGAAACCTGCATACAGACGGATGGGCTAGACAGCTGAACTCTTCCCTCGAGCATTCTGGTAAATTCAGATACCAGCGCAGCTTGTGAGTCTGAGCTCACAGATTCGAGTGTGTTCACAGGCACAAAGAGCCAAAGGAATAAGTGAACCTCAGAAGTTAGCCGAGCAGGGTATTTTACCCCAGGATGTAATAAATGCTCAAGTTTCCTGTTGGTCTCAATCATAATTTATGAGTAGAATGTAGGCCAGCTTTTCCCAGTTTGTTTCTAACACGCAAAAAACTGTAATATACAGCCAAGTTGTAAGGGCTCAAAAAAATACACATCGAGTATTACATTCCCTCATTGTAGATCCACCATGTCATCCCCATACACGTGCTTTGATCCAGTTAAGAGTACTGCCTGGAAGTCTAACTCAGTTAGTGCCTCAAGCTGGCAGCAGGACTTGGCAGGCAGCCTGGCATGCCTGTGCCTGTGTGTGTGTGTAACACTCAGGTCACTTGCTGGGTAAGGAAAATTTGTCACATACATAGTTTTTATATGGCTTGGTGGAAGAGCACAGTCTCAGCTTACGTGAAGGGATTTATCCCGAGACCTTGACAGTCTATATTCTGTAACTTTAACAAGAAACACACCTATAAATCAGAAACCTATGTTTTGTTTGTTTAAGGTTCCCGGGAACTTTTCTGACTCTTCCAATCCTAGCTTGCATATATACAGTCCATTAAAAGAAGAAACTGAAACGGGGGGGGGGGGGACGGGACGGGACACACTTCATTTTAAATAAAACCTTGAAGCATGCCTTCTGCAGTACACCACCTACCTGCAGAACGCCCAGTGAAAACCTCCTCCCAGTAAAAAGGAAGCCTGCACACAAACAGCACACACACTCCATCGCCCGGATGCACCTATCATGATGGAGTTAATATGGATGTATCCATTCATTATGCAGTTAATAACATACATGCAAAGAACATTCTGAAGTCCTGCAAGTTTCTAGAAGAGAAACTTCGGTCCTTATCCAGATACAACCATCTCAAGCTCAGAACGTGACTGAGAGCTAATGTTTCCACATCTATCAGACACTCTGCCTAGGGGAACTGAGACAGCCCAGAACATCAGCTGATGCCAAACACTAACCCCAGTTAAGCACGTCTTGTCTTGCACATTTTAATACCTAAGAATAACTCCAGGAACACTAGTTCGGTTCTAGAGACGGCACCTCATGCTAGCTCACTGATAGTAACATATCAGTATGATACCTTTACAGGGATGTATTGCCACACACACACACCTTCCCCCAAGGAGAACTCAAACAGAAATGCAAAAGGACAACTTGGAAAAAGAAGTAAAATGGGAATGATGGTACTGAAATTCTTACTGAAAGCCCACCTGGGTCTTCTAATTCATAGAATCATAGAATCACAGAACGGTTTGGACTGGAAGGGACCTTACAGACCATCTAGTTCCAACACCCCTGCCATGGGCAGGGACACCCTCCACTAGACCAGGTTGCTCCAAGCCTCATCCAGCCTGGCCTTGAAGACAGCCAGGGATGGGGCATCCACAGCTTCTCTGGGCAACCTGTCCCAGTGCCTCACCACCTTCTCCAGGAAGAATTTCTTCCTGATATCTAATCTAAAACTCCCCGCTTTCAATTTAAACCCATTACTCCTTGTCCTGTCACTACAGGCCCTTGTAAAAAGTCCCGCCCAGCTTCCTTGTAGCCCCTTCAGGTACTGGAAGGCTGCAATAAGATCTCCCTGGAGCCTTCTCTTCTCCAGGCTGAACAAGCCCAACTCTCTCAGCCTTTCTTTGTAGGAGAGGGGGTCCAGCCCTCTGAGCATCTTCATGGCCTCCTCTGGACTCGCTCCAACTGGTTGATACCCTTCTTATGCTGAGGGCTCCACAGCTGGACACAGCACTCCAGGTGGGGTCTCACGAGAGCAGAGTAAAGGGGGAGAATCCCCTCCCTCGCTCGGCTGGCCACGCTGCTCTGGATACAGCCCAGGATACGACTGGCTTTCTGGGCTGCCAGCGCACACTGCCAGGTCATGTCCAGCTTCTCACCCACCAGCACCCCCAGGTCCTTCTCCTCAGGGCTGCTCTCGATTTCAACCAGTCTTAGATTAAGACTTCAGTATCTGTAAGATAAGGTGAGGAATGTCCCTGCTGGTGAGAAGCAGCAGCAGGAGGGGTGACAACTGTCACAGCTGCGGCAGTACCTTACATTTCCTCGGAACAGCCACTAAGTGGCACTTGAACACCTCGCCTCAAACGGGGGGATGTGCAAGTCGTCTGAAGGGCGGGGGGACGGAGTAAAGCGCTCCGGGACTCATCCCTGTTGACAACAATGAAGTTCACCTCCTGCAATTAGAGACACTTTCGGAGGGCCTAACTGTGTATGAAAAGGTTCCTGGCGGATGCTGCACGGTGCTCCGCGGAAGCGGCAACACTGCTTCCTCTCCTGAATCCCGGGCTTGCCCTGGGAATCAGGGTGCCTGGTCCCAGGGGGTCATTACCCACTGTTGTGACGGTCTGACATACGCAGTTAAACCAGGAAGATGAAAGCGTCTGCTGGCCGCTGGACTGCAGCCGTAACATCCGAACACAACTTCTAGCAACGCCTCCCAGTTCAGTTTCGGCTACAGGTCCCCGCAGGGACCAGCGCGGTTTGCACGCGCGGAGGCACATCGGAACGGGGTGTCAGTGGTCAGCAGGGAATCAAAAGTGATGAGCGGGGCTTGCTCGTAAAACGTCGGTACATTATTGCTTCCTAGACATATATCATACTGTCTCATTTGCATTTTTAATCAAAGAAAGAAACACGATTTCCCTAATACTGGTGTTTGAATCAACTATGTTACTCATCCCGAATAGGTTAATGCATTGTATTTAGCATTAGAATCTTTTTATCTGGTTTGAAAAGTGCTTCTGTTGCATTAAAAATCTTTCTAAATTAATTAATTACAGCAATTGGAAACCATTTTTTCCTATATGAACAACGTAACTGTCACTGGAAAAAAAGCTGCAGATAAAACCAAGCAGAATAATATATTAGGTATTTTTGCAAATTAACCAAGCAGGTATCTACAGGCACGTTCAATGTCATTATTGTAACCCTTTCCATTGTCTTCAGATGAACGAGCCTGGACGTAAAGTGCATACAGGTTTTCAGCATCAAAGGCTCAGAATTAAGATTTACACAATTTGCTTTTTAGACCCTCAAAGAAACACCTCCATTTCAGTTAGCCACAGGTTTAGACGTGAAATACACCACCAGATATTTTAGCTGCAAGCTCTGTTTTTCACCTCTGTGCTGAACGTGGCCTCCAGAAGTCTCAAATTAAGAGAGTGATGGATTTTATTCTCTCTTCTTGTGAAAGTTCTTTACATGAAGATTAGTGGCAGAGCATATGATCAACAAAGCAACTCAACAAGCCACTGTACTTCATTATTACTAAGAATACAATTTTTAAGCACATTCTCCATGTGTGAAACGAGTGTTGTGGGGTCCTTGTAAAGGCTGAAACAAGAAGCTTGCAAATGAAACGTATTCAATCAGTTATGCAGAAGGATCTAACTTAACCCAATGCAAGCAAAGCTGTTTTTATGACCAGCAGTAGATCTCAATTACTGTCACTCTGGGAAAAGTGGGGGGAGGGTGGGAAAGACAGGAGAAGTCCACATCAACCAGCAGTTTCATACAAAGGGCAAACCAAGTATAAACTGGCATTATCCACTCAATCCTTGTATCAGATCCTCGATGATCAACCTTTAGGGCAGACACACATATCCATTTAAGCCTGTATTTGTCCAGTCACACAAATCATGCTTTAGGAAAATATTTCCCACAGCCCTTCCCATAACTTGATGTCCACAGAGAGGGTAAAAAAACAAAAATATAGAATGTGTGTCTACACCGGGCAAGGGAAAGCACTGATTTTACAACAGTGATTTGTTACCATTATTCACTTTGACATATAAGAGGATGGGAGATTGTGCTGCTAAAGTAAATACAGCAGTTATATATGCCTTCTCTGCTTTGGTTTTCTGCTCCACTACAGCCAGAGCCCACATCTGATGACCTTGAGAGCACAGCATAAATGTCAGCCCAATGCAGGCAAAACTCTAAACGAAAAGTCGATTGCATAGAAAAATAAGGAGCTATTTCATGAAGGTGATTTACTCAGTACCATAATTTATGAATCGGAATCTGCACATTTTAATGTGGGTGGCTTGAATTTGTCCATTCAGGCCATTTTAGAACCAAAAAAAAGAGAGAATACAATTGCCTGAACATGAATGTCCACGTTTAAGTAGCTCCAAGTGAGCTAAAGCCCAAACTTTTCAGAGAAACTTGTGAAGCAGAGAAAATAGAAAGGTTTTGCTTTTACTAGTCTTGAGGAAAGATCGCTGATGTAGGGCCCCATCCTACCACCTGATTCATGCCAGAACCACTCTTGAGTCTGTCTGAAGAGATTGTACTAATCCACGTGACAGATATGGCCTTTGTTTATTCATATATTTGACAAAAGCTATCTTCCTACACGTTTAAAAACAGATTAGTACATGCTTTGAATGTTTTCTTTCAGTAACTAAATTACACTGTCCTCTATATGTTACTGTACAGTGTGCTGCAAAAACTAATGCTGTATTAGGCAGGGCTGATTTTTTATAAAACACTGTTCTTTTTCAAAGGTGTTTTTTTCCCCTCTAAAATATACTTTCTGGCTTTAAATTGCATACAACTGTCACTGCACCATGTACCCACAAAATTAATTTAAAAACATCATAAGTATGCGTACTTTATATTCCTTAAGATCGTTAATTAATTAAATGAAAAATGAAAGCAGTCTGCTGAATCTAGATTAGACTTTCTGACTTGCTTTTGGAGCCCAGCAAGGCAGCATTCTTTCAAATGTCCTCTGGTCTTAAATTAACTTCAGCAAGCCACAGCAGTGGGTAACTGCAGGAAATACATTGCAGATCCTTTATCATTAATTATTCCTCTTTGTAATGTCATACATTCAGCTTAATATTCAATGCTGCTATAAATCAAACAGTATTTTCTGAACTCTTAATTCTTTATATGCAACCTGGGTTTCTAGACTCTTTCACACTCAGAACATTTCCACAGGCACAACTCATACTTTTTTAAAATCTGCCCAGAATTTTCTGCTGGCTGGGAGCTGATTTCAAGTTGTAGGCCTGCCTAGGCTGCAAGGCGACGAGGAGACCCTTTCACTTACTTTGTGCGTGTTGCATCCAACACCTTTGCAGAAGGCAGACTTCCCCACGCTACAGTAAGACACGTTGAAGAGCTTTGCTGTCACCTATTTTGTTATTGCTACTGCTTGTAAAGCTTGTTTCTGCTCTGGTACCTCCTGGTTATCCCTCTCACATCCCACTCCTCTCTTTCACAGGCCTCTTTGTTTTCTCCATTTAAATATGCTAATCACGGAGGTGCTAATTGGCTCCACCTTGGCCAGAGGCAGGTCTGATTTGGAGCCAGGGAGGCTTCTAGCAGCTTCTCACAGGAACCACCCCCGTGACCCCTTCCCGCTACACAAACCCAGCACAGATGCTTGGATATTACTGCTCCAGTTACCTGTACTGGACTTCACAGGCCACAAGCATCTGACCTTGTAAGAAAAAGGAATGGTCAGTAGTCAGGTGAGAAGCCATCACAAAGCCATTAATTATGTTTTATCCTCAGTTCCACTGTTTTGTACTTCTGCTACAACCCCCAAGAGAAAAGGTGAAGGTGCAATAAGTAATCTTGGCATGAACTCTGGCCCTAAAATGAAGTGCACATGACAGCACAAGTAACATACAGCTACTTGCAACATTATTTAAGGTGAAAAGTACGCTAACAGTGTCATCTGATACGGAATACTATACTGAAGTCATAGTAAGGGTTCTGTAAGTAATTCTGTAGCAGAAATTTCTGTATGATTTAGGAGACTGAAGAAATCACAAGAAAATTAATTTTTTATGTTGCTGCCCTTGTAAGGGTGGGAATAGATGCCCCTTTTTACAGACCATGTGATTAATTTAATCTCCCTTGGTAAGCCATTATCTCTGACTTTAAGTCAGGAAATGGCACTGGTATTGCACGCATGATGTCCCCCGTGTGGCAATCGCATGTGAGGCTGAGGGAAATCACACAATATTTCTTATAAACTGGGGTGAACACAGGAGCACGCAGCGGAGCCAGCATGTCACAAAGTCACCCTAGGGTCTGACAGGAGACCCGTAAAGGCTTGGGATAATGCAGGGTCATTGGCCACTAAAGCTGCCTAAAAGAAGAGTTCACATGCACGAATCCTTTGAAGAGATCCCAGGATGAAGCTGGTGCACTCACAGTTATGCTCTAGGCTCAGGATGAGCGTAAAGCCTGATTAATTGTGAGAGTGTCCAAAGCACAGCTGGCTGTTTGCATTACACAGGACACTTAAGATTTACACAGCTAAATTTTGACCTACTTTATACACCAGACTATCTATGTGCACGAATATGTATTTGATTTTTCATTTGTTCTGTTGGATTTTTTACCTTCTGTTTTTTACATTGATTTCTCCAGTTAGCATCTGGGAGACAGGAGAGACTTCCTGAACCAAAAAGCAGTGCTAACAGTTTGCAATTACATAGATTCCATCTAAAAAACCCAGCGGTGCATATGAGCAGGAGGCAGAAAACAGCCAAATTAACCTCTCAGTTGCACTGAAACAAGCCCAGTTAGCTCATTTTGATTCAGTGTTTTATGCTTTTTGCAAAAGAAGAATAACATTTTAATCTCCCTAGACACATCAAGCAGTAAAATACAGTAGAAAAAAGATCACCTCTTAAAATTATCTTCCCTAAATTTCTTCAAGAAAGGGAAATGGTGCTATTAAAAATGAGATGTTTGGTGAGGCCCTATCTTAGAGTCTAATGTAACAACAAGTTGTGTAAGAATCCTCAGTCACGAAGCTAAGCCTCACAACAACTGCTTTGGAGTTCACTGGGCCTCTGCCATTCCTTTTATAGATGAATAATGTGAAGTTCACTCACAACATCAGCTCTGTACAGCCTCACAGAGAGCTAAGCGTTGATTATCTGAAACCAGCTTCTCCAACACATAATCAGATCACAGACAACATGTAACAGAGTCCTGCATTCCAGGTAATACAGCATGATCTACTTAAGTGCATAAGCTATTGCAACTCATGAAGTAGGTGAAGGTTGTTTAAAAATGTAGTAACTGCTAAAGCAATTGGTGGACCAAAAATAATGAAGACCTCAGACAAAAGGAGAGAGCACTGTTGCAGCCAAACAGCTCAACATTTAAAGTCCCTCAGTGTAAGAAGATGGGGCTTGTCTGTGTGTGCTACGGGGCAGATCTGGCACAAGCAAAGGCAGCGAGCAGGCTCCGATCTTGAGCAGGTGTTCAGTCCGCTGCAACCATACAGGCACTGCAACTCTCAGGGCAACACGCCTGCAGCTGCCAGAAGCCCAGTTCTTGGGCCAAAAGCTGTCCCTGATTTATGACACTGCAGAATGAAGATTTAGAAGCAGCAAGCAGACTTGTGCATGTCTTGTGCAGCTGTGATCCTGCTTAAATCACAGGCAGTATTTCTTTATAAAACAGAAGAGTTCTATCCAGTGTTTTGTCATTATAGCATTAACTGCTCTGGTAAACACCAGCATATATTACACGCTGTTATGACAACTTGTGTCCAGATTCTTGGGGAGAAAAAAACCAAAACAAAATGTAAACTTAACCCTCTCAAAATCTGAACTAAACTTTTTACATTTCTTCATATTCTCTCAATGACCAATGCAGAACTAATGTCACAGACATCTTTCTCCTTACAAGACATCAGGCTCAGGTTTCTAGGCTCTCCCTCAAATCCTCTAAACCTCCAGTTTGTATCACAGGAAGAAAAAAAAGGAAAAACTTTCAAACATTCTGAGCATCTGCTTCACTATAAAAAGGTGAAAGTGCTGCCTGCTGACTTTTACTCTGCATACAGGAATTTATTTTACCTTGTGACCAGGAAGAACAGATGGATGAGGCACTCTACAGACAGCTAGAAGCAGCCTCATGTTCACAGACCCTTGTCCCGATGGGAGTATTCAACCACCCAAGTATTTGCTGGAGGAAAAACACAGCAGGGCATAATCAATCCAGCAAGTTCCCAGAGAGTACCGATGACAACTTCCCAAGCCAAGTGACAGAGGAGGTGATGAGGAGAGGTGCTCTGCTTGACCTCATACTTGCCAACATGTAATGGCTTGTTGGGGGTATGAAGGTTGAAGGCACCCTTGGCTGCAGTGACCATGAGATGGTGGAGTTCAGGATCCTGAGAAGTGGGACAAAAAGAAAGATCACAACCGTGGACTTCAGAAGAGCTGCTTTTGGCCTTTTCAGGGATCTGCTTGAAAGAGTACCATGGAATAAAAGTCCTGGAGGAAAGAGGGTCCAATACAGCTTGTTTAAAAGCTTCAAAGACCAACTCCTTCAAGCTCAAGAGCAGTCCATCCAAATGACCAGGCAGTCAGGTAAAAATTTCTGCATGGATGAACAAAGAGCTCCTGGCCAAACTCAAACATAAATTGGGAGAATACAGATGGTGGAAGCAGCGACATGTAACCTGAAAGGAATATAAAGACACTGTCTGAGCATGCAGAGACATGACTAGGAAAGCCAAAGCCCACCTGGAGTTGAATCTGGCAAAGGATGTCAAAGACAACAGGAAGGGCTTCTATAGCTACCCAGGTGACAGAAGGAAGGCTAGGGAAAACGTGGGCCTGCTGCTGAGTGGAGCACAGGACATGGAAAAGGCTGAGGTACTGAATGCCAGCTTTGACTCAGGCCTGTGAAACCACTACATTTAGAACTGTTATTCTTCATTTACAATAAATATAAAAGTATGATAAATTACAGCACAACCTTAACCTGCCTTAAATCTAAACTAGGCGAGGGCATTAGCAGATACACTAGTGACCAGTATTATGTTCGCCAGCCAAAAACATCCATCAGATAAGATTAAACATACCTAAGTGAAACAAATCATTTGCTACACCAAAGAAGGATCAACATAATGGCATGTGGAATTACTTTTCCAAACTGAAAATAAGCACAGAAATTACTCTTCTCTGTATGTTTTGGCTATGCTGGATCTGCTGGAGAAGGCTATCCTGTGACTTTCTGCCATCAGCTTGTTACCTTTCATTCCTTGAAGTGAATGATGTGCTACAGCAAGGTGTCCCACAGAAGGACAACAGTGCTGCATCCGTGGAGAATGAGCTTATGAAGGAAGCAGCACACCTCTGCTGCAGTTCCAAACACTTTCGAACCACCACATCTCAAGTGTAGCTCAAAATTGCCAACATTTTTTTTATGTATATACTTTTCAACAACAATGATGTTAAAAGCATCACATTTCTATAGGACATAAACAAATGCCAGACCAGAGGCCGCTGGGAAGATTTAAGCCCTCATTTAAGCCATGGCACTCTCACAGTACCCAAGCACTCCGGCCAAGCTGTTCAACAACGCTGAGTTCTTATGATGAAGGTGCTATCCTGCAAGCACAGATTTACTAGAGAGTTAATTTCTCCTCAGCTTCCACCACCATTACTCAACACAGTATGCATAATCCTCATCTATGACGTAGCAGTAGTCTTCCTAAAAACTCCCTGCAGGCAATATAACTGAATCCAGCTCCATTCCCGAGCACCTACAAAGAATATGCATTGAATGCTTCAGCCCCACCCTCAGGAAGAAATCACTCAATCATGAGGCCCCATCAGAACCTCCACAGAATGAGGGTGAAGGGATAAAAAAACTCCAGTATCTGTAACTAGTGGAAACTTACTGAGGTTATACATGAAGAAGGAAGGGAGGAAGGCTCCAGATCCCACATCCACCAGATCTGCTTAGAAAGGGAGCTCTAATCCATAAGAGAAGCCCTGCCTAGGCAATGTAAACCCATCCTTGTAGTACTAAGTGGAATGAAATGACCTCCATATGCACATGCTTGTTTTCAAGTAACGTGCCAAGGAGCAGTTTGCCAGGAAAGCTTCTTCCTTCCTTCCCTACTTAGTGCTATACCAGCAGGGAAAGTGAACCATCCACTGCCATGATGACGCAATGGAAATAATTATACCAGATACAGAGTGAAGACAAAGACCACAATAGGTCACTGCCTTTTCTTTAACTTCAAATCAGGAGCAGAACAAAGAACTCCTTGCAAAGAATCCTGACGTTATTTAGTAATAATTGCCTGCCTACTGATTTCTTCTCTAAAGTAGACATGTTGGTAACAAAGCAACAATGAACCTAACAGCCCTGTATTAGTATCCAGGAAAAATAGTGCACGTGTTCCCACAACTCCATCAATTCCAGATTTCAGCTAAGTATTACCCAGCAAAAAAAATCTCTCATTAACAAAATGCTTTTGTATTAAACCGTAAGATAATCCCTCACTAACCAAGTATACGTTCTCATTCAATTTGTGTATATGACAGAGTGCAGCTACAGTTAATAGACTGCAGTCTATCTGCAATGTTGAAGCTAAAAGCCTAACCATTCCTGGTTTTCTGTACTTTCTACCACCTCTAGAGCTATTTCTCTGCATGAAGTTCAAGTGTCTTGTCCTCCTCTTCAAAGGCCTTCACTTTTTAGTCTTCTACTCTGCTTTGGTCTTAACATACTAATCTTCCTAGTCTACTTCTCCCATAGATACCCTCCTGCCCTCTTTTATTCTACTTATCCTAAGGTGAGGATATACTCCAAACTTACTTGCAAAGCTACAAAGTACCCTTTACTTCCAATCCTCAAACAGACCTGACCTAATCTGAGAACTCTGTCAACTATAGCCTTAGTACAGATTAATCTATGTAGATACAAAGAACTGTGCACTTTACAGTATTATTATAATTAGTAACTGTGGGGGTTTTTTCTTCCAAATGAAAATAGATGAAGTGCAATTATCACGAAAGTTTGGATGTCCAAGATTTCTGCGTAAGGAGTTGTTATGAACACGTCCACTCTGTGACCAAATGTGTTGTCTTTGCGTGCCAAGGTTGTGGTAGCTGGGGGGGCTACAGGGGTGGCTTCTGTGAGAAGCTGCCAGAAGCTTCCCCTGTGTCCAACAGAGCCAATGCCAGCCAGCTCCAGGACGGCTGAGCCAATCAGCAACAGTGGTAGCACCTCTGAGATAACATGTTTAAACAGGGGGAACCCCCTCAGCAACAGCAGTTGCAGTCAAAAGAGAGGAGTGAGAATGTGTGAGAGCAACAACCCTGCAGACACCCAGGTCAGTGGAGAAGAAGGGGGTGGAGGTGCTCCTGGCACCAGAGCAGAGATTCCCCAGCAACCCATGGTGCAGACCATGGTGAGGCCGGCTGTGCCCTGCACCCATGAAGGGTCACGGGGGCGCAGAGACCCACCTGCAGCCTGGGGAGGACCCCACACTGGAGCAGGGGATGCCTGAAGGAGGCTGTGACCCCGTGGGAAGCCCATGCTGGAGCAGGCTCCTGGCAGGAGCTGTGGTCCCATGGAGACAGGAACCAAGGCTGGAGCAGGTTTGCTGGCAGGACTTCTGACCCCAAAGGGGAACCCAGGCTGGAGCAGGCTGCTCCTGAAGGACTGCACCCTGCGGAAAGGACACACGCTGGAGCAGAGGCAGAGTGTGAGGATCCTCCCCTGAGGAGGAAGGAGCAGCAGACGTGATGGACTGACCACAACCCTCCTCATTCCTCGTCCCCCTGCACTGCTGGCAGGGAGAAAGGAGACAAATTAGGAGTAAATTTAAGCCCAGGAAGAAGAAAGCGGTGGAGTGTCTTTAAGATTTAGTTTTATTTCTCATTGTTACCACTCAAATCAGAGTAGGATAAAGTAAATTAATTTTCCCCCAGTTAAGTCTGGTTTGCCCATGGTGGCAATCACTGAATAATCTCTCCCTGTCCTTATCTTGACCCACAAGCCTTTCATTATATTTTCTGTCCCCTGTCCAGTTGAAGTGGGGGAGTGATAGAGCGGCTTTACTAAGTACTGGGCAACCAACTAAACTGAACCTATTTTGATTACTGTGTCTTTTACAGGGCTGAAGCTAATAGAAAACAAAAGTCCCTGGGAGCAAAAGTATCAGCACAGGAATCTGTGGAGTGAAACAGACTGCAAAGGTCCAATCTGATGAACCTGATCTCCTTCTATGACATAGTGACCCGCTTAGTGGATGAAGGAAAGACTGTGGATGTTGTCTAGCTAGACTTTATTAAAGCCTTTGACACCATTTCCCCCTGCATTCTCCTGGAGAAACTGGCTGCTCATGACTTGGATGGGTGTACTCTTTGCTGGGTAAAAATCTGGCTGGATGGCTGGGCCCAAAGAGTTGTGGAGAATGGAGTTAGATCCAACTGGCAGCCGGTCCCAAGTGGTGTTCCCCAGGGCTCAGTACTGGGGCCAGTTCTTTTTAATACCTTTATCAATGACCTGGACAAGGGGATTGAGTGCACCCTCAGTAAGTCTGCAGATGACACCAAGTTGGGCAAGAGTATTGATCTGCCTGAGGGCAGGAAAGCTTTTCAGAGGGATCTGGACAGGCTGGATTGATGGGCTGAGGCCAATTGTATGAGGTTCAACAAGGCCAAGTGACGAATCCTGTATTTAGGTCACAACAATCCCCCCTGCAATGCTACAGGCTGGGGGACAAGTGGCTGGAAAGCTGTCACACAGAAAAGGACCTTGGGGTGTTGGTCAACAGCCAGATGAATTTGATCCAGCAGTGCACCCAGGTGGCCAAGAAGGCCAACGGCGTCCTAGGCTGTATTGGGAACAGTGTGGCCAGCAGGACTAGAGCAGTGATTGTGCCCCTGTACTGGGCACTGGTGAGGCTACACCTCAAATCCTGCATTCAGTTTTGGGCCTGTCACTGCAAGAAAGACATTGAGGTGCTGGAGCATGTCCAGAGAAGGGAAATGGAGCTGGGGAAGGGTCTGGAGCACAAGTCCTGTGAGGAGCAGCTGAGGGAGCTGGGGGTGTTTAGCCTCTAGAAGAAGAGGCTGAGGGGAGACCTTATCGCTCTCTACAACTCCCTGAAAGGAGGTTGTAGCAAGGTGGGGGTTGGTCTCTTCCCCCAAGTGAAAAGGAAACAGCCTCAGGTTGTGTCAGGGGAAGTTTAGATTGGATATTAGGAAAAAATTCTTAGCAGAAAAGGTGGCCAAGCACTGGAACAGACTGTCCAGGGAGGTGGTTGAGTCACCATCCCATTTAAAAGACATGTAGACGTGGCACTTAGAAGCAAGTGCTGAAGGACATGGGTTAGTGGTGGTATTAGCAGTGTTAGGTTTATGGTTAGACTTGATGATCTTCAAGGTATTTTCCATCCTAAATGCCTCTATGATTCTATAATTCATTTCTTCTGAAACTGAACACAAGCTACAGGAACGTAGTGCTAAATTCTTCATCCCAACTCACTCGCATTTAACAAACAGTTCCCTCAACTGCTAACAAAGGTATACAGCACACCCAGCTTGAACGCATCAAGTATCTGCAAAACAGGTAACAGGTTGCTTCTCTTGATAAATACACAAACACCAATAAGGGACTTAGTTAAAAGGTAGATTAATCAGGAATCACACTGAATTTCAGTGAGACAGGCAGGGCTTCACTTTAGAAGGCAAGAACACTTGGCATTTCCATTATCCTTTTGTTAAAAAGGATACAAAAATGGATATTCTTGTGTTAAAAAAGGTCTACAAATGCTGATGTCTACCTCCTAATTAGGAATCTAGCTTGCAAAAAAAAAAAATCAAGAGAAACAAACCTTGCAATCAAAGCAAGTTAAGACACAAGAATTCAATTTCCTTTTGAGGTGGAGGGTAGTTTCTGAAAGGACAGATAGCTGTGTGAATGTGGGGCTAAGCAGCTAAAATAAGCAAAAATCCTGGGTGGTGTCTCCAAAAACATGTAGACACAGCTGCAAATTTAGCCAGGGACTTATTTCGTTCCCTTTCATTTCAAACATACCTAGGAATTTCATCAAACGTGAGGCAAAAGCAGTTCAATCTTTTGTTGCAAAAGAAAATGTACTGTAGGTGACCAGTGTTGCGTACTAACCATAATCCTGTAACATCACAAGCCACAAATATAAGTGCACAAGCAAACTTCAAAGTGCATTTGCCAGCTTCTATACAGTGCAAAGTCCTGAAACATCTATTCCTTATTTCTGCTCCCTTCCATATATACATTTCTGCATTTTAACCTGACAGGATTTCTCACTCAAATGCTTATGATTTACAATGCATTTGCCTTCTAATCTACCAGAACTGCCTTTTTATCTGGGGGAGGGGGATTTAACTAAAGCTGTTTCCATATGTTTTGAGCTCTAAGCTTGAGACCACGGATTTGGCCCTGTACAATGTGTTGCTATTGGGCAGGTTGGCATAAATCCCACGTGAGGGGTATATTCGCATAGCTCCAAGGTGCTTCAGCAGGACATAGGCAAGTCAAGCGAGCAGCATGTAGCAAGATGCTGTTTTCCAACGTTATAACTAGAGCCTACACTCACGAGGTGAAGGATACGTCACTGTTTTGTCCTCAGCAGATCACAATAGCTTTGTGCCAAATCCTACTCTCTCATTCACAAGAGTTATTGTCTCACGTTACTCTCAAACAAAATAAGAGATTGACTATTGTTAATGTTTCCACCTTTTCAGCAAGGACATGACTTGCTCCTTGGACTGCACCAAATCTCACCCACAGTGTGAGATACGCACACCCCAATTCCTGCCTCATAACATGCAGCTGCAAGCCTGCCCGTCCCAGAGTCACAGCACTGCGCGGTGGCCTCTCTCCCATTCTCCAGCACCACGTGCCAGGCTCTGTGGAACAGACAGCTAGGAAAAGGTTTCCGCAATGTCTTGTGGTTGGAGGTATGTTACGTGTGGAGGGTCCACCCTACCCCCTCCTCCTTCTGAGAAAGGCAGGATCTCTACTTCCCAGCCACACAGGTCTCAGCTCAGGAAAACAGAAATTTGAGAGGTCTGGCCGTGGGATTAGATAAAGTTCACAGTGACTCAAGGGTGAAATCCTAGCCCTAGTGACATCAACAGAAAAACTCTCACTGACTTGAGGGCCAAGATTTCTGCCCCTATCCCAAACTAAAGTGGCTTTTAAGCCGATGAAATTCAGACTCTGATCCTGTAGGAGATTTACACACCTTCACATACTGAGCAGTTCAAATTCAACCGAACCATAAATATCAACTAAAGTGACGCTTGTTGGTAAATTTTAGTGAAATCCCTCTGCTAATTGTAAATACAAGGTTAAGATCTTACACCCTAGTGAAAAGTTTCAAACAGCACAAAAGTAACTCTATTTTAAAAGAAGTAGCATCAACTCTTCCACATTTACATCATCCTCTGTAATAAACGGAAGCACAAACTCTGCAATATGATTCTGAGGGTTGCTTGCTTAGGGTTTGTGGTTTTTTTTGTTCTTTTTACTTACTTTTGTCTGATCATCAGCTTTAAATACATAGCAGATACTTTGCTGATTTGCTGCTCCATCCTTTATCAGACAAGCAAAGTAGCTTGGATCATGGCTGTTGTGAATGAGTTTGTGGACATGCTGTGGCTTGTACTCAAACAAACTGGAACAAATCAAAGGATCCCACTGCTGGATTTTCCCTGTGTCTGGTTCACATCGCATGCTCGCTGGTGAAATATAAAGTCGGATTTGGCTGCTGCTAGGTTCTTCTTTGGAAGACTTTGTACTGAGCATCCGGATCTCTGCCACAATCCAGGGCAGCATTGACATGGTGGTTAGGGAGTGCACCGGCAGAGAACCAATGAGCTGGAGAGTGAAACTTGCTGAGAAATCACTAGGTGTTTGATACTTTTTAACTTTGAATGTTATTGGCTCCATTTTACAGTCCTTCAGGGAACCTGGACTAATTCACCAGTATCTCAGTTCCATGGAATGATGATATCTGGACAGTTCCTTTGATTAAAGAACAGAAGAGTTCTGAAAGGAAAAGAAATCGTTATGTAGGTGCTGGAACCCTATTAAAAATAAACTGTAACTAACACAAATATTTATTAGTTTAACATCAGAAGAGATACACAGATCATCTACCGTGACCAACCTAGCACGTTTCCCCTATATTTCCCCTTTACTGTTTCAGGTCCAAACATAATAGTCCTAAATACACTGCTTGGAAAAAAGTCAGTCCTGCCTTAAAAGTTGCTTTACAACCTTTGCTAAGCCATCTAAAGAGTAACTAAACTCAAAAACGCACATTCTTTCTAGCCTGTGTCCGTTTCATAGGCAGGGGCATGTGTCTCACACTGGCCTATTTCAATCCTATTATCATCACAGAAAGGACTCAGCTGAGCTATCCTGATCTTCCTGACAGTGGAAGTCATGCTGAGACACCACATTTGAAAAAAAGGAAAACAAAGAGGAAAAAGAAAAGAAAAAAATTAGAAAGAAAAGGTATTCTTTCTTGCTCATAGGTGGATTATTCTGAATTTGGCCACTAACACGGTTTCCTCGGGTATAGTTTGCCAAGGGATCACGGGCTGTTACCAACCACACTCTGTCATTATCTAACACTTCAGAAATCCTTGTCTTCTGCAAAAACCAGCAGCAGTCAACTGACCGGTCGTTGATAAACCTGTCAGATAGCAGAGATGAGCAACAATCCTTATAGCATCCCAGTGCAAAACAGATGGCGATTCACAATTCATGACTGCATTTTAAGGCCTGTCAGCCAGCCAGGAAGACTTAAGGTTTGCCACATTGATATTGTATCATTTTCATTTCTTAAAATATCAAATGGAACACAGTTATGTACAACCCTGTTATAACAGTTATACTCAGCATCTACTGCTACTACTGTTACTAGATTTTAGTAGTTTTAGTAACAAAATCCAGTAACTGCATTTATCTATTTGGTTTTGCAAAATATAGTCTATGAAAACACATATGCTGGCAGTTGTTACATTACCATGTTTTAACTCCTCATTAATTGAACCTGGTTTCAGCTGTTGCGTTATTTTATGTGAGACCTGATGAGAAGCTGACAGGCCTATAATTGCCTGTTTACATAGCATGACACTAGTTTACTAGCCTTCTGAGAGTTTCCCATTAAAAGACCTATTAAAAACAACATGAGCCGTCCCAAGAACTCCTCACAAAATATTTTTAATTGTATTTGAACAAATATTTAATAAATAGCATCTGTTTACTGTGGCAATATTATTTCTTGTCTTTGTTCACCTACAAACATGACCAAGAACAGCAATATTTTTCTCATGAGTTTTTATTAAACCTTGTCCTTTATTTGTCCTTGTAAAACTATTTCCAGACTGACTTTCTGACAGTACTTCACCTTGTTGGAGATGAAAGGAAATTTTAGGATGAAAAAATAAAAATTCAAGATGGAATTTCATTTTGAACTAAGCAAGTGTTTAAAATGCAACCAATTTGCAAATGTCCGAGTGGGAAAAAATGTTTCTGCAGCAACTGGCAAACTGTAAAAGCAAGAGAACGGCCAAAACCACATGTTTGGGCACATTTACATTTTTGGAACATTTGCATCTTTTGACAAATGAACCCTCTGGCAACATTACCAGTTCCAAGGATGCCAAGTTTAGCAAGAGACTCCAATAGTGAAGGTTTTAAAGCCACTATTTGAAGAATTCATCAAAAGTAGCATTCTAGATGTGTGGAACATTGCTTTTTTTAAAGCATTTTTATAAACCTCTGCGTGTGTGTGTGCGCGCATGGGAGGTGTGGGAAAAAGGGCCATGAAAATCCAGAATTTGTATGCCCTATTTCAATTATGCGACAACTCTGGTTTTGTTTGTTTGTTTGACAAACAAGCAAGAAAACAGCCATCTTTAAGATGAATATAATTGCATTGCAGCAAAAATGGATAGCAGCTTCAGGAAGCATTTTTACACCTTATCACCACAGACTGCTAAACACAATTAGCACTGTAGCAATGCATCTGTCAGGAATCCAAATTGTCTCTTCTTTGACACACTATTACAGATTTTTTTCTGCTTAACTGTAACAATGAAAAATAGTTCTGCAACTGCAGGGAAGATTGG
Organism: Rhynochetos jubatus; assembly: GCA_027574665.1. NCBI lineage: Eukaryota > Metazoa > Chordata > Aves > Eurypygiformes > Rhynochetidae > Rhynochetos > Rhynochetos jubatus. The sequence goes on along the minus strand of CM050651.1, from coordinate 65,017,571 downwards.
ATTCATTCATTACTACAATGGTGTGTGGTCCAAAACACATAAAAACTGACTTTTTAGCTTTTAATGTTCTCACTGTTTAGTGGCATACATAGTAACTGCAGGATAAGAAAGCCTAAGAAAACACCATTTTTAGTTGAAAACAGAACTGAGCTACTGCATGGATGACCTATTAGCCACATGCTTTTTCTAACCATATTTCTCAACTGTTTTCTCAGAACTATTTGTTAAAAAAATTCAATTAAATAAAATGCATCTAAAAATACAACAAAGTCATCCTCATTTAAATCAACTTCTCAAGGAACAGAAGTCTCATTTCGAATACCACCGTCTACCAAGCTTTTTTACCCCAGACCTACGAGGCATTGCAACCCCAAGCAGTAATAAATACCACAATAGAATACAATATTTTGTATGCTAATTCTAAGGACTGAACAGTACTTAAAAAAAACCCCACAGGTTGATACTCTGTCATACTTCAACAAACACTGTACTGCTGGAATGTATTTAATATAAATGCAAAGCTTCTTGGTATCCATCTCTAACAAAATAAACACCTTACAAAGCCAACAGCATAAATACTCCAATGTCTGCATTTGTTATTCTAAAGAAAACCAGTTAATACTAAGTCAAAACAGTTAACTAGAAGTCAGAATGCTAGGAGGGTTTTCCCTAACATTAGGAGGGGCTAAAAGTGCAGTTTCTCAGAGCACAAGTTTAGCAACATCAGAAGGTCTCCTTATCTAGCCCATCTCTTTCTGTATGTTACCTTTCTGCATGTTCCATCTCCCTCTTCCAGACATTCTCTCTTGGTTTCCCCCTCCTGTCATCCTTATCTACCTGCAAATCCCACCAGAAATGATACCAATCTCATGCTGCCGGTGTTAATGTCCTTGAAGTTTACACCAAGGGCTAGGTTTTACTTCAAGACCATAAAGTATTTACATACATGCTTAATTTAGACCTAAAAATAGCTCTGTTCATCTCCACAGGCCTATTCCCAGCCACAAAACTAAGCACACGTGACGACTGAGGAGTGTCCGTGCTCTGGGCCCATCTCTCTCTGCCCTGACTCCGCCACTTGGAATTTTGGCACCTTCACCCATGTCTGGTTGCCACCCCCCAGTTCATCCCCTCTGAAACTTGGCTCCGCAGGCACCGTACAGGTTTACCATTCACATTAGTACAAAGCTTGAACAAGCTTCCTCTTGACCCTATGTCTCTGATGAACTCACAGCTCTTCAAAGCACACGGTTGTTTTACCTTTAATCCGAGAGAGAATAGAAAAGGTATAAAAATAAAGCTGCCCACTTGTTTCCTTCCACCTAAACTCTGATCTTCCCTTGACCGCTCTACGTGCCGTTCAGCTCCGTTACGCTGGGCCGGGAGAAGACTGCCAGGCTTTGCTCCGCACACGGGCCGAATGTCTCCCGTTGTTCTCCTGGTGCTCACAGGCATAACTGGAACAGCTCCTCTTTCTCCCCTCCATCTGCACCTTCTGAAGGAGCTCCGCTGCCCTTGCCCTCGGAGCTGAGAAGAGCCCGAGTGGCACTCCCCAGCTGACAGCCTAACTGCTGTCTGAGAAACGTTAATATTCTCCAAACTGTATCTTAATGCTGTCACTGTTTAACCAGCTTTGATTTAGCTGCATTTGCTCCATCAGCGTAAAAACAGCCAGGCAAACTGTAACACATATGGTATTTACACAAACCACACTAATAAATCTAACCCCACCTTCTATACTAGGAGAGACCAGACTGGCTCGCTAATGTGAACGACACCCACGGGGACACACGTGTCAACGTCTCTTTCACTGTGATCAGCCCAGCCGCTTCTCACCCGCGGGGAGCAGGCTTAGAAAGCCGGCAACGCTACATGATCGTCCTGTTCTAGCAAAGTCTGATACTGTGATTTAAATAAAGTGTAGATCAGGCTCTTGTCCTCCCAAATTAAGTTGTACTCTCATCCTTTTACGTCAGCAGAAACTAAAAGGGACACCTTCAGAGAGATGTCAGGGTGATGACAGGACAGTGTGAAGGGGACAGCTGTAAAAGTTGGTGCCTCTGCCGTTCTGGGGCCCAGGTTCTCCCCACATGAAGGTACATTTCTAAGGAGATGCGCATCGTGCGGGACAGCGTTCCTCAAAACTCACCTCTCTCAAGAGAGCAAAGACCGTATCACGAGGACAAGGTACAGGCTCTGGGTGCCATTCGGTTGGATGGGGCCAGGTCAGCTTTGAGGTTAGGAAGGAGAATCTTGTGGGGTACAGAGAACAAGCTGGGTTATTAACCTGGGAGGGAGGTGCACTGGAAATCAGGTTTTGGGAGCTGGGGGAAAAATCAGGCAGATTTGGGATGGACTCAGACTAATACAGAAAAAAGGCAAAGAAGGGAGAGAGATTGTTCTGAACCAAAAGAACACAAACAAATATGAAAAAAGCAGAAACAGTGGTGAAGAGTTACCCTTCTTCTGTTATTTCTTCTAGACTGGACTAACTTCAATACAGAGCTGCAGACAGAAGTTTCAGACTCTTGTTCAGAACACAGACTACTGACCGAAGCAATCCTCCACTCTCCTCCAGCTCTTCCCCAGCTGGTTCAGTAGCAGTTGAAGCACTGGGACCCACAGCAGAACAGATGAGTTTAGAAGATGCATCAAGCAAGGAAGCAGTCAGGACTTCCACACAGCAATGATTAAATGAGGAGTTTGACCTGTGAGCTGTTGAACAGAAAGAGCCCAGCTTCTTCAACCTTTGCAGTTCATCTGAGAGACAGCCGTGCAGTTAACTCCGCATCAGGCTGCTGACATGACAGCAGTCTCTTTCTGTGAGTGAGTTTTCTTTCTCCCCTCCAAGAAGCTAAGCAAATCTTCCAACCGTACAGCAATGTCTCGTGAAAAACAGCTGGTCTTAAAGAGCATAAATTTGTTCAGCCTTTCTCTGCATGGCATTAGTGCTGAACCCTGCAGACAAATGGAACCAGAGGCACCCGTACCAACTGCACTTCACCACTGATTATTTTAGCAGAAATATCATACTACTTAGGGATTATGAGGAGCCCTGGCCTGCAGCCAGAGCTCTGGAACGCAAGCCAGAACTAAATACCACTCCTCTCCCTCTCTCTCTGATCCTCGACTGAGATTTACATTGTCTTCACTCATGCCGACAGATTTCTCTATCCTCCTAGCAGGATATATAGAAAAACACAAATGAGAATATGTATTGGGTATGTCATGGTATGGTCACTGCTGAGAAGGGATCCTTTTATGTTTCTACCAGTATGCATTAAATATGGTCTCTGGTATCACAACACAGTATCAATTAGATTGTTTCATGGAGCAACTAGTTGCAAGCTTTTTTTTTTTTTGAAGCTTCAAACATTTTTTTGCCTGTTTTCTACAGTTTATTAAGATTGTTTAGATATCATACCCCAGGTTTTTCTCAGTTTTCAAATCGTTCTAATTTAACTCAAACTGGCACTTGGAATCACGACGCACCCTTCTCTTGCAAGGACGTTCTTTTTATCTCATAGCTGCTGATTATCTTCTGCTTTCCTTCTGGAGCTGTGACTCGCTGTGGGCAACAGCGTGTGCGAGTCCAGAAGTCAACTCACCTCGGAAATTATTTTTAATTTTCATTCTTTTTTTCATATACATGCTGACTTTTAAAGGATTTTTATTCAACATTAAATGCTGACTTTTAAAGTATTCTTTTCAATGCCATCAGCAGCTTCAGACATGGGCCTGAATACTGTTCCACCATGTGCTCTGAGCAAATCATTTGGTTTTGTGGTAATAATCACACCTAAAATACTCAACGAAATGGCCAGCATTTTTATCACTCCTTGAATAGGCTAAAAAAAATTAAATAGACTATTAATAAAAAAATATTCCAGCAAAATGGTAGTATGTTCGTGATCGTAAACAAGTTCATAATCAACTACCAAATGAAGAAAATAGCTCACTGTTCCTGCCCTTGACAACTGTTGCTATTTCCTTAATAAAGTCCACAGAAATTCATATGCTGATTATTGAGGGTAGAACTTGGATACTTCTGAGCCAGCCTCATTTGGACCTGAACAAAATATTGGGCTGTTCTACCACCGCAATGCACTAGGAAACAAATTGTTGTCAAAGAAAGCTTGCTAGGTAAGCTACATTGTGAACGCCATTCCTTTTTACTCAATTGAATATCCACAGCCAAGAGACTTGCAGCCAACTTTTCAGTTAACCAAATTATAGAGGGGAAAAAGTGTCAAGTCATCCACCCATCACTGAATTTGTTTCACGTCCCTTCCAGCCCGGCATTTTTCTCACCTGCAAGCCTTCCTACTTTTGCGTATTACCTCCGACTTTCACCATTCCCTATGAAACAACACGCTGCGACTAATTCCTATTTCGACACTTAACCAAGCGTCGAAAGTTTAATCCTGTTCGTCAGCCCCGAGGTATTTGCTTTTCGGGAGATGTATATTTTTATTAATTTTGACCCGCGATGTTCCCATTCAATCTCCCGGCTTAAGGGCAGGCACAAATCCCACCATCTGCACCGCCGAGGGTTCCGATCTGCCACAGTCGCCTCTCGCCCGACTACGAGGCGGCATACAAAGGTCTCAATTTTTCACGCTGCCCTATAAATAACCGCATTTGTTTCATACCTCTCAGGAACGCTGTTTCAAGAGATCATTCCCTCGTTGATTTAGAGAACGAATTTAAAAGGCCATAAAAGTACTGGGCCCGTGCGTGAGGATTTTCAGGTTAACCCCCCCAGTGCAGCTGCAGGGAGGGTGAGCCGTGCCCCCATGGCAGGAGTCGCCGCGCTGCCCTAAGGAGCGGGGTCTGGGAGGAGTTAGAGCGAGTGATTCCACACCGCTGGGAGAGGAGGGTGCAGGCAAGAGCGAGAAAAAGCACTCAAAGCAGCCCGTGGCACGTCAGGGGAACGGCAGGTGAAATTCATGCGGGTGTTCGGGCTGTTCTGACCAGAAACCTGCTCTCCCAGGCCCCCAAGAGCTGAGAAGCGAGGCTCCGGCCCCCCGCCGCCCCGTCCCGTCGCGTCCCGCAGGAAGTGCTGCTGCCCGGGGCAAGTGCCGCGGCTTCACCCGCGGCTCCGTTACCACCGACGGCCGGACCCACCAGCCGCCTCACCGCCGTTTGCCGTCGGCCGGCCGGAGCCTTCTGCCACCTCCGAGCCCGGGAACGGCGTGCGGACCCGGCCCGCAGCCGGCCCCCGCGGCGGGCTGCCCGATTGCTCGCCTCAACTCTTTCACTTCCTCAAAGCTAAAAACCGCTCTTCCTCCTTCCCCCCCGCCCAAAAGCGCAGCTCGGCCCTGCCAGAGCCGCTTCCCCGGGGGCCGGCCCGCAGCGGGGGCACGGCGGCCCCCACCGTCCCCCGGCCAGGCCTGGAGCTGACCGCCCGCCGCCGCTTACCGCCGCCGGCTGGGCTCGCTGCGAGGAAGTGCCTTGGGCGGGCAGCGGCCGCGGGCTGTGCCCCGCCGAGGGGAGAGGGGCAGGAAGCCGCGAACGGACGGCGGGCAGGGGATGCCGCATCGGCACCTCAGCCGGGCCGAGGGGGCTGCCCGCCGCCTCCTTTGCTCAGGACGGGCCGCCCCGCCCCTACCTGCCGGCGGACGGGCGGGCGGTAGGGAGGAGGCGGGAGGAGGCCGGGCCGCGCACCCAGCGGCTGCCGCTCGCCGCCGCGCTCCTCCCGCCCAGCCAGCGCGGGCAAAAATAGCAATGGGCGGCGGGTCCCCGGCCCAGCGGGGACGGAGGCGGCGGGCAGCCGGCGACAGGCGGGCGGCTGAGGCCCCCTGCTCCCTCTCGAGGAGCATTTCGGCGGCGCTGCCCCGTGTGTCCGTCACAACCTCCCGCGGGAGATGCCGTTGTCGCCTGGCCGTGGTGAAGCACCGAAGCTGAAGCGGGAACCGCTTCCCAAGGGACATTTGCTCACAGAACTGGAATTGTCCCTGCACCTGGAGCCTGGGGGGGTGGGAAGGAAAGTCCCCACAGGGGCGTGGGCCCAGCCCTGGCCGTGGGGCAGCCTGCTGTGGGCTCACCGACTCTGAATCACCTTCGCGCCTTCCTCCCACTTCCACGCAGGAGAAGGCACGCGTGCAGGTGTGTGTACGTATGTAAAATCACGGTAAGGGCGGGCGCTACTTGGTCCGCCAGTTGCAAGAAAGGATAATGAATGAATGGATGCGGAGACTTAATCACACGCCCCAGCAAGTGCTCTTTCCGGATGATCAAGGCGCCCTACATTCCCCCTCAGCAAACGACTTTAATTTCAAGCCTTCTTGGCAGCAAGACCGCAGATTTACTTAACTTCTAAGGCTGCGCACATTTGCAGAATCAGAGCTTTCTCAAGGGAACGTGCTCGGCTGCTGCACATGTGCTCCGCCGCGAGGGAAACGGTCAAGTGAGCTGCCAAACGAAAGCGCGATGTTGCCCCAGACTATGAAAAACAAGGCACGCTTCGGTAAGGCAGCACGTCCCCTACGTGTGCCAGTTGTACCTCCGTGGCTTTGTGTGCCAGGTGTACCGTAGGGTCGTTGGCATGTGAATCGAAGCGCTTGTTCCCATTCTACTCCATTCATGGTTTTCTGCTTGTTCTTCAAGCATGGGAATAGGTATGAGTGCCTCTTGGTTTTCAGTGACATCCTTTACGTTCCTTGGGAATAGGAATGCTACTTCTTGAAACCACACCATGTTAACGTTTTTAAACCATCTCACCTAAGGACGATGCTCTTACTCCAGTTACCACCCACCAATCTCAGTATCTGAGAGAAGTGTGTCCTTTTGCTTGTTTTAAGCCTTCTGCCTGAGCATCATATGCCTCTGGTGATCATGTTCTAGAAGACAGTGAACTGCAATCCCCACCCAGATGGTTCCATTCCCAAATTACCAACCAATGATCTTAGGAATACTTTCTTACTGCTTCACTCTTGCCTTTCAGAAGGTGATAATGAAACAGGTTCAAGACTATTTCTTGCTGCTTGGAAAATCCTTGGACAAGAACAGAAGTCAGTACCAGTGCATCACAAATACAAATCCTTTCTTCTTTCTCTTTGATCTGGTTTCTTTCTCTGGAAAGAAAGCAGACTGTGCTTGAACTCACTGACAGGGCCCAGTATGGAAGTGTAGAAAGGTGGAATTGTGCATAAAGCTACATTATCTTTCTGGTTTTAGCACCTATCAGGTCTGCAAGATGTTGTCCCCATTCTCATGATTCAACATCCACACTTTTCCTGAAGACAGGTATTTAGGTCCTTTATTTGAAGAACAAAAAGGTCATTCTGACTTTTATGTCTGTTTATCCAGGATGCAGGAAGAGCAGTTTGTTGTCTACTCAGCCTGGGAGTGTTCAGTCTGCATCCCATGAAAGTTTCCTAATCATCAGCCTCCAGGCTACACTGGACAGCATTCCTTCTCTCTGCTTCCTGATGGAACTGTTACTTCTCTAGAGGGGGGAAAAAAGTTTCATTTGTGGAAACAAGAGAATCAGAAGGGGGTTCCTATGTTCCGGTCCCTAAAACGTGAACACTTCCACGTGTTCCAGGGACTGGAATCCCTGCCTTTAGGTGAAATCCCTGAGCACCAGACTTCCTAATAATTTTAGATTTTCTGATACAGTAAGTCTCTGGTCTTTTGTCCTTTACAGGCTAGTTTTTCTTGACAGTAGGCTATTAACTAAAACATACTACCATCACATTAACTTCTTCAGACTGAGGAGGAAAATCACCCTAGGCTTTCCACATCCTGCAGACGCGATCTATACAAGAACACCAGTTTAACCATTATCTCCCTGTCCAGTCACACTTCAAAATAACGCCAAGAAAACCCCAGCACTGCCTTTGGTACCTGAATACCCAGGCTTGTATGAGGCACGCTTGGGGAACACACTGGCAATGAAGCCTCTCTTGTAGGCTGAGGAGGAGAAGCATCTGCTCACTTAATCCCAGTTGGGGTAGGATTGTAGATCAGTGCAAATTTAGGCTGAATGTGCCCGGCTGTGGGTGAGAGCAGAACCTGGGGCTGCTCTGACTGTGGATTCACTCTTGGAAGTATCACAAGGCAAGCCGGAAGTTTTAAGTCTCCACCCAAGATGCTTTCCCAGTTCAAGGTGCTCCGTAACTGGGCAGTAGTTGAGCACTAACATTTTGGATTTTGAATTTGAATGCAGGCACCTCACTGTGCTTCAGTTGCATTAGAAGCCTCTGGATTACCCATAATTATGAATTTCTATTGCTATTATATAACACAGACTAAGCCTTTATTTGTGATTTGTCTCATGTAAATCTGTTTAGTACCTTATTAAGGGCATACTAACTGCTTTGCAGTCCTTTGACTTAAGTGAGCTCTGGATGAAGTACTACATTCTTATCCAATGACACTGTATCTCCAGATGCTATTTATATGTAGTTCCAGACATTTCATAAACAAAAAATGAATGATAACTGTTATTATAGCACTTTGCCTGCTTCATATGCTGTAGGAATGCATGGCAGCGACATTAGTTCGTGATTATCTTTATGGACAAGAGTTTTTCTGTTATCACTGGTCATGAGTAAAGAATCAAGGAAGAGTTGAGCTACTGTTACAGATCCTGCCTGCTGCTCTGTGGTTTTGTGCACTTCAGATGTCACGATTAATGCTTCCTCCCCTTCATTCCTGTAAATACATTTGACTTAGCAGTGATTGTGTTGAGTATTTTAAGCTTTTCCTTTTGTTTGGAAGCTGCTGTTGCTATGCCATCATCTATATTACATTTTATTTAGGGGGGTGTTAAGATATGATTAGGCACTCTAATAGGCTCATTCCATTCTGCACAGTGTTCTGATGGTGCGTGACCTCATTTCAGTTACCTGGCAATTGCTATACAAAGGAGAAATGTTGGCTTCCATTTGGAAGTTGAGCAGAAATATGATGAATTTGCCTGCTTACATAGTGCAAAGAAATACCATGAAGGAAAGCAATTCAGCTTAGTTTAATTATCTTTGACTACTTGTGTACTTATGGGCAGAAAGCAGTTTTGATGGTGATTATTTTTATGTACAATTAATTTTTAGATTTTTAGATGTATGTATGGCATCAAGGTGCCTTCAGCCACAGAATCCTAAAAGTCCTCAATCTTGTAAAGACTTATGTTGGTGCCTAACGAAGGTTAATTGAATATCATTTTAATGTTGCTATACACAGTGACTGTTAAACAAGGATATAAGGTTTGCCTATTGTTGGTGTGTCAAATTAAAACCCGTGGCCACTGGCACTTTGAAAAGCAACGGCAAGCAGGAAACTTCATTTGCAGAAACTCTGCAGGTGAATCAGTTACAGATTTAAGCACATAGTTGTACAGTATGAAAATAATTGCTTATATATTAAACATCCTTTTATAGTGAATTCCAGTTCACAGATTCAGAGTGGTAGGGTTTGGAAGGGAGCTCTAGAGATCATCCAGTCCAGCCCCCCTGCCAGAGCAGGATCCCCTAGAGCAGATCACACAGGAACAAGTCCAGGCGGCTTTGGAAAGTCTCCAGGGAAGGAGACTCCCCCACCTCTCTGGGCAGCCTGTCCCAGAGCTCTGTCACCCTCACAGGGAAGTTATCCTCATATGATTTGTTGGTATATAGCGAAAGTCTGAAATAAATCCATCTGCAACTCAAGTACCAGACTTGTGTTTTCCAGAATATGCTGTGGACTAAGCTCCCAGCCAGTAAGGAAGACAAAACCTATGTACTTCCTCCCAGTCAAACTGTTTCATAAAGTAAACAAGATAATAACCTTCAAGTGAAGTCCGTCAGTCTACCCTTAAAACATTACTATGTTTTGGGATTTTCTGGCAGAGTTTTTAGTGCTATGCTAATTTCTTCTCAGTCTAGAGGCATTCCCCCCCTCGCCCCATCGGCATGATTCCCTGTAGGATCAAATATTTACAACTTTCATTGCAATTATGTGTATTCATCTGTTATACAAAGAAAAACAGGCTCATTTTACATGGGTTTGGTAACTTAGGGATGTGTCTTTCTGTAGGAGTAGCCAGGGATTCCCTTACACCTGAATTCAGCCCAGACTGCAAGCATTCTTTATTCTAGTCATGGCAATTCCCATTTCTGGATAAAATATTAATGCCTCTGCTCCCATTTCAAGGCTGGTTATTCACAAATTACATTTGTCTGGTTTTTTAATGTCTGTCTTGGAACTAATAATCTCTAAATTGACTTCATTATCTTACACAACACTTTGATGGAGGAATTAGACCAGCTGTGAAGAAGCTATAGCTTAACACCCATTCCAACTCGCAATACTAACTTCTCCCTTCGGTATACCCTTATTGCCTTTGTTTCAGTTCTTTATTTCAGTTCTAGATCCTCTTTCTCTGATGCAAGACAAGGTTAGTAAACACTCTAGCAACAAGAAGTTTCATCTTGTAATTCTGTAGTTTATCGTAGTTGTTCAATGAGTTCATAAACCACTGTGGATTTTTTTGTTCCCCACACCCAAATCTATGAACTTCTGTTTGGAACAGAGCAGGGAAGAGGCAAGTAAATTCCTTGTCCCTGGGAAGACAGAATTATACAGACTGGGTCATCATCTTGACCATATCCATACCGTTTCTGAGCATGCTTTAAAGCCACCTTAAGGATGTCTCAGTATCCATCACCTCATTGCTGGTCCCACTGCCAGGCTTCTGAGACACCTACAGAGTTCTCCAAGTGCATCCGCTCAGTGTACAGCACGCAATCTCTCGCAGGCCTTTGAGGGATGGCTATAAAGGCCCTTCTGCCTTGCCTTATACCATATTCACCTGCCCCATAAGAACTTCTGTATAACCTAAAAAAAGGGTTTCTTAGCCTGATGACCATCAACCACAGTCTTGCTGCACCTGCACCTGGTAGAGGTAACCAGCTTAGGGGATCAGTTAGGTGGAAGGTGAGGGAGGGATGAGCAGGTTCCCTCTGAATGTCTAAACAAGGAGAATGGTGAAGACAGTGACAAGAGGGCCAGCAACATCATCATAGCCCCACTCTCAGCATGTTAGCAGAACCAGCCGGTCACCCATCCACACAGCACTACCTGGGCTGCCTGCTCCTAGGAGCGACAACAGCCCTAGCAGATTTCCAGGCAGGACAGAAGTAGTAATTAATACATGTAGATGATGAATAATGGCAACAGCTCAGCAGAAATGCAGCCTGTCACAGGAACCTGAGGGACAGACCAGGCCATCCAGTTCTCCTTCAGATCCCTCAAGGGTGAAGCATCTTTGACAGGCTCTGGCCAAGGCTGAGCACAGATGGCTTTCCTACAGAGAGGAAACATTAACAAAATCCAGATCCGGGCTTTGCATGTAGAGGCAGATGTACAAGAAACATGCCTCTAGCCTGTGGAGATGTTCAGATAAATACAGAAAACAATAAAAAAATTCATGACCTGTAACCCTACTGTCTTCAGACCTTCCCCATGAATTCAGTGAAGCATCCTTTTCCACATTCTTTAACAAAAGAAATGTGAGACCTCCCACACTACAAATGAAAATAAGAATCATGGAATGGTTTGGGTTGGAAAGGACCTTTTAAAGATCACTTAATTCAACTCCTCTGCAATCAGCAGGGACATCTTTCACTACATCAGGTTGCTCAAAGCCGCGTCCAGCCTGGCCTTGAATGTTTCCTGTGATGGGACATCTACCGCCTCTCTGGGCAACCTGTTCTAGTGTCCTGCCACCCTCATCATAAATAATTTATTCCTTATATCCAATCTAAATCTACCCTCTTTTAGTTTAAAACCATTACCCCTTGTCCAATTGCTACAGGCCCTGCTAAAAAGTCTGTCTTCCTTGTAGCCCCTTCAGGCACTGGAAGGTGCTGTAAGGTCTCCCCGGAGCCTTCTCTTCCCCAGGCTGAACAAGCCCAACTCTCTCAGCCTGTCCCCATAGCAGAGGCGCTCCAGCCCTCTGAGCATCTTTGTGGCCTCCTCTGGACTCACTCCAATCGGTCTATATCTCTCTTACGCTACGGGCTCCAGAGCTGGATGCAATACTCCAGGTGGGGTCTCACAAGGGCAGAGTAGAGGGGGAGAATCCCTTGCCCCGATGAAGCGTAGGACTACAGGCTTGCACAGATCCCCAAAGCTTCCCCTGCCCTGGGTATAGCTCATCAGTGCCCAAACTGAAGGCACTACCCCAGCCCGCCTCCTGCAGAACTGTTCCCGTGCCCGTGTTCTCCCGCCTGGGACCCCACATGCCAGGGGATCTCACCAGCTGAGTGACACAGCCAGCCCAGCCAGCTGCAGTGCCTCCATCTACACTGTGGTTTAAGGTCAGACTCAACGAGGGCCACCGGTAGAGGCTGCACAGTCCACTCTGTGTGCCACAGGTCTGTAGCGCCACTTGTTCTCTGCCTGCTTAGGCTGCTGCGGGAGTGTTTCACGTTTATCGTATGTGCACTACAGCTCTTGCTTCAAGAAGCTTTCACTGTTGACGCAGTCCAAATCTGAAGATGATGCACACCCCAGCATGGTATGCTGCCTACGGCTCTGTCTTCTGGCAAAGGTCCTGCTGCTGGGTGGCCTGTCTTAATCTTGACCCTCATTCCACAGGGATCACACAGGGGCTGGATACCAGAAACAAGTCCATCTGGGAAGTACCGACCAACATCATCTAGCCAGCCAGGGAGCAGCCTGGGCTGGCAGCTGGTGAAAAGCCGTTTGAAGCTCAGGCTGCAATGCAGTCCAGGAAACCATGTTTCGCAACGGTGGCCTGTGGTTAGGTCACGAGCCACATGTTCAGCTCTACCAAAAGCAAAATTCAGGTATAGGCCCCGCATTCACCTTTCCACTTCTCACATAGCCAGTACCTTGACATAAGGCCCCTTGATCTGTTCTGGGGACCGTACGCCTGTGTCCCCCTCTCCTCCCAGCCTGACATCGGGACAGGGACAGGCATGGACATTCTGTAGCTTACGTGCCAGGCCGGTAGTGCCAGGCTGGTACCAGGTTGCAGCAGATAATTACCCAGAAGCCAAAAAGCCCAGAGCCACCAGATAAAAAGCGCTACTCCTAGAAGAACCAATCACACCTGCATGCAGGGTGAAACAAGTCACGGCTGAATATGAATGTTACACGCGTCCCTCCCATCATGACGCTGAGAAATTTTTTGAGCTTTCCAAGAGGTTCTTTCACCATACCCAGCGCACAACTGGTGGGACTGAAAACAACAGAAATGGAGAACTGGACTTCTGGGAGGATAATGAAGCTTTAAAGCTTTGCATTTATAAAAAGCACGTCGTTGCAATTACGAAGAGCACTACGGTTGTGAGTGTAGGTAAGTCATAACCTACAGCTACCAAACCAGATTCCATTTCCCCTGCAAGATTCAACCTTCTACTTACTCTGCCAGAACGGATGGTGCAGCCGAACAGGACACCCTACATCAGCCGTTATCCTGCACACCCAAAAGACAGCACTCCTTCGAGGGAGGACGTTCCACATAGAAAGGCTCTTACTAGGAATGGCAGAGGGAACAAATTAAGGGCAAGTTAGAAGAATCAGGTACCCCAATCTTCCATTCTGCTTCTCATCCTCCTGCTCTTTTCTTTTAAAGTGTGAAAGAGCAGTTAACACATGGGAGCTACTTTGTTTCAGCTTTCTCCTACTTGAGTCCAGGAGCACACAACCCCTACATGCCATCTCAATTTAATCTTCCCCCTTACCTTCTTTTCGCGTCACTTTGCTACCTCTTCACGAATGAAGGAAAGCAGGACCCCATGCTGAGGGGCAGGGAAAGTAGAAAAGAGGAACCTTGGCAATAGCAGGGTTAGGGAGCAGTGGGTAAAGTTCCTGCTTTGTTTTAATACTTAGCTCTCACCACACTGAAACTTATCACAGGAACCTCGGAGACCCAGGTGTGTGCTTTTTCCTGTGATGCGTCAGCATCATTTCCTACTCCGGCCTCACAAGCTTGTACCACCCACTTCTTATTCCAGGTCTCAGGCAACTGAGGGCCCAGCATCACAGGTACTGAAGAATGAGAGGAAATGGAACAAGGCAACATCTATTGTTGAGAAGTACTTCAGATCTGGACTATGCCAACAGCCAGAGTTGCCATTTTAATTCCTGAATAATAGAGCCTTGTTTTCATGTCCCCCTCTTATGGATGGCTTTGAAATCCTTCCCCATCTCAGTTCTAGATGATAAGGCGTGAGTTGAACTTGGAACTCTCAAAATAATGCCAGGGAAAAAAGATGACAAACCCCAAAATTTTAAAAGACCGGTAACGTTGCCTTCAGATTTCACAAACAAAAAGTTCCTTTAATCAGAAAAAAACCCCCCAAAATTAATAAATTTTCTGCCAGAAGACCAGGTGGAAAGGGACTGGTGATCAATCTCAGTGTCTTAAAAAGTTCTACTTTTCTGAGAACCAGTTCAGATTTACAACATGCCAAGTGTGCTGGTATAGAACACTTCACATGCATGAAAAAAGGTCTAAAATACTACATATTTAATTTAAGCCTTTAATTTGTCCTTAGCTTTTATTTTCAGAATGAAAGGACAGCGAGGGTTGACACGTGCAGAAATTTCATGCAATGTGACAAAGCTGCTGGCACCAAAGTCAATACTGAGATTCCCTTTACAATTATTACTATGTTCAGTAGCCCTTGGGGTCCTATTTAGGAGTACCGACTGCATTAATCAAGGCGCCAAATAAACGTGTCAATAAAAACCTCTCATAGAATCACAGACTGGTTTGGGTTGGAAGGGACCTTACAGACCATCTAGTTCCAACCCCCCTGCCAGGGGCAGGGACACCCTCCACTAGACCAGGTTGCTCCAAGCCTCATCCAGCCTGGCCTTGAACACTTCCAGGGATGAGGCATCCACGGCTGCTCTGGGCAACCTGTCCCAGTGCCTCACCACCCTCTCCGGGAAGAACTTCTTCCTGATACCCAATCTAAATCTCCCTGCTTTCAGTTTAAACCCCTTACCCCTTGTCCTGTCACTACAGGCCCTTGTAAAAAGTCCCCCCCAGCTTCCTTGTAGCCCCTTCAGGCACTGGAAGGTGCTATAAGGTCTCCCTGGAGCCTTCTCTTCTCCAGGCTGAACAAGCCCAACTCTCTCCGCCTGTCCCCATAGCAGAGGGGCTCCAGCCCTCTGAGCATCTTCGTGGCCTCCTCTGGACTCGCTCCAACTGGTCAATATCCTTCTTATGCTGAGGGCTTCACAGCTGGACACAGCACTCCAGGTGGGGTCTCACGAGAACAGAGTAGAGGGGGAGAATCCCCTCCCTCGCTCTGCTGGCCACGCTGCTCTGGATACAGCCCAGGATCTGGCTGGCTTTCTGGGCTGCCAGCGCACCCTGCCGGCTCATGTCCAGCTTCTCATCCACCAGTACCCCCCCGGTCCTTCTCCTCAGGGCTGCTCTCAATCTGCTTTCATCTTTGCTTTAGTGTAAGATAAATGGAAACAGAAGAGTGGAGGGTGTGCACAAGCACTTTCTGCACATATTAATAACCCATCTTTTCAGCTTTCTACTCTAAAAGACTAGGATTTGATTAACAGCATACTCTGTTTCCTCATAAAGTTAATTTTCTATGCCATGCAGATGGACCTCAGCACGAATGATTCAGATGCTGCCTTTGACTCTGCACAGCCAAGAAAAACTGACACGACAGGGACTACTCCTCTCCTCTAACGATAACTCTAAAGCCTGTAAGGCACCCAGCGTTCTTTCCTTACCACCTTCGCTAACAAGGTAAGCTAGTACTTACTGGGGATGGGATGGCAAGTATGAATAATTTGCCAGACCGAGCATAGATCAGATTTAGCAACTAGTCATTCTCCATGGGATACCAGGAGTGATTCTGGCAAAGAGGTTTCTTTACCAAAGAAATACAGGGGCTGTTAGAGCTGCACTGATATCCAAAACAAGTACTGAAAATGCAGAAACCCCTCTGTGTTAAAGTCAACAGGTAACCTCCAAATAACGCTCTTGGGCCCTGGTAGGGCAGACAACAGCATGCAGTAAAACACAGAAGGCTCGAGAGTGGGGTATACATTGAACTAATTATGCCTCATTCACTCAGGCAACAGAAAGGTGCCCTATGGAGACACATTATCTTAGGATGTTCATGGTATTAAAAGGCAGTTTAGTACATTTAGTATCTCTAGCCTGGAATATGACATGTATTCCCACAACAAATAGCTCTTTAGCAAATTCACTGTGACTTTCTTATTTGGGCCAAAATCCCCAAGAAAGATCACTGTTTCTGAAACACTTGCCCCAAGTTTGTTAAAGTCTCACCACAGGCTTTCAGTACTTCTTGTTAACAGAACTTGCTTTGCAAACCTAAACCTAAAGTTGCATAGTATTATCAGATTACAAACACACACATAAGAAATAAAAAAGGCACCAGAAAACAGGCTGTATTTCAGAAATCAGGATAGTACTTATAATATTTAATCAAAAAAGGTTTTGATTGAAATACATTTGCAGACAACTTTCAGTTCATAAAGCATTTAGTTCAACTGATTAAGATTTTTTTGGTCCTTTAAGGGTAAAGCTACTTTCCTTTCAAAGTAAGATACTAGATCCAAGAGTACCCAGAGTAACTCTTAATAAAGCAGAAGTCTTTTTAGTCTGAGTTCTCAGATATTTGGTCCTAAAAATCCTTACGTCTTAAATAATGAACTTCTAATGCTGCAAAAACCAATTAAGGTAGTAATTTTACTCAGTCTTTCGTTGAAGATTGTTTTTTTCTGGTTGAAAGAAGTGTTTTTCAAGAGCGTTGACCAATTCATCTAGTTCCTTCTTCAGCTGCTCGACATCACTGAGGAACAAAATCCACACAAATACAGAAAACAGTGTCACAGCGGCGAAGCTAAAAAGCACATTTTCAGCCTGAGGAATTTTTAAGCCTGCTGCCTTGTTTTAGACATTCTCTATTAATGCTAGAAGTATAAACAGTTGATTTCTTATGGAAATGCACTGATGTTCACTTCCACCTGATGTTGGTGAAGGCATTTAAGATTATATAATCAAAAATAGAACAGCCAGTTTGAGTTCAAAAGATCTTCTATTACTAAATGTATGTGATTAGAAATGTAACTTTTGTACTTGTAATAGTAATTTCAGATGAATTTTCATCAGTGAGAAAGCATTAGTTTAATTATGTAAGTTAATAATTGCTTATCTTTAAGACTATATGATTCCCAAGGCTATCAGTCAAGGATATAATTACTAAACATAAAAGGGTTTAAAACATACAACTATATATAAAGGGTTCTAATAAAAGTTTAAAGCAACTATATGTAAAAAGAGAGCGAGTATCTCTTCTTTCATTTAAGGCAGAATGTTCTTCTTTGTATCGTTTTTACTGAAGGTGAAACCAAGTGCAAAGGAATTTCAGTGACAACAAGAATGTGTCAGATTTAGCAGAACTGAAGCTTTATGCAAATACATCTACTAAAACAATGACTGTAGCAGTATTACTTGATCATGGAGAGCCCCGTCCCCACCAGAAAGCCACGCAGCCCCTGTTACACAGCATTTACTGCTCTAAGCGACAATACCTGTTTCCAGGAGGTGCACAAAGTTCAGAATAGTATTTGATCTTGGGTTCCGTCCCACTGGTTCTCATTGTGGCCACTCCTCCATTAGCAAAAGTGAAAGTTATCATTTGGCTGCTTTTACTAGTGGGAAGTATCTAGAAATAGTAAGAACCTTTTTTTAGAAGCTTGGAAAGTGACAGTACACAGTGAATGCAAGACAGAACCCACGACTTGATGTCATACAATTAACTAAAGGATCAGCTTTGTTCCATTTTCTTCATCACTGTGGTCTTAAGACCACAACAGGCAAATGACAGCCTCACGCTCAACCTAGGATCTGGCAGCAGTACATTACTGCTAGGTAGCTCATTTCTAGCCTAGTCAGTGTTTTTACTGCAAACAGAAATTGCTCTGTGATGGCATTTCCAAGGAGGAAAAGACACACGGATTGTGGAAAACTAAAAGAACCCAAAGCCACATCTCAGCAGACAGTTTCGCTTACAAGAAAATAACGCAACCTTGCTGTAGCAAGACAGTGAGATGCTCCTACCTCCCTTTACAGAGCGTCATCCTGGAGAGAAAAAACACCACAAAAGCAAACAAAAACCCCAACCCTCACCCGCTCCCTCAACCTTCATTTCCTGCCACCAGGGCAAAATACTCATCCCCAATCTAACTTCAAGACTCAGCACGTAACAATGTTTAGAGTGTTCCTCCAAAGAGTTTTATGTATATATAATTTTAAAAGCCTACTTACAGCCTTTTGATCCGGCTGGCTGCTGTCATACCCAGTAGTTAGATCCCTTATTCCAGAAACTTTAAATCTACCGCAAGATTTTGGGTATGTGTTTTTTCCATCGAAATTTCTAAGGTTGTCAAAAAGCCGCTGAATAACTTTAGGATCATGGCAGATGAAATACGAAGCCTTGGTAATATGGAAGCCATATCTGTAAAGACACAACATTAATGAATTGAATAAGCATGATTGTTCTTAGGAGTTATAGAAGGTTGTATAATGCGTGTGGTGTACAAGGCAGTAATCTATACTCACGGTTTCCCAACTGTCGCATCAATTCACTCCCTTACAATTTTAAAAACAGGTCTCAACAGCTTAATTGTCCTATTTTACATACTTTAAAGAAACTTCTGTGCAGACACCTTTTCCTTTCCGTGATTAAAAAAGAGAATGTTTACTGCTAAACCAGAAGAAAAACAGACACTCTTAGTTCCTTGAAGAGAGTAACTGCTGTAGGAAGAGAACAGACTAAACCCACACAGCTGCTTTGACTGGATTCCAGCTGACCTTTTCTGAGTAAAACAAATTCCAGACCATTTTTTCCAATCACACTTCAGATGCTGCTCTCCCGTTAAAGCGTTTCTGCAAAACCAAACTGTTCTGAACATTGTCCCTTTCACCTTACCTCTTCGCTGCCAGGTAATATGATGCAGAAAGTACACCAAAAGACAAATCGCCTGCCAACACTGACTTTTCAAACCAGCGTGTTGGCGAAGGACTGGTGGTTTCAGTCAGCTCTTACTAAAGATCAATACTTGATGAGGATCCAGGGAAAATCTGAAGGGCAGAATCTTTCGCTAGTACTGGGATGTTCATACTAGAAACCTGAAAGGTGCCTACAGTAGGATCATGTTTATACCAAATGGACATCCTGGAGGTCAGTAGTTGTTAAATCAGTTTTGAGAATCCAGCATGGGAACTAACAAAACCTACCCTTTAACTTAAAGAAGTGATGAGTCTGCTAGGACTCTGTCCTTTTCCCAATCTGCATTTACTTCTTTGAGCACAGCTCCCCCCTTCTATATCTCCAAAATACAGTGCAGTTTCTTCTGTTTCAACAGCAACTCACAAGACAAATCTGACAAAGAATAAAGTAGTAAAGAGCAGAAAACTCTTAACTCCATACTAGCCACAAACAAACAAAACCTCAAACACACACAAAATGGCACCCCCAAAACAAGTACCCCCCTTCCTGTTCTAGTCACCAAGCTTCAATTTCATAAGGCAGACTTGTATCCTTCCTGTATCCGTAGCTTTTCCACGCAAAGTGGCTGTGTGCAGTGACTTCTTACTCTGAGGTGCATCTACAGACTGCTTCTATGCTAAGTAAGCTCTGACTTGGAGAGTCTTCTTTTGTGGCTACGAACACAGTGCAAAGGTAAGTTCCACTCAGATCCACATTCTGAGGGCAACCTGGAGCAGGTGTTTACTGAATGAGTATTAAAAAAGAAAAAAACACGAGCCAGAGAAGGATAATTCTTTGAATATACGCTTCCAGCTACTAGTAATTAAGGGAATTCTCATGTCAGATACTTTATTTGCAGCTCTAAGCATGAATTCCTCTTGCATACATTTATAGCAATGTTCCTTGAACCCACCTAAACTTCTGCCACCTACAAGAGCTGATAAACCACACAATTTATACGGCGTGTTAGCAAGTCTTTGCCACTCGCTTCCTTCTCAAGCAGTGGGCGAAACAAGCATGGCTGGTGCTGCGCGCAAATGGGAGCCCCGAGGATTGGGAAAACAAGCAGCACCGAGGCGGAGTATTCCACAGGTCTCCGTGCAGGTTCCACCACTCCTGCGTTAGTGTCTGAGACATGAAGAGGGGGGAGAGTATCAGCCAGCCTGTGCTGCTCCCGTCGCTGAAATGAACAACCCAATCCCCCCCCCAAAACCTCCAACACTCCCGGCCCCGTGAAATCCAACAGCCACCTTTGCTATTGATTTCTGCAGGTCTTTGAACGCATTAAACAAGAACAGAAGAGAAGGAGTGCCTCATATTAGAAGCTCTTGGAGGGATACTCAGCTCTACATAGCCAACTGGTCACAGCACTTGTGCATCAGCAGCACAAATCTCAGTATTCAGGAGCAGAGAGAGAAAGAACAACCAACAACCAAACATATACTATCCATCAAAAGAAGACAGAATAATATAATAAAAAGCCTAACTTTAGAGCCAACTAGAATTCATTTCATCAAAAGTAGCCCAGCAAGCAGGACAAAAGCAAGCTGGTGTCTAAGAGTAGCATAAATACGCCAGAGCTACTTAGACCCGTCCTGCCAGCAATGCTTTTGTACGTCTGGCACGTTTCAGCAGCAAGAGGCATTGTGATCTCTACAACACAGCCATACGGGCCAACCAGGCCAGTCTTCTGGAAAAGGACCCAAGAGCAGAACTTCCCCAAAGGACAAAACCTTACAGGCAAGCAAACAAAAATACCTCAAAAATCTCTTTAACTAATAGGGAATTAGTAAGAGAATATTATTTTTAAATACCTTAATACGACAAAGTCACAAATACATTCATGCCCACAAGACAGCAGTGCTTTCTAGAACATTACTATTAACACACAATTGTGTACAATACCCCAATTTTTATTTCTTCATATACTACAGGTGGCTATTGAGTCCCTATTAACTCTGGTGTATGGAATGGAGAAAATGTGAAAATTAAACAAGGATAATGAAACTTACTCATCATAGACAGCTTTCAGCTGCTGAGACAAAGACAAATTCCTAGTTGCCAAAAAGCTAGCCATCTCTGCAGTTATAACGGCGGCGCTGACACCATCTTTGTCCAGAACAGCGGGACAGCACATATACCCTAAAGAAAGAAAGTTACATGTTTGATATGTTTTTATGAGGAAATAAAATAAAATGGGGGGGACAAACGGACGGACACGGGATGCGACACAGAGCTAATCACACCAACATCTTGAAGGACAACTGCATGTTACCAGAGTGCAGACATCTTAGAGGAAAAATTTTATCTTCTACTCCGTGTTAATTTTGATAAGCAAGGTATTTAATGGAATTTCAAGAGAGAGACAGATACCTATCCTATCAGTGCCAGATGTTCCTGAATACTTCTGGGCTTCTCATGGAAGAGTAATGCCACATTGCAAGTGTAGCGCTTTGTCTCAAACATGATTACCCTTACATGGCAGCATATGGTAGCATTGATAATTATCCAAGGAATTTGTCACATTTTCTCTGGTTTTCAGGTACTGAGATACTAAAGAAATAGCATTATAACTTTACAGTTTTCTTTTCATGAATTCACAGCTTTTATTCATGGCTTTCCAGTTTACAAGTATAATTTGGGGGAGTTTATACTGTATTTTATTCACATTTAAACTTAGTTTAAAACTGTCAGCTAAACATACTCAAATTGGCTTTTATTAAATAGCTTGTGCAAGTTTCTGTTGGGACAGAGTTAATTTTCCTCAGAGTAGCTAGTGTGAGGAGAGGGGACACAGTCTGGACAGCTGACCCAAACTGACCAGAGGGATATTCCATGCCATCAAATGTCATGCTCAGTTGGGGAAGTTGGCCAGGAGGAAAAAATTGCTGCTCAGGGATGGGCTGAGCATCAGTTAGCCAGTGGTGAGCAGTTGTATAATTTCATTTTCCTTCCCTTTTTCCTTTTTTTTTTTAGATTACATATTATTATTATTAGTAGCAGTATTTTCATTTTATATTATTAGTAGTCTAATTATTTTATTTCACTTAATTTCAATTATTAAACTGTTCTTATCTCAACCCACAAGTTCTGTTATCTTCCTCCATTTCTCTCCCCGATCCCACTGGGAGGGGAGGTGAGTGAGCAGCTGTGTGGTGCTTAGTTGCTGACTGGGACTAAACCACAACAGTCTACATAGCCATGCAACTAAAGATATATCATAGAATGGCAGGGACCTTACAGACCATCTAGTTCCAACCCCCCTGCCATGGGCAGGGACACCCTCCACTAGACCAGGTTGCTCCAAGCCTCATCCAGCCTGGCCTTGGACACTCCCAGGAATGGGACATCCACAGCTTCTCTGGGCAACCTGTCCCAGTGCCTCCCCACCCTCTCCAGGAAGAATTTCTTCCTGATATCCAACCTAAATCTCCCCACTTTCAATTTAAATCTGTTTTAAACACTGTTTTACAGAATACCGAAACATAATATTCTGTTTATTACCTATAGCCTCCTCAAATGCAAAAAGAACAGCTTTTCCCTGGTCCATGAGCTGTTTGGCACGGTTGCCCATCCACTTGAAACCTGTCAGTGTTTCCTACAGCAGTGAGAAGACAACAAACAAAAAAAAAAAAGGCATTAAAAATAAAAGCAATGTTTTACAAAGATATGATGCTGTGTAGGAAAGCAAATAGAAGAACATGGAATAACACGTAACGTTGCTTACCTCAAAGTGGAAACCTTCCTTTAGTGCAATTGCTCTCAGGATTTTGGAAGAAACAGTACTGGATAACATGTAGACATCTTTAATGGCACGAGTATCCCTATTGTGATTTTTCCAGCAAGTGAAGATCCACCAGCCTAAAAGAGCTCCCAGCTCATTTCCTGAAAACACTTTCCATTCACCACTGGAGGAGGGGAAAAAATAACACACAACCACAAAAACAAAGTAAAAAGTGTATGATTTCCAAAGATAATACTGAGGGGGGGTGGGGGGGGGGGGGGGGGTGGGGCGGAAATCTACTGGTTCTTCCTTATGTTAATACTAGCAAAGAAACCCACTGCATCTGAATTCCAAGTAACAGAAGATATCATGTATTCATTATGAACAAACAAAAAAATTCCTTCCCCCAAAAATTCTCAAGTGGTTACCTTCCTCCTCCATCAGATGTACCAGCTTTTGAGTTTATCCAAAGATGAAACAGTGATATTTCCAGCATATTTTAAGTAAAACAAAAATATTCAGCAGACGAATTATAAAATCAGTGATTAAGACAAGCACAGACACTAAAATATAATTCTCAACTGATCAGTACTGTTAGTTGACTCAGTGACAAATAGTTTTTATTTAATCACAAATATATCAAATGCTCATTGAGGAAAAAAGGGAAAAATCTCGGACAGGTAAAAAAAAAAGATTAACAAAGAATAAGACAGATATCAAAATTGCCCAAAAATTCCCAGTCACAAAAGGGGACAAAGACACTGTCAAACTGACAAAAACCAAGACCTACAGTAACAGTACCTGTTGTGAAAGAGAAGCAGACTCAGTCTCCTGCATTTATTGATGCCAACAGGCATAAAGCAATGCACAGCGACAACTTAGTGTAAGAGCGCTGAGAGAGTGTGCTCTAGCAGGAGTTTCTGTCAAAGAAGAAGGACAGATACTGTAGAAGCCTGTATTAATATTTGATTAGTGTATGAACAGCTACAGCAGAAATCTGAGAAGTGGACACAGGACCACTTGTTAGGAGACAACTAAGACCGGCTGAACGGTTAGCGAAGAGGTGGCAGAGTGAGAGCACCATACTCTCAGTGACAACAAATACAATAAACTAACGCCCCCTCTCCGAGTCTGACAGCTGTAAATACTTAGAAAAACAACCAACCAACCATCAGTGATTCTATGCTCTTGTTTTAGCCCACTGTAAGTTGAAAAACTGAATCTTTGTATGCTGTTTTGTCAGCAGTGAATTGCCAACCGAGACTGGCACATGCCAAACATACTAAAATAAGGATATTTCAGCTAACACTGTGAAACGTGCAGTGGAGAGTGACGATTAGCCCATTAGTCTAAAGGCAGAGAAGCCTGCTCAGTTAGTGCTGTGAGGATAAGGACTTTCAAAAAAGCCCCAAAACCCCAAAGAAAACACCACCACCTTTGAAGCTGCTACAAGACCAAAAGAGGTTATCTGCTGAGCAAAACAGGTGTTTGCACTGTCTCCTTTTACTGTGTTTTTGAAGTCTGCATAACCGATGCCGGTTCAAATAGCCACACTCACTGAGGACATCTAGCAGGGGCTCATCTCATCCCCTGGGTACCAAGGGCTGTTGCAATGATTTTATCTCCCTCTTCTGGCTCTCGTGCACATGGGAATTCACTCACACTAGTTCTGCTCCTCTCTGAGCTGAAAACCTTGTAGTTTACTTAAAAAAAAGATTTATGGTTTCTAACTGCTCAGATTAGTTTCTGCTTTTATCAGGGTAGATAAAAGTGAAACACCACTATTTATAGACACGATACCAAGGGCAGTACTTCAGCTTATTTTCATTCATCAAATATAACCACAATATAGAAGTGCAAACAATTGTGGAAGTACCGGCTATCAGGGGACATGAAATAAGGGGATGGCAATACTGGGTCAGAACTATAGGTTACACATTCCATACGTATAAAAAAAATGAGAAGCCCCTGTTTGAGCAAGTTTACCTTTTCTGATCCTGTCCTTTGACAGGACATACATAGATAAATAATGCATGTATAGCAGGTCCTTAGAGGCCAGAGTACAAGTAACTACACTGACAAGTACCAAATGCTGACAAAGCTTAAGGTGAAATGCAGGTACGTAACCATGCAAAGAAGCAGGGAACTGAGCAAGAGAGGCACAAGTCATCTAATGATTAGTAAAATGCCTGGTGTAACAGTACTTGAGAAAGAAGGAACTTGTATTAAGGAACAGGGGTGTTTCCCATTCCTGAGATTATCAGGGAACTATAAAGGTTCTCCTGAATATTCAAGTTATTATTTAATACACACAAAATGAAAAGAATGTTTATCTGGCTTCCGTGAAAAGTTTCTAATGGAAAACCTACCCTTTAAAAAGGTGTAGCACAATCAACTATTCACATGTTTCTGTGCACGCCTCAAGTACAGCAAGTGTCAAGTATTCATTCAGGCTTCTGTACAGTGTATGATAATCATTATTTCATTTACTGCCCCCACTGTGGCCTGTTTCATACAGTCCTCTCACATTTCTACGTGTTTTCAGTCCAAACCCAACTGCTATGACTACTTACTCTATGTTCCTCTAGGTCACAGGTAGCAAGAATTCCCCAAACGAGCCTGGTCTTGAAGTAAAAAAAAGTAAATGGTTTGCATTTCTTTATTACCATACCTCTCTTGTTTCTCTGCCACTGCAAGTCGATCAGCATCAGGATCATTTGCCAAAATGATTTTTGCTCCATCTTTTTCAGCCAAAGCAAAAGACAACGTCTAGAAAAGTGGGAAGCAAGGCCAGACGAGTGTTAATATTCCCACATAGTATTTTCACTTTCTTTATAGGCTTTAAATAATTTTCCCAATTTATTATCTTCACCTCTACTTCCACAGCCTGAGACAAACACTACTTAGATTCAGCAGGATCCTTCAGTAACAAAACGGAGCAGAAATTCTAACCGCCTGTCAGGACTTCCCAGTGTCATTTCAGAACAATTCAGTCCTTAACATTTCAGGTGTAAATTGTAGAAAGTTTCCAAAACCAACTGTGAAGATTTTTTTATTATTTTGTTTTTTTAAAGGAACTGTATCACTTTGTTCTATGTGCAGACACTGCCTGTTCTGTTAGAGAGCAGAACAACGTAGAGTTTAAAGTTACAGCTAATTATTGCCAGAGCAGTTCATAGACAGTTCGAAGCGTCGGTGTAAGGATACCAGCTACCTCTGCACTACACGTGAGGCTGTGAAAACAGAAGCAAAATAGACCTTCCACCAGTATTTATACCCGTGACTGCTGGCAGAAAGAAAACACTACTTGAAAGACATTGCAGCTATTAAAAAAATACCTATTTACCAGGACACCTTTGCCTTCTTCAGGGTTTGGATACTTCACTGTAGGAAACTCTGGGTCAGGATCCTTCTGCTCCGGAACAGCAAAAGGAGGGCTAAGGTCAAACGCCTTGAAGGCCAACTGCACAAATTTGTGACCTACACCATGCACAGAAGTATGAACGAATTTCAGGTTTGTTTCCTTGTTTATATTCCTGAAATAAAACAGATTAATGATATATTTGAATGCTGCAGAATATTCCACACAAAATTTCACTACGTTTGGGAACAGATATGCCTCATTATTCTTTAGTTTGTTATTTTAACAGTACTGTAAGTCACATTTTAAAGGTAATGGCTTAAAAATTGGTTTAGCTTGATTTTTCAGCTCTGTGAGTCACTCTCGATAGCTAACATTCTGGTATGTGCACATCACTGGAATAAGAAGTCAGTATGCTCCACGCACCCAAAAGGAGGTGGGTGGAAAACAAATACAACTGGCTGATAAGACTCCTCATCCCCAACTCTGGCATCCAAAACCAGCTCCAAGGACTGCCAACACCGACAGCAGTGTGTCTCATTTGAGCACACCCATTCCTGAGGTGTATTACTTGAAGTGGAAAACACACTAAGGCGTTCAAACTCCTTAAGATGACATTTAACTCCTACTCTGAAAAAGCGGCATAATTCCTCACACAGTCCCATCTTTCTAGTACTTGTGACTTTGTTTTAGCAAGAGTAAGAACATGGTTACTGGTGGTTAAAATTTTGATGTCAATAAGCAGACTAAAAGGTTGCTGTTCATCTGAACTGATTCTACTTGCTAATCACAAGGAGAAACAGCCAGTTGATTTTGCTGAGTAAATTTTTTACTGAGCAAGTGACAGGAGCTCACGCAAGATACCCAAGGCCACCAGGAGCACAGGCAAGGCTAACGAGAGAACTCCTTCTTCCAGAACTGACTTAACAGCCTGCTCACCTTCTCTTTTAGAAGCTCTTTTTAAGGCTGTGATTCCACATGGAGCTGGACCGTCAGTGCCAGCCCCCAGCTCACCCCCAGTCGCACCAGATATGCCTCGCTGTGGCATTTGGCTGACACGTGGTCATGGTAATACAGGGAGAGGATATAACCAGAAACTAACCACTCACGTTGCTGGGTTAGATTTCTGGCAGGCCAGCTTTATGAAGTGGCTTATGGTGTCACCACCGTAGCTGCCAGTGCCACCGCAGAAGACGACAAGGAGGCACAGACAGATATGGATCACGGCAGGATTGTGGCCTCCCTGACTTCCATCGCTTTAAACCATAATGCTGAAGTACTAGATGGAAAATCCTGTCTTCTTAACGGAGTTAACAGCAATTACCTGTGAAAGCACTGCTTCTGTATATCTTTGAAATACTCCTTATTGACAGTGGCATACGGATCATGAAGTAGCACGCTGCTGTCAATCAGTTTGTCTTCCCAAGCCTGAGGCCATGGCTCTTGGTTCTCCTCAATAGCCTGAGAAATTCCTTTGTCATGAGGGGAAATGATCTGAGCGCCATTTTCCCAGTAAACCTAAATAATAAATAGGGTAAGAGAGTATTTTTGTCAGTAATATCGTAGGACAGCTTTGTTATTTTTTTGTTGGCTAACGTGCTCTGCATTTGGTAGAGTATTACAGTAAATTAGGCCTAAGTATACCCTGAGTATTCGCCTGTTCATATTCTCAGTGTTTCCTTCCACATCACATTTTTGTTCTATAAGAAGAGATGTTTAATTTAAGGGGATAGCAAAATCCATAATGAAACACCAAACGAGACCCAGCTCCTTTACTGAGAAGATTCGAGTACCAGCCTGTCTGCCAGCCTTGGGATTGGTGACTTGCCCATGATATTTTATAAACTTTCTTCCAGATTTTCTGGTATAATCATTATATATAGAATTCTTAAGAGGAAAAAAGTGTGCAAAAGTGAGAGACATTTACCACAAAAAAAAGTTAATGAGAAAGGCACAACAACTGCACAGTTAAGTTTCGAGACGTTCATTACTTGTTGTCTTTTTTGTTGACTTGTTTACACATCCAGGAAGAGGTGTACTTATTACGTTTTACTGGTTGACAGTTGTTTGCACACTTCCTTCCACTGCTGGTTTACAGACCACAAGTTGAAGGAAAGATACCTAACAGCACCTGGGCCATGTATCTATGTAGCCCAGATAACAAAACAGTAAGAGAAAATGAAGTTGATTTAAAAAGTAATTGAGTGAACATCCAAACAAGCTATCAGTATCAATACATGAAATATTTTAAAAGGCAGTTTTCAACAGACATGAAGTTCTGGCAGGAGGGACAGCAAGAAATCATCCTTGCTAATGCCTTGTTTTTCTATTAAGATGACATAAAAGATCGCTCAACTTCCTTTACTGTACTTTGGAAACAGTCTGTGTATGACTAGTCCAGCTACAGGATGATTGGCAGAGGTGCAGCTCAGCCGTGTTTTTTCAGTGGAAACAAGATTTCTGTCGTAGAAGGAGGTCACACTGACAATGGTGTCACTTAGCAAAAGAAAAAGACACTACATGGAGTTAATGGAATTTATTACCAAGGTTGTGTACAAGCAACTCACTAGGTTTAACATTTTTAATTGCCTGGGTTCATGATTTTAAAATATCTCTTTACTTTTACAAATTGGAGAAGCGATTTTAATAGATACGTATGCCTGGAAGAGATCTCAAAAATCAATTCATTTGGTCAGCGACATGATGGGAACTATACACAATACTACTGGAGTTTCTACATGGAAAAAACTGTTGCAAAAAAACCCCAGAAAATAGACCATACAGGAATACCTTGTAGCCATTATCTTGTTTGGGATTGTGGGAAGCCGTTACCATAATTCCAGCACAAAGCTTCAGATAAGTTACTGTGTACGGCTGTAACAAGAGCAAGTGGAATGTGAAGAACATCATGTTATTTATTCTCATGCATATGAAATAATTCCATGCTGCTGAATGAAAAGAAAGAGTCAGTCTGTAGGAATCACATCCTGGCTAAAGCAGCAGCTAAGCACTACTCGCTCCACTAGACCCCACGTGCCACAGCTTTAGCGCTTGCTTTTTCTTACGCATTTTCCCACTTAGCTATTTTCAGCGTTGCCCAGGTACCTTGTGGATCTCTAGAGCAGTGTTTTTATAGAAAGGAACCGAGTGCACCTGTTGCCTACTGCAGAATGACTTCAGATACCCCAGGCCTTTAAGGGTGCAAGGTCTGTTGGGGTAATGCCCAAAGTCTGCAGAGCATAGAGAATTACAGCTGAAGCAGCCTCATCCATACAGTCTTTGGAGCACTACCCATGGAGCAACTACACCGTTGTGGTGCAGAAGAGAATTGCTTTGGTGAGAGCTCTTCTAGATCAGTCCAAAACGGATGGAGTGAATTAAAAATAAAGCATTATATCTGATCAGAGGTCCAGTTCGAGTCTACTTCTGGCTCTCTAATAGCAAATACCATCAACCACAGTTCTTGCAGCGCTGCTTTAAGCTGCACTACCAGGAATTTTACCCAAACTTCATGCCAGTACAAGAACGCTACATACAAAGTCTTCATCCCGCCCTGTTCGTGTTCTGTTTGCAGCACTCACTGGAGCAACCAGGGTGTCGGGACAGACTGTTAACTTTTAGAGCGCAGGTGGTGTTCTTTGTTGCTCCAGAAGACTGACACCTAGTGATCCTATGGTGAACATGCGGGCACGTTCAACACCAAAAAGGCTACTTTGGATCCAATAACCCAAAAAGAAAGAAAAAAAAAAATTGAAAAAACAACCAAACCAACCAGCCAAAAAAATTAATAAACCAATCACACCACAAAATGTGTGTTTCAGACTTCAGGCTCCACAGGAATCTAGAAACGATGAGACATTGTCTACAAGAAATCTACCCGAAAGCAGGAAGGAATAGAAACACACCTTCTTCCTTCTCTTGCTGTGGATGCTGGAAACTAAATACACCTAAATAAGCATAAGAATTAACGTTTTAAGCTCCACCTGCAGTTGAAGTGGTTTGTCCAGTTTTCCTTAAGGTTAAGATGCAAGACATCTGACAGAATTTGTTGCATATAAAAAGATCTAATAGAGAAACCTACCACAAAAGGAGTTGGTGTTATATCAGAGAACAGATAAACTGGAACTCCTTGGCTGATGAAGGTATTAGCAGCAAGTCTTGCAAACCTAAACAGGAAGAAAAGATGCTTAGGAAATGTGTTCACTTTCCTCAACAATTAGTTTCCTAGAATTCACAGCTTCGCCCCCCACCTTCCCCACTCCAATTAAGAAAAAAAACCAAAGAAACACCCACCCACATAAATAAACCTCAAATTATTATACAGACACAATTTAAATGTGTTCACTTACTGTCCCCAACAGACACAGCATGACTCTAAGAACTGGCATCAACAGAATATAAAAATATTATAAATCCCTCACCTTTATTTACTCTACAGAAAGAGAAAACACTGCTGAAGCAGCTTTAAAGGCATAATGGATCACACAAGACATCTCCAAAATACTTTAAAGTACCTTTTGCTACTACCTCCACTGGAAAGATGGGCACGAGCATCAAAACCAATCACCACTCCTCTCTTTTTCAGGTCACTGAAATTCTTCTCAAGGTATCTGCAAAATCCCTGAAGAAAACAACATTAACTCTCATTAACCCAACCGTAATATTTAATTTAGCAATCATTTTAATACAATGATAAAACGTTGACATCTTAGAAAGGTGGGTGCACACAACATCTCACTGAACTGGATTGGGATTCAGTTTGTCTATGACCAAGAAATATCAGAAACCTTGAAATCAAGAGAGTGAAGCTGGACAGCGTTTAAGTACTTTTCCAAACATCAGAACCAACTCCAGAAGGAAACGGTTAACACGATAAGTCTGACTTGCAGATTTTGATAAATGATTTAGCTGCGTTAGGTCTCAGATGAGCGAGAGAACAACTAGCCAGTATTTCATTTTTTTAACGGAAATATCTTCGTTTTTAAACTGAATCTCACCCTTAATAATGACACCTGTTCAGGACATGATACACCACCACTCCAGGCTGCAGTAATTTAAGGTTTTGGCTATTTTTTAAGCTCTCCCCAGGCAGATCTACTTTAGGACCTATATGCATACATACAGCTTCACTGCATTTATGTAAATTTATATCCAACACACAGAAAAATTAGCCAAATGTTGGCTGCCTTCAGGTGGGGTTCATAGTTGTTATAACATCAGGGCTAACTGATCCACTAGAGCTTAACTGTGGTTGTGTGTAAATTCAATTCCAAATCAAATATGGAAAAGAACTTATTTTAATGGCTTAATAGGTTCTCTCCACTTGTTTTCAGAAAGCAGCACTCAGCTAATACTTCTTTAAATGACTTCTGAAAACTGGAGGAATAGTAAAAAACTTGCACTTCCATACCCATTTGCTTGTCCCAACTGAGGCTCTTCCGATACAAGTTCAGTGAGATCAAGTGCTGAACACAGTACCTGGGTTGTCTGGATAATAGTCAAGTCATTCATGTGGGAAATCCCTGCTCCCATGGCAGCTCTGAGCCCCGCTGTGCCAAACTCCATCCGCGAGCCAAAGTACTTCTGCAGTTCTCCCGCATTTCCTTCAGCAGCCAGTTGCTTCACTATTGCAGAAGTTTTTGGATTCTGTAGATACAAAATTCAGATACTCTAGAAAATGTTTTGGTGGGGTTTTTTTTGTTTTTTTGGGGGTTTTTTTAATACCTTTAGGCTTCTTAACAGAACCGACTTTCATTCCCACTCCCTGTACTGGGTTATTTCAATATCAAACATCGCGTATCACCTAAGGAAAACCAGAACTCCTGCTGCAGCTTCCTAGTTTTAAGTAAATACAATCACAAGTATTACTTTAATATTAGATTTATCTCCTTAAGTGAACGTGCTGCCTTGACAACAGTGTGTGTAAATATATACATGTAGAGAGAGAGAGATATATCTTTTCACTTCCCAAAAATAGATACACAGATTGATATGTACCTATAGATATATACTTATATCTATCTCTCATTTTGGAAAGTGAAAAGATTTCCAAGATGTCTATTTTAGTATTATCTGGTTTTAAAAACAAACAAACCAAACCAAACAAAAAAGCACTTCTACAGTTCAGAGAATTTTTGTCATCACAACCCAAGAACTCTTCTAAACAACTTACTTTTTGTAAGACTATGATTAAGGAATATTTGTTACTTTCATAGGACTATAAATAGAGTTTAAAAAAAAGACCCAAATAAACACGACAACCTTGTCACAAGACTGGCTCACAGCAGAGTCTGGAGCAAAACTCAGCAGACTGGCTGGAAGATAAAGATGACAGTTTGCAATAGACTTGCAGGTAATGCTTGTAAGAATAAGCACAACCCTCAGGAGAAAGCTTAGCAACTACAGCTGAATTCTTAAATGAAATGACAGCGCAGAGTGGCAATGGAAACGCTGCATCAGACCGCCTGCCAACAGACAGGAGTTTCTAAGTCTCACTGCTTTTCTTGGCATATGCCTTCTATCGACTCTTTATTATCATAGAATCACAGAAGGGTTTGGGTTGGAAGGGACCCTAAAGACCATCTAGTTCCAACCCCCCTGCCATGGGCAGGGACACCCTCCACTAGACCAGGTTGCTCCAAGCCTCATCCAGCCTGGCCTTGAACACTTCCAGGGATGGGGCATCCACAGCTTCTCTGGGCAACCTGTCCCAGTGCCTCCCCACCCTCTCTGGATATCAGGAAGAAATTCTTCACAATCTAAATCTCCCTGCTTTCAGTTTAAACCCATTACCCCTTGTCCTGTCACTACAGGCCCTTGTAAAAAGTCCCCCCCAGCTTCCTTGTAGCCCCTTCAGGCACTGGAAGGTGCTGTAAGGTCCCCCCAGAGCCTTCTCTTCTCCAGGCTGAACAAGCCCAACTCTCTCAGCCTGTCCCCATAGCAGAGATGTTATTGTTATTAACTCTCTTTGCTTCCAAACTGGAGGATTAGTGAAGTCCTGTACGCCCCAACACCTCCATCGTAACACCATGGGGTTTGTGAAGTGCAGTATTCAACTTGTTGAAAACCGATGAGCCAAGAGGACAGATGGCCCACTCCAGCCTCCAGGCAACAGGGTTATGTGGAGGGGCGGCATCCTCTGCAGGTTACTCACTGTGTGATTACACACGATTTGCAGCGGAGTACAAAGATTGTAATTTCCAAATGGACACAAGCTTTGATTTCTAGTCAACCAAATGACCTCATAAAAGTCACAGGCTTTATTTACTATTTCTTGGATGGCGTACATATGTGTACAGCAAGGGAAGGCATATCGTCCTAGGCAAAAAAGTGTTTTGTGCAGCTGCAGAAAATGCCACAGAACAGGTAGAGCAGTAGGCACACAAGTGAGCTTGCAGCCAAAGGTAGAAGCATTCTCCACACCAAACTGAGACCAGGGTCTGGATGCCCTAATCATTGACCTATGCACCCGCGGCAGCAGCACAAATGTCATAGTCTGAAAAATACTCAAAAAGCTACAGCCTTTGGTGCTAATGAGCAAACTATATAATGCAGAATAAGCTAAATAAGAAAAAAACCAACCAACAAAACAGGTTTCCTGGGTGCAGTAAGCAGTGAGGTACCCCAGAATTACTGATTTGTAGTTTAAGAATTTCCAATTTACCAGTCCAAGAATGTTGTAGCTGACACTTCCTTGTAAGAGGCTCAATATTATTATAGGGTAATGATATTCTATAATTAGAATAAATATAATTCTGTGTTATTATAGAGTAATATAGGTCAGCGTAACTATTCAGAGTTTAGGCTGTTTCAAAGCTGAACTTCTTGCTGAAGTGCTGGGTTTTTCAAGTCACGCTTTTCCACTCTCAAACAAAGCCGGATGTGATTTCTGTGAGTACAGCAGCAGGTGATTTAATACACTTAATATCCAGTAGTGCCATTTGCTTAAATATCAACTGGTAACACTTGAGTTACTTAATTTAATCCATACTACAGGGAGGTCCCAAAAAGGCTTCATCAGAGCAAGAGTCCCCACAAGGTTTTAGAGTAGAGGGACAGCTACTGCCTAAACAGCTTCTATTTTTAACTGAAAGAGAAGTTACCTTCTGTAATTTTATGATTGATAACAGAAAGAATGAAAAATAGGATACAACTGTATGAACACAGTGACAAAAACAGCCTGGTAACAAGCTCCGTAATTTTCATCTAGTAGAAGCTTCCTCTTAAGCCAGCAGGATGGTCTTCAGCCATAAGGGCTCGCTCTCGCAAACTATTATTTTTTAAGAAACATGCAACTTATCACTATTAAACATTAACTTACCCCTACACATCAGAAAGGACCCCTTTTTTATTTTTTTTAATATCAGAGTAAATGGACAAGGGTTATATCGGATTCTTCTGTTACTCAATACAAACACACGTAAGAGCTCCCTGACAAGTGAAAGTACCTCATCACCTTTGAGCAATCAGCAATGGGTATTGCACACCAGTCAACTGTTACTGGCTCAAAGACGCAGCTGTGAGCAACAAGCTAACCTTTCAAAAGTAAAGATACTACAAGGGACACTGCGTCAGATTTCCAGAGGGTTTCATAAAATAATCGAAATAGCCAGTTGAAAATGAAATGATTACACAAAAGACAGGAATATAACCGATATTAGTCAAGGAAGTTATGGCCATAAGAGGCCCTTGAAAAGCAGGCTGTTTTCTCAAAATCAATTAAACTGGGTAAAAAAGCCCTAAAGACGCAAAAGCTTTTTGTCTTGTGATGCGATACACTAGAATCTCTGCAGGAAGGGCTGGTGTGGCACTGCATTATCACTAACAGAGCTGGCTAACTGATCAGTTAACTGGTTGAACTGGTTCAGTGATGAACCACAACAAACCTGAAGCACTTCTAATGGTGTCCTGTAGAACTGGGGAATAATACTAAATACTTGTTTTCTTTGACAATCTTGAAACAAGCAGAAGACCCCTTACCAACAAGATACGGAGGTTGCCCAAAACCTAGGATGCAGAGCCCAGGGCAGTCGTTAGAGTTACCGAAGGCGGGCAACGTATTCCCATACAGCCAAATGAGCAAATCCCATGTACAGGGACAAAAAAAGCCCATCAACCCACCGATACCGAACATGGGCAACGTATTCCCATACAGCCAAACGAGCAAATCCCATGTACAGGGACAAAAAAAGCCCATCAACCCACCGATACCGAACACGGGCCCGCACCCCAGCGGGAACTGCAGCAGCGAGCAGCTATGTAAGCATTTCCACAACAGCCCCACAGCACGGCCTTTCTTCAGACACGCGGAATAGAGAAACACACGGAAGACTGGAGTTCTGCGTGTGGCGCCGGCGAGACCAGCACTGAGGGCACAAAGGTTTAAGCACCCAAACAGGAAGGGAAACAACGCATGCTAAAGCGTTCCCAAGCAATAGCAGGAAAAGGGAGAAAACCCACGAAACCGGCCAATGCTAAAGATTCAGGAGTTACGTTATTAGCAGGGAGGGTCACTAGGCACTGCGTGACACCATCAGGAAGCAGGGCGATTCTGCAGTTCCTGACGTTTTTCCGAAAGCCCACGTCTTCTGGAAGCTGTTTCAGTAAACACGAGCGCGTGGTGGGTTTTAACACGGAGCCAGACACGCAGCAACGTGTTCTTGCCTTTAATGACTGAAGTCCATCAGCGGCCCTACAACAGGGGCGGCTGCCAACAGCGCAGGCCGCAGGAAATCCCGCACAGCCGAGAGCCCCTGACGGCACCTGGGCACCGGGCCGGGGGGTTTCTCGGCGGCAGAGGGGCTGCCACGACACACGCCCGCCGCGGCGACAACCGGGCGGGGCGCGACGGCAGCCCCCGCTGCGGCGGGAGGGACGTGGAGCCGGGAGGGACGTGGAGCCGGGCGGGAGCTGGGGGCCAGCACCTGCTTTCCCGGAAAGCTTGGGGTGCAGGGGGAAGGGCCCAAGCAGCCGAGACTCGCCCCACGCCGCCGCGGCGCTCCGCGAGCCCCATCGCCGCCCTCCCGAGTCCCCGCCCCGACCGGGAGGCCCCTTCCGCCCCGGCACCGCAGTCCCCGCGGGGAAGGGAAGACCCCGCCGCCGCCCCTCACCTTATCCCAGAGCAGCCACTGCTCGGCCGCACGGCGGAGAGCGGCGTCCCCGGCGGAGCCCCGCGCTGCCATCCTGCCGCTGCCGCTGCCGCCGCCGCCGCCCCGCTCCTTCCCCCTTCCGGAGCGCGCCCGCTCCGCCCGCCGCGGCCGCCCTACCTCCGCCCCCGGGACCCGCCTGCCCGGGACCAGGCCCCGGCGGGGTCATGGCCAGGGCCACGGTCGGGCCGGCCCCGCTGGGCAACGGCAACAGGGGGCGAGGGGGCGGGCGGGGAGGAAGCCCGGGCGGCCCCGCTGTGCGCGGAGGCGGAGCGCGTTTCTCGGCGTGCGCGGCAGAGAGGCGATGAATGGGGCTCGTGTGCGCTTACCCAGGCGCTGCCCTTAAACGCGTGACCACCGGGGTAAGGCTGCTTGTAGTTCTTATTGAATCAGTATAACCGGGGGGTGGTGTCGGAGGAACCCTGGTTTGCAAGCAGCATACACACACGAAGGCACCTACTTAAATCATTAGATGCATGTGCGGTGCCTTTACCTGGAAAGGACAAAGGACCCAGGAAAAGTTTTTATCCCTGCTTTCTGACATCCTAATCAAAGTGTCTATTCCCATAATAAAACAAATCTCATTCATCTGGAGGCAAAGAGGGAAGCAGCCTGGAGAAATTCGGTTTCCAGCTTTCCTTCTCCATTGCTCTGTCCTGCATGCCCCAGGGCAAGCTGGAATTCTGCACAGGCAAGTGGTGTGCAAGGGAGATTTCAGTGAGTTGAGCTATAACTGGGGGGGTTTTAGTGTTTGGTCTCAAAATTCAGAACTGTAATTCCTCACCAGCCAACCACAGCAAGTTCTTCATGGAAGTCACGGTCACAGCGCTACTTCTGCTACTTCGGAGCGAGCAGCCTGGCTTCACATCACTTCCCCTTCAGAGTCATCACGCAGATGAATCCTGGATGATTCCTATTCAGCACTGCAAGAAGTTGGCTAACTCCATTCCCACTACCGGGAGCTGAAAATACCATTCATTGAAAAGATCTTGTTCAGAACTGTGGATGTTGTTCATGTTGAAGAATGCTTTTTGGGTGTATTTGCGAATACGTTTACTACATATTGCACCCTTTCAAGTTGGAGCTGCTCATTGCTACCAGCTGAAACATTTTGTTTCTACATGTTATTGTGTACACACTAGACCACATATTAATGGTATAGATGACTGATTAGAATAATGAGTCCTACTTGGGTAAATGTTCATAGAAATAATGAGTTGTACAGGTCTTTGGAAACATTTTAAGGTTCATTAGTATGTTACCAGAATGCATGTGAACAACAGAAATGCTGCACGTGACTTGCAAAGATCTTAACGAATATCCTTCTGCACCAGTAAAAATAGCAGTTAAGATACCCTTTTGGAAAAACTCTTGAGGTGAAAGATCGGTGGAACTGAAGAGTGAGAAAAGCAAACCAAAAAACGTTATTAGGCCGCTTTTGGAATCAGCTGCCTTCTCACCTCTAGTGCTTTGGTAATGGTCCCTCAGCAGCAGCTCCTCTGGCCCCTGCATCTCTCTGGTGGGACACACACCTGCCCTCAGCTGCAAAATAAAAAATAATTGGTAACTGAACTTCACTCAGGAAAATAGATTGTGTTCCTCTTGCCAGAATTAAAGACTAGTTCATACTGCAATGATTGAATAGTTATTATAGCTTCTAGCATAGTGTCTTCAAGAGAAGCCTGAGTTGCCAAGCCATTGCTCTGTCTAAACAGTTCCTGTAACTTTGTCAGGCTTTGGCTGGAATCCCCCGAAGATGCCATGATGAGCCTCTTCGGAGAGTTTGATTTCTTCCAATTTTGGGGGCAGAAGTACAGTCCAGAGAACACTGAACTCTCTTGCATAACAAGATAACTGGCATCAGCCTCCCAGAGTACAAAGGGAAACAGCAGTTTGACAGCTCTGGAGTTTCAGGGGCAAGGCGCTCGCCGTTCAGGGGCTCTTCTCTACATTTTGCCAACCTCTCTCTGAACCCAAGCTAGACCAGGTGCTGCATAACCCCAGAGAGAGCTATAGGGAGCGGTCAGGCTTTCCCCACGTGTGGCTCAACTCTGCACTGCAGGCCAAGGTAGGGGGAAAATCCCGGGGTATGGTACGCACGTAGCGTGCGTACCGCAGCTGTGCTGAGGCTGCCGAGCAGCGTGAGTGCACTGTGAGGGTGGCTTACGGGAGGAGGAGCTGGGACAGTAACCTGCCAGTGTTGCCAAGCCCTGAGTCTGAACTCCTGTGAGGGATATAGCTATCCGGGAGTTTTCCAACAGTGTTTCAGTGGGAACAATCTCAGCATCCCCAGTGTCCCATGCTCAAAGGATGAGGCAAAGGAGGAAGGGGCTGGCCTTGAGGAAATGTCACTGAATTTGTGCCACGCTTCTCGAAGGCAGGAGAGAAGTAACCGCAGAAACCCCCAGCATTTGCGTAAATGACGAACGATATACCCGCTAAGACGTTGACTTTGCGAAGCGCCCTGATAACATATCCCCACTGACTCCACTGAAGCAGAGGTGGCAGACAGGACAGGCCCGTGGAGCATCTCCTCTTTCCCCGGGTGCCTCAGGTTGACTATAAATCAGATTCTCGTCTACACGATGGAGGAAAATGGCCATCAGGAACCATCACATAGCGTAGGCTCAGCTGTGTCACTGAAAATCCTTTTGAAAGTCCTTGCCAAATACCTCTGGGGACTGCTCTGAACAGTGGCCAGAACCATGCAACTTGCCAAGTGCCACAGTCCTAAAAACTTGACAATCTAATGGGACTAAAAGGGGCTGAAAGGAATAAGCCATAGGAATAAGGGTACTGCAAATTTAAGAGATGAGACAAGCAGTTAACGGCTCGATGCAGACATATTTCCCCCCTTTTTGTTGGTGCCCACATACCAGTTTGTCAGGTTCAGTGTTTCAGTTAACACCTGAAATACAGATATGACTCGCCTTTTCACTGCCTCGCAGGCTTAGCACTAATCCTTAGCACAAGTTACTTGTGGTTCTTCAGGTAATAGATGAGTTTGCTGTGTGACAGCATAAAAGGCACATTTGTTAAGGAAGCTGGTGTAAGCTGATGAGATCTGCCAAAGAGCTAACAAAAATCTGAAGCTGTTTAAGCCAAATACATAGACTACTTCATAGGCATTGTACAAAGATATTTTCTAGGATACCTGTTGATTTAACACAGTATTTTGCATATGCTGAAACAACATGAGAGATTACCAGCTGACTGTTATCAAGAAGGATATTTTTAAAATCTGGTTCCCTACAACTATAGGTTGTACAGGGGGATTTTACCAATGTCTATAAATGCGTGAAGGGAGGATGCAAAGGGGATGGAGTCAGGCTTTTTCCAGTGGTGCCCAGGGACAGGACAAGAGGCAACTGCCACAAACTGAAACACAGGAGGTTCCAGGTGAACACTGGGAAAGACCTTTTCACTGAGAGGGTGACTGCACTGGTACAGGTTGTTCAGGGAGGTGTTGAGTCTCCATCCTTGGACATATACACAAGCTACCTTGACACGGTTCTGGGTAAGAGGCTCTCAGTATCCCTGCTTGAGCAGGGGGTTTGAGCAGGGGGTTGGACCAGATGACCTTCAGAAGTCTCCTCCAACCTCAACCCTTCTGTCATACCGTGATAGGTGAGATGTCTTATGTTCTGGCAAGGAACCTAAATTTTTCATTGCTGACTTCTGCATTACTATGGTACTGCTGTACAGAACGTTTGTGAAACGCCAGCCAAAAGGGAATATTATAATCTGTGCTATTTTCCTGTTATATATGCAGATATTACATTTAAACACTTCTGCCCAGTTCCCCCATGTTCAGTATGTTCTTACTGCGTAACTGTCGTGGTTTAACTCCGGCTAGCAAAATACCATGAAGCCACTCTCACAAATCTCAAGAATCAGAGGAAAAAGGACAAGGAAGCTTGTAAAATTGAGATAAGAACTATTTACTAATTGAATCTAAATTAATATATACAAATACTACTACCAAAAATAAAATAATAGAAAATAAAGCCTATACTACAATATGATACAACTGTGATACAATTATGATACAGTTGCTCACCATCCACTGACCAATGCACAACCAGGTGCTGAGAAGTGAGAATCAGAGCCAGAGAGCCCCAGAGCCGCAGCCCGAGAGTGATCGCAGCCTGAAAGCCGCAGCCTGAGGGCCGGAGCCCGAGAACTGTCACAGCAGATTCCAAGCGAACCCTATCAGCAACAGCATGACTGGGAAACCTAAGCAAACCCACCAACTCCCTCACAAACGAGCCAGCACAGGAGTCAGCAAAGCAGCTAACGCAGGAGTCAGGGAGAGTGTTAGCAAGTGCCAGGAAGTAAAGGAGCAAGAGAGTAAGGGAGAGAGTAATGGCTCCTGGACACCCTCCTCGCCCATGCCCCCAGCGTGACGTACTGTGGAATGAAATACTCCCTTGGTCAGTTTGGGTCAGCTGTCTGAACTGTGTGTCCCCTACACTGCCTGTAGCGAGACAGCGAGAGCTGGGAATGCAGCTGCAGGGTCAGAAGAGGAGAAAGACCTTGAATTTGGTGCAGGCATTGCCCAGCACCAGCTAAGACCTTATCAGAACTTCTCTCAGCATCCAGGAACACAGCCTCATAGCAGCCACTGTAAAAAGAGTTAACTCTTTCCTGACTGAACCCAGCACAATAAACATTCACCGTTTACTGCCAGTTGGGACATATCAATTGATATTTGTGGTACCTACAGAAATGAAGAAAAGGACTAAGGATTATAGGGTATTACTGCTAAAAAGTTAAAATTAGCTGTAGGTTCTCAGAGCTCAAAGTGCATACATGTCTGTGTGCTACCACTTTGTGCAGTCTGAAAATTTCAAGGTATTAATTTCCATGTTCATCACTAGCTTGAAATACCAGTGGGAGGCTGGAGAGAAGAAAGCTTTGATTCTATAGCACAGATTGACCGGCAAACTGTGATGCACATTGCACGTTTCAAAAAGCACACATAGCCCTCAGAAGATGATGTCTTAAATGAAG
Source organism: Rhynochetos jubatus (assembly GCA_027574665.1). NCBI lineage: Eukaryota > Metazoa > Chordata > Aves > Eurypygiformes > Rhynochetidae > Rhynochetos > Rhynochetos jubatus. Next base: position 64,976,315 of record CM050651.1, on the reverse strand, counting down.
CCCTGTTCTGGTAACCCGATGAGAAGGGAGGGGGAGCAGGGGAAGAGAAGGAAGGATGTAGTGGGTATTGTATTCCTAGCTTTAATTTTAGTATTTGTTCTTCACTTCTGTTGCCTACCAGGTAACCCAAGGATGTATCAGGTTATTTCACATTTCCTCTTGGAAATTTTTTCTCCATTGTTTATTGTAAGCCTCTTATTCACAACTGAAAGTCTTTCCTAATTTCCACTGTTTGGTATAAACTCCTGACCTCTAGCAGACAGGGATATCTCAGATCCTGTGGCGGCTGGACCACTAAAACGTGCTTTTTCAGTCTTGTTCTAGACAGCACCCAGTTTCCAGGTTCAAGGACGAATTAACTTATGTTTGTTCAACAGACAGGGCAAAGATAGAGCTATTGCCAGTTCTTTTCAAGTAGATTTTGGATTGCTGCCCTTGCTTAGACATTGCTTCACTTTTAAAGCCCAAAATTAAAAGTTTAAGTGAGAAATAGTCTGACTAAAATTAGTCTGACTAATAAATACATTATCTGGAACTCAGCCCTTATGCAAATGATTCAAATTATGCTGCGATGAAAATGAAGTATCTAATGTTTTGGTTTCATGAATTAAAGAGTAATATGCACAGAATATTTTGGCCCAAAACCTTTACAAAATAAGTGAGTGGGGTACACTATTTTTATATATGTTCTTCAGTTCTGTTGTAATTGTAATTAAATTTTATTCCTTTGTTCAGTTAATTTGGGGATACCTAGTTAAACTTACTAAGCCTACAACTTGATTTGGACAATACAGTGCTGCCTGTGACAGAAATGGGGTCTAGTTTCTGACAGTTCTTTCGCCCTAAACTACAGAAAGGTTTCCTTAACCAGTATTAGTTATTCAGAGGAGTAAAAGAATCTAGAGTGGTCACAGCATAAATATACTGGATAGATATTTGCCTTAACAACAACTAGTTGTGAGGATTATAAACAAGTTTCCCAAAAAACTTAAGCTTCTAAATCCAACTTTAGAGTTCTAAATAAGCTGTTTCTCAAAAATGCTGAACCTGCAGCAGTTCCCATTGAATGCTCAGGCTTGTAAATGCATGACTGAGAGGCATGATGGCGATAGCAAAGGGGAAAGGTGGTTGCTTTAAAAAAACTGGCACAGTACGCTTTTATAATATACAGCTACACTCCACAGTTTACACCACCAAGGTTGAAATATTTGTTTTACAGCCAGCAAAACTTAGCTCACACGCAAAAGATTTACCTGACGTCCCATTGATGGAGGAAATAGTATCTAAAACATGGAAAGATAGTAGCTTCACATTTGTGAAGAAGGTAACACTAAATGCTCTACCTTGCTTTTCCTAAATAAATTCAGAAATCTGTAATTAAGGAACTGATTTAAAATAGGTAGACTCTTACTACTGCAGATATTTACTTGATAGAGGAGACAAAGCGCATCTTACTGGAACCATATAAGCACCAAATGAAAGGCCATACTGACAAATTCGTATAGCAGGTCTTAAAATGGCTTTAAACAACCTGGTGATGGAACTACAGTCTGCTTTTTAAAACGCTGCATTTTTAAACTTCAAAAAGTTTTAGTTAAATTGTAACAGAATAGTTAAAAAAAAATTAACTAGGTTCTTCAAAAGCTTTTGTTATTTCAGTACTCATGTCATGATTTAATGGGAAAAGGATGCCCTCTCTCGGTCATAGCAGAAGTAATTACAGAAGTAAATATAGCAGAACTGCATTCCCAGTGTCCTACCTTGTAAAAAAAAAAAATCCCCCAGATTTTGGCAGATAGCAATTCTTTGATCATTTAGTGCTGGTCTGCCCGTAATTTGTGGGGTAGGGGTTTCCTCTGCTTGTCTTTAGAACTGTGTAATAGAAACCAAATGTTAGGGAATAAAAATATCTGCACTGTTCCTCACTCTGCTACAGTATTCCTGTTTCCATGATGTTCCGTTATCAAGGAATGAAAAGTATTGAGAACGTAACAAAAACATTTGGAAAACTACCATCTTTCCCATATCTCATTTTGCATAAAACTTTAAGTTGAAGTTGTATTCAACTATATGTTACTTTCTGAAGTCTTATTGTTAATATATAGAAAACCTAAGTAAATTTTCCTAGTAATATGCTAGAGTGAAGACTCTGAAACTTCACTATGGCTCTAGGAGTTCTGCTTAGTTTTCTACCTTCTGTGACCAAATCGTTGAAAGGAATTAGTCGCTACCTCTAAGAACAATTTGCTTCTGTACCATTGCTGCATTAATAGATTTTTCTGGTGTCATGTGCTTGCTTGGTAAATGCAAATATCTCACTAGGGATTTGGCTCAATGCCTTCATTGCTTTAGAAATTGTTTGGAGATTGGTTTTCTGATTAGCATAATTATGCTAATTTTTATTCTTGGTTTACTTCCCAAATACTCAGACTCAAAGCTACTTTCTGCTTGTTCATATTTTGTAGCTTCACAGATTCACAAATTCACAAAGTGTTAGGGGTTGGAAGGGACCTCTAGAGACCATCTAGTCCAACCCCCCTGCCAGAGCAGGATCACCTAGAGCAGATCACACAGGAACAAGCCCAGGCGGCTTTGGAAAGTCTCCAGGGAAGGAGACTCCCCCACCTCTCTGGGCAGCCTGTCCCAGTGCTCTGTCACCCTCACAGGGAAGAAGGGTTTCCTCACGTTCAGGCTGAACCTTCTGTTTTCCAGTTTATGGCCATTGCCCCTAGTCCTGTCACTGGACACCACTGAGAAGAGCCTGGCCCCGTCCTCCTGACACCCACCCTTTAGATATTGATAAGCATTGATAAGATCCCCCTCAGCCTCCTCTTCTCCAAGCTGAACAGCCCCAGCTCTCTCAGCCTTTCCTCATACGGAAGGGGCTCCAGGCCCTTCACCATCTCAGTGGCCTGCGCTGGGCCCTCTCCAGCAGCTCCTTGTCCTTCTGGAGCTGAGGAGCCCAGACCTGGACACAGCACTCCAGGGGAGGCCTCACCAGTGCAGAGCAGAGGGGGAGGATAACTTCCCTCGACCTGCTGGCCACGCTCTTCTTAATGCACCCCAGGATGCCATTGGCCTTCTTGGCCACGAGGGCACACTGTTGGCTCATGGTCATCCTGTTGTCCACCAGGACTCCAAGGTCCTTTTCCCCAGAGCTGCCCTCCAAGATGATGGTCTAAGTCATAGGACGCTTGTTTTGCACGGCAAGATTGCCATGATATCTGATCAAAAGTAGTATTGCAATTCTGCCCCATGTCCTAGAATGGGAATGCACTGAAAAGGTCTGAACATGTTTGATTTAAACTACAGTTTCTTTCTTGCATAACAACAACAGCTTCACAACATCAGAAACAGTAATTAACTCCTTGCAAATCTGCTGTAAGTGATTAATGATATTTGCCCCCTCCGGCACAGTTATCTGATACCAGTAAGAGACATTTCTTCCTTGTGCACGGATGTATGACCACTATATAATGGGATCTATATTAGGAATTGGTAGTTCACAGCGTAATGCTTTGGATCATAACGTAACCAAACCCTAAAAAGTTTACAAAAGCTTTACTCTTGAGGGAGGAAAGCATTCTGTACTGGCAGATAGAGATGGGCACAGGAATAGAAGAAGCCTGAGTCAAATTCTTGGGAAGCTTGAAGTTGGTTTGAAATAAAAATAGTTTTAGGAAAATATGATGTGGTACAAAACCACCACTGCAGAAACCCTTCAGTACACGCTCTGCAGAGGCGGAGTTATTATCGATTCTGAAGGACTCTCTTTCCATTCCTAGATCTGTTACACTCAGATTTATCCTTAGAATATCTGCCTGGGCCTGAAGCAGCATTAGCTTTCCATTTAGCTGATAAAAGGGCAAGTTTTATTAAAGTGAGAAAGCTTCTAGTAGGCAAGAGACAGAAGCACGGTATTAAGCAACCCATGAAAACAAGTTAAGTAATATACGGTTTACACTTATTGGCACAAATTTAAAGCTTCCATTTGTCCACAAGCAAGCCCCAAATAATGCAAGATAGCTCTACTCCAGGAGGCATTTATTGCCATGTCTGTGGCCAGCAAAGACGGCAGGATGGCTTGGTGGCTCTACAGCATGTTCACTCTGTCCACATGGAAGACCCCAAATCTGGGGACCATGTAGACAGGCTGCAACTGCCATTCAAACCCTCTTTGGGGAACGAACTGCAGGTATTCTGCACCGATGACAAAGAGAGAGAACAAAGTTTCTGCTGGTGTCAGCTGATGACAGGGCTATACTGAATGATGAAGTTTTAACACTACGTTCTGAAACCCGTTCTTTATTACAGCACTCTACCATTACTTTATAGTACACACTGCTGGTGTAATAGAATACAATGTTATTGTGGAGGAAACTGTACAATTTCCTCTACCGAGATAAATATTTGCTGGAACAAAGTCTTCCTGACAAAAACACCATTAAAGAACTCTCAAACAATTCAGTGTCAATAAGATGAGATAATATTTTCTTATTTAATGACTCGCTTTAAAGATGACAACACAAATTGGACAAGCAGCAGTTTTCTGTGGGAATCAATCTTTAGGAAAAAATGGCCCAAGGTATCAAAGCGTTTTTTAAAAGATAAAGGTAAAGCTGCCTCCCCCCATGTTTCAGAAAACATGGTCACCTAATTCTGAGCACTTGATTATGGAAGTGCTACTCTATGATGGAACGACTTAAGAGAGTTCCTTAAATTACTACCCATTTAATGAAAAAATAGCACTTTTTTTCATCTTATAGCCATAGAGAATAGGCTAGCAACCACTGACAAAACAACATAAAACCAATGCAGCTACTTACATCTAGTTTCTGTGCCAGTGAAAAAAATTGTCTCTCTCCATTCTCAAAAGCAAAAAACATCTTATATAAAAAATAATGGAATAATGTGAAGAATATCAATTACCCCACATCTCCCATTAATACTTTTGCGTACTGAAAAAAAGGACCATGGCACCAGTGGTGTCCAGTGACAGGACTAGGGGCAATGGCCATAAACTGAAAACAGAAGGTTCAGCCTGAACGTGAGGAAACCCTTCTTCCCTGTGAGGGTGACAGAGCTCTGGGACAGGCTGCCCAGAGAGGTGGGGGAGTCTCCTTTCCTGGAGACTTTCCAAAGCCGCCTGGACTTGTTCCTGTGTGACCTGCTCTAGGTGATCCTGCTCTGGCAGGGGGGTTGGACTAGATGGTCTCTAGAGGTCCCTTCCAACCCCTAACACTCTGTGATTATGTGACCAGCGTAACATTTTTGGATCACATTTTTCTGACATAAAGCTTGAGATTTTTTTTGACTGGTCTCTCTGCTAGGTAAGGCAACAATTTGCACTGAAGACAAAATTCAATCTTACGTTAGCTGAAAGCCATCACACTCCTGAAGGTACCAGAAATATCCTCATTTTGTTGCCTACTCATTATAGTAAAAATTTAAGTGGGGTTCTAGACAAACTAATTTCATGCGGCACCTCTGATTATTTTGGCTTAGGAGCTTATTCAGACGTGAACCTGATGCCGATATTGATGATAGTGAAACACATGTACTTGAAGTGCTTGAGAATGACAATGAAAATTAACTAAATTTGCAGGGTGGCAGTGGATAAAAGAGGCTTTCAAACGTAAAATGCCTTCTTTCCTCCCTGACTCAGAAGTGAGTTGAGATTAAATTTTGCCTTATGTTGCTCACATTTCCAGGAAACTAAAGTTTACAAGCTAAATTCTAAAGAAGTGATTTATTTTTAGCTGAGAGAACCTCCCCAGAGAAACAATGAGCCATGATTTGCGTTTCACATTTACTGTAAGACTTACGAGCTATTTAGGATCCTTCTGCCAGCAGGCCAGCCAGCGCTGAGACCAAATACCATGTCAGCATCTACGTTAAACACATGAAAAAGTGTTAATTGTCAAAGAAAGGAAGATGCATTGACCATAGCACAAACAAGCAAACAAAAAATACCCTCTCCATCATTACTTGGAATATTTACAGGTATAGCCATCTGACCAGACAGACTAATATAAACCTACAAAAGTCAGAAAATAAATAGAAAAAAGGTTGGAAGAAAGAGAGAAGGGCTGAATGAGACAAAATCCCAGGTGTCAATAGGGCAGTTCTCCACAGAATTATTTACTATAGATGGGTTTTCTGTTAATCATCCACTGGAAGTATTATAGCCCTTTGAACACAGAAAGAGTCAGCAATATAAGCTTTATCTGTACAATGGGGTGGGGGGAAACCCAAGAATGCACAAAGGAGCAGAAGTAATCCCTCTCCTTACCATATTCACCACCTCAAGTTAACCTGAAAACACTACTACTCCCTACTTGAAAAGGCTTGTAAGCAGCTATCTGTGTGACACGCAAGGATCACATGCCAACGTTTCCTCAGCTGATTAAACCACAAGCTCTTGGCGTGGCTATATCGGAGCTGGTAACCTTTTCAGCTGCTAAAATAGATCTGTGTTCCTATTTTAAGGTGCAGAGCTCCTTGCTCTGCAATGCTCAGCTGAACTGACCTTATTTATGTGCTGCCTCCCTTAGGAAGAAGCTGTGGACTTAGTGACTAGAAAGTGCGTCAGTCAGATGTCCTCTGCAAGAGTCTGAGCTTTGTTGGGCTCTTTCAAAAGTCACAGCCTAAACCGTTTAGTGATTTCATGAAGAGGCAAACATGCAGTCAGCATCTCCCTTCCTTTGCTGAAGCAGAATGTGTGCTGCAGAAAACCCCTGATTTCACTTGATTGCTCCCGTTTTGTTCTCATGGGTTCCCTCAAACACCGTAATGTTTCCACGTCAGCTTTGATGACCACTGACAGTGTGCCAATTAATCAGCTCTTGCTCCCCTTCCTGTTACTCATATCACGTCTCTATTTTTTCCAGCTCTGATACTATCAGCGGCCCACAAGCATCAGCAAAACTCATCTGTATAAATCGTCTCCTAACAGCAAAACGTAATTCAAACTATTGCTTACTCTTCCGCTGCTTTTCAATTATAAATTGTGTGAAAGGCAAAATAAAAAGCTGTGTTGCTTTTAATCACAAATGTGAATCTATGGGAGGCACCAGCTTCACTAGCATGTCTTAGACTCTAACTGATGCTCCAGTTACCTTGAGCTGCCCAAAGGGCCAGTCCTCCTGCACCCAAGGCCTCCTGCAACCCATGACAACCAGTCTGCCAGAAAGGCAGGAGGAAGAGCTGAGAGGGAAGCAGCATAAAGTACTAAGTTTACAGACTGTTGCTATCTGTCAGTATTTTCTCTCAACAGAACTTACATCACTATTTGAATTTGATTTTTGTTTCGAAAAAGGGTATTTAATATTTTAAAGGGGAAAAAAAATCCTTTTGTCAGAGTTCCTTGCAGTGCAGAATTAAGTGAAGGACCCGACCTTATACAGCAGCCTCGTTTTGATTTGGCTTGCACTCTGTTGTTAGTGTGATGTATGGACAAACAACATTGGAAAAAAAAATCCTTTGATTTTTTTCAATCAAAGTATTTTTAATTTAAGAAATGTGAAAATATTCAGCAGGACGTTACTACCTTTACGATAGGACCGCAGTAGCTGAGACAAGATGACATTTTATAAACATGAGGTGGAAATCCTGATTATGTCTACTGTTTGTAGTGTGCTGTCACCAGAAGCAAATATTTGGAGATACAAGGCCTTTTGTTCACTTAACATTCTTGAGGGATGCTATGGAATAATCTAGGTGTTTAGGAGGCTGAATAAGGGTCAAATGAATCCTTAGGAAAAAACCCCTCTAGTACTATATATAATACTTATATGTTCCCTGTGAAGTGATTTAAGAGTCTAGGATTTTTACCTAACCTAATTCTAGGTGATAATATTTCTATTATACATTGCACACACGATAGAGATATATACATCATATATCATACAGATACTAGAGAGAGATATCATATATCTATACAATCTATCCAGGCACGGATACAACTCTAGGCAATGACTTTCCTGAGAAAGGCTGGGTTAAGTATTGTTCCTGCAATAATGGCAATTAAAGATATGATTACTGCAGATTAGTATTTGGTGTACATAGTGATTCATACAAAAAATATCCTTCATAAGTCTGCCCTCATCTTAATGTATTAATATTATTTGCATTATTCGGAAATAATGCTTTGCAAGTCTAGGCTGGTTACAAAGCAATTTTGACTCCACACTTTCGTTCCTGCCTCCCCCTTTCCATTAGAAAAAACTTCAACAGGAAGAAACTGGTTTGCTTTATACCTAGGCTGGGCTTTTCCTGAAATTACAAGGCAGAAACACTTTATAAGGAACATTTGACTGAACATAAAGTGAAATATTTCATTGAAACTATTAGTAAGGAAAAATGAATGATAAACTGTGAAGGAGTTTGTTTTCTTCTTCCCCAGTAGTCCTGCATTTGCTACATTCTCCCAGAATACTGAAACTACGTTTTCTGGCAGTGTGTTAAATCATCAAACTAAGCAACATTTTGAGACTTAGACACTGTTTTGAGTATAAAAAAAATCTTCAAATAATCATTGAGGTAAAAGGGAAAACCCACAATTACTCTATATCCTTGTGATTGGGACACAAGATACTGCTGTCAGGTTTGTGCTGCTCTGAAGATCTGGCTGGTTGTACGAAGCAGAACAGGATCCACAATGGAGAAAAAGAGCAGCCAACCTCAGCTTCCACAACCCTTTGATTAAGGCTCTGAGTAACAAAGCAGGTCCTATGGATTTAAGTCATTTCAGATCCAGAAGCAAATCAAACAACTCCACACCTGGAAGGAAGGCTAACACGCTGGGCTTTTCAGATTACAAAGTGTCTCCTCCCTTTGCAAACATGCGAAACATCCCACCTTTTTGCAGTATGTTTTCTCTGTCATCACACGTTATGACTGCATTTAGTAAACAGTTTGAGAATATCTGAAATAATACATTTTTATGAATTTACTATTTACCCCTGCCCTCCTCCTCATCACCCTAGCCAAAAGAAACTAACGTGCTAAGGCTTGTTACATATGGGCATGTCCTAACCAAAAAACGTATTCAACTACAAAACGATTTTCGTATTAATTTAATTACCACACACATATTAAAATCATGTAGAAGATACTTACCTCAAATCTTGTGACAAGGGTAGGGGATAGAGCAGAGTAACCAAGACAATTAACAAGACCATGTTCTCGGCACAAAACATGGAAGATGAGCAGCTCCTTTATCTACTACTGTTTGAGAACACAACCTACTTGGTGTTTTTTTAAAAAAGCACACTGCCTTCTGGTAACAAAATGATTGCTGAAGCAGAATATGTATTGAAGTTAACTCCTACAGTTGTTGAAAGTGAAGTACTGAGACAGGTTGCCCAGAGAAGCTGTGGGTGCCCCAACCCTGGAAGTGTTCCAGGCCAGGCTGGATGAGGCTTGGAGCAACCTGGTCTAGTGGAGGGTGTCCCTGCCCATGGCAGGGGGGTTGAAACTAGATGGTCTGTAAGGTCCCTTCCAACCCAACCCATTCTATGGTTCTATGACACTAAAGATAGGTGAGCTTTACAATGGTCTTAGTTTAACCAGGGCAGGCCCAGGCTTGTGACATTCACTGAGAGGCACCATATCTTTCTTACACTTTAAGATCCTCTTCAAAAAACATAACGTAAGAGCCCATTTTGCTTGCCAAGCCTTCTTTTCCCCAGAGTTACTGTCAGCACTCCTGCTGGCCTTTGGCATTAGTTGTTTTCTGATTATACTTTTTTCTACCCCTAGTGAAAATTCTACTTAATTTAAAGCCAACAAAATGCAAGATTAGCCTGTAGATAATACATTTTTGGGGGAAAAAAATTCGACTTCTCAGAACTACATGTTTTGCCTTTTTGAGCTGTCATGAACCTGACTATTCATGAGCTGTTAAACCAAAAAAATCTGGTTCAGATCTCAGCTTTGTCTTGATATGAAAAGAGAAAAATCTGTCAAAACCTTGGAAGTCCTCACAGTCAGGGGGTATTACTTCCTGACCAGTTGTAGGAAGCTCCTCCTTCCACTGAGAAGTTTTCCCTAGACTCTCAGCCACCTGCCTCTCCTACCCCATCCATTCCTTGAGTCCCTCTCAGTCTTCGAAACTGAATCAACTCTTGAATCAACAAGGTGTCGTGGTTTAACCAGCACGATTTCTGTGCATCAGAAATCAGCTTTCACTAGCCCTTCCCTTCTCAGTCCTTGACAATAACCTATTCTGCCTCTTCCAGAGAAAAAGTATTTCTTAGTTGCAATACCTGTGCAAGTGTACTTGCCTTGGAGGACTAACCTAATAGCTTGAACTTGACACACCAAGAGAGATTGAAGGGATTGAGTTTGTTCAGCCCAACACTGGAGAGCCCATTACACTCCTCCAATCTATAGAAAGTAGTTATAGAGGAGGTGGAGGTACTTTCTTCACCAGGATGCATGGTGACACGACAAGAGGCAACGAGCACAAGTTGCTGCAGGGAAAATCCATCTGGATATAAGGGGAAGATTCTTTGCCCTGAAAACCATCAAAGAGGTTGCTCAGAGAAGTGCTGGAAACAGACTCACTGGAAACAGTCACGCATCGGCTTGTCGAGCCCCACACAGCCTCATCTCAGGCCCTGCTTTCAGCAGAAGATTGGGCCATATGATCTCCACAGGTCCCTTTCAACCCAGACTTCTCCGATTCTGTGATGCTGAGCATGACTTGCACACCTCCTTGTAAAACAGCATGTGTCTCATTCCTTTTCCTTAAGAACAGTGTTCTTTCATATTCCACTACTGCACCTTCTCTACCCACCTTCAGAGACTCCCCATTCTGGCTCCAATTGCCAGCTGTTTAAGTACCGAGACCTGAGCTTACTGTTGACACTCCCAGTGAAGTGTCGGCAAAGCAGTTTAAGAGTTACTGCAAGGTGCTACCTTGGTCTGAAGGTTACTGCACAGCTGGGCTTAGAGAAGGCAAGATAAGGAGCTGCAGAAATTCCCAGTACTCATTTTAGGAAATTCCAAACATCTTCTGCCAGGAAAGAACCAAACCAGTATCTAGCATGTTACATTTAATAAGCATCCATACAACCACGTCCACTGCGTATCTTACTGTATTCCAGCTTTTATATTTTTTAAACTTTGTGTACATCTGCTTTTAAGTGTTCTCTGGCTCTAAATGACCAATGACCTACCAGGGATTATACATATAAATAGAAATAGTGTTGTGAATACAACAGACTGGAATTCAAATCCAATCTCTTCTCTCTCCCTACAGCTTTCCATCTGAGTGTGGCTTGTTATCTGAAGAGTTTCATAAAAAAGCAGTGGAAATAAACAGGTCTAACAAGATTTGAAGTGTATGTCGGCAGATCTGTTCTTGACTGAGTTTCAGACAGAACTCCTTGCATGCAAACTGGCTATTTGCACAAAGCAGAGCATGTTTCTGAAATCTTGGAGGAAACAGAGGCTGTTCTTTACGTATTAAGACTTCAAACTGTAATTTAGTGACTATTTACTTGGCTCTGGGCTTTTACCCACATTATATATTCATGCTTAAGGAGATTAAATGTGGTAGCTAACAGTTTGGCTAACCAATGTGAGAAGTCTAACCGTATCAGGCTAACAGATCACTTTCCAGATTTTCATCCTATGAGAATGTGTGAGGAACTGTTACCACAGTAGCGTGACACATTTTTCTTTACTAGTTCCAGCCTCAGTATTATTCTGAAGGAATGTGCTATTCCATCTACACAGCCAGCATGCTCAAATTAAAGCAGGACATTCTATGAGGAACTGAACCTCTAGGCTAATAACTTAAGCCCTTGAGTCCTTTGCTAGAGGCCTCTCGCAGGTCTATATCCTTTCTTCTTCCAGGAAACTACGTTCATATTTCCTAGATTCTAAATTTTCTGAAGAATATTACTTATGAGTGACCAAGAACTGAGAAAGCAGATTCTCAGCTGCGGACTTAGAAATCCCTAAAAGTGGCAAGGCAGCATACGACTAAGTGTAAATGTTGCTGACAGGCCAGGACCATGAATCTCCAGATGTGAATGCCACAGATGTATTTATGCTCTATCTATCTCCTTACTAGTTTACTGGTGTTGTAATCTCATAGCCTGGTTTTTGTTACTAATACAATCTTCAGCAGGTTAGTCTTTTCGTGTTCCACAACAAAACTGCATGTGGCAAAATCTGTGCAAATTACTGCTATTTGGCTACTTTTCTTTTTACAGTTATTTCAGACCAGTATGAGAGAAAAAATGATCAAAATGCACATTAGCTCTTTATACATTTTACAAAAAGAAAAAAACCTCATGAAATCATAAGGGAGCAAATGCATTACAAAGCTACTTTTGGAAAAAGATTGTGGTAGCATATTTGCCATTACTAATTACTTCTTACAGGGATTTAACTGTTCCCTGTCACTGGAAGGCCTCTGGAGACAGAGGACTGCTTTAGAAGGATTGGTCTATAAATAAAGACAGAAAATGGGGAGAGCCAAGCAGTCGATTTCTACTGAAGAGCAACTCTCTTTGTTGCATTTGGGCAAAGTCACTCCTGAATTATCTATTATATGGAAACCTGATTAATATTTACAATTTACAAAATACTTTGCTACTCTCTTTTTCAAATAAATTTAGTAGTCTCCTTTTACAGGACAGGCAGTTTGTTATTGATGCACCTAGCAAGACTTACTTCAAATCTTACCTGAAGATTTGAACTTTAAAAATCATTTAACTTGAAAGAAATCCAGTTTTCAGTTATTCTGTTTTCCTAATAGGAACAGGGATAGAGAAGCTGAGGATAACAAGTATCTTCAAACTGGCTGGATAAAACAAATCAACAGAATTTTTTTAATTAGAATATCCAAGCATTTTAATTTGTACTGACCTTCTTACTAGCTCTGGAAATTGGAAAACATCAGTGATGCAACACACACCGGAAGTCTGCCCTAGGCAGAAGATGGGGAGGGACCCTGCTCAAAGGTACTTTCTACGTCCCTTTACACAGCCAGAACTAAGTACTGGTTCTGGATTTCCATGCATGTGTCACCGTGCATCCTTCCCTCTTCCCCAGTTGCTGAAACGCAAAAGTGACCTTCCTCAGTTACTCTGCTACTTTCATTTATGGATGCTGCCAAAATGATCAGAGCTGAATCAAAATATTAACAGAATATCTGTATTTCTAAATTTCCTTTTGTATGTACATACATAGCTTTAGGCGTGTGGAGTTGTGAACGTGCTATTTGTAATAAGGCCATTAATAAAGCCAACTCTTTTGTGCTTAGTGACTTCACACAGTACTACTGGGCTGTCTCAGTTCTCCACCCTCCAGTACTGTGGTTGAATTCCCCAGTGAGTCAAGCAGTGACAACTTAAAACTCCACCAGATTAATTCATAATAATGTATGAATGGGGAATGGGAACCAGTGAATTTTAGTTTCATTACTCTAGTCCTTTGCTTCACTTTTAATTTACTTAAAATATGCATTGCAACATAAAACCTTAATATAGTATTTACATGCTGATTTTTACTTGGTAACTATTGTGTGAAAAATTCCTTAACAACTGTGCCAGCACAAAACCCAGGAAAAAGCTGCCATCCGTAGGGACTTGGTCTACTTCATTCTACTTCAGTTTCTGCCTCTACCACACACCATCAAACCACCCTGTACACTGTATATTCATAATATGGTTCTCCACAACATTCAAGCTCACTAGTCTTCTCTCTCAACTCCTTTCAGCGTAGGATGGACTTTATTGTTTTCCTGTAGTCGTCTTGTCAAGCTCAGAGCTGCTTTGGTACTTGCTCAAGATCGTCTCTGTGTTCTAAGGAGCTGATCTAATAACGTGCAACTCCTTATATTACACCGAAGCTCAAAGCTGTTGATAACTTCAGAGGCACTTGACTTTCCTAAGAGCCATAGTAAAGTCTTTCAAGTTTCCCAGGCACGAAGAGCACAGCTGTTTTGATGTTTAGGACCTAGCTAATACCAAATCATGCCTAAACCCAACCAGAAACCAGAACATCAACACTCCTCTCCTTCAGTCCTCTGAAGAAAGCTCTATCTACCAGGCATTCTCAGGGAACACCAAGTATTAACAGGATCTGGTGTCTCAGGAAACATAACGGCAACCACAACAGCTTTAAAAATTAAAGCTAATTGCACCACTTCCCTCTTCATTCCTTACCACAAGTGCTATAAAATTAAGGGCTGGCTTCCCGGAGGGATGTGCTAGGCTCCAGTTCTTGTTTTCAATACCTTTTTGCAATCCACATGCAGGTGATTGTAAAATATTGGCTCTGTCCTTGGGAAAGCATCTATAACCCTACTCCCTTCTTTTCTGGCAAGTACTGTAACTACTTGGCTCCAGAATCAAGTCCGTTTTTTTTATTCTCTGTTGTCCAAATAAACAGATTTTATCTTCATCAATGTGACCCATCATAAACAAAGAAGAGACAGTCCTGACCAAATCAAAAATCTAGTAGTTAAACTATTTCCTTGAAAGGTGACAGCCACAATGATTTACCTTACCTTACACAAATAAATCTGAAGCTGTTTTGAGTGAGGTTTATTATTCTCCGTAAAAGCTGGCAGGTGGTTTCACAGATCTTCCAGTGGCAAAGCCGGTTTAAGAGTTGCCCTGGGTCCAGGGGGTCTGTTCCAGTGCATGAAGATGGGCAGGAAGTTACTGCCTCAGAAACTGTGCCAATTCACTGCCTGTGGTCTGTGTTGCAAACCCAGATTAGTTCTCTAATTGTGGCATTCTTTTTCTTTAAAAAATTACAATCTTTCTGAAGTCAGAGGGAATCTCTGAGATAAAGCCTACCTCTGGAGAGCTTGTTTCATGGAGTCAGATTTGATTCAGAAATCCTGCTGAATTTTTGCAATTTACCTGTGAGTTGGGACCCACAGTGCTACACTTAACCAGAGAAAAGGAGGATTCCCGCTTCTTCCTGAGTCTCTCCTTTACAACACTTAGTGCAGTTGACACAGAACCACACTCTCAAAAAAAGAATAAATCTAAATTCAAAAAGCAACACAGAGGCAACTTGGGTAGTTGTACTTTCTGTAGGAAACCTGAGAGGAAGAAATACTTGTTTTTATGAGTGCAAAGAACCCTACCTACTGCTGCTTGACTTCCTCTTCCGTTGAAAAGGACAGTTCTGCTCATTCCTCATTAGTTATCTTTGTTAATAAATACCACAGTCTACCACCAATTCTTCCAACAAGAAGAAATCTCAGATTTCATGTTCTTGGTTATCTACTTGACTGAGAAGGGCCACGAAGACGACCAGAGGGCTGGAGCCCCTCTGCTATGGGGACAGGCTGGGAGAGTTGGGCTTGTTCAGCCTTGAGAAGAGAGGGCTCTGGGGAGACCTTATTGCAGCCTTCCAGTACCTGAAGGGGGCTTACAATGAAGATGGGGGGGACTTTTTACAAGGGCCTGTAGTGACAGGACAAGGGGTAATGGGTTTAAACTGAAAGCAGGGAGATTTAGATTGGATATCAGGAAGAAATTCTTCACAGAGAGGGTGGTGAGGCACTGGGACAGGTTGCCCACAGATGCTGTGGGTGCCCCATCCCTGGGAGTGTCCAAGGCCAGGCTGGATGAGGCTTGGAGCAACCTGGTCTAGTGGAGGGTGTCCCTGCCCATGGCAGGGGGGTTGGAATTGGATAGTGTTTAGGGTCCCTTCCAACCCAAACCATTCTATGATGTAGCATTTACAATTACAAACATTGTATTCATTAAGTTCCTGAATTTCTTCAGGCTGAGCATTTGATTTGATACACAGGTTAAACTTGTAAAAAAGAATCAGCAGTCCATACTTATTCTGCTTGTGTACTCTATTCTGTAGCTTTAGGTTTTATTTATTATCCTTCAACATTTTTATTAACTATGTTATAACTGTTTCTGATGGTTTACATTGTCTATTCTTAGGACTGCTGTACTTTTCTATTTGGAAGCTGCTCATGAGCAAATAGCTGTCAAAATCAGCGAAAGTGTTTCAGAATTTGATTCTATCACTACTCAACTTTGAATTGTGAAGGGAATTGGAAAATTACTGTGCTAATAGATGCTAAAAATGGAAATGTAAACAAGTATCTAAACAATCAATAGCACTCTGTCACTAGATTCAGAAAATGCTTATTCTCTGAAAAGCCCTTTTTCCCTTGTGCCTAAAAGGATAAAAGACAGGGTTTTACTTTTTGCTTGTCAACATCTTTATCCCAGACACTAAGACATCCTGATCTTTTCCTACATGTATCTCTAAAAAAAAGTTTTGTAAAAAAATGGTGGGTACAGTTTGTACCATGAACAGAGCCAACAGTGAAGCAAAGGCAAAGGGTTAAAACTCTGGATATTTCCAGGGTTGCAGTTTTCAGAGCACTTTATCTTTTTCAAGTGCACAAACGGTACTGCCATACTATTTTTAAGGATGTAATTTTCTGCATACCTTCTTTACCAGAAAAGAAGATGGGGTGAGATGTCAGATGGGCTGATGCTCCCGAACAAGTCTGGTACACTGACGCTAGCTGTGGATAGCTTTAGACAGTGGTTAATAAGGACATTTATTTCTGCATGCATTTTTTTGGTGCTAGATGAAAAAAAATCATTCGAGAATGTGTCTGCCTTTATAATTATTGCAACATTGTTTCTTAAATTAACAGTGGGGTTTGCTTAGGTATTTCAAATCAGTAAAAGCAAGTAAAAAAATTTAGAATAACAAAGAGTAATATCTTAGGAACTACAGGGAAGCTGTGTCTGCCTTGATACAAGACTATGACTTCTATGACTTGGTTTCATGCCATGGCAGTAGAGAAGCCCAGTTGCAGATGCTTAAACCTTGGCTTGCTTTATATCTCAGCACAGGAGTTAAGTTGACCAGAGTGTAAATCTAAGCTGAGTTTAGCTGTGAAGAATTATGGAATAAAGCAGGAATTTGAGGCCTGGTGGATGGCTAGAGGTGAGCAACGTCCCAGTGTCACCGTCAAGTTTCTGAACGCGACTGCTGCGCTCAACCCACTGCGGCGGTGGCGTCGGCTGCCACAAGACCCTGCGGCCCCTCGGTAGCGGGACAAGGCGTCCGCTCAGCCTGGCTCGGGACCTTTGGGACACTGTGCCCCACCTACCCCTTGGCTCCCCGCCGCACCCCAGCGTTGCGCCTCCCGGGCTGAGGGGTCCGGCCGGGCTCAGGAACCCCCGCTGAGGAGCTGCAATATTAAACTGCTGCTGCAGGGAGGGCCCAACCCCGGAAAGTTCCCCTCGGGAGTACGCAAGAAACGCCCTACCCCTTCTTCAAAGCCGGCGCGCCCCGCGTGCAGCTGTTTCCCGCCGCACAGCCTCGGTTTGCCCCCACGACAGTCCCGATAGCAGCCGATATCGCCCGCCTCACGGAGGGGCGGGACGCTGCGGGGCAGCACCGCCCCGGGCTGGCGGCTCCGCGCAGGCGCCGTGCGGGCAGGGCGCGCCCCACGGCCGGTGGGCTGGCCCGGGCCGGGCCGGGCGGTGGCAGCGCGGCTGCCAGCGCGGGCGAGGTGGTCGGTATGGCTCCGCCACAGACCGGCGGGATCCCGCCGACGGCTCCCTCGTTGGGCCCGACGGCTGCCTGGCTGGGCAACCGCTCCGCTCTCGGTGGGTCGCTGCGGCCTCGGTCCTTCGCCTCCGGTGGGAGCTCGGGAGGAGGGGAGGCTTCAAACCGCGACCCCCTCGCTCCCCGCCCGTGGCCCCTGAGCCTCCCCGCGGACTCCCGCCGCTGGCTGTGGCCTCGGTGGGGGGAGCGAGCCGCCGGGCCCCGCCGGCCCCTCCCGCCGCTCGGGTGCCTCGGCTGACTCCGCTGCTTCTCCGCCGGGAGCCCTCCCTACCCCTGGGCCAAGGGGGTACCTGGCCTTGGCGTCCCTGCGCCGCGGCCCGTAGGCGAGTAGCAGGGGAGGGGAACGGCCCCCCTTTCGCCCTGGGCAGCCCGGGGGGAGCGACGAGAGAGGAGGAGGTCGAGGCTCCGCGGTCGCAGCGGCCCAAGTCTCTCCCGCCCGTCAGCCGGGAGGGCCCCGGCGGGGCGCGGCCGTCGGCGGCGGCTGAGCGGGCGCTCGGGGCGGGAGCGGGGCGTCCCGCTCGGGCGGGCGGGGGGGAGCGGTGCTCGCCGTGCTCCCCGCGCCACTGCTTGCAGCGGTGAAACGGTTCTTAAGGTCGTGACAGCCCTCGCCCAGACTGTTAATTTGGTCAGGTAGGGCCGAGAGTTGGAGACAAAAAAGAGACGATAAGCCCGGCGAACTGCAGGAAGTCGGTTCTGGTAACTGCTCCGCAGCGGGTTTCACCTCAGGCTGGGGTCGGCTGGCTCACAAGGCAGAAGCGCATCAAAGAACCGCTTCTACTTTGCCGTCAGCTGTGGGGTTAAAGTTGGCTTAGCGTTTAGGTTTTGGGAGTTCAGCGGACTGTAACCCGTAGGATCTCCGAGGAACACTCGCACGCATACAAGAGCCAGAAGTTAGTTTTAAATGACATTTTCCTTGTTTACATCTAACCACAACTGTTACGGTACTGAAGTAATCTCAAAGCGAAACAGATTTTGTCTGTGTGGTCTGAAGTGCCTTTTTGTGTGTTGTCTACACTTCTCAAACGCTTGTGTTTAGTCTAATGCGCATTTTTACTTGGTGTGTGTTGCAGCTTCATCAGCTGTATTACCTTTGGGTGGTACGTAACTGATAAGAGTGTACCAGTGTAAGTTAACTTAGTGGAAACAATAAGCATGCTCATGCTAACTAGCATAAAATTAGGGACAAATTATTTGGTACAGGCCAGCTTGGTCAGAAAGGATTGAGATATTTACAACCTGCTGTTTCTTTCCTGAAAACAAGAGGAATGGAAGGCTTGTCATCCTTCTCTTCAGGAGAGCAGAAGGAAATAATTACCACTAGGCACAAAAGGGGACAGTAAAATGGTGCTGGGTACTAGCATTATCAGACTTCTCTCCCTCCCCTTTGCTAATTGATTTCACTGAAAGTTTAAGCATCTTGAATTTCAAATTTGTGTTGACCGGTACTCTCCAAGACCCTAATTCTTACTTCTTTCAGGTTTTGTATGCAGAAGTAAGAGGAGGAGAGGAATTGTGGATTTTTCTTCTTGATCATAATTCCCCACACCCCCTGCCTTCTCAGTTGCTTTAGTGTAAAATATTTTCGTGCAAAAAAAAAAATTAATTTGCTCCTTGATGGTTGTTACTTTGGTGTATTACTGCATGTTTCTACATGCCAAGATTACAGTTTACCTACTGCTGGTATCCTGAAGGAAGTATAAACAAACTTTAGTAAACCAAAGCATGTGTATACATTGCTTTGCACTGACTTCTTACAAATGTTTGTACTCAGGATTGCTTTATTGAGCTTGAAGGCACTTATACTGGAGGACTGTTAGCATACCATGTGCATTGGTAGAATTTAGCAACTATAGCGGTAATTTTGTCTGGTGTATCTAAATGAATGGAACTGTACTTAGGGAAGATAAAAGTTGGCAAGTCTACCTGTAAATGCAAAAGCCATGAAAGAACAGCACTTCTTTTTCTCCTTCATCAGAGTTTGCCAAATGCCTTCTGTCAGTTTATCTGCTGTATCTTCACATGGGAAATATACTGATTGTGGTTGAAATTGATTTTTGGCTCATCTAAAGTTGTGTGTATGTTAGTTTGCATAAATGCATTGAAGTATTTGGTAGCACTGACTCAATGCTGCTTGCGCTTGCAAATCTACCTGTGACGTGGAATAGTTTTGAGTATCGATGTGTCCAGGAAGGATGTTTGGGGTTTTTTTTTTTAAACCTAAACAGATGAAGTGTGCTGTATGAAATGCATGTGGTAGCTGCATGCAGTGCAGATTTTTGAAAGCTGAAATTTGAGGAAAAATTTTCCAACAGAAATGCAGGTCATCAATTCTGTGTATTTTTGCAGTAGGAGCTGTATGCTGCACCAGTAGTGACTAAAGCAGTTATACCATAAGCACTGCAGTGTTAACACTGGAAACAGTGAAATGTGAGCTTTTTGTCTCTGTATATGTTTCCATGGTGTTATGAACTGCATATTGTGTCACACACAAGGAATAGACAGTCTCTGTTATTGCCCTTCATATTGCAACTTTTCCCTTTCTTAACAGGCCAAAACTGCTCTGGATACTCTTCATTGTTTTCTCATTGAATTATTAATAATGTCAGATGCCTTTATGTTGTGATAGTTTGTACTGACAAGATGATTTGTTAGGTTAGGTCTTCTTTTTTTGGTTCCTAACGAGCTCCATGTGGGAGTGTAGAGGTGGCAGTGGTTTAAAATTGTTGAGGATTATGTGCATTATACAGGAATGCTTTTAGCTGTAGTTAATACACTGTTGATAGAACCTGTGTTTACACAGGAGACATCTTCTCTCTGAATCCCTCAGAATTTCAGGGAAGCCTGTCTAAGACTTTTTGCAGACAACTTAATGAAAATGTTGATAGGGGATGTAATTCAGAAATAAATAGGGATTAGGGAAGAACTCATGAAGGTGGATACTTATCTCTCAGTGCAGAAAACTCTTTCCAGACCTACTGCAAAATTTTCCCACAATCACAATTTTCTTGATGACTTAAGTGAGCTGAAGACTTGGTCTCTAATTTAAGGACTTAGAGCAGGCTCCAGCTTGAGGCACTGTGAAAGACTCACAGTTCTATGGTTTGGAATGCGATGGTGGGTAGTAAGGGTGCTGTTCAGTGTTATGTTTGGGTAGGTCATGCCTGAAATTTGGTGTATGCATTTTACTATTAGTGTTCTCAAAGTAGGTGCAGTTAGAATGACCTTTAAAGAAACATGGTTGATCCTTCTGCTCACCTTTTTGAGATACTGCTTTTGATAAATCTCATGAAGATTTAACAGCAGACCTTAACCTTGCCTGACCTCTAAGGCACTGGCAGTACTGTTACTAGTTGTAAGTATGTTCTTTCATCATGTGGCTTCCTTTTTCTCATCAGACTTCCTGCTTATTTCACTTCTGGTTGTAGGTTCCGGTTACTGCAAGGAAGCTAAAAGTTAATCGGAATTCACAAACTTGTTGAATGTTCCTCTTGGATGATAGGTGTTTTTCCTTTGTTATGCAATTTACGGTATTCCCTAAAGTACAATTTCCTTGAACAATAGACCAGCAAATGGTAGGCAATAGGGTTTTTTTTTTTCACTGAAGAGTTTTATCCTCTAGAAAATACACTTTTTTTTTCTTTTTTTCTTTTTTTAGTTTTTTAACCTGTTCTTTGCAGCCTTTTCTAATTTGCCTGGTCTCATCCAGAGCTACCATCTTGCTAGTAAAGCAGAGAAACCCAAAAAGTTCCTAAATGTTTTCGTGTTTGTCTGGTTTGGGCAGTGATATATTTCAACTTGTGACTGAAATTGCTTGTTATGCTTAGTTATGCAATGGGAATTTGACTGTAGTGTCCAGAATAGAGAAATACTATTTAAATTGTGTAACTCTTAAGAAATATATTTAATTTGAAGCCATGGCAAACTGTTCTGGCGATATTTACTAAAACTCTCTAATAAGTCAATGCATGATTGCCTTCAGAATTATAAACAAAGTCATTGCTAAGCACTTGCATTAAGAATCTGAAAAATTAAACTAGACTTTGAAACCTCTACTGCAGCTCTAGTAAAATGCTTTATTTTATATCTACATAAGCTGAAGGCACTGAATGAAAGTAAATAGCCGATTTAGACCTTGTTTCTTTTAAGAAAATATCCACTGGTTCTGAAATGCCTAGGGAGATAAGCTGGCTAGTTTTGCCATCTCACAGAATCACTAAGGTTGGAAAAAACCTGTAAGATCATCCAGTCCAACCATCAACCCAACACTGCCAAACCCACTAGACCATATCCTCAAGTGCCACATCTACACGTTCCTTGAACACCTCCAGGGATGGTGACTTCCTCCAGGAAAGCTGATGTTGATCTAATGAAGTTCAGTAAAGCTCTGTTACTGTAGTAAGCTTTTAAAAATGAAGTTAGTTTTCTTAAAATCTTCCGAGTGAGGTTATTAACTTGTATTTAGGAAACTGGTGAGGCACTGGGACAGGTTGCCCAGAGAAGCTGTGGGTGCCCCATCCCTGGCAGTGTCCAAGGCCAGGCTGGATGAGGCTTTGAGCAACCTGGTCTAGTGGAGGGTGTCCCTGTGCCCATGGCAGGGGGTTTGGAACTTTTAGGTCTTTTAGGTCCCTTCCAACTCAAACCATTCTATGTTTCTGTGAAATTGAGCTAAGAAGCAAGATTTTTGGGTTTTATACCTGAATTTAAAAGTGTGTAATTACAAAAAAAAACCACCTTTAAATCATGATGAAAATTGAGTGCTTTACATCAGTGCTTACATCCATCTACCTTAGATGTCTGACCTGGAGGTAGGAAGTGTCATTATAGTTTAATGCAGTTCAAAGGATACTTCCCCTAGAGCCAGGAGAGGATGAAGCATAGATATGGTCACCAGTTGTGTTTTCCTTGCCAGGCGAGCTGAGGTCACAGCTGCCTTGATCATTCCTCCTCATGGCATTGCCAGCTAAAGCTGTCCTTTGGTTATGCCCTGTGAACAGTGTGTAGGTCCACATGGTGAACTGTAAGTGACTTCGGTATGAAAGAAAGGAGGGGGAAAAAAAAAACACCAACAACCAACCAATGACAAAAAAAACCCCTAAACTAAAGCCACCAAAAAAACCACCCAAGCAAACCTTTTTCTGTCAAAATTACTGTGAACCTTAAGTGACTGCTCTTTTTCGCAGGGGGTGAACTGGCCCATTGATGGTGAGGAAGGACACAAAGGCATAAGCTGATGTTGCTACTGAGACGTTTTCTAGCTGTGCTTAGCTGAGATGTTTAGGGGGATCATATCCCATATCAAAATATTTCGTTTGTCTTGTACTTAAATAGGCTGTACATTATTCATATTTAATTTCTTTAAATATTAGTTAACATCAAGGCCTACAATAGTTTGTTTCTGTATACTGTGAGGTTGATTGCTACGCTTCATTCTTATGCCCAAAAGCAGGAAATACAGTGATGTAATTTCTTGAAGTTTATGGAGAAGGTGATAGTGAATATGTATGTACTTATTTTTAGCAGGTAGATAGCTAGAACAATCAAATGCACAAAATGTAAAAAAGTTCTTTAAGAGGCATGCCATAAGAAATAAATGACATGGCCATAATGGACAAAATTCAGAGTAACCAGGTAGGATTCTTTATCAGAGGAGAGACACAATTACATCATTGCTTATGGGCTACTTTGTGTAAATTAAACAGGACAGAAACAACTGGAATGTGCGTAAAGTAATCAGATGTAGAATATGCTTATGTTTAGTTTAGGAGATTTAGAAAAAATAAGTATAATGCATTATTTTAATGAGTTTTATATTGCTTATATAACAACTAAACAGCTTTGATCTTTGTTGCAAAAAAGGATTTTTTTTCCAAGAATCTGAGTTCTTTAAGAAATAATAAATATAGCTAAAGATTTCTCACATGCTTTATGAAAAGTTTGAGAATTGTCTGTTTAGATCAATACTGAAGGCAAAGCTTTGAGATAACTGGGGCTCATACTGGGGAGGTCC
Source organism: Rhynochetos jubatus (assembly GCA_027574665.1). Lineage (NCBI taxonomy): Eukaryota > Metazoa > Chordata > Aves > Eurypygiformes > Rhynochetidae > Rhynochetos > Rhynochetos jubatus. Next base: position 64,952,716 of record CM050651.1, on the reverse strand, counting down.
TAATGATCATGCTAAATATGAAATCTTTTCAAGTACATGCAGCTAAACCCCAGAAAAAGAGTAATTCTGTAAGTGAGTGTAAGCAGCATCTGATACTGTGGTAGTCGATACCAAAGGAGGAATTGTTCTGACCCTTCGTTTGCAGTGAGAAAGAAAATAGTAAGTGTGGAGTGCAGGCTGTTACCTTTGCAGGATCTTTAGCCGTGCTTCTCGGGTGGTTGTGTAGGTACAGTTAATCTGCTTTCTGACAGTGGGATGACCTCTCTAAGGTGTTCCTGTCTGTCTTTCTTCTGTGAATTTATAAAACCTTAAGGGGAAAGAAAGTTTGTTAGAGTTAGGGGAAGTTTCTTACCTTTGCTTATAGGGTCTTCTCCAGCTTCCTTCTTATCACAGCTTCCAAGACACTATAGTCTTGGAATATTTTGTGGTCAAACGTTATTTTACTAATATGGAGGGAATACAGTGTTTAACTAGAATATTAATAGATCTGTCTAGGCCATGTAAAAATTGTAATCGAATGATGGATGAAACATTTTCATTAATGTGTTTTTTTCTCCTATATTGTTATGTACAAGTGCTGTAAAAAGAAGGTGCCAACTATTGCTCCTAAATCTTTTATTTAGATCACATCTTCAAGTAATTTTGGTACGTAGACTGGTATACCGTGACAGGTATATAAAAATGCCAGGACAGCAAAACACAGAAGCAAATGAGTTTCTCTGTGAATTGCCTTGAGTCAAGGATGATTGCTGTGCCCTGAACTTTCAATGAAAAACCGTTGTGAAGCAACATCATACATCATAAGAATGAGGAAGACTATCAACAGTCTGTTAATAAGCATAATATACCTCTGGGGAATAGTAACAAGGAACATTCAATGAATGATGTAGCCATGACTTGGGACATAAAATATGTTGCTCATGAGCTTAGGCAAGCCTTGGTTTTGCGTTATCTCATAACTGCTAAGGTTTTTGAGGGCAGGCTCCTTGATATGTGTAGGGTATTTGGTAATGAAAGCTGAGTGCTTTGCTCTGCTTCCGAGGTTGCCCATCACCAGGTATTTGGTCCAGCTAATTTCTTCTGGGATATTTTTGGTTTGCTTTTGGTGAATTTTTACATTTCTAAATGTAAAATGAATGGCATCAAGCAGTTTATGGATTTCAAACTTTGTATTTATATAGAAATATGATAGATTAATTGTTTCACTAGGTATTTTAATGGCAGAATTGTATTTTTAGGTATCTGAGGACAACTGAAGAAAAATCATGTAGGTTTTTATAGGCTGGTCTGTTGAAGTCTCCATGTTAATGCATTTTTAAATGGGAAAAAATGCTTCAAGTGTGTTTTCCTGCCCAGTTCAATAACTCTTCAAATCTCAGTCCTATTAGGGGACCAATCTATGCTACAGAGTATTCACTTGATACATCGTAAGGTTTTTTTTTAACATCCTTCTGTCAGGAAGTGCCAGTGTAGACAGTTCTTCTTTTTTTTAAATTTTATTTTACTTTAGCTTGTATAGTTTGCATCTGTCCTTTGAGAATTTGTCTAGATTATCATAACCTTTTGACGGCAGATTAAATTGTAGCTGGTTAGATTTTCTCATTGGTGTTTCAGGTGACGGTGTACAAGCAGAAGTACTTAACTAAATCACAAAACGGATTATGTAGGTAGAAAAACAGAAAACAAAGAAACCCAAAATATGGTTATTATACATCACCTGTAAATGCTTGCATGGTATTAGGTAGGCTGAGAGTATCAACCTGAGTAGTTTCTCATGGTCTGCTTTTTTTGGAGGGTGGGGATGGTATGCAGTGGTCTGTCCTGAAAATGGAATGTAGCTTTGTTGCTGGAGTTGCTTGTGAACTTCAGATAGGCTCAGATTTATATCTATATTTTAATAATGTTTGGGTTCCATGTATAATTCTTCTCTTCAGTTGCTTGTATGCAGTTTTGTGAATCAACTTTGTATTTTAAATTGTATCTAAGTTTTCAGTGGCTTGGTAGCTGAGTCTTAGCTCTTGGCACAGTGATTAGTGGTGGGGCAAGTTCCTTTGTTCGTGGGTTGGGGGGTCGGCTGGCTTTTTGTCCTGGTGATGTTGTTGCCCTGCAGCTCTCAGGCTTGGATTCTCACTTCTCTAGGACCTGGCTGTGTGTCAGTGGAGATATTGTATCATATGTCCTATTTTCTATTATTTTAATTACTTAATAGCATTGTTAGTATTGCTATAATTTTCATTCATATTATTAAATAGTTCTTAACTTTACGAGCTTTCTTTGTCTTCCAACTCTCTTCCTGTGCTGGAGGAGGCGGGGGGGAGGTGAGCGAGTGACTGTGTGGTACTTAATTGCTAGATAAGCTTAAACTACAACATACAGTCATAAAAAGAATAATTTCTCCTGCCTGGGAAGTAAATTGAAGTAAATTAAGCTATTTCTTGTGATTAAGTGGGGGACTTCATAGCTGTTGCTATCTGATGGCTTAGCAAAAAAAAAAAAAAAATAGAAACACTTTATTTTGGTACATTAAAACATGAATTATAAATTCTTAAAAAGTAAATAAAGTATGTAAGATCAACCATCTCAATTATACTATTTTGGCTGTTAACCTTTCCTGTCTTTTGATTCCTTGTAGTATAAAGCAACTGCAGTCTCAGTGTTAAACTGTATGTTGTTCAGTTGTCCTACTCAGGCATAAGTTAAAGCTTCTGAAGGTTACTTATCTAGTAAATTCTGCATACAGTTACTGGTAGGGTTGCTGGCCTTTCTTAGAAGTGAACCGCTTTCTCTTTCGTTTTTGGGAGCAAGCTAGATCATCCAGCTTTGTCCAAAGAAAACATCCTTTGATGTGTTTTAATTTGATTTTATCATTTAGCCCTGTGATCTATTAGTAGTTTGTTTGCATTTATTTGTGGTTTTCTGAGTTTCTTCTATTGTCTAGAAAATTACTTTAGAGAAATGCTTAACACTTTTTTTTTTCTTTTTGCTAATGGAGGTTTTATCAGTTGTTATTTTAAAGTGCCAGTATTTTTTCAATTTGAGCCAGTCTTGTGTATTACTTACTCCTGAACTGCTAATTCAAGACTGTCATAAAAAATTCAGAAATACTTTAAAAATAAAAGCTTTAGAGTTTTGATATAAAGAAAACTAAGATAAATTTCTAACTGCATTTTTACAAATATTTTCTTACCTATCTGTCACCTTACTGGTATTTTTAAAACACAACTTAGTTTTAAAGCCATTGCAGTAGAGTTGTTTGTGGAGTAACAGTCTTTTGGCAATTTTCTGGAGTCATAGAATCACAGAATGGTTTGGGTTGGAAGGGACCTCAAAGACCATCTAGTTCCAGCCCCCTGCCGTGAGCAGGGACACCCTCCACCAGACCAGGTTGCTCCAAGCCTCATCCAGCCTGGCCTTGAACACTTCCAGGGATGGGGCATCCACAGCTTCTCTGGGCAACCTGTGCCAGTGCCTCACCACCCTCTCCAGGAAGAATTTCTTCCTGATATCTAATCTAAATCTCCCTGCTTTCAGTTTAAACCCTTTACCTCCTTGTCCAGGAGGCTTCTATTATTTTTAAAAGGCACGGATTTGAATGTTCTAGACACTTCTGTTGTGTGTCACTGCCTTGTAAATGGCTTTCTGATGCGTCTTCCTTCCTTCAACCATTGTGATTAATAGAAAGATTGTGAATTTCTTTGTCCATTTTAATACAAGTAGAAGGAAAAATATCTTGAAATAGTGTTAGATTTTTTTTTTAATTGGACTTTTTGTTGTCATTCTTTCCTACTTCAAAAACTCAACTGAAGTGGAAGACAAGAATAGAGGGTAGAAATGCAGTAATGTTCTTGAGTGTTGGAAAAGTAACATTTAAGTCTTTATTGTATGTATGGGGGTGGGGTCTGTGTGTCAACTCCAGAGGCTCAGAAGGAATTTTGACTATGCAAATGTGTATTTTTGGATTTAGCTGAATAATTGAACCTGTATACTTCTATATTTGATATATAAGGTCCTGAGATTTTAATTAGTCTGTCTATATTGGCCATAAAAGTGGTTAGATATGGAAACAGGTTGCCCAGAAATGCTGTGGAATGTCCATCCTTCAGGTAGAGCTTGACTAAATGGATACCTGAGCAGCCTGATATCGGGGCAGTTTTTAGCAGCGCTTGGCCTAGTGAACTTCAGAGGTCACTTCAAAAGTAATGTTCTATGCTTTGGTAGTCCAAAATCCTGATCTATAACATGATCTAAGGGCTGGTCTATAACATACTCCTTTTAAATTCAGACCTTAATCGAAACAGGAACGCTTAATTGTGGATATAGAGTTACTGTTTGCCTGTGTGGCAACTTAAATGGTTTGCAAACAAGAAAGAAGCCTTTCTCCCACTCTGTTTAAAGTTTAAATACAAAATGGTTTACAAACCTCAAACAAGCAAATGATGAGCCCACCTTATGCTGGTGAGTAGAGGGTACATGTTCATTCTTTTGGGATGTGAAATCCCACTGTTAAGAAAAATTCAAGGCCATTTCTCTCAAACCTGATGCTTTTTCTTTGCAAGGGTCAATACTAAATCCTGTATTTACTCTCCTGTTAGGGAAGGATCCACTGTGTTTTTTAGCAATATTGCATTAGGTTAGGACTGGAGGAATGGTACGGCATTTTTCTCACCCATGGGAAGAAGGAGCATTGGTAGTGTTATTCTTCAATGAAATATGTGACCCCTCTTGTTGAGATTCCAGGCCTGTCAGGCTAGAATATCATTTGTTCTTCACTGTTACAAAAACCCACATGATATTTCTTCAATGTATGTGTGCTGGTTTCAGGCAGGAACAGGCTGCTGGTCTACACAGAGCTGGCCAGCCCGCTGTGGCCACAGGATCTTGTTTCATTCCATGACATGTTGGGCTCTGTGGTCAGGCTGGGTGCATGTGCAGTTGGGAAGGCACAAAACGTGGCCCAACGGGGGTGGATTGGTTTTAGGCTTTTGGGCTAGCAGATAGCTGTGCTGATAGCTCCCTTTTGTTAGATTTTTGGTGGGCTCTTAGCGGAGAAGCAGCTGCTTTTGTTAGGCTGGTTGTGGAGTTGGGCTTTTCTTTTTCCTTGCTCTGGGTTTGATTTTTTTTCTCTCTCTGCTTGGAATTTGCTTGCGGGTTTGGAATCTGGCTGTGTTGGTCCATGGGTGATGAGATACTGTATTATATGTTCTATTTTCTGGTGTTTTAATTACTTATTAGTATTGTTAGCATCACTATAAGTTTAATTTATATGATTACATAGTTCTTAACTTTTACAAGTTTCTCTTGAGTGGTTTTGCCTCTCCACTGTGGGAGGGGGTTGGTAGGTGATAGAACAACTACGTGGTACTTAATTGCCAGATAAGGCTAAGCCGGGATAGCATGTTAGATGTTCTGGAACTCTTTTATGAAGAGGGAATATCTACTGTTACAGGTCTAAGTTCCCAGCCAGTAGAGTATGTGTTGCCCATTCAGGTCATCACAGAAGGTAGATCCTGTTGATTTTGTCATGCTTGTAACTTTCTAAATGCTTTACAGTGTATAGTAATAACTGTTTGTTTGTTTATATATGTAGATTATGGAGAGTTTCTCCAGGTTTGGTCAAACTCTGGCTTACAGACTACTTTGGCAACTAAAACTGATGGCAGTGATGGCAAGGCTGAGCACCTAGAGTATATTGCTTTTGCACTGGTTCCTGTTTTCTTCATCATGGGTCTCTTGGGGATCCTCATCTGTCATGTCCTTAAGAAAAAAGGATATCGCTGTACAACAGAGGCGGAAGAAGTAGAAGAAGAAAAAATTGATGAAAAAATAGGTAAACAAGTTTAATAAATGACTTTTTACTTATTATTACTATGGAGTAATGTATTTAGACCTCTGTCATTTCTCTGTGTGTATTAGATGTCAAAACAACATTAAGAAAAATACTTTTATTACCATTATATGCCTGTTGAGTTTTCATCTTTGCCAGTGAAAACTAGGATTCTTCCAGTTTCCCACGCGAATCCTCTAACATTAAGAGCTTACAGGGGGATCAAAGTATCCAGAACATGTTTGCAACCATATACCGCAATCGGAGTCACGAGATTGCTTTCTGCATTCCACTTGCTATTAGCAACAGATCATTATTGTACATAATTCTATTGGAGGAGTGACAAAAAACTGCCATTTAAAGCCTAAAATTTTAGTTTTACGTTTAGCAATCTTAATTTGTTCCTGTTTTGCTGTCATTCTCATCTATCCCCTCACTATAAAACGGAACCTTTGGACTGACTGTGGGGCTTATAATATTTTTTCTTAAAGATACCTTTGTTTTTGTTCTGAGGTTTGTTTGTGCTCTGGTTTTTATGGTTCCTTATTCCCATCTTCTCTTAGTTACAAAATAAAACAAAAAAACCTCAACAAACAAACAAGAAAAGTATGTTGTCCGTTGGGAGGGACTGTAGTAACCCAGTATAGCATTTGGCTCTATAAATTCAAGGGCCAAGTCACCTGTAAGGATTTTGGGACTCTTCCTTTCTCCCAATTAATTGCTGTCAGTAGGCTGATAATGAGTGCAAATGACAGTGGCTCTGTGGTAAGGGTAGAGCCATGTGGTGCTGTAGGGATGTGTCACTGTGTTCTTAACCAGTTACTGCCTGAGGCATGTACGCAGCGAGCGGGACTGTGATCTGTTCGTCCACCCAAGTGGTAACAGCAAGGTGAGCGGTAATGAAGGGGGGACAACTTCTAGGTCCTGGTTTGGAGAAGTAGCTGTGTCTGAACTGCACTGCAAAGGGGCAGGTATGAGGATGAAGATAAAGGGTGGGTGAAGATATGGGGAAACCCCTGATTTATTAGAGAAGAGTTTGAAGCCTCACCTATCAAACTTGCACCAATCCTGTGATTTTACTTATTTTTAAAACTAGTCATAACAATTATTAAGGAACAGCAGAGCTGGGCCTCTTAATTGTTCTGTTCCTCTCCCCATCTCTGCCTTCTGAGATAATGGGGGAGCTTCCAGTATTGTTAATGGGTACAATTGATTCTAAAAGTATAGTCAGGAGGGTTCTTCCTTAAATCCATTGCGCATGTAGTCATATGAGAATTTTGTTTTTAATTAAAGCCCAAATATTATGTCCTTGTGGTGAAAAGCTTAAATTGAATCCATCTTATACTAGGAACCTATAATTCCTATTACAAAATAGTGACCTGAGAGAGTTTAATGATTTTGGTTTTCCTCCCTGTGGTTAGGATTAGAAATGCTTTCTTGGGTGTCTCTCTACAAGCAAGAGAAGGAACTTTGACATAGGCTTGTGAAGATACTGAGTTTGTTCAAGTCTTAGATTATTATGTTAGAGCTGATGTGTAGATTCCAGAAATTTGTGTTTCTATTTTTTTCCTGCCTAAGGGTTCAAGTGTCTCATCTCAGCTTACTCTCCAAAGTGATAATAGGACTTGGTTTTTTTTTTAATGTAACTGTTTCTGGTGTGTGGTTTTTTTGTTTCTGTTTGTTTTTAATTTGTTTTAAAATAAATCATATTTTGGTTTGGAAGGCTGTGATATTGACAACATTTATTTCCTTGCACAGAAATGAATGAAACTATACATGAGAATAGTGACACTGTGGGACAAATTATTAACTACATTATGAAAAATGAAGGTATGGTATTGTGATACTGAAGTAACGAGCCTTTGTGATGGTGTTCTATAACATTCTTCAGAATATCTGAAAAAAATGTATTTCTGTTCATGTTTTTTCATTTAATAACCATTTTGTACATACTTAACTCTGAGGTTTGCCTTCAGAAGGCAGTAACTTAAAACAAAATAGGAAAACTTTTTGCTGACCTGAAAACTAGTATGTAAGGTAGGTTGGGTTCATGCACTACTAGGTATTTTAACTATTTGTTGGTTTGATTTTTTGGGCTCATCTTTTTGTTGGTGTGTGAAATAAAAGCTCTAGGTTGTTTTCTTAATGGCAGTGTTTAAAGCATGTGAAATTTTTATATTTTGACCAGCTTAAACTTTTGTCTTAACCATTCTTGCAGTTGTTGTCTGATGAAAGGTTTGTGCCTAACTGAGGCAATAGGCTGGACTAGTATTAACATTGAATTTTGGACATGGCATTTTCATGCACTGTGTGTGCAAAGTAAATGATAAAAATGGAAAAAATAAAATCACGCTTAGGCAGCCCATGGAATGCTTTGTTAGTTCAGAATATACTTGCCCAGTAGAAGCAGCATTTAGGAGACTGTGTGATTTTATACTTTAAGAACCTTTAGCCTTTTAGTTTTACACTTATATAAACTGAAGTTCTCCTAAGCATTGAGCTTGCTTTGAGTTACTTCTGAATAAAGACTAGTCTTCTGGAAAAGTTGTATTTTTGAGTTGGGTTTGTTGTTTTCTTGTTGTCTTGGGTGTTTGTGTTTTTTTCCTTAACTGTTAGGGCTTTAGGCTTGTGTATTTTGCCTCGAGGGTGGGTTTAGGTACCCTGTGTAGGTGTTAGAATATGTGAGCAATTGGTAGGTCTTGGCTGATAATTCATTTGCATTTTTTAAGGCTCCTTTAGACTTGTTTTAAATCTTAAGTTGCTTTATAACATGTGAGGTAATGATACTTCTGTGGTCAAGCGGATATTTTAAAATATTCAGATGTCTAGTCTGGGAAAGTTGCGCAGGTGGCTACATTTATACAGCTTGTATTAGGGCAGAGCTTTGAGCACAATATGAACTGTAATTTTAGTAGCTAGTGTCAAGGAAATCCCATAGACCTATACTGAAGTGTTTTTCCATGGTTTTCTTACATGCCTTTTTGGAGATAGACGTGATGCGGTCATCTTTTAGATTAAATTTCTTTGGGGACCTTTAATTTTGCTGTTTCTTTTTTTCTAAAGTTAGAGCCGTACATAGACTTTTGAAGAATTCTATTTATTCTCTTTGCAGCAAATGCTGATGTGTTAAAGGCCATGGTAGCAGATAGCAGTGTCTTTGAACCTGAAAGGTAATTACTTATCTTATTAATGCATGTTTCCTGAGGCAACTAAAAACTTACCCTTTCAAAGGGTTTTATTTCCTGAGCTATCAACTAAGAGCATAATACTTTGTTTTCCTTGTGATGTCTCTGAGTCACTAAATTGTAATGTATGCCCTGGGTTAGTAACTGGCTCCTCTGGTTATGTGTTCTAGATGTGCAACACAGATTTATTGCTTTTTGGGCTAAAGATTTACAGAGGCTGCAAATACTTGTTTAATTTTGGATGAAGTTACTTACAAGCTGGCTTAGTCCAAAGCTACTCTGACTTGGAAGAACAGAGGCAGCACTAATTTCATTTGTATGGATGCTAATTTAAAATAGACATCTCTTTCTGTGTCTCTTTCTGCTTTACTTTTTTCTTTATATTTGTGGTAATAATGTTTGTTGGCTGACCTACCTCTTTCTTTTTTTTCACTACACACTGATTTAGGTAATTATGTAGAGAAAGTCCAGCCTTGGAGTTGCAGATGCATCATTTGTGTAAAAGTACTTTTATCTGTATATAAGTGTGGTGGTTTAACACAATAAGTACCTTTAAACTATATCTTTACTACACTAAATACTCTTCATATGTAATGCTGTGTTCGTATTCAAGGCATAGAAGGTGAAGGTTTGAGTAGGGCTGTGTCACTAATAAAGAAAGACATGGGAGTGTATAGTTTTAGCAAAACAAATAGTTGAGTATGCGACTGCTTATCTCCTGTTCTAACAGTGAGAGGCTTGGTTATTGAACTCCTTTTGTAAGTTCAATTTTTTTTTTTTCTTCTCAAGCATAGGAATTATTTTTCAGCTTTTGTAGTGCAGCAGAAATATGTTTGATTTTTAACTCAATCTTACTGCGTAGGGATATGTGATGTTATTATGGGAGTTTTAGACTATTGTTTCAGTGATTAATTAAAATACAAAAAGAGGAAGGGGAAAATGATTGCTTGCTCGTACATAATTTCTGTGATACTCCTGAAGCTTTCGGAACTCAAGTGCAAACCCACTGTATTTCTTTGTAACTTTGATGCACTATGAAATGCTTCCTAACAATGGGAATAGTAATGACTAAGTAAAATCTGCAATTCTGCTATGTAAAATCTGTTCAACTTCTTAAGCAAAGACAGAAAATGATGGCTTTATTTCCCTTACAGCATTCTCTTTATTTGAAAACCATTAAATGTCTCCTGTCAATACTTTTGTTTTGAAAATAAGCATCCAAGTAAAGCATCCTCCCTTCTTTTATGGAATGTTTTACTTTTTTAATTTGTTCTCTCTCTTCTCCTTTGGAGTCTCTTCAGTTTGTTAGTATTTTTTGTCAAATAACATTTCTAAAACTGGTTGGAAGGTTCAGCTGGGGCATGACTGATGCTAAGTAATATAACTCTAGGTTCGCAGGTTATACTCCTGTTATTTCCACTGCAAAATTTGTCCTTTTTAACCAACTCCATAATGTTTTGTGTTCAGCTTGTGATCTTTACCTTCTTTTTCTGAAGAATGATCAGCTGCTCGTTGCTTTTTAACCTGAGTTTGTGAAATTCTTCTGCTAAAACCCTGAAATTTGTGTTGTCCTTACTGCAATAGATCCAGTGTTTTTAATAAGATTTATGTATGTGTGAATATTTTTCACACACATGCTCTTCCATGGTCATCCTGATTTCTTATCTTGTTTGCTACAGTTACTATGAGAGACCCAAAGTTTATGGGTACTTTAGCTATTCTTCTGTTTCGTTACACAAGGGTCTGTTTAGAACACTGAATATCATCAGGACCAGAATAACCACATGTAGTATGTCTTTTCATAGTAAGCTTTCCTAAGTTTTCTTACGTAACTTTCTGGTATGCCTTTTTTTTTTCTTAACAAGGTGTGCTGCCTCACACTACAGTAATGCCACTGTTAATGCACTCAACTCTAGCTTGCTTTAGGAGAATCTGTTGCAGAACAGTGTCAGAACTGATGCTCAAGTCCAAAAAAAAAAAAGTACATCTGCTTTCTATCTATCCTATCTGCATTTCTGTTGTAGAATGAAAGTAGATTGATTTGATATTCTCAATAAATGCCTTTTGGTGGTTGTACTGCTTTTCTTTCTCTCTAGGTACTTTAAAAAAAGTGTTTGTTCTGAAGCTTAAGCTGAGTGACTTGTTGATTCCTTTTCTCTTCATGGTAGACATTTTACTGCAGTATTGTGGGACTGTGCTCTTCTGTGAGTTCTTAAAGATACTGGAACAATTCTGCAACACTTTCTGTAGCTCTACACATGAATTTAATCAACTGATTGGATGTCTCCATCAGTATAAGTCCATGTAACCTGTACTTTTCAATTTTAGCTTGATTTTTTTCATTTCCTTCCCCTTTGTGTTGGTTACGTTAACCACATGACTGCAGCTGAATTAATTTATGGAAGTGATTTTAACTGCAAAAATAGAATATTGGAGGGAACCTTAAACCAGACGTACAAATAAGCAGTCCCTGAGAAAGCTAGCTAGTCACTAAACATAACTGAAGGTTATATTTTATCCTTTTTTCCCTTTTAAGAAACAGAATTTTATAATAAACATTAAATTTCCTTTATACGTTTTCTTACAGCCCTTTATCTCCTACCTCTCCTGGGAGTCCAACAAGTCCAGGGTCTCCTTTGTCACCTGGTGCTATTCCGTTTAAACACAGCTGCAAAGGCCATCACTTCCATACTGTTGGAGGTGTGGTAGAAAAGGATGTTTGTACTCGTTGTAGCCACAAACGATGGCACCTTATAAAACCAGCTCACAAATCTAAAGAGCACAGAAGGAGTCGCCTTGGAGAAGTTACAGTCCTTTCTGTGGGAAGGTAAGACTTAGGGCATTTTATTGTATACTTAGGGATGCTACGGTGGCTCTTGTGGGTTCAGGCATCCATTGATTCTACTCTGTTTATAGCACTGGTGATTGTTTTTGCAACCCTGTTACTATTAGGCTGAAGTTACTTCTGGAAGAAGTAAATGTGATTTTTTAAAAATTTTTTTTATATACCTTCGTAAACAGATGGGGATTTAATGTGGGTATAAATCCAAAGCTATTGCTCTATTGATACTGGCTAAAAAGAAATAAGGATGGCACACTAATAAATTTCTCTGTTTCTGAATTTGATATTTCTCAAGTAAGTTTTAGCTATAGAAACTACTTCATTCTGTTTCATCGTTTTTAATTCCTAGCTTGCGTTGTAGTTGTCTTAGAAAATCACTTAGAAAATTTGAAGTAGTGGTATGCAGTCTGTGGATTCTGCATTAAAACACAGTTCCCTGAGAAAACGTGATTCAGCAGTAGTGACTCTTAAAAGTACCTGTAGGAAGGAAGATTGCCCTGAAGTGAAGCTGGATCCCTGTGCGTATCTGCTCTGCCCTCTGTGTCTGGGGACCCAGAAATGTGTTCCTGTCCAATACACTGGGTGTTGGGGACGATCTAACTCCTTTCTGGGGAAATACAAGTGAATCTTTCTTTTGCTTACCTCAGGTTTAGAGTCACAAAAGTGGAGCACAAATCGAACTCCAAAGAACGGAAAAGCTTGATGTCCGTTTCTGGCATGGAGAGCGTCAATGGTGATATGCCTGCCACGCCTGTGAAACAGGAAGAGAGCGAGGCACCCGCCACGCCTGTGAAACAGGAGACGCAAGAGAGGAGAAGCTCAGAATAAACTGCGCAGGTACCAAGCACTGGGGACTAGTATTGAAAGTGGTATGCTGTGAAATAAGTGAAAGTAATCAATAAAGAGAAATGAAGTTGAAAATGTCTCAGCTCTGTGTAAAAAAACTCTAATCTTTCAATTTCAAAAGTTTCTACCCAAATCTGCAAAAATTATATTTGATCACTCAGTTATTGATAAACTGGTAAAGGCAAAATTATCCACCAAATTATTATCTAATTGTTTATTTAGACTTTGTAATTAGAGTAGATGTTGAAATAAAAAAACCGTTGGGCGGGGGCATCACTGGTCCAAGAAATAAACCATCTGCATATTAATTTTTCGCAAGAAATGATGGTTCAGCTTTAGTGACAGTGTGCTTACTACCCAGAAGGTACAAAAGCTGCTGATAGCTGTGTAACTGGAATAACTACAGTGCTTCTTCCTTTTGCTTGCTGCCCTGTACTGTGCACTTGTATAAGGTGACCGCTTACCAGGTACTTCTCTGATAGATCAGTGGAGCTTTGGCTAATAAGAATGGAGACACATGAAAAGGCTCATATCGCAGAGATCTATGGTAGGTTACTAAGCCAGGAGGTTGGGTCATTGTGAGTCCTTAAACTTCACTGAATTGCTTGAGGTACCGCATTAAGCATGTCAAAAACACGTCCAGCATGGTTTTGGAATACACCCAACTACTTTTTTTTTAAACAGTTAAGAATGTTGGGGGAAAAAAACCCTGTAAGTTAATATGATTTGCTTCTAACTGGTGACACTGATAATCTGAAGGGGAAAGGTGGTCTTACACAAATGTGGTTCAAAATACAGATCTTGATCCTTGGGGAGCAAAGGGGCTCTGGGGTGACAAAATAAATGCACTGGATTTGAAGAAAGTGAGCAAAGTGCGCAGAGCCAAATTCTCTGTATGCTGAGAGGATAAAGTCATGTTGTGTCAGCTCAGTCCGGTTTCAAACTCTCAGTAACTTCAAATATGAGGGAAATGCCCAAGTGGAAATTAGATATGTGTAAAAATCAGAGATCCAAAACCTCTCAAGTGTCTTGAGGTTAAATTCTGAAAGGCTGAGGTGCACGGTGTGGCCTTTTCTTTATATCTTGTTTGTTCATTAAGAAAACACTCTCATTGTATCAATTTAGAAAGGAAGACAAAGTAGAGAGCTGGTATGCAATGGGATACTGCCTCCCAAACTTTACTGGCAGCACAGGTATGACTGTTGAAATAAGCAGAGTGCATTTGGACTCTGTGCCTCATCATTAAATTGTACCCAGTTTTTTGGAACCATTGTCATAGAGGAAGAAAGGTTGGAGATATGGTATGCTTCCAAATGTTTAAAAATCTCTAGAGGGTAATGAAATAAGTTGTTCTTTTTGCTCTGTGGGTAAGAAGGTAAATAGTAGGCTAAATTGCAAGGAGGTGGAGTTCAGGTTTCAAAAATTAAGAAGCTGCAGTAAGCTGTTGTATCGTTCTTGGGGGGGTATTTGTAAGACCAGGCTGGACAAATGCTTGTCAAAGCCAGTGTAAATACAGCTGGCCCTGCCTTGGAGGTAGGTGATAGACTGTAAGGATGGCTGGGGTTTTTATTTTGTTTTTTGTTCTGTAGCAGATATTGGCAAGTCATAGCTGTATAGTGGCTGCTGTCTCATTGCTGCTCTGTAATCTGTGAGGGACCTACAGATTTCAGTGAGACAAACTTTACTCTTATTTTCTGATTCGAAATTATGTCTGGGTGCTCAGGGCTTGTTTTTTTGTTGGTGTGGGGTTTTTTCCTCCTTTCTTGCCTTTCTAAAAGTCAGTATTATCTAAATGCAATAGGAGACAACCTCTTTATTCACTGGCTGCATTGGCATTTTCATGCCCAGCTAATTGTTTTGCTACTCCTGTGACTATTTATTTTTCTTTTCTATATCTCTATTGATAGTATGATCAGACTGTTTCTAATATGATTTTTGACCTAAAGAAAGACCTGTTATCTTTTTAAGCATTAGAAGCAGAAAGAAAAGGGCATATATGAAAATAAAGTTAATTCCAGTGCACTTTGGTCTAAAAAAAAAAAAAAAAAGGGAGGGGGTGTGTGTGTCTTTTAAAATCACTCTGAAAATGTGTTTCTTTCTAATTTGATCTTTCCTAAACAAGGAAGTTATTCCCTGTAATTACCTAAAAGTTGTTCTCTAAATTTAAACCATTACTAATTTAGTCTAAAAATAAGCTGTTCTCTAGAGAGATAGGATATAACAATTTTTGAATGTCCATCTATGGCAGTTTTTTATTGTAGAACCTTCATAAGATTAAAGTCTTTGCCCCTTATGAAAACAGTTATTTTAATGGCAGAGAAATGGCTCTGCGCAATCTCTTGTAAAGGTCTCTCCAGTTCAACAGAACGATTTTGTAAATCATCTGGGAAACTAGCCAGGCCTGTTTGATGTGTACTACAAAACATAAACAGATCTTGCTTGAAAAACTGTAATCCTGTTCCCTAGCATGGTTCTAGATCAGTTTTCGTCCACTGCCATGAAAAGCTGTTCACATATAAACAGGTAGTAGTTAGATCTTAACTTCAATTAGTTAGTTCAGACTTGTAATAAATTATTATAGCTTAATTTACTGAAGCTGAACAGATAAGCAACATTTAAGACTTCTGTGCCTCCAGCCAATAAACCTACGATACAAAGCATATAGTTTTGCAGAATTTACCTCAGATCTTCAGATACGGAGGAAGAAGGCAGACACAATTGTGTATTTAACTGCTGCTGGTAAAGGTTTGTTCCGGCATTTGAGGCAGTTGAAGTGTGCTTTGTGGCCTGACTTCAACTGTTGTTACTGAGAGTTGCTGTATGAGATAGAATTCCTGAGTTGGGCAGTACCTGAATGACATAATATTGCTGACTGCTTGTGTTCACTGCTGCTCTTGAGTTCAGGGTTTTTTTCCCCCTACACTGACATGCTCTTGGTACTGTCCCGAAGTGACCTCTACAGTGTTTCAGCTTATCCTTGTGTCTTGCTAGCTGTATCACTTGAAGCTGTAGCATGTCTTCTCCATGTGCCCGAGGTCCATGTTCTCAGCAGGCTCCGTTTCATCAGTTAAGTTTATTTAAAATAGGCGTAGTGGCACATAGGAAAAGTGGTAGATATATAGCTGATAGTTGAAGTCAAAATTTTGAGTTGAGCTCTTGCACATCCATTGCAAGCTACTGGGTAAACAAAACCTTAAGGTACTCCTGCACTGAAGCTACATAACATTTTCCATTCCTCTCCTTTAGGATTTCACATCCTAAACTTGCAATGCACGGCAACCGCTTTATGTGACTGTGGCACTTTTTTCCATTTCAGAGCAACTGCTAACTTTTTAATTGTTGTGTTCATCCTAAAACTAATTTTGCTATTTTGATGTACTTTTAGAATTGTTTTCTTCTCTTGCAGGTGGAACTTTTAGAAGACGCTTGCCCGCTAGCACTTTGGAGAAAACTGAAAGCTCCCAAGAGATGCATACTATTTAAGGAAATGTATTTATGGCACTGTAGCATTTTACAAGTTCTGTGGTGGCATCGATGCAAGGTTAAACACTTAATGGTTTTTCACCTGTAAAAAAAGTAAGATTGACACTTACATACTGTTGAGCTGTGTGGACGTCATACCAAATGTTTGGCTTCATCTTGGAAAGGAAATATACATGTAAGTTTTTGGACAGGAAAAGTAAAAGCCTTATTAAATAATAATTTTTTTTTTGTACTTAAGGCTTTTATAGTGAGCTAAATATGAGTAATATGATTACCCTGTGGATAAACTGTCTTCACTCTTCTAGTCCTTCTGGATTTTTCTCCTCTATTCTTCCCCTGCAGAACTGAGAAATGTTTGCTGAAGATAAAAGCCAGCCTCTGGAAGATGAAAATGTTCTTTTAGTCTAACTGCTAGTAGCCAAGCAAATCATACAAGGAAATAGCTATGTCAGGCAACATCTGCATGTGTGCCTTTTGTACGTAAGCCCTCGGACTCTGTGAAGGGTACTTCATGGCCCAGAGTGGCTCAGCTGTATGCGGATGTTAAATTAAATTGTTGTCTTCCCCCTCTTACCCCTCCCTCTTAATACTTAGCACAGGTTGAAGAGCATCTTTTTCTATGCCGTTGGGTGAGCACTTGAGAAGCTTGCTTTCCTCAAGGCCACTTGTTCTCCCCGTTTCTTCTAACTTCTGATTCGTTTTTGAAGGATGCCTAATAGTTTTGCATTTCTCTTTTGTTTTTAGTCACAGGTTCCTTATTAAGCTAAGGCAACATATTTCAACCATTAGATAAGGATATGGAATATTTGGCATAAAAAAATGTATGGAGTATATACTAAAGTACTTCAGAGTGGCTTTATTGGACTGAGGGTAGCTGTTTTGATTGCCACCAAAATCTTAAGCCAGTGTCACTCCCTTCAGATTTTAAGTGTGACTTACTGCTAAAAATACTGGTGATGGTTTTGTGATGTTAATGCTTTGTGTCTACTTACCACGATCTCTACTTTGTCTAGTACTTGTTTTGGGGAGGGAAATCTTTGCAATACTTCAGCAAATTTTGCTGTGTAATAGAAACTGAAAAATAACACTTGTTCTGAGTGCCTAAGAATGTAAGCTCTAATGCATTGCATTTTAGTAGAGATTGCAGTATATTCTGAGAGCTATAGATTAACTCTATCTGCTTTATGAACTCAGTGAAAATCACTATTTGTTTTGGAATTGACTTGTTTTAATTTAATACTTTCAATCCTTTTAGTATGAGTGCTCTAAACTGTGTTTCTGCTTCAGATCTGAGAATCAGGTTTCTTCATCACTTTATGCAGTGTTAACAATCAGTGTGTACAAAGATAAAAATTAATCTTCTTGCTTATGCGTTAGATACTCCCATGTCTTGCTAGGAAACATCAAGTTTATTTCACTCTTGCTGAAAGTATGTACTGCTGATGGTCTTCTATTCACGAGAAACTGACTGGCCCTACCAATATATACTTTCTACCAATGTTATGTTTGCCAAACCCTGCTCCCCTCAAAGCTCTGAAAAGAGTAAGTTGGTTAATTGTTCCTTTTAAAATGGATATTTTTAGAGATAATTGTCCATCATTGAGAACCCAAAATATCTGTTTGGCCAGGGTGAGTGTTTAGCATCCCTACTCCCATTAATGTATACCTGGCTTGTGAAATCTCTTCAGTATGGAAATATGACATAAACACCATGCTCACAAACAGGCATACATTTAATATTCTTGAAATTTTTTGTTCTTCACGCTTCACCTCATTATTTGTATGAAGAGCTCATGTTTCTAGAAGGACTTAATTAATATTGGTTATAGTAGTTGGCTCTCAGTTTCCAAGAGGCTGAGAGCTGTGAATACAAAATGTTACTGGTAAAGTGGAGGATTGGGCAAAACCAAGCACTTGATAATTTTCAGAAAGGAGATACACAGTTATAGACAGTGCAAAAAGCTTTAAAAAGAAAAAATGGTGGGGAAAGCATTTTTTGATAATATTGTGTTTTGCTACATGGTGGGGTAGTACTGCAAATAAATTCTCCTAAAAGATGGAAGAAAGTTTAAACAAATACCTTTTTTTTTACTTAATTAAAAAGTAGCTTCTATTTTGATTCCATTGGAAATATGTAGAATAAAAGACTGTGTGTTGGATATGTAAAACATTGTTTACCTGTATAAGGTATTATAGGACTTGATATGTGCAAGAATTTAAATTGTGCATTGCTACTTCAGTAAGAGGATGCCTGTTTCATTGCATTTATCACTACACTATGCTATTTTGTAGGGGTATGGATACTGCCATAGTAGTCAGCCTTTCTTAAATTTGCATATCAGATGTATTTTTAACGAAGTGGTTTATATACAACTTTTTTACTACCAAGCAATAAACAAACAATATTGATTCTTAAGCTTGCTTGTGATTTCCTTTGGCCTGCATCCATTGCGTGAAATTTAACCTTTTCACAGTCTTCATGTAGAGTGCATTGTCTTGGCATTCCAAGTTGTTGTTTATGGAGTTAGTGAGAAGGTTGTGTTATTGTGTGATGTACTTCACAGCAGTTTTATTTTCTTGAGAAGGACATTGCAAATACTACTTTAGTTCCATATTGTATATGGGAAAGAAGAAAATCTGTGCTTTAGCCCAAGCTGGTATCTGATTAAAG
Source organism: Rhynochetos jubatus (assembly GCA_027574665.1). NCBI lineage: Eukaryota > Metazoa > Chordata > Aves > Eurypygiformes > Rhynochetidae > Rhynochetos > Rhynochetos jubatus. The sequence continues at coordinate 64,933,865 of CM050651.1, read as the reverse complement.
ACCTTTTACCTTTAAAGTATCAAGACTCTTACCTTTTTATTGTATTTGACATTAACCTTTTAAAAAATACACAACACTATTCTCAATTGTTTTCATAAGGTATAGAATGAAATATTACAAATGACAGGAAGCTCTTTGCAGTTGTTTCCTCTCAGCCCATGTCCCTCTGTGATAGTACAATGCTTAATTTGTTACATCACGTTCTCACGGATGACTGTGACTGTAAATGGCATTAAAATGAGTTTTGCTGTATGAATCATAGAATCTTGGAATGGTTTGGGTTGGAAGGGACCCTAAAGACCATCTAGTTCCAACCCCCCTGCCATGGGCAGGGACACCCTCCACTAGACCAGGTTGCTCCAAGCCTCATCCAGCCTGGCCTTGAACACTTCCAGGGATGGGGCATCCACAGCTTCTCTGGGCAACCTGTCCCAGTGCCTCCCCACCCTCTCCGGGAAGAATTTCTTCCTGATATCTAATCTGAATCTCCCCGCTTTCAATTTAAACCCATTACCCCTTGTCCTGTCACTACAGGCCCTTGTAAAAACTCCCCCCATCTTCATTGTAGGCCACTTCAGGTACTGGAAGGTGCTGTAAGGTCTCCCTGGAACCTTCCTCAGGCTGAACAAGCCCAATTCTCTCAGCCTTTCTTCATAGGAGAGAATGGTGTGAAGGAGGCTCAAAGCAAGTTGTTATGGCTAGCTGAGATGTATGGCTGTTGTATGGCTAGCTGATCATACATCAGTGTATGATCCTGTTTGCAGTTTTTTGTTCGTCATTTCAGTGTTCCTAGCTGCATCACAAAAGGTCTGTTTTGAGGTCTGTATTTGAATTTTAGAGGTTTATATGCAGATGTGGTTTATTTTCAGAATTTTAAAAAAGAAAAAAAACAACAAAACCCTTTGGGGCTTAATTGTCAAAGAGAATCAAGATTGCTGATAGTGAAGCTTCTGGGAATTGAACACACATTCTGATTCTCATTTTCAGGGATTTTTTTTTTTTGTTCCTTTTTTCTGCTTCATATCAAAATAACCTGAGTAATATATTATACCACTTGTTCTTTTAGCACGCTTCCTCCCCACTCCATTTTCTTTGACTTTCTAATATTCTGGTAACAATTTCAGGTTATGTTGAAGTTAAAACTGAGTGCAAATATAACTGTATAAACCAACTTTGAAGCCATAAAAGAGAAGGATAGAAATTTGTTACTTTGTGTTTTACACAGTTTTTATTTCTTAATATGTGTGTATATTTAATACAGCAATCCTCTTGCCTTTCAAGTTTGAGAAATTCTATTCTAACTGGGCTGATATAGATAAGTCATCAAAAGAAAATGTGATTTTTTTTTTCCAGATGGAATATTTCTTTTTCATGGATAATACTTCTGCTGTTTTTCCCCAATACAGACACTTTACTTTTTAGTAAGGTATTATGCCAAAATTCAGGATCTTACCTCATGGTGATGTAGCAATACAGGTGATGAAGCTACTTCTATCTTTAATAAAATCTGATTTTATTTTAAAGAGCACAGAACACGTATAATGTAGTTTTGAAACATGGTAAGGATTAAAGCATTTCTTTTCTCTTATTTCTGAAATTCTTTATAAACCACCTCAGTTGAAAAGTCTGCCATAGCGTACTTAGTAGCTCGTTGCCATTTTTCTGAATTGTCTCCCTGTTTTGCTCAGGTACAGAAACCTTGGTACCTTATATAATCCTTGTACTCACAAGTGTTTTGTGGGCCACTTGCGGAAAGACAGTTATTTCAGCCAACTGGTGTGACTGAAAAGAAATAGTAATGATAAAGCACAAGTGGTTTTGTGTACTTTAAGTCTGTGACTAGCTGTTGCACCTATGCACTTTTTGCAGAAATTAACCCAGACTCCAGTACTTGTGTAGTGTGTGTGTGTACAGCTGGGACGGGGGGGGGGGGAGGGGCTTTTGAGCCTGTTGGAGAAATGTGGTTGCCTGTGGTGCTGGGTAGCAGAGCCAAACAGAAAGACACAAAAAATGGGGAGACGGGCACTAAAGGGATGACAGGAGAAAAGGGTGTCAGACAAACTTGGGTTTGTTTTTTTTTCTACAGATGACTTGCTTGTACTTTGCTGCAGTCTAATACAAAATTATGTGGTTTAAAAAGTGCCTTTTTCTGAGATTATTCATCTCTTGATGTGAGGAGGACGTACGGTCTGTTCTGGCTTGTTAATGCTGGAAGTGCCTTCTAGGTTGGAATGTGAGACTTTTAAGGAATTAAGTTTTCCAAATGTTTAATGTGTTGAGTACTCCCACCTGTGCCCTGGATGTAGTTTGCAGCGCAAATCAATCTGTATCTGTTAAACTAGGGTTTCTGTGTGCCTTAGGCCTGTTCTTTTTTCCTGCTAAGTGCAGAATACTACTGCTAATGATTAAACAGGAAAACAGAGTGGTTAAGCCTTGCCTATCTAATGGTAGCGAGCAACGTGTAAGACTTGGCCAGATAAAGGTGGATTTTGATTATTTTTCTCAGTGTTTTGTGAAGCTCTGTATTTGGGAATTTGGTTTAAGGGAAGTATGCAGTTAGGCTGAAAAGTACTGGCAGGTGCTGGACACAATTGCCATTTCTCTTGTTTTCTGTATGCTTGTTGATCCCTGCCCCCAGTTGTAGAGGGGGTGCAATAAGGTGCTGCTGGTCTGTTTACTTTTGCTGTAACTTGGTTGTATCTTTTGCTCTGGATGCAGCATTTCTCCTCTGCCACCACCTGTGGCAGGGCTGGCCGATTTCTGCACTACCACAGCACAGAGCGGCAAGGCCCCAGTCAGCCCCCGAGCTGCCTTCCTGGCGCATTAACACCATGTGGTGAGGCAAAGCGAGTAAAAAGGATATGTGAGGCTGGAGCAAGATGATGAAAAGGAAGATAAGCAGTTTGAGAAAGTAGGAGTCTGTGCTTTAACGCTCACGAGAAGGAAGGTAGGAGAGACGCCAGGCCCATAGTGCTGGGAGGGAGAAGATGGCGGAAGCCTGTGAAGAGACATACCAGCAAGGTCTGAAAGATGTCTGTGCTGTTAAAGTAAGGGACCTCTGAATTATCTGTGACCGGGGGTGATGGGTGGGTTGGTGGTATATGTTACTAGTAAGTTTGGATAAGAGATACCAAGTCACTTGTGATGTGAATGGGCCTTAGTCCGGATCCCATTATGGAGTACTGCTTGGCCATCTGTTTCTGCAGTCAGACTGCTTTGTCCTGTCAGTGTGAAGTCTTTGCAGAGTAGGCCTATTATATCTTAGCTCCTCTTAAATTTTATCTGGGCAACCACTAGTGTAGAGATGCAATGGCATTGTTTAGCTGTAGCATATCTGTCTTCCACAACAGAAGATATATTGACAAATGTGTTTTTCTATCAATGTAACTTCTCACTTTTATATATGTAAACCCTCTGATTTATTTTTTTTCTCTCTGATGCCATTCTTAACTGTCATTTCCTCGCCTATTTTCAGCTAGTCATTCCAATCTTGTTTCTTCCGGACTGCAGAGTTGGCAGGAGGCACTTGTGCTTGTTGGGTGTGGTTGGGGTGATGGTCTTGAAATGGGGCTGTGGGGGAATAGAGAGCATTTGCTTCAGTCAACTTTGCATAGCTGTCTGCATGCAGCAAACCAGCCATTTCGCTGTTGCAGAACAGCGACGGCCGAACAACCAACAAACCTAGCTGGTACCTGCTGGCAGAGGGACAGGTACGGAGAGGAGGCAGCAATGGGAGTATGAAAGACTTGGGAAGGTGGGAGGAAGACAAAAATTGTTGTGATAGTAAGGGCAGCTGCAGCTTAAGACACTGCTGACCCTTACTACCCTAAAAAATTAGCCATTGCTCCATGAGGGTCACTATAGGTAGCGAGATACCCAGGTAATACGGTGTGACTGTTTTGCCTTAAGACAGTATTTTGAGATAATCATATGAAAATAGTTAACTACTGGACTTCGGTATTTTGTTTTACAGGCAAATTAATTATCCTTTAAAAGTAGCAGTCTCGGGAAAGTGTTAAAATACCCATAGCATTTCCCAAACCGTATTTTTAAGGATTCTGCATACCTGTGCGTATAGATGTACACACGTGTATATGTATAGACGGGAATGTGATGTTCTCTGTCAGTTGTGAGCAGGTTTTGCGTAGAGCAGCTGAAATACAGATTCGCTGACAGCAGAGGGAGCTGTTGAAGCTGTTATTGATCATTCGGAAGAACTTTCGGAGCGTGTCGGTGTTTAAAAAAAACCCTAAACATTAAAAATTCAACAGCCCCAATGTAATCGGAGGTGTGAGGTGCCTCGCTGTTTCTCTGCAGTAGCGTTTTACTGCCCTGGGGTCTGTGTGCCCGTCCGGGTCAGTTGTGCCCCGGGGGAAGGCGGCGTGAGGCGGGGCGGAGGCGGCGGCCGCCGGGCCCGCGGCCCCGGGCTGGGCGACCTGCAGCCGGCGGCACCCGGCAGCTCGGCTGCGGCCCCGCGCCCTGCCGCCGGCCTGGAAGTCCCTGCTGCAGCCGTTCAAAGGAACAACGTAACCTTCTCCCCGAGCCAAATTTTTAATCAAAGCAATGAGGAAGAACAGGATCTGTGTGGCGTATGTCAAAACAATAGCTGTGTGCGTCGGGTGCTCATTAACGCTAGTGCATGACTCTGGAAAAGCAATTCCCGGTCAGGGTGGAATGTGTATTATTTTGTAGGGGTTTTGATCGTTTGTTTTGGTTTTGATTAATGCCGGATCTTTACTACAGTTCTTTTTTGCAGATGCTGACTGGGTGAGTTTCATAGGCAAGTATGCATAAACAGGAGATTAATCATAAACAATTAACTGCAACCAAAATCAGACAGTGACATTGTTCTGGCAAATATGCTATATACTTGTTAGAGCAACCCTGTGTCGCTTTGATCTACCAAACTGAAATCTGTGGGGTTAAAAATTTGTAATACTTCCTCAGTTCTGGATGGATTCTGGAGAAACTTGTACCACTTTTGGCCACAGCAAAGTCTCTTCATCTAACAGATCTTGTATTGGAAATACAGAAATTTGTAACGATCCTACGCTTTTTCCTGAAGATTGTAGGAAAAAACCAAATCTGAGGAGTGTCCCTAAGTTCATTTGATGTCATCTTACTTCTGGAAGATGTTCTCAAATGAGAAATAAAGGAAAGTAAAGCTTAATTTAGATATCAACCTTTAGATGTGAGATGGAAACAACCTAGGTTATTCATCCTTAGCCAGATCCCTGCAGTTTGTCCTTAGTATTTATACAGTATTTCAGTCTTGTTCATACATTCATTATGCACTGTAGTTGTCTTTATCACCTTCCTTTCATTTTGGATAAGTGTAGGCAAGTTACTTGTTATCACTTGGTACAGCTCCAGGTGTTAAGAGCAAGGGATACAAGCATGTGTGATCAGATTGCTGAAAATCTGGCCATGCTTGAGGTTCAGGTGAATAGCTGAGGCTATTGCCTTGCTCCTTTCTGCTGCTGCACCCTCAAAACCCAAGCTGCTACTCTGGCTCAGAGTAAATGGAAGGGAGCTCAATGAGCAAACAAATTAAACTGCAGTCTTTATGTGACCTAGATGTATTGTGGGATCGGTTCAGTACTTAAGTCATCTGCAACTTGACGTAATATTGGGATGCTGTATTTCCTGAAAGACTTGTTTTGTCTGTTTCTCTACAAAATAAAATGTTTTTCAGTTGGTAATGTACAGTAATTGAATAATGGAGTACAGCAAAAACCTGTCTAATCTCTAATAATTTCAATCAAGATTCAGATCAGGGAATGTTGTAACCTCCATAGTTTTGTTCATGGTGGTTGTGAAGTGACTGCTTGGAATCTGTGCCTCAGCAATTGGATTAAAAACAAAATCGCGACGGCCATTGTCTTTCCTGCTTCACTGAAAGAATCCTGGTCTCTGAATTAAGTTGTACAAGGGCGTGTTGCTTTTCTCTGACTAACGGAGGAAGAGGTGGGGAGTAAATCTTTAATGAAGTTCTGTTGTAAAGTTGGATTAAACCATGTTAATAAAATTAAAATTGTATTTAACAATAGAATTTTTTTAAAAGCCATGACTGCTTATGTTAAGGCATAAAACTGCTGTAATCTATTTCAATGTCTTATAGAATCCAGGATGCACATTTAACTTCCAAAATTTCAACAGCTCATTCTTTGAAATAGGAAATGTCTGAAGAATGTGGGTACAAAGCTTGCAGAAGTGGTCGGTCAGTAGTATCATTTGTAGGTGCAGGCAGTGTTTTCTGTTTTCAGTTTATCCAACTAGTTCAATTCCAGGATTGCCTGATGTGAAGTTTAGAAGATGATTGTGAAGGTTCAAAATGAAGGAAAGTTTAAAAACAAACCTCCCTGAGATGCCAAGTGAAATTGTTAATGGAGAAGGGAATCCTGAGACTGAGGTCTCTAGTGGTGTGTGTGAATGCATGAAATTTGTAAAGCTTGGCCAGGGAAGGAGCTGAGGACTTTGGTTTGATTTCATGATGGTAAGAAAAATTGTCATTGCCAAGGGCAGTTCATGTTGGAAAGACCAATGAAAAAGTCTTAATCTGCTTCTAACAATTGCTATTAAGCATTGTATGATATAGGTGTTCTAAAACCTAGGAGGATACAGCGTGTGAAACAATTCTGTTGATAAAACTTGCTTTAAAAATTAATTAGCTTTAATGTAGAATGTCTTTGGTAAATTTACTTTCTCATGTCTGCAGCGTGCTAAAGAATTTCTAATATCTTTAATTTTGAAGTGATGCTTTTGCACAATTTAGAGGGATTCCAATTTCCATCTCCATGCAAGGAGAGGGGTTGCAATTCAAGATAATCCATTAAGCTTCATTGTTTCAATGTAATTAAAATGTACAATATAGGCATTTAAGTAAATGTACGAATGAACACTTATAGGGCCTGTGTATATGGTGAAATATTCTATTCTCATTTAGCAAAATGTGATACCTCAGCAAGAATTAACCTTTTGGAAAATTAAAGCACATTTAGGAAATTGAAACTACAAATACAGTGTAAGGTCAAGACGAATTTTTTTTTTTTAAAGTCAGTGTTTCTTGTTTCATCATTTAAATGATAAAAAATAGAACTTTTAGATTACTTTGAAGAAATCAAATATGCATATCTTTTAGAAAAATCATAGACTTTCTATTTCTGGATTTTAATTTTTAATGGGAAGTCTCCATAGCAACACTTGCCTAGCTGATTGCCTTTGTTCATTGAAAGAAAAAAAATCCACATGGAATTTATCTATTTCCAGGTTCCTGCTTTATTTGTTAGGGTTTTGTTTGCTGAGCTGAAGAATTCTGCAGTATCAAATTTTTGGGTTCTTCTGTTGCTCTGTGAACAAAATTCCCTCATAAACATTTTCTCTAGGAAATAGTAAGTTCACCGATTCAGAGTGGTAGGGTTTGGAAGGGACCTCTAGAGATCATCCAGTCCAACCCCCCTGCCAGAGCAGGATCCCCTAGAGCAGATCACACAGGAACAAGCCCAGGCGGCTTTGGAAAGTCTCCAGGGAAGGAGACTCCCCCCCCTCTCTGGGCAGCCTGTCCCAGAGCTCTGTCACCCTCACAGGGAAGAAGGGTTTCCTCATGTTCAGGCTGAACCTTCTGTTTTCCAGTGTATGGCCACTGCAGCTAGTCCTGTCACTGGACACCACTGAGAAGAGCCTGGCCCCGTGATCCTTTTTTTCAGTACACAAAAGTATTAATAGGAGGTATGGGGTGACTGATATTCTTCACATTATTCCATTATTTTTTATATATTATGTTTTTTGCTTTTGAGAATGATTGGTATCTGAAGTTATGGTGCCTGGGGTAAAGAGGAAGAGGTGTCTTAAAAGCTATGTAGTTGGTGAGAGAAGCCTTAAAATATACACAGTTTCCTCTTGATTCCAGTAATGTTTTTCCCCTGTGACTGTTTTCCCAAGATCCTAAATTTTACTTTCACAGTTGTCTGAGCAAAATGGATTGTTTAAGCTGGTAATGTTGGTGTTTCTTTGCATCAATATCTGAGGGAACTGAGTAAGATTTGGTTCTCAGGTAATTATTTAAAAGCTGGTTTTTATGGAGTGAATTGTGGGGTGTTTAAAAATTATTTGTGAAATAATTCTTTCACATGTATTGTGAAGAGTGTACTGCAGTCTGAGAAATGGTTAAGAACACTTAGCTGTGACATGGTAGAGCTGAAGGGAAATAAACACTTATATAAATATATAAACCATGCATATATTAAACACAACACAACAAAAAGCCAACACCTGCAAAGGGCACTTTTAGAGAGCAGGTAAGAGAAAGCTGACTGTTGGTGGTACCTAATAGGTTTATTTTATGGAGGCTTTCCATGTCCTGCAGCTTTGAGGAATGCACATACCTGACTTTTTGGTTCAGATACTGACCAGTTATTCCTGATGCAGTGAATATACTGCTTTGCACTGTTTTTCCCCTCTTTTACGTTAAGGCAATGAAAACTTGGGCTGAAAGAAATGCGATGTTTGTGGTGCAGCTGATCTCTTGCGGAGGATTTAAGTCCGGTGGTCTGTGATTGCGGGCAGTTGCCCGTAGAAGAGATGCCTGGTTTGGAGAGTTCAGGGCACCGGTGGGGTTTGGCCAGGTGCGCTCTCTAGTGTATTTTAGTTCTTGGGGAGCAAGACAAAAACAAGCAGTGATTTGCACTTCAGGTTAGGAAAATCTAATCAAGCAGACATGGAAAAATTGGATAAATTTCTTGGGGTGTTTGTTGCATTTTTTTAACTTTTTTTTTAATTAAATCACTTTTCATGGTTTAAGTCATGGCGCAGCAGGGGCTGGCAGCTCACTGGGATGTGGGGGGTGGTGGAGGCTCCACCGGGGACAGCAGTGCTGTGCCTTGCAGCTGGGATGTGACCTGCTGCCCCAAGCCAGGGAGTGGGTCAGGGTGAGGGCAGCAGGGCAACCCCAGCTCTGGGCATCGGACATTTCACAGGGGCCAGGCCGAGGTTGGGCTGTTGGTCTGCATGTAGGCCCAGCCTGGTGTGGCATGGCTGGGCAGGGCTGTGGGGAGCTGGGGCAGGGACTGAAATAGGGTCCTGGGCCCACGACAGGTGGTCAGGGACAGTGGGGCCTGGTGATGCCTTCAGGGCCCTCACAGTATAAAAGCAGACATATGCTATGTCCTGTCATAGCCATAACTATGTGCAAGTAGGCTTTCACTGTCATTCAGCGTTACAGTAGTCTTTGATACACAGATGGTGCACGTAAAACTTGTACGCAGTTATGAAAATGCTTACCAGGGCCTACTAAAGTAAGGAAGTGGTAGAGTAAGCAACCAGTACTACAATACTTTAAAAACATATAAAGCTTTTTTATTTTACAGATACAATGTGGTGACTTTCATCTACAGGTGAATATAGTTCTCTTGAAGCTGAGACCTTAGTTTTCTTAATTGTTCTTAGGGATGTCATAAATTTTGGAGAAACTGAAATCTTGATTTGGACTTGCAGTATTTGGATGAAAAGAGGGAATCTGCATTTAAATAGAAATAAATATCTATACCTACCTCCTAATATTGTGATACTTATGTGTGTTCATGGTTAGACTAGGAATCAGCATGTACTGTTGGCAAATAGTAGTTGGTGCTTTTCATATATCTAATGAAGAATATGTCTTATAATACTTCTTTTATGCAACTGCTCTATAATCAGAAAATCCATAAAGCACAAAAGCCACCAGATGGTTTTCATATAATTAAAAAAATTTATTAAGAGTTTATAACAGACTCAGAAACCACAAAATTTCAGTATAAAATGTCAAGAATGTTCTATTTCAACCATCAAGATCCCACTTTTTATTAAATGGCAGCACCAAGATGGTCTCTATCTCCTTTGCTTCCCGCAAAAATGATTAATAGACTAGTCTGAAGATGACAGAAAGGGTAAAGACTCCAGGAATGCAGCTCTGATATTTTCAGACTTTACACTTAATTCAACTTGCAAGCTCAGTTGCTTTCCTGCTGTACATTTAAGGACTGCAGCAGATCCAGAGATGGTTCTACTCTGCTCTCTCACTGTTTGTATATAAACAAAATACATCTTGCTGGGGACGTTTCAAACACAACCTGTTTGCAAACTATTACTAGGGCGACTGATGTGTGCCTGGAAGATCTAATAGAGCTGAGAGGTCTCGGGCTGTAGTTTTACAACAGTTTTAATCTATCCAAACTGGTAGGACTGAGTTTTGATCCTCCTGCAGCACATCTGACAGTATGTCTGGAATTCTTAGGTGAGCTACTTCAGCTCATTAAGCCATCAGAAAGTTACCCACTGTCTTGGATTTGGCTAAGCTTCTGCTGTTTTAATGAACTGAAGCAGGTCACTTGGGATATCAAAATTCAGGGGAGGTGTAAGGGAAGAGAGGAGATTATCATCCTAACACCAGCTGCACATACACAGATTTAGGCTTGAGCCAGAATGGAACCATAACTGCAGTGAAGTGGAAGTCAAGCTACCTTCCCTATTGCATTCTTCATTAGAAGTTTGAGTCAACTTTATTTTTTTGAGCTAATGTGATGAACATCTGTGGTTTCTAACTCCATGGCTTCTACAATTCTCTTAAATAGTGGAAGTTTTCTGAACCTGGAACATGCAGTGTGCACAGACCCTGTTGAGGGTCAAAACCAAAGGAAATGTTTGCATGAGTCCAGGTGAGGTGGGTAGGCGGCAGAACATCCTGTGTGGAAGAAATGATGCTTTGCCCTCCTGGTCGGCCCCACAGAGGAGAGTGTTCATATTACTGTTAGCCAAGGGAGTACTTCTGTACCTTGGACAGTAGTAATTAAAAGGCTGCCTAAAACAGCTGAAGGGACATAAATTTAGTCCCAACTCCTTCTATATATGCTGTTCATAACAGCTGTTCACATGTGCTGTACATGTGTTCATACAGATCCAGAAATAAAATCTGGATCTTACCCAGTGTATTACAAAAACTTTCATCTAGTACTCATCATCATCTTCCAGGTCTTCCCCTGCAGTTGCAGCTTCCAGTGCAGCCAAAGCTGCTGCTACTTCCGCATCTTCCTCAAGTTCTCCATTGATGTCTTGGCAGTTGGGCTGTGTGGGTGCCTGTGCTGGTTTGGTAACAGTGGTACCACCGGGAATGCCCTCACTCAAATTTGCAGAGTCAGTTTTAAAAAGTTCAGTACTGCTCTCCTTCATAGGCAAAGGTGGGGTTACACAAAGGTCCTGGTCCTGTGTTGCTGAAGGCCCAGTGTTTTGGTCTGAATGTGCACAGTTGACTGAAAAGCTATCTTTTTCAACATAGTTCATGGTCTGATTGCCATTTTGGGGATAATCAGTATCTGGCAGTTGTATGACATTGTTTTGTGTCTCCAGTGTTGTGCTTCCTTTGAGAAGGATGCTATCGTCTGCAGAACGCGAGTTCTCATCTTGAATACTGTTTGGCTCATTGCAGGCTGCCTTCCTCCGCCTGCCTGCCTCCAGGTCAAGTTCTTGGCCAGACCTATTTAATTGGGTGTAACAGTCTCTGTTGGTGGCTGCAGGAGGCTCTGCTGACTGGCTGGAGGGTCCCTGTTCGCTGGCTTCTCTCACTGGGTTTGTATGGGCATTGACCGTGGGGCGCGCTGCACTGCAGGGGTTGCCACCATTGACTGCAACATCAAGCTTTGCAACACACTTCACAAGGCCATCCTCTTGCAAATCATTGCCTCCGTGGTTCCAGAGGGTTTCTTTTGTGCTGTTTCCCAGGGTTTCATTTTCTATTCTGTTTAGCTTATCCTTCTGGAGTTCGTTTTTGTGTCCTTGAATTTCACTGTTATCTTTGAATTTGGATTTACAGCTGCCTTGCTCATTGTGTTTGTAGCTGTTTGCTTCACAAATGCATCCAGGCGGTTGTACTTCTTCTGGATCGAAAATATAGCTGGAGTGAGGAAAATTTGTAGAGGAAATGTTAATTATGCTGCTAGTCAATATAATTAGAAAAGTATTAAGCTTAATTTTGAAGCTGGAGATCTTGAGAAACTGGCGTCACTAAGCTTTCTTGGGCTCCTGAGGCTGAGCTAAACTGAATGAAAACACTGAACTGTGCTGTGAGCTGCTGTCTGTAACTAACCCCTGTAGTGAGGTTCACCGTAAGGAGGATGTCAAAGAACCTTGTGCTGGTTGTTGCATGTTTCCAGCTTTATTTTTTATTTTCTCTGGGGTGGATAGACTGACCAATGAGTAGCCATAACATAGATTGTTAATTAATATGTTCTCATGTAGTTGCTAAAATATTTTCCTTTTTCCCCCCTGGTGTTTTTCCTTTCAAATATTTTTGTCATCTCCTTTTTAATTTCTCACTTTTTTTCTTGTTTCTGTCTTTTCTGTGGTTTATTTCTTCCAGATCCTCATTCTTTATCTCCCAACTTTCTCCCACTTGCTTACCTGTTCTAGAGATGTGACCAAGGGAAGGAGTAACCATCAAGTGGGGCTGAAGTGTTGTCTTTCTAAAACAAGCTGGCTTCCCTCTCCAGGGAGACTTCTAATAGTTCTCACATTTAAAAGCTATGAGGTGGGAAAGGATCTGTAGTTCATCTGCATTGCTTAGGAGAGAGGGAGGATCTGTCAAAATCTGTGCTTCTCTTTCTACTGAATTGAGGGAAGGTCATGCTACCTAAATGAGAAAAAGCTTTGCTGAAGTTAAGTTTTCGAAGCCCCACAGTTTTTCTGTGGGATAGGAATTATAGAAATGGACCTCAGTTACAGTAAATGAGAAGGACATTCACAGGAAATCAGTATACCTATGCTCTGGCATGACTTTAAAGATACTGTAAACTTTAGAAAACTCCAACCTTGTACATAGGCTTAACTTAAGCACTGGGTGTAAGGGAGCACAGATACATGTTTTAATGCATGTCTTTTATTCAGTCAAAGCAAATCTTGTTCTGCTGTACCTTTGTATCATTTTGCAGCACCTGCACCCCATCTGGATTTTCTTTAATCTGAAAAAGAGAATGAAGGGAAGGGAGAGGGGAAGTGAGCGAAGCATTATGAAATTAATATGTGGGCAATTGCATTGAAAATGATGCTCATGTTTCAAAGGGTTATATTAGCTAAAAAGAAAGATGTCAACACAAGAATGGATTCACAGTTTGAGGTCTCTCTAGGTTGCTACCTTGCATTGACAGTGGCCTTTAGTTGGGGAAAAACTTAAGGAAGAATTTTACAGTTCTTGAACTGATAGTGGTGTTCTCCTAGAACTATTTTTCCCAAGCATTTTTATGATTTGTGGACTCCTAAGTCAGAGAGTAGTGTTTCTGGGTTTCTTTTTTTCACTTGGCAGCTATTGATGGACTTCTTTTCCATTAATTTTTCCACTTGTCCTCGGAACTCCAGTAAACTGTTAGCATCTACAGCATCATTTGCTCAGGAGTTTCACAGCCCAGCTTTGCCTGTGAGAAGCAACACCTGCTTTTGTTTCACTTGAACCTGGTTTACTAGCAGTATTTGATGCCTTCTAGTTCTTGTATTAGAACAGACGGTGAGCACTGTGTCCTGTTGTCACTGTGGTACAGGTCCTGTACTGTCCTTTCAGTTCTGATACGTGAACCCTCATCTCTTTAAATGCTACCCATACCGGCATTGTTTCATGCCTATAGATTGTCCTTGTGGTGGTTCTCTGGGCCTTTTGCATTTCAACATCCTTCTTAGATCTGGTGTGGGAACTGCAAATGCAGAGTTCTCAAGGTGTGGGGGAACCACAGATTTATTCTTTCTTAATAACTCCTGTCCCACTCAGTTGGCTCTGTGACATGCTTGCTGTGTACGTGTCATTGCCTGACCCAGTGAGACGCTAAGAGCTAGCTATTACATGATTCATGTGCCTAAGTCTTTTATTATAGGAAGAAATTGTTTGCTAATATGGACCCTTGAGAACTTCTATGTTCTGAATGTGAAGTCCAGACACAGATCTGAACATCCCCAAATCCTAGAAGAATACATTATTCCATATGGGTTGGGGTGATCTTATTTCAAGTTAATCAAGTCAGGACAGATTGTATAATATCTTTTGTCCATTGTTATTCAGGCTTGCTCTTTTTCTCTTGATGTTCCACACATGCTTTTGCCATTGCTTAAGGACAGCAGCTCGCTTCCCATAAAACGGAAATTGATGCTGCAAGGTCAGGGTATTTTCTAGAGTGATTTATTCACAAAACACCAATGGGAAGTGATACTGATTTATTTTTACTAGGCATGGCCTGAACTGCACACCAGTGATTATGCTAGTGGAAATTACAATCAGAAGTCTCTGTTGTATGTGCTTAACATCTTGCTGCTTTTCCTCTGAAAACTGACTTCCTCTGGTGTTAGCAGTGAGCAAAATGCCTGATGTCAGTCCCCTCATTCCTGGAGCCTCTAAAGGCCTATTAACTATTCAGCAGCTGGTTTTAGCTAGGGTGTAGATGCTCCTGCCTATGCTTTTTGTCTTCGTCTGCACATGAGCTGTTTTGGAGCAGAAACTTCTATCAAGAGTAGCCAGCTTGTCACTTGGTGCCTGTTGGGATGACTCGTAAGCCAGCCAGAAGTGGTCGTGTCAGACCCTCTTCCTTTGCAGTCACTCTGCAGTACAAAGATGTTTGGACAAGTTTGACTAGAAATGGGGCTTATTTGAGCTGACTGGTGTAGCTATCTTTTCCAGTCAGAGGAATTCTTACTACAGTTTGCACTGATCATGTTAAAAGCTGAATTAGTTAGAGCCCTTCTTTAGTTAAAGGCTGATTTGAAGCTAATTCAGTTGAGCGAAGCCCTATGTGGATGCTTTTTTTTTTTTTGTTTGACTGCTATCTTTAGTGTTAGCTTAAAAGTGTTTCTAAAGTGAAAGAACAAAAACTGCATAAAGTTGACCAGCTGTTGATAGACTTAACCTTCCAAGTCTGGCGGTTGGTGGGTTACCACGTGTTAGGTAAGTCACCATGTGGTCTCTGTTCATGGGGAAAGCCTCAAGTTGCATGGCCTATGTTAAGCCTCTTTCTATACAGACTCTTAACATCACTCATATTTGCCATGGGCTAAGAGTATATAAATACTATCTCAGCTCTGCTACATCTTGGTAACTTCAGTTACTGTCACTTGCCATGTGAGCCCACCGGAATGCCTGCACATCATTTGGCTTGGCTTTAAATTTCGTAGGTTTGGTGAAACCAGTCCTGGTTTGTATGCAGACCAGTTCTGAGAACAGATCCTGCTTCCAGCTGGGTGTGGGCACTTCAGACCAGGCTGCTTCTCTTTAAACTTTTATCTGACAAATTTTATATGCTTTTATTTAAAACCTTTTGTGATTTTTTTTTTTCAGTTATGAAATCTTGCTCATAGGTTTTTAACCATTGGGAAGTGCTAATTGCTGTCCTTTATTCTGTTGTAAAGATGCTTGTGGTTGTCATGGAAGGCAATTATAAATGGAAATTGTTGTTGTTTTCATAGGAAGCACTTTCCTGGTTGGTTTTGGTTTTTGTTTTCTTTTTTTTTTTTTTTTTAATTACAGTTACTGCTTGAATTATGCCTGCAGCTACTTCATTAAGCTTTTCCATTGATTAGTTACAACTGAATCTGTCCTCTGGCATGAATAAACTGTTATGTATTGAAAACACTTTATGTTGTATTATCTTATAAATTATTTCACAGCCCTGAAATAGGAATGTGGTTTTACAGTGTCACCATCTGAACACTGGATAGTTTTGTTTTGTTTTTCCCTTACCTATCTTTTCTATATTTATTATAATCTTTCAAGTCAAGTTAGCAGATAAGTCTGGGGAGCAAATTGCTTTTGTAGCATGAAAAGGCATGCTTTAATTCTACTTATCTTGCTTTAGGTACCTTGCTCTAAAGACTTGTGTATTGTGTGATGTGTGTAGTTCCATTAACAGATAAGTAGTTTTAATAAATTGTCTGGAGCAGCTTAAATCAAGCACATGGTCCAGACTTGCAACAAAAAAGGGTTAGTGAGCTCAAGCAATGAATAATGATATATTATCTGATACTGAGTTTAGAAACATTACATCCTCTCATGTTTAAACTTTTACGCCTTTTATAAAACGTTTATTCTGTTAGATATTCTGTGCTGCTAAATTGATCAGATAATTTCAGATGAACATGATGTGATGCAGAATGCTGCTTTGCAGAACACTTTTGGGGCTAGTTCCCCCCCTCCAAAAAAGGCTGCCAGTCTAAAGTGGACATTTGGATCCTCAGAATTCAGATCAAATTGCCATTAATCCTAGGCATCATTCTTTCTCAATCATGACATTCCTGAAGGCCTGTAAATTTCTGTCACTGGTTATCCAGTGCAGTCACTTAATCCTGAGCACTAACACATCATCTGGCATTAAAGCTCTACAGAAATGTTAAGTACAAATTTATTTTATCTATTTATTTATTTATTTTAAACATGCTCTGGAACATTTGAAGCATTTACAGGAAGGAGATACAGCTGTTCAGGGAAGAGGAATGGCAGAGGCCTAAAACTAATTTTTTTACTCTGCTTAATTTTGAACTTTCACTTTCCAGCTTTGAGTAGCTGCTGAATAGTGTGGCCAACAGCACTAGGGAAGTCAACATCTCCCTGTACTGCGCACTGGTGAGGCTGCACCTTGAATTCTGTGTTCAGTTTTGGGCCCATCACTACAAGAAAGACATTGAGGTGCTGGACTGTGTCCGGAGAAGGGCAACGGAGCTGGGGAAGGGTCTGGAGCACAAGTCCTGTGAGGAGCGGCTGAGGGAGCTGGGGGTGTTTAGCCTGGAGAAGAGCAGGCTGAGGGAAGACTTTATTGTGTGTTTGCCCCAGTCATTCCAGCAGACCTTTAGTTGACCATGCAAAAGATATTGCAAGTACATTATATCTAGACTGTATTAAACGAGTGTTCACAGAGAGACCGTGAAGACCTGATGTTTTGAAAGGCTTACTTTCTTCCTTTAAAAGAAAATGGTAAAGAAGAGCAGCTATTTTAAAACCAGTTGAAAAAAAAAATCCTACTATGGTTATTAAGAAAGTAGTAATTAGACTTAATTTGAGGAGAGCAGAATGCCAATCCCATCAATAAAGCAGATTCTGATAAAGGGGAGGCTGTTAAATATTTTTATGGTGACACCTGCTAAGAGCATGAAATGGGACTTCTCTTGAAGTGTGAGACCTTGCAGAGGATAACAAGAATAGTGTCTGACTTCAAAAACAGAAACTTGCATTACAAGCCACAATGTGCTTTAAGAGAAGTCTGCTTTGTTTATCCAATTTGAGAAACACAACATAACTGATTTTAAATTATGTAATGATATAGCTTCTATTGTCTGTTTAAACTGTAGCTGTGTTATGAACAAACAAAAGGCAAATGAAAGATAATGTCATGAAAAGGGAAGGGCAAACATTTTTGAAAAATCAAAATAGTTTTAGAACTTTTCTCGATAGTCTTGGTAGTTTACGTAGAAACAGAAAAAGGTCAATCTTATTTTTGTTCATGGTGTGTTTTTCCTGATTTTTCTTTTTTTTTTTTTTTAATTCTTCCAGGACCAGAGTTACAAAAATGAGGGAACAGCATATTAAAACAGCTTTTCTAGTAGGTCTCGATAAACTGGCTTCATGGCCCTTGGTCTGGGCCATTCTTTTTGTAAGCCAATTGGTGGGTTTTTTTCATTGGGTTTTTCCTCTCTCACACCCTGCTGCTATATGAGCTTTTGCTGTTTCTTTGGCTTTTCTCTCTCCATCGTTTTCCACTCTGTACACAGATAGGAGAAAACTCCTTGCATTGTAATCTAATCTGGACTGCTGAGCCTGAATGATGCATCTCCCAGGGGCTTGGGACACCTCTTTCTGCTCACTTTTTCCAGCGTAGGCATCTTTCACAGTAGACCCTGCCAGTGTCTTCATCATCCCTGCTATACTTCGCATTCCTCAGTGAAACCTGTCCATTCTTAGGGTACCAGCCTGAGCTACCAGTCTTTTGGCAAAGGACACAAACCCTTGCTGATCAAAATTAAGACTGCCTGCCTTACTACTAACACAAACACAATTTACTTAGTGAGTTTTTTTTTTTTTTGCTAGTGAGGTCTCATATAGATGCCAAATGCTAACCAGCTAGGAGACATACTCACAAAAGCCAGTGTGGGAAGAGAAAGTGTCTGCAGAGGGAATATAAAAAAATGGGGTGGGAATGACCTTAGAGAGCTCTAGCACTTGGCAAGCTAGTGGGAGGTGCAGTTTGCTTTCTGTGCTTAGTAGGCATTCACACCTGTCAGAAGATTTCAGAGGCTGTTCCAGCATGTGCCAAGGTCTGAGAAAGGGTCAGGTGTGTCTAGGGTGGAGAAGGAAAGTGCAATGTGTTAGTGAGGGGTGGAGGCAGTGGAACGATTGATCTGGATGACAGATAATATAAAAGGAGCATGGAGAGACTGTGGGACAGATGGTGGATCTGAGAAGAAATATACTTAGGAATTTAGAAAACTAGTAAACATACCGTAGAAAAAAACACCAGTCTGTGGCAGAAGGAGAGAGCTGACAATGGGGGAAAAAGTTGTAAAGGAAGTAAAAGCAGGAACATAATTTCTTGGCTACGCACTGTGCAGGCTGATCGCTACTTTTGGGTGAACATCATCTGTAAGAATGGTCTCACTTTGCTTAAAATACAACTCTTCAACTACTGTGTGGGGTTTTTTTTCCCTGACTTTAGTCACTATTGTCAGGCCAGAGGGCCTGGGGGGGGGGAGGAGGGGGGGGGGGCGCTGGGAGAAAAACCCTCAAACCACCTGTTCTGGGCCCAGAATCCTTTCCTGCCAATGGTCTGTGGAGACTTAACACCACTGATGAAACCTTTGGAGCTGGCAGATAAAGGTCTTCTGAAAACAATGGACTGAAATCTGTCTACATTCCTTTTTTTCTGACTGATTCTTAGTCAGGAAATTTGTTTAAAAGTGCTTCAGGCAACAATTCAATTTTCATATGTAATCTAAAATAAATGAACTAACCTGAAGAAATACCGTAATATGCTATATATTTATTCCTTATAGGAAGTGTGTCCTACCTCACAGGTTCTGTTTGTCTGCTTTTTCTGTAGTGGAATTGACTTCAGTCTCTTTGTTCACACTTTCTTAAAGTGCAGGACTGAAGTGCTGTTTCCACGCTTCAGCCATCGTGCAGTCCAGCCCTAGTGAGAATACCTGGCTGTGTCATCCCGCTGATGGAGTGTGACCTGTGGATTAACTCTGAGTCACCCTGCAGTCCCTGCTGTCTGCGTTGCTCTGCAAGAAAAGGGAACTGTGCGAGGGTTTTCCTGGTGCAGCTTGGTTTAGCCTCCTGTTTGGGAGAGGCAGGCTCTGTATCTGGGAATAAGGAGTGTCAGAGTGTCTGCCAGAAAGAGCCTTGTGCTATCCTGCCAGCACAAGGTTATTGCCAAGGTTATCATTGCCTGTCCTTCCCCTCGTTACTCCTCCCCTTCAAATGTGCTTTTTGCATTTACTTTACAAACAAAGCTGGGGAGTTGCACAGATGCATCAGCCACTTTTATTCTCTGCTGAGGCCTTATTTACGCACTCAGTGGTTTGCGTCTTCAGTACAGCTAACTAAAGATAGAAGTTGACACAGAGGGACCCATTAAAGACTCCTCTAAAACTTGTCAACCGCAGCGTAACTACAGCGGTGACTTAGAGCAGTCAGCTTTAGCTGTTTGACTCCCATTCCCACGCTCTGCTTGTTCCTTGTTTTTCACAGATAAATGTCATCATTGCATGAATGTAAATAATCCTTACACCATCTTCAGCTTTTGAGAAGAATATTTATATTTTTTTGTTTGAAGATGATTCTTCCCTTTTTTTTTGTCCCTGGCCAGGCTGAATTGAGCCCGTGGCCTGTACGTTGTTTGAGGCAACAGCCTGATTCTTTATGTGCTTCTGTGACTGAAGTATCAAACTTTTGGGTGATACTGCCCACTGGCACTATGTCCACTGAAGCAAACAGCCACTGTCTGTATTCTGACATAGAGTTGTTCCTCAGAGCTACTGAGGAAGTAGCTCTGATATCACAACATTTGTGCTTCAGCAAGGTAATACATGAAAGGATAACAGAATCCTTGAATGACAAAGGTATGCGACTAATCATAGCAAGGGCAAAAGCAAACCAAGTGACACTTAAACAGAATTGTTTCTAATTAGTTTAATCCCACACTTCTCAGGATATTACAGAGCAAACTCATTTGATATCAAACACCCAAATAGCAAACACTATTCTTGCCAGATGAACCATCAATACAGCATCAGCTAATTACCAAACTATGACCTACTCATCAAATAACCAGTGGGAGTAATGTTAGCATGATTTTAACCTCTCTGAAGATGTATGCATTTATTAAGTGTTTATCCAGGAAATTTGCAATAATAATAACTGACAAAAATTTGCACTTATTGTGCCCTTTGCCCCAGGGTCACGTTAGCAGTCAGTGCTGATTACTATGTACATGAAATAGTACAAACTGCATATTACATCTTTGGATTATTCGTAACAGCATCCAAGGGAGGGTGCAGTCTCCTAGATGAGAGGTGTGTCTACTGTGCAGGAGTCAATTATGTTCAGTAATTGTGAGTGCGTGCTGTGGCATCTCTCCTCGCTGGGGAGGAGCACTCTGCTGGTGTGATGCCCAGCTACACTCTGATGAGAAGTGACTCTGGCAGTCAGGATGCTCAGAATAATGGAAATACCTGCTTCCATTCATTCTCTCACTCAAAGAGCTGAGGAAAGGTGAGATTTAGCCTGATTCTGCTGGCACTAGAAAAGTACATCCTAATTATCTTACGTTGTGTAGTTGTAATACCAAGAAACTATACCAGTATAGCTGGCACTGGCAATACCTGCCAGTTATTACATACCAGTGTGAATACTTTGCCTGGAATGGGGAGTATCTGAGTGGATGCAATTGCAACATCAGAAACTGCTCCCCTTCTTTACAACTGCTCTTTTACCATGTCCCCTGGCATCTAGCTATGTTTTTATCAGACCCTGATGGTATTTCTGCTTCCGCCTTGCCCCTTTCACCTTCTTGCTTTTTCATGCAGCTGTTTTGCACCAAACTTAGATGCAGTGGTGGGCAGGTCTCAAGGCAGGGAAGCTCCAGTGCTGCCAGTTCAGCTTGAGCCCACCTGCACTTGTTTGCAGGTGTGCTGGTGGAAGGGGAAGGTAATGTAGATGTTATCAGTTTTACAAAAGGTGTTTTGTTTTGAGTCCAAACTGTTGATTATTGCCTAAGCTGATCTTTCAAAAAATTTATAATGTGCATAGCTATGTTAAGTCCTACTAGCTCCTCCTCAAAGTGTCCTTCTTTTCAAACCAGTAAGGTCAGGCAGATCTTCCCTGGTGGTATCCCGACAGTATTAGTATCAGTGTGGCCAGGGGGGTTGGAACTAGATGGTCTTTAAGGTCCCTTCCAACCCAAACCATTCTACGTATATGAAATCCCATGTTCTATTCTTATAATAGATTCCTATTCCTCTGCCAACATTTTTAATTTTAAAGTCACTTTGGTACTACTTCATTCACTGACTGATCTCTCTGGTATCTGTGGGCCTTTTTGTAAGCACCTCTGAGAAAGACCAGCTCACAGGGAAGTTGGACCTTTTTGTGAGGCCCTTAACTACTGCAGTAGAGTGCCTTAGAGGGCACATGGGCTACAACTTAGAGGTGGTCTGAGCATGTCCCTTTTTTGTTTCCTGTTACGCTCTTTGCAATTGATTTTAAATATTTATAAGATATTTAGGAGGAAATGCATTTTCTCTGACTAGTTCCTCATCACTCACAGCACTACGTCACAGAATGCTTCCCTACCCCCGTTATTTGCCATACAAAATGTTTGTTTTATTTTTGATGATTAAAAGGAAGAGTGGGGCAAAGGGTAAAACTCTCACAATCATTAGCCAGTTTGCACAAAGGAAAAACAAATATAGCAAAAACTCATTTCCTTTTCAGCCAAGCTTATTCCCTACATCTGGTCTTCCCAAACTTGTATCACTGTCTGGTGTTTCAGTTACTGAAGTTTCTATTTCCTGTCTTTTAAAACTGTTAATCCTGTAGAATATAATAGCTTGTACTCTGAAGTACTAGCCTAAAACCCTGAATCATGTTTAGGTCCTTATTGTGAAGAGGCAAACATAGAAATGCGCTCCTTCCCAAGGGATGCGTGGTCTAAATGTGTGACAAGGCAAAAAATGGGCGTGATACGCAGATGGTCATGTGCGTGTGAAAGAAGCAATCAGCAGGGAAGCTATGTTTGATGTGCTAATTGTGTTAGGCTAGGCCCAAGTGGGGATCTGTGTTTGGGAACACAGCTGGAGCCTCAAAATAGCTATAGCCAATTTTTATGTAACAAAGATGGACTGTATCTGAAATCTCTCTCAGGAGATTAAAATGTCTCTTTGCAACCTTGTGCAACTTTGCACTTTGGAGAATGGATTCTTGGGTTCCCACCTTGGACTGAAAAACCTTGATTGTATCCAATGTCTTTAAAAAATACTTAAATAGAAAGAGCCCTAGAATCAGGGGCAGAGAGTGCAGCCACCGGGGAACAATTCACAGGATCCTTTGCT
Organism: Rhynochetos jubatus; assembly: GCA_027574665.1. Classification (NCBI taxonomy): domain Eukaryota; kingdom Metazoa; phylum Chordata; class Aves; order Eurypygiformes; family Rhynochetidae; genus Rhynochetos; species Rhynochetos jubatus. Next base: position 64,911,266 of record CM050651.1, on the reverse strand, counting down.
TACACCTTGCTTGGAACAGCTCACTCCCCTGTGGCAAGCTTCAGCAGCCTTCTTCACAGCATGCAATCAAGGACGTGACTTTGATAGCTGTGAGACATGGCTTTGAGGCTGAGGGTCACGGTGAACTTGGGGTTCCTAATTTTTGAGGGAATTCTCTAACCCTTTGTCTACTATGTAAAATACTGCCTCCCTTGCGGTTTTGACTGGGAGTCGTTGTGTGTTAGGGCTGAAGGTTGTGCCTGTGTGAGAATGTGGCCTTAATGCACCTGCCAGGCTTTGGAGCCTGAGCAGCCACACCATGTGGTTTCGGGCCACAGGAAATCTGGTACAGTCACACCCTAGGGCAAGGGGTTCATAAGCTCTCAGCAGGCTTGGCTGTGTATCCAGCTGAAGTGCCCTGTCCCTCCTGGCTTAGACGCATGTGGATATTTGATTATAAATCCTTGTCTTAACTTGGACTCCTGTTCTATCATCTGTTTGGCTGAACAGCCTTTCCTGATTTTTAATACCCATAAACTGCTTATTTTACAAGTCCCAGGTGAGCTTGGCAGGAGATATTTGCTGAGGCCTGTCAAGGTGGTAGGAGCTCTGGTATGTCTGTCCAAACAGCTTTAGTCAGCTCGACACCTGGGTGGAAATGCAGCGTCTGTGAACTTCCAGAGAGTGCTGTGGATTTCAGTTTTGGGCTTAGGCACTTAAAATTCACCAAAGTGTCACCAGGATGCTAAAAGTATTAGAGTGAACACAATTAATAATGGGTTTGGAATAAGAAATCCTTTGAAGTGCCCTATTTTCATGACTCTACTTAAAAAGCTTTAACCTGACCAGATGATATACATCCGTGTGATACACAATATCACATGGCCTGGGCTTAGTGAAATGGAAGCTTAAATGGGGTCTAAGGACAGGTTGTCCGTATGGATAACTTCTTTTTCTGCTAGCTAGGCATTACGTGACAGAGAATCTGAGCCCCACTGGCATAGCAGTAGCACGGGTAGAAATTGAGCACTGGTAACTGATTCGTGACTGTCCTCCCTGAGGACAGCGGAGACTTCATGTGCGTCATGAATATGATGCAGTGAATCTTTTCAAGAGAAAAATGTGAGTCATTTGCCCCATTTGTCCAGTCTCATAGGGCAGTTCAGATTCAGCTAAAGGAAGTGGCTTGTCATTTATTATTATTATATGATTATGCCATAACCTTTGTGATAAATAACATGGCAGGTTAGGTTGTTAAAGTTATATATCTATTAATACCTAAGGAGAGGTATATGTATATAAATGTACCTCTCCTTAGGTGCCATACACATATGTGTAGATAAATAAAAATGTCTTAAACAGGGAAAAGGTCCATGCTAGTCCAAGCACTTTTCTCTTCCTGTTGGTAAAATTGCCTCATTATTTGCTCCCCAGCTTTGGAAATACAACTTAAGTCCTGGTTGTGGGTTTCAAAGGGTCATTGCTCTTATGCCTCAGGGACTTCTTAAGGAAATAGTAGGAATACATACAGAGAACTTGTTTGACTTGGTTGTGTGGGGTTGCTGAGAGGAAAGTGCATGGTGATTGATATATGCCATAAATGTCCAAGTTCTATTTCTTTATGCCTATTTTAGAATATAAGGTAGCTTATAAAGATGTTACAGTAAAAATAAAAGCTGTAATTTGGAAATTCTCTTTCATGTTCACATCATTTTAGAGTAGCTATTAAAAGCTACTCTATTGGTCCTAATAAGTTCTGAAATACTTGAATACTCCAAAAGACTCTGCTGTTCCCTGCCTTCTCACATAGTTCCTGTACCTTCACAAGAGGCTGCTTCCTGGTTCTTGCTAAAAATACTTTGAGGTGTTACCTAATGGCTGTTGTAGGTATTTCCCTTTGACATATTAGCTGAAGGATCAGACCTAAATTTGAACTGCTCTATCCTGCTTCAGTGATACACTGCAATTTCAACACTGTTCAGTGGCCTGGTCTGAGCATCCTGAAGACCATGAGCTTTTTACACTGGGTACATCCAGGTTCTATGTGCCTGTGAGAAACAATCATACACTGAAATCAGTGGAGGTGTTTCAGTTTACTTCAAAAAAACCCAAACCAAACAAAACACTGGTGAGTCCCTCCACTGACAAATTTCTGACTAGTTATCTATTCCACTGGAAACACTGAGATTTTTGGTATGTATATTAGTGTTTACGCTTTCTTTTTTTCCCTAATGGTTGAACCATTTCTTCTGGCATAAAACCATGTACGGTTCCAAATCTGGTGATTTTTTTGTTTCCCCTGGTAGGTCTCTCAGACCTATCTTTAAAATATTAAGGAAATGAGGAAAACTAAAGGTCTCATGATAACTTCCAGTTCTGGTTACAGGTCTAGCTGAAGAAGTGAGATTTTAACTTGTGGATGACAGATGAGGTAACGAAGAAGGACTTAATAACTTTACAGGACTGAATAAATTTAAGTCTCAAATAGCAGAGAGAGAGGATAGAAGCATGCTGCTTGATCCATAGATATATTAAAGGACTGAAAAGATTCAACAGCTGCTGAGAGGTCAGACATCTGTTAAAGATAGCAAGAGTTGAAAGATGTTGCTGTCCTGGTGAAAGATCAGATTGAAATAATAGCTGAATTTGAGGAAGGGCAGATGCTGAGGTCAGAAAGGTGCATTCGAAGAAAACAACAATATGCCAAGGGCTACAGTTGTATCCAGCCCTTGACAGATTTACTTTTGGCTATGTCCCTTTTTGACTGTGTGAGATGCTGCTGAGCACACTGATGAACTGGAGTGCCTAATGAGGCATAACGGGGGGATCTCAGTACCTATGTGTGACTTAAACATGAAGTAGCACTAAGCTCAAGTACTGAGCTGAAAATTTTAGTATCACTGGTCATTCAGGTCAACTGGTACGGCAGTCCCTAAAATCCTGTAGCAATGCAGAATCCACGTGGCAGTGTGAGCACAAAGCAGATTCTCGCCTGGCCACGATGTGGCCTTAGTTTCCTGCACTCTCGCTGGAGGGGACCTGGAGAATGCAAATAAGGATGGAATCTGCCTTTCAGAATATTTATTACTCTGAGGCTGAATGAGTCAGAAACTGCACAGTTTGATTTTTCTTTTCAGTACTAACAGAAAAGCAAACATATCCTTTGACTTCAATTTTGTATGTCAGCTATGGAGCTGCTTGCTTTCTGTCTTCTGACTCAGAAGTCACTTTTCCTTAGACTTCCATTTGCAGAATCAGCTGAAGACTCTGAGCCTGCTTAAATACAGAAGTATTTTCTATATGTGGATTGTTTCTCAACTGAATATATACTTATATATATATAATATAGATATATAGAGAGACTATTTTTGTAGCCTCCTGGAATAATTTCATTTTTATCCCATCAGTTTTATGAATGCTGGTATCAGTGAAAAATTTTACTTGGGACATTAAGAAAATTGAAAATATCAGGCAGTGAAGATGAAGGCTACAGCCCACTGCTGCAAGATGAAGTCTGTGAGAAAAACTTGGCAAGCCAGACTGGTTCCCAGCTATGTTATGTGATTATGCCACCAACTCTGTCACATAGCTGCCACTAGCTTGCAGCATAGCAGCACACTGTACACTGCTATGAAATGAAGCTCGTTTGATCCTTCATCTGCTGGAAGCTGTAGCCTCTTGTATCTGTCTGTGAGTTCTGCACAGCAGTGAAAACCCAGAAACAATGTATTGGCCTTTTGCAGCCATTTGAGGGCTACAGCTAGCAGAACTTTAAGAAAATGCTGTTGAAAGACTTTGAATGTTTTGGTGATCTGGGAAACACTTTGTGAACAGAGGAAGATGGGAAATGAGAGAAGGTGGAGACCTCATATATTTTAAATGTTATAAAATTCTAAGTTAAAATAAGAACATAATAAAATGTATGAAAACAAGTGCAAGAGCACTAAATGATACAAGTTAACTCATGTAACTGGCATTCTAGCTTATTGAAAAATTCCTTTTTGTTGGCATATCAGTTTTGTGGATAGGGTAAGAGCTGCTTTGTTTCTTTTTTTCCTTGTTGAGTTCTTGGGTGGGGATGAAGAGACACGGCTGGAGTTTAGCAGGCCTTTATCCTTTAACTATGCCATACATTTTCACTTTGGTGAGCAGTATTCTGAACGTAGGCTCAGATGTCTATGGAGATTGCTTCAAATAGGTATTGTAATTTTTGTGTGTATGCCTTTAGGCAGGATTGAGGCCAGGTAGGATATGTGATCTCAGCTGTGGTATTCAATTGTAGCTTTGTGTCCCCAAAAATCATCTTGCCCTGAATATTTCAAATACTTCTGATTTGTTTATTTCATCCAAAATATTGCTAGTGGCAGGTATTGTGGTGGTGTATTACTTAGAACATCAGCCTCTCTCTTAATACAAAGAAAATTGGACAAAGCCATAAGCAGTTAATGTGAGTCAGTGATTGTCCTCTGTAACAAAAACAAACAACAAATGGATCAAGAAGCTTTCTCAAAATTGTCAGGATATTGCATTTGACCATTTAATGGAATAACCTGCAGCTCTTTGTAAGGGACAAGTCAGCATGCTCTCCCTCTCCAGCCAAATCAATCCTTATGTTGTCCAATTTGTTCTCCTTCCCCAAATCCCCCTCTTTCTTTTCCCCCTTGCCTTAGCTTGTTCTTCCTGTACCATTTGCCTGCATTTTCACATTTTCTCCTTCCATTTTTCACCTGGGTTTACTGACTTAGAATGAGCCAACCTTGTATTCCTGTTTTTCTTCTTTACAGTATCATTTTCTAAACTTCAAAGAGGAAACTGGCAAGCTCTTATTTGTTACAACAGAAATACGGGTTGGAAAGAAACACAGTTCAGAACCTGTTCTGTCACTGGTGCTTGTAGCAGCAGAGCATCGTCATTAGAACATACAGTAGGGTACCACAGAGAGAAGAATAATCTAGTGTTGTTCTCTGTTGTGGAGTGTTGAAGTTACAATAGTGACGGGCCAGTAAGATTTAAACCTGTACAAGGAGAATAATAATAATAAAAAAATAATCCTACCTTTCAGATTGCACGCCATTGACTGCTTGAAGGGTTTGATTTAAATATCTTGATCCTGCAGTAGTAAAACAACACTTTTTAAGTGGTTTCTTCATGTGCCCACACAAGTAAGAAGGTTACTCTGAGGTGTAAGCTGTCTAATGCAAACAATGTGGAAATATAACAACCTCCTCTTCATGCCATTGCGAACTTTGAATTTAGACAATGATCAAACAAACGAGTAGTATACTCATCCCCTTGAGCTGAACTGGAATGCTAACCTGCTTAAAGTGAGCGTGAGCTTGCCTGCTACAGTGGATTAGGACTCATGTGAAGTGTTTATACTTTAAACAACAACAATAAAATTAGAAAATTTTCAAATATGCAGTATTATGGGACTTCTTTTTTCTTTGCTGGGAGCCAGGATATTTATAGTATCAGCTAAAACTTTACTGTACACTTGTCAGAACTTTCTCCTTCAGATTTTCACAAACTTTGACATTTAAAACACACTTATGGCATTGCAGTAACATTCAGTATCGGCAAAGCTGTTTTCTTTCCGATATTTGTGCTCCAGGCTAAATGGAAAATTCATCAAAATGTTTTCTAGTAACATTTTACAGAGAGACAGATAAATTCGTGAGTTGATAGAATTAGAATGAAACAATGCAGGTACTTTTTCTTTAAAAATATTAATATTTTTTGTATTTCTTGTAGTATGTGGAATGTGGGCATCTGCCCAGGTGGATCTGTGTGTGCACACAAACCCATAATGAATATTAATCACCAAGTCCAGCTCATTTCTGTGCAACTGACAGTGTGTTTTGCTGTGGATTTTAGAATTTGGGCCATGTGCTTTCTTTCATTTTTGGCATCTCTCTGCTTGAGTGACAATAACTTGAAAAAACTCAGTGCAGCTTACATTACAAGGCACAAGTCCGGATAGAGTTGTGTTTGTGCCATTCTTGGAACCTGCAAGGCTTTTCATGTAAGAGAGTGAGTTTTTTACTGGCAGTTCATTTCTGAATACAGCATCCATGGGGCTGGAGAGGGACAGTACAAGGCAGTTCTGTGGTCGTTGATGTTGGTGCTGGTTTTGCTACATTGTCTTTGCATACATATTCCTTGCAATCATACTTTTCAATATTTATGGGTAAACACTGGAAAGTTCTCATAAAATTTCACTGCTAGCTTTGAAAGTACCCTTGGCTGTATGCGTAGTTCCATGGTTGTTGTTGGCCTACAAAGTCAAGAAGACAACAATGCATAATGTCTGCCCTATAGGTGATATTTAGAAGATTTTCTATTAAAAGCCTGAAATAGGACTGAAAACTAGATGCAAATTGAGGTGGCCCAGATATCTGCTGTAACTCATTGCTAAGGAGAGCCTGGGAACTCTTGATTCATTGCATTGCTCTGTTGCCCTACAGCAAGTTGCTTAAATTGTTTTGTATGCTACCATTTCACATCCTTCTCAGGACTTAATGTTTGTGCAGCACTTTGGAGATTTATGACCTTATTCAATCTTATTACACTGTTGCAAAGGGTTGAGAATGTTTCTGTGCAACTGTTAAAAGTGCTATCAGTACTTTAGGTGGAGTACATAATAAAGCTATGAAGAATGAGTCATTGTGTGTTCCTATTTTTGTGCAACCTTTTACTGGGGTTGTCTTAGTGTCTGTTTTTGCCTTAATTCTATTCTTATTTGATATAGCTGTCATTACTAATTACCAAGTAGATTCTTCCATTTAATTTTTGTTCCAGTCTCTAATTAATCTTACTTACCATGTAGTTCTGTCTTGATGTCCTTATTTGTTTTGGATAAACCATGGCCTAAACATTTATGCATACAATGGAAGTAAAACGAAAAATGAAATCCATGGCCTCTTGCTACATGTTGAAAGGATGCAGATTTTATTTAACAAATACAAAAGATGTAGCCTGCTTAACTATGCCTTACAATGTGTTCTTCTCTCCTGTGAATTGCTTTTGTCTGTTTAAGAAATTCTGAAGTAGCAGGTTAGCTACAGGGTTTTCTTTGAACTTACAATTGGGTTCTATTTTTTCATTTTAAATCTTCTAGGAAATATGTTTCTATAATTCCCTGGAAAATTAAAATGAAAATGCCAAAAAGTAGAGTTAATGGGAGTCATTGCTGTTGGTAAGTTGTAAACTTACCCATTACATGATGTCAAGTGTTCACTGATTTCACTGTGAACTTCTGTCTGATGCATGTGACTGGCTTTTGACCCAAAAGTAGTGTGTTTTTTGTTTAAGGAAAAGCAATGAATTAGTGTGAAGTTTTGCCTATAATGTTAAAATGAGTGCCGAAAACTCAGTCTCAAATGTTGGATATTTAACAGAAGAATATGTGCAGAAGCTGGCTTTCAATTGAACCAATAGTTCATTTTCTCAGTGTCAGACAGAATCAGGCATAAACCATTCTATATCTGTGCTTAAACTCGAGTTAAAAATAATATTCCCATTTCATTGTATTTGAAGCTTTTTCCTCTTCTGCTTGGTGATAGTTTGGAATGTGGCTGTTAGTCCTGCAAATTACACCCAGGCATCTTAATTAAATACTCTTTTTACCATAGTCTTTACTTAGCAACATCCCTTTTGAGATATTCTTGGAAACTTAATACTTGTCTGGTGTGTAGAACAGTATTCGTAAATCAAGGAATCTTGCCACATCCTGCTCTCTTATGTTGTTTAATACTTTTTATATTACTCTTTTTGAAACAGAAACATGAAGCCTTACACACCCAGTCACCCCAGCTTATTGCATGACACAACTACAAGTCACCTAAGACCTGATCTTTGGAATATGGCTTACCATGTTGGTGCAGATCGTTAAAGTGAGTGTAGAGTATCTACATGGTTGTCATGGATCCAAGCAACAAGTAGTTTTCACATTCCAAGGTAACCTGGAATTTAAACAAAATCATTAGGCTCTCAGTTGTTCCTATTTGCATTTTCCATTTCACTTAGTTGCTGAAAAACATGCTATCTCAGAGTCATATAGTCAAAATCTAAACCCAATACCCTAAGCCTGCTTTGGCATAGACCCAAGGTATGCTTCAGAACCTGCGTGTGTTTTGTGATGGACAAAATTAACTTTTTGGACACTGAGCAGTTATTTCTGTATTTACCTTCCAGGGCTGCTGCTGAATCCCTTTCTAGGTTTTTGTTTTCTAAAGCGCTATTTGTCCTCTGCTCGAAATGTGTGGGATGCTACTTTCTGTGCACTGGCTGGACAGTTGTCACTCCAATTCACCTATTGACTCGCTCCATTAGGAGCTCCCACCCTGAAGTTTTCAAGCCCCATACACAGTTTCTCTGTTATATATATGTGTGAAGTCAGCCAGCACTTTTCACAAGAGCCTCCCTTACCCTAAGGATCAAAGAGAACGAACACATGTAAAATGTTTGAGTAAATCAAACAATACAGGGTTTAACTCTTTCCAGAATTCAGAACTTGTTCTTCCAAGCTGATCTGAAGATCAGTTGGTTGTAGACATTACTTGTTTCCCTTTGTTGGTCAAAAGCATTAGAACTCCATGCTGTCTCTAACAATTACAGAAAATGTTCAGCTATCAACACTGGTTTTAATTTATGCCCTGAGGTTTTCATTCCCCTCACAGTTTCCTTCCCTTCCCTAATAGCCCTGGCCCTGCCCCATGTGTACTTTTGTGGTATTGTTCAAATACTTTCTCTGCTACAAACTGTTGTCCAATAGCTTTTTTGGGGTCTTTTTGATCAGTTCAACTCGTCATCTCAATTCAAATTTCAGTGGAACAAACCTCTGATTTCCATGCGTTCTTTGTGTTTCTGCCCATGTGTTTCGCTGTAATTGTTTACATATGGTTATATTAATGTGCTCTCTGCACAAGGCAAGCTGAGATGCATGTTGTATGTGGGATGCTGTATGAAAAGTAGGCCCACTGCAGGTACATGGTAAAACTGTGATTGACCTTGCTAGGAGTGGAATTAAAGTCTTTAGGATTTTGTTGCAAGGTCATTAAAGGTAGAAGTTTAGTGAAATCAAAGGTGAATTTTAAAATCCTAAATTATTTCTATGAATGCTTGAAGTGAACAAATAATGTTTCAACTGTAAAAGTGAACACTTCTCCCCTAGAACACTTCTCCCCTAGGCTCTATAGGGATGAGGAGAAGTCAAAATGTAGGTAACTATAGCTGTCTTGGTTTATTGCGGCAACTGGGGAGGAAGAGAAATGCATAGTCAGTTTTCTTTATGAAAAGCACCTAGCAAATATAATCCTGTTGAGGTTAGTTATTCTATCAATCTTTCTTGAATTCAAAAAAGTTTTGGGGACCTTTTAATATATTTATCAGCATGCTAGTTCTTGAATTCTGTCACTATTCTCCTTGTAATTATCAAACTTGTCACTAACAACATGAAGAATATAAGCAGGTAATTGAGATACCATGCACCAGTTAACGCTTGAATGAACACTGTCTAACAATTCTTGAGATCTGACCAATGTCCCTAGTTTGTGGAGAGCCTGATCAGCAACTGAAAAGGCTCAGGTTGTTTCCTGAGTAGTAGAAACAAGGTGACAAAAGGAGATGTCTTGACCCACAGGTGAAAATACAAAATAATTGTCTGAAAGAGCTCTGAGGTCTTGCCATTTCCTGGATGCAGAGGCTGAACTTCCACCTGCATGAGTTGAGTTTTGCTCTTTTGCCATGAATTGAAAAATGTCATAACCTGCTGGTGTGTTGGACTGTAAGAAATGGTATATTCAAATATGTACAAGAGATTTCTAGAGAATTAGCACCTTTCCATTAGCTACGACAGCTTAGGATAGGGGTGTTTTGTTGAGCTTGCAGTCCATTATCATGCCCATTTTTGTGTAGGTATTGGTTCTTAGCTATAGTTGTCTTTCAGTGAGGCCCCTTTGGGTCACTGGCAGAAAGAGATATTTTCATGTTCTGTTTGGTCCACCAGTTTTGTAGACCATGCTTACTGCCCTTTCTTTCTGGCAGATAGTGATGATAAGCTGTTGTGGATGGTAGTATCCTTCCTCCTATCAGGCTTTCTGCTGCCTGGACTATGAATCACAACAAAATAAATTTGTCTTACGAAGTATCATACAGAATCATAAAATACTCAATTAAAAGGGTGCTCCAGAGTTCATCTGGCCCAACCTTCCGCACTGTAGAGGTCAGTGTAGGTCTACAGCATGGTATGAAACATCTAACACCCAGGTTTAGCTCAGTAATGCCTGGGAAGCTTTGATCTTTATTGGCAGTGTCTGCAACAGCAGCATATGGGTCTGCTGAGCAGGTGATGCAGTGTCAATATACTCTGTCTATGTTTGCATAGTTCTTTATTAATAAAAATCTCCCAGAAGCCTAGGTTCAGCATACAAAATTTTCCACTTCTGTAACAGTTCCCTGTTCTTTGCTTGGGTGTTAAATATGTTCTGAATGCTTACCTCCAGATTTCAGCCCAAAATGCTAGCAATCTGTCTCCTCTTTAAAGAACCTAGAAGAAAAGAACATACTGGTGTATTGCTGTATATTGCTATTTGCCTATATTGCTAAGTGCTGCAGCAATACAGAGACATTTATCTTCCCCCTAGAGGGTGGTATTTCTGGCAATTTCCCTGGGTCTGTTAAAGAGAATTTTTTGTTGCAGTAAATTACATTGTTCCTCAGGTATTGCTTTCTCATTTTAAAATTCTTGTTGTTAGGACAAGCAAAATGACGACTAGGTAAGAAATGTCTTAGGAGTGGGACATTTTACATCTTCATCCTTCACATTGCTTGGGCACAGAGATGTTCAGGTACCCAATTCCTGTAGACACTATTCCGCCAGCCTGAGAAACCATGACAATCTGACAGACAGTACCCTGCATGGGCCGTCTTCCTTATCTTTCTTTGCAGAAGATGAGGACCTGCAGCCTTTCGTATAACCAGAATCTAAGAAATCAACCTACCCAGATGCTTAAAAATTAATTAAGGGGAGGGAGTGAGAAAAACCAGCTCATGGTTGCTGCAGCTGTCAGTGCCCATAAATCAACTCTGGTTTTCCTTTAGAAGCAGGACATGAGCATGAATTTAATTAATGGGTTTGACTTGCTCTGGAAACACACAGTAGAGAAATCACCCTACACACACCTTGCGCAGATGCTGTAAACATACAAATGTTATTGTGTTTTGACTCATGAATGCTTTCCAGCATCACTGTGCTAGATACAGTTGAATGCCTCCGGCAGGTGGCAAGCCAATGACTGCAACAAATCCTTGTCCTTTGGACACCCAGATCAGAGCCACAAAGGAGCAGCAGGTTAGGTCCTGGGTTTTTGGTTCCACCTGAGTTCTGCTCAACAAAGGCATTAAAAATGTCTGCTACAGAAAACTCTAGGGGAAAACAACAATAGTGGGTTTTGTCTGTTTCTGTGATTGAGAATTTAATTATAATATGAAAAAAAATAAATGAGAAAACCCCAACAAAACCAAACCCAAATAGATTTATCCTGCCACTCTATTTAAACAAACAAACAAACAAACAACACCCCCCCCCCCAGAAAAAAAAAAAACCAAACCCCAAAAACCAACAACACCAAAAAACAAAACCAACTTTTTAAAACTGTCCCTGCAAGAGATCATCAGGAATATCTCTGCATTGTTTGATTTTCCTTGTATTTTTAATTCTACCTTAATATGTGTGAAGAGAAACTGCCAGGCTGGATCAGCCCCCAGTTCAGTGCTGTAGTCAGCATCGGATACCTCAGAGGAAGTTGCACAAGCACCCCTCAGGGAGCTGGTATTATGCAACTTTCACATCACATCAAATACGACTGAAGTCTCCAAGTTTGAAGACTTACATTCTCCTAAAACTTGTAACTTTTTAAAACTTATGTTTGATTTTGTCATGTTCACTGTTCTGATGCTGGATAGTGTTTGTTGTTTTCCATGGAAACCTCATACAGTCTCTCTCTCAGTAACAAATTCTTAGATAGCGATTGCCCAGACTGGTTATGCTGGAGGAATAATTTTGTTTGCTCCATTCTGAACTAGTCCCTTTTTTGATCTGATTGAATGTTCCCTGGTATTTATATTATATGACAAGATGGTTACACTTTCCCTTTTGTCTACAGTGCAGTGCAGGATTTCACTGTCTAGACAGCTAGAGGACTTTGGAAAATGTTTACTGAGAAATGCAGCTTTTATTTTAGAAGAAAGTTATTCAGAGCATTACTTGAGCTGATGGGCCTTTTTGGTTAGTGGGGATGTTTCTGAGATGTGGAGTTAATATTTAAGTAAAGAAAATTGGAGCACAGTGGTGCTTTATTCAAATTCTGACAAATAAGCTTGAGAATACGGATAAAAATGGTTGAATGATGCTTTATATTTCCTGTGTTGCCTACAGGTGTGAGTTCATCCTGAAAACTTTGGGTGCAGAATGGCATCTGCTCTCCTATGATTGCTTGAACCCTGCAATATTGTACTTACAGTGTCAGTTCTGGTTTTTTTTTTTCTGTTGCTATCTTGTTTGTTGCTGAAGTCCTGCCCAAAACCTCCCTATCTGGGATTCAAGGAAAATCAGGCCTCTGAATTTCTGAACAACATTGCCAGCCCTATGGTGAGTGCATTCATGAATATTTATCATAGAATCGTAGAATCATTTTGGTTGGAAAAGACCTTTAAGGTCAAGTCTAACCCTTAATCTAACACTGCTAATACCACCACTAAACCATGTCCTTCAGCACTTCCTCCACACATACCTCCAGGGATGGTGACACAACCACCTCCCTGGGCAGCCCATTCCAGTACCTGATAACCCTTTCGGTGAAGAAAAAAAATGTATCTGGAACTTAAGATTCAGAATGAGTGTTAAGAGTGCAAGCTGCTGCACATTTTAATCAGGCAAACCCCTCAGACCTCTTCCTTTCCCTGTCATGCTCATATCCTGACAAGATCCATGACCCTTGGTTTTTAAACACTCATGCCAAAACAAGAATATCTATAACAAATTTCAGTCAAAAAAATGCTGCTCCTTTTCTAAGTTTAAATATTTAAACACACTTATAACTGTACTGCCCAGACACTGACACTGGTAATTCTGGGAAATGTTCACAAAGAATTCCAGACACCAGGTGACTGGTGTGCTACGTCCTTGTGTTTGTTCAAAGAGAACATTTTTTCATTTAACTCTAGAATAAATATTTTAGCTTTCTCATCTATATATAACAGCTTTAATCAAAAGACTTTAATCATTTCTTAAATTACTGTTAAAGCTACACCTGGCAGCATTTTATCTTGTAAGAAATCTTCATCAGTCTGATTTCATCAGCACAACTTCCTGTAAAGGCTGTGTTACATTCTCTGGGGTTTCAAGTAGGGATGACTGAAAAAGTAAATCATCGTCCCCAGCTATCTTGCTTAGGACCTGGCTCTGTAAATGGTATTCCCAGACCCCAACACCTCCCCGGCTCTGACTGTTTTCAGGTACTGATGACAAACAAACACCTAATTTAGCTACAGAAATTATGAAGGTTTCTGAAGGGTGTAACGCACTGTCATAAACTCATAAGCTATTCTGCTGGCAAAGAGCCATGAGGATCCTCCTGTAATAGTAGGATTTCCTTCCATTCACATTTTTAAGGATGTGAAAATGGATGACATTAAATCATGGGCTATAATTTAGACAGCGAGAAGATTGCAGGGTGATTCTGTAAGTAGAAAAATCCCTTAAGGAAACACATTATGTCTATAATCTTGTCAGTCAGAAGATTAGAGATTCAGACAAAAACTAACATATAAAATGGCTCAGTAGTAAAGATTGTGGTAGTAGAGGTAATAAACATATTTTGCTGAAGACAATGAAAATTGTAGGACTTTGAGGAATTGTGTTTCTTTTCTTTTCGAGTAGATATAGTAGCAAAATTTTCTGAGCAATAATTAGTTGACCATGCCTCTTCTATTGCAACATTTGAAATAATTGTCATTACATAGGTTCGTGGTTGAAAGAATCCCAATGTTCTTAGCATTCACTCAACTTCAGACTGCGACTTGTTCGTTATAGTTCGTAATTGTGTGAACATTACACTGACACAGTCAACGAATGAACTGATGTGGAATTAGAGGTGCTTCGGATGACATTTTGGATATTCAATGCTAGCAAAAACACAGGCTTGGGAGCAGGTTTTCCCCATCACTTTTCTTATGTGCATATATATAAATATATTCCTGCTTGGTGTGGTTAGTGTGTAGAAAGCCCTACACTATCCCAGTTAGTTTTTAATAGTTTATATTACTCTAGTTCGAAAGGTAAGTGAGTCACAGTGGCCTCTGCTTCCTTTTTCTCCTGCTTTTGGTAGGGTGCATCCTCATTTTGAAAAGGACTTTTTGTTGAGAGGGTGGAATGAGGTTTCCTCTGGCTTAGGAAGTATGATATTGGGTGGAACACATGGACAGACCCTTATTTTATAGTTGGTGTATGTTTATGTAGCTCATTTTACCTCAGTAAGTCAATGTAACCGATATATGCTCAAAATGACATGTATATTTGGTTTGCAATTTGTTATGAAATACTGTCACCCACAGCGTGAACACTCCTGTCGCATCTAGGGGATGGGGGCTGTAGACCAGAGAGGTTTGGCTGACAGCTTCCAAGCATCTGCATCTCTCCTGAAGCAACTAGTGCTAAAGAGCCAAGGCTGGGGCTGGTGCCCCTGAGGTGAAGTGTTAGTAGGAGGATTATTGCTTTTCCTGAAGTTGACCAACTTGTGTTAGGGAGGTATAAAGCTGGCCCCAAAGGCCAGAAAGCCCCATTGCCAGAGTAGTCAACAGCTCTACCCTTTCCTCCTTCCGCTTTCTGTGCAGGCAACATGCTGCGTATAACAGACCAAAACCAGGCTGCAGGAGCTCCTCTGGGTTAGAAACTTAGGTATTTTTCATAAACCTTAATGTGCACGTAAGGGCCTAAAAGGCACATAAAATCCTGCTGAATCTAGATTCTCCTGGTCCATTTAATGCTAGCAATATTGTCATCCTCCAGCCAAACAAAAGCTCAGGAAGATGTATCAGCAGTGAGTCCTTGGAGCAAAGCAGGCGGTAGTGAAGATGAATATTTTGAAAGTCCTCTGAGCAAAGCAGGCAGTAACAAAAAGAGGATTTTGAACATGAAAACATTTCCCTAATATCTCTAACTTCTTTTCAAAGTGGGTAGCAAAGGTGTTTTTCAGACATCCTAATGCAATTCAATTATACTGACCTAATTTTTATCTTTTCTCTCTCTGCTACAGATTTCCGCAGATACAATTTAACTTTCTTAAGGTTAGGTTGTGGCCTGGAAGGGCATTGGGTTACAGCACCATTAACTGACTGAGTTTAAATATAGAAAAGGTTCCCTGGATGGTTGTCTTGTCTGATGCCCGTCTGAGCTAAGAAAACTGAAAAAGGAATTCTTTGATTTGGGCAGATGCAACGTTTTAGAAGTAAAGCAAATGCTGAAATGCTAGTGGGTATGACTTACCTATTTTATATACTTTTTTACTTAGAAGAAGTGGAGGTTATAGCCTACTCTGCTATATTTATGTAGTTATCTTGGTGCTGTTTGCTCACAGTGACATCTTAAATGGCACAAAACTCTCACTAAACACCTGTAAACTCAGTCATGTACATCACATCTCACTGTTAGGAGAACTGGCTATGCATTTAAAGCAGTTTTATCTAGAAATAGAAATTCTTACTGGACATTTCTTCAGCGGCATCTGCTTTCTTTATTTAACATAATTAAAAGCTGCTTTAAAATGCATTGACGACATCAACATTTGGATAAGATTATAGAGTGATTGTTCTAGGTTCCAAGCCTTTAAAATAAATAAAAGTTCTTGTCCAAGCATGAAATTTCTTCTTCTTGCAACCTATTACTTAATTTAAAATTGCTAATCCTACGAGACTGACAGTCCAAGCGTCTACGTAAAACTGAAGCATTGTTTGCCCACAGAGATGACACTATCGTGAAACAAGAGTGCACTAATCAACAGAAACCTATTTTAAATCAGCACGTCATTCTCAAGGACAAAATTGCTTCAGTTTAACTATGCCAGTGCAACACCACACGTTTTTTTGGAGAGGTGTGTGTAGTAAACATTGATCTTTCCATGAGTTGCTCTTTTGGAATGGTTTTGCAGCTGAAGCGGTGCCACTGCAGCGTGTAACGCAGGCTGGATTATCACACCTCCTGTGCTGAGCCCCCCTGCAGTGCCCTGCTGTGAGACTGACTTCCTTGGGGGTTGCCAGGTGTCGGTATTTACTTGCCATCTGCATATGCAGGATTGAAACCAAAGGGATAGTTTTAAATAGTGAGAGACATCCTTGCTGTTTGCAGTCTTTGATTGCTTCATCTGTAAAGAAGGTCTCAAATTCAGGTATTTAATTTCCTGTTGTAGTTTTAACTTAACTACCTGGTGTGATTTGTATGTATTTAAGCAGATAGTGCCACAGTCATTGTTAATCAGTATTCCTTTTGGTTTTACACTAGCAAACTGCTGCGTATCGCATCTTGCATGAGCTTTACTTAAATTGTGGAGTTGCTGAGGATGGTTAAATCTGTGGCCAAGGTTTCCTATTAGTGCAATGTAATCAGATATCAGTCCTTCAGTCATGTGATTTGATTTGTACAATGGATGGTTCCCCAGCTTTGACAAAACATATATATTTTTTAATGTTAAAATTGATTAAAATTAAAATCCTGGACCTCCATTACGCATACCAAAGCCAATATTGACACAGTGCTTTTCTTTTACAAATCACCTTTAATTGAGTGCCTCAGTGATCTGTGGAACTAAAAACTAGTATTATCCCCAGTAATAAGGACTTTTCCCCCTTCAAGTGTTTTAAGCTGTTTCTCAGGTCCTAGAGGCAGGGACAGACGTGGACTGGGGACAGTGTGGACTGGGGACACTGGAGCCTGTAAGGGTCTGTGCTGCCCCTTGCACTACAGTGTTCTAGGCCTTTTGTTGTAGTGATCCACTGTACACACTTCCCGCCGTTATGACGTCTGGAGACATTCACATTTATTGCATATAATTGTTCAAGAGCCATGTGGTAGTAAGGATGAGTGGGGAATTTTAAGTCTGGTTTACAGAAGCCACAAAAAATGTAGCTTTGTTCTCGTTGAGAAAACACACATTTTTGTTTGTGGTTTCTTTTTAAAATTCTCTGTGAAAAGACCATTTCCCCCTTAACTTTACAGGATGATCTTTGTGGTGGTCTATTTGAGAGAGCTTTGAGGTTCTTGTACCCCTGGAAAAACATCAGGGCTTAGTTTTTGTGCTCTTTGTCAGGCTGCCAGTTTGATTTTTTCAAAAAACCAAACTTCCTTCCCAGTTTGGATCACAGTGCTGGTAAGACTAGATGGTGAAGCGACAGAAAAGTGGTTGAGTTGCTGATGGAGACCTAGACAGCTGCTGGATTCTATCAAATCCTGCCTTGTTCATGTAAAAAAGACACCAGAATTAATTCCAACTAGGATGAAATGGCAAATCTGCATAAAAATGTGGTTGGTGCTTTCCTAACCCTTCTGCTCTCTGATCAAGTTTCAGTCTACATGGCTCATTGTGATGAGGTTGAGGAAGGGGTCTGAAGGAATAAGGTATTTTTGTCCTTTACAGAAAAGAAGGCTTTTTCACACTGTGCTATCATCTGGCCTATCACCTCTTGAAATCCTTTAAATGTATCAAGCTTATAGTTTTATTTGCTCTGTAGTGAAACCGACATCTGAGTGACTTGTGGTGTAGTTTTCTGTCACAACTAAATTTCTCTGATGCTGAACTGCTGCCAAGAGATGGCCCTTTTCTCACCTATTCCTTGTACTATGCTGTATACATTCAAAGGAAAAAATGGAATTTGAAGATTCACAGTGAAGAAAAGTCCTGAAAAACACCTAGTCTACTGTGGCTAGAGCTTTATCTGAGCCCATAAGGTGAGAGCCTGTGAACCACAGACCTTGACACCTGCTGAAATAATTGTTGTCCTAAGACAGCTGGAGCTGAGGGTATCTGGAAGGTGTCCCCTTGGACACTGACTCTGAGCACATCATCTGGTGGCCCCCAGCAATGGAGGAGGAGAGGTTTTACCAAGAGGTGAGCAGACACAGAGGCAGCTCTTTGCTGATTTTCTCCTTTCTTTCTTTACTAAAAGAGTCTCCTTATTCAGGTGGTATTTAGTAGTCAGAAACCAACAAGGGAGTTTGCAAAACAAGCCTGCTGTTCAATTCCCAACACCTGTGCTGTTGTGACATTGTCTTAAAACACCAGCCCTGCTACAGCCTGCGTGGGGACGGGGGAGTGGAAACTCTACACTGTTGTTTCCTCTGGAAAGGAATATGCTGTGCATAATGTTGTACAAAAGAAATAAAGCATGGCTAGCTCAAGCTATTTTGAAAGATCCCCTGGTTGTTTGGTTTTGGTTTTTTGGGTTTTTTCCCCCATTTATTACTTTTTGAGGTAGTAACAAGTTTTACAGACATGAAAAGTGTGGAACCTTGGTAACTCAGGCTTAGGGAAAGGATATCTCCATTGGCAAAACCTGAGAAGAAGGTAACAGGTGGCAAACGTTAATATTAGGGGAATTAGCTGTGTGGTTTGGGTGGAGCAATGACTGGGAAGGACAGCTTTGTGATTAAGTGGCTTGACTAACACCCAGAAGCATTTGTGGCTTTCCTGCTGTGGCTGTCTGCCTGTGCTCTCCATTGCCCCAGCTGTGGGTGGGCTGCAGGAGCAGTCCATCAGACACAGCCTTGGCCCAGATCCAGCAGTGGTCAAGTGCCACATCACGGCAGAACAATTCACAAAGGCTTTACCTAGCTGTGTGGGATATTAGTGCCTACTATAGACAAAATTTTGCCCTGCAAAATGTGTGTAACTGTCTGAAGTCCTGTTACTGGGCATGACAGCAGCATGCTCATGGCAGGCACCCTTCTGTCTGAGAAAAGCAGCTTGACAGACACATTTTCCCAAGCAACTCAGAGTTCGCAAACCTGGTGTTTCCTTGAAGAGTCCCTGCTGCTCTGGGTGAGCTGTGAGCCCACCTCGTGCACAGGGCAGGCACCAGAATCCACTGCTGTCAAAGGAATATGAGGCAGTGGCCACCACATGTTGTGTAATAATCTCCTGATGTCACCTACCACTTGGAATTTCAGGTACCTGTGATTAAGTGCCTCCTAAATCCAAAGGGATTAAAACCCAGGGCATTTATTTCTCAGGGATGGTACATTTTTTACTAATAAGCAAGATAGGACTGAGTTGTGCTTTCTTATTCTCCCTGAAGTAAGCAGGTGCCAGAAGTCTGGATCCAGTCTGGAACTGTCCAGTTAATCTCTTGAGTGTTTAGATGGAGTGTGGCTTATGAGAAGTCTCCGTGACAGCCAAAGCAGTGAGGCCTTTATCGTTTCTGGTGCCTGTAGATGCTGCTGTAACACAAACAAGTAAATACTGCAGAAAACTGAGGTTAACTCAGAGGTAAAGTACCCAAAGCCTCTTTAGATGGGGAAATCCTGCAAGCAAGGAAAGGAGCAAAAACCTTTCCCTATAATGGGAACTAGGTAATTGCACACTGTGAATAACAAACACTTCAGAGTCTTCCAGGCATCTCACCTGAATACTTCAGAAAGGCCATTCGTGCTTTGTAGCAATCAATTGCAATCTTTGCTTCCATAAAGAGAACTTCAGGCCTCCTGGAATGCAAAAGAAATGCCTGGAGAAAGAAGAAAGGTGAAGCCCAGGCTCTGTTTCAGACATACCTTTGTTACCAGGCCTTTCTAAAGGGCTCAGTGAGTGCTAAATCTTTCTTTGGTTTTTGCTGGACTAGAAATAGAGTGTTTCTTAGTGGGAGAAAAATGTATTGGCTCAGTGGGGAGAAGGTTTTCTCATATCAGGCTTTACGATGCTCTAGACTTCATTTTCAGCATAGGTGTGTTATTTTTTCCACAGGAGGAAAGTAGCAAAAGATCCCTCTGTGTGGGAAGGTGGCGTGAGAGTCGGGTGAAAGTAGTTCTGCCAACAGGCTTGTTTCAAATACCACCCTAGAGAGAGAGACTGCAGATTTTTGGAGACAAGGCTCCATGTGGTAGGTGGGAGGGGATTTCTGTGCTATTGATTAATTCCAAATTGTGTGGGAATTTCTTGGCATAAATGAATGGCGTCTTTGCCAATTTAAGCTTAATTTTCCTTCTGTCAAATGAGCTGTGAGAGCTGTGTGATGAGGCAGTTTTGAGGATGAAGGACTCCTAAATCTCCAGGGCTTGGAGATTTAACCTAACCTTTCCATTCACCTGGGAGAGGGAGCGTGGCTTTTTCTGGGCGATAGTATATTTACTCACATAGTTTCTTTTGCAAAGTTTCCAGCAGCCTTATTCAAGAAACCCTGTATATCTCCTGGAGCACAAAGGGCTTTTTTATGATATCTTGGGGTATTATGCTCCTTACTGGGGATGCCATGGAGATGAGGAAAACCAAAACAACCTGAACAAAGTACAAACCCTGCAGGGTAACAATGGAGACTCACACAGATTGGAAAACAGAAGGCCAGACCTAGAAAACAGGTGGCTCTTGGTGGACTCAGTCCTTGGGTTAGGGAATTTTGCCAGTATCTAGGTAAGCTGTTCAACTGTGTTAGCACGGCACTGCACAGTGTGCTCTGCGGACAGAAGAATACTGCAGGCTGTAGGAATGTGAGATACAGTAGAATTGAACGGGCCACAGAAAATCTGTTTTACTGAACAAAGAAATCCCAGTCTATGATTAACTTTATTTCATGTCAAGAGTAAGACATACAGGTCTGGGCTCTTCCATGATACTGAACAATAAAAGGTCTGTAGCACAGAAAGCATACTCCTACTGGATTATCTGCCCTAAACGTACTTTAGAGAAATTCAGACTTACTTTATCCTAACAAATACTCACGCAAGTAGCACACATTTATTACACAGATTTGTAATAAGCCATGCTTCTGGGGCTCATCTCAGGTACTGGCCTTATGAAACAGTTTTTTTACAGATTTGTCTTTTTGCATGAAGCTGGAATAATACAGACAATAGTAAAGGATTTCATAAGGTTAGAAGAATCAATGGTTTACAGACTTTACAACATGGTACGATAAAGGCAATTTAGCATGCTTGGCAGCGTAACAGGTTAAGGCAACTCAACAGGTTTGGGGGAGAACATGAAACTTTAGCTCCTGGAAGGGCAAACAGAATGCACAGGGGAAAACAGCTGATGTTGGTTTCATTGTTTCAAAGGAAATTTAAAATGATACAGGGAAAAACTTGTGTTCTGTGTGGCTGGCAGACTGCAAAATCCTTTGGGAAGATTTCAAGTTATAACTGGATCTTCAGATTGGAATGTAAACAGAAAGAAAAGATACTGAAACCTGTTTATAAATATCAGGAGTTTGCAAGAGTTACATCCTTAGTTTGTTACTGCTAGCCCAAAGTGAATCCTACTCAGAGGAGTAGGTATGATCCACAAAGTACATGCTATAAACTTTTTCTTCAGGAAAAACATGTATTTTCCCAGGAAGACTGAAAGGGAACACTGTGAATTAACAGTTCAGCCTCTTGTCCAATTTTCTGGCTGCTAGCAGGTCTGAGAATCAGAAGGCTGTTCATAGGGTGCAGTGTTTGGGCTAAGGCGTATACAGAAGAATGATGTGGAAGAAGTAAATGTAAAGCCTGGAGAAAAATATAGCTGATACATATGAGTCAGTGGGTTTGAAAGAAAAATTTTACTTTGTCCATCTTAAAAAACTGAACAAACCTTGAACTCAAGCTTTCCTTACCCAGTGGTCCTGTATGGAACAGTGGTAAAATAATTTTTATAATTTTCATTGTGATTTCCTATCCTTGTTGCTTTTTAATTGAATCACAACATGAAATCTAGATAAGTAATACAGCTTATGTTGGGAAACCTGAAGATCCTTTTCTGAGCAAAAGGATTTGACATGTTGTGGGAGCAGAGTTTGGCTTATTTTGTGAATGAAATGGTAATATTATTAAGTTACATGGTCCACAGTTTGGATGAATGACTAGCATGTAAGGGCACCGAATGTTTGGAATTTGGTATTTCATGAATGGCAAGGCTATGGTAAGCCTGGCTCAGGCAGTTATTTCTGATATGTTCTTGTAGCCTTTAAGTCAACTGCTTATGCCCAGTCAGCTATGGTGATGTTTGAGAAGGATCAAAATATGTACACTAAAAATAGGAACCTTTCTAATACAGTATAAGCCATATAAATCAGTTTCTTCCTTTATCAGGTTATATCTGTATCAGGTCTCAGATCAGACATAGCCTGAAAGGTATTAATACGCCTGGTGCCTTTCTTTTTCCTTCACCCCTTTTTTTTTTTTCTTGGGTGGGGGGGTCTTTTCTCCCAGTTTCATTGCTCAAGATGCTCCCCCTACATGGTGCTGCTTCTACGTAACAAGGGTGGGAAACATACTAGTAAGCATTTTTCACCTTGTTGTACCTGAACATTTCACATAAAGAATGGTCAGCAGAGAGTAGAAAAGCAGAGGATTATTTGGGCCATAGTTACAAAATACTGTGAAAACGGGTAACAAACCTTTTAAACCAGAAAAATACAGAAAACCCTACAAGTCACACTCAAAAATCTTCAAGAAAAGACTCTGATACAATACCTTAATAAAGACCCTTTTATGTGATGTTACATGTTCTCTTACATGAGTTCTTTTTGACTCAAATGGGTTTTCTTTTCTTTTAAATACAGCACTTAAATTAATGTGCAAAGCATAGAGATAATTTAATCTAGAGATGTTTTGAGTGCCTGTGACTTTTCCATTTGGTATTTTAAACCAATTTCTTTCACAAACATTGCATGATGATGAGTGGCTAAGGGAATGATTGAACACAACGATTTTGTGAACCACAGCAAGGAGTTTTGAATGTTACAATTACAATAATTATTTCTCAGCGCAGTGCAGATCCAAAGTATTCACCACTGCATTAAGAAGGTCCAAATGTGGCTCAGATAAGGTAACGGTGAGATACCAGTGAAATACAGCTGCATTTCTGTTGTGTTATTGAATTGCTTATCTTGATTGTATTTGCAACCTTTTTCAGTCTCTCACTTGAAAGCTATAGAAAAGTATTCATTGCCTTGAAAGACTTAGTGTTGTCTGGCATTGAGCCACTTAGTAATCCCTTTATTTTTTTCCTCTTCCTTCTTTCTTTTCTTTTAATCCTGCACAAAAGAATGGGCTGTATTCACCAAAATTATCAATGAAAATTGCACAATTAAGTCTGACTTGTGGGACCATGTTTCGGCAGTGGAGTAGCTCATAATGCTGTATGCCAACAACAAGCTGACATTTCCAGCAGAACTCCTTGTTCCAAAGAGTTTATGCCGTGGCTATAAATGGTGTGTCTCAGGTAGCTCTATCATAAAGCAAATACCTGCTGCCTGTTAGAACTTTATTTATTGGCAAGTCTGACATGTTGCCCTAAGACAAGAAAGTTATTGACACTTGGTTGGATTTTCAAAGGGTGTTATTCTCTAGGGGCAGATTTATCTCTTAAAGCGTGTGGGAGACTTGGATTCAAATTCTGTCTCCTGCACAGAGCCCCGGGGCTGATCCGGCTCCTTGCTTCTCCAACCTGACCTTCCCCCACATGCAAAATGTGGGTAACAATATGTGCTCTGAACTAAGTAGGTGCCCTCCCTCTCTCCAGGAGGAAAGTCCAGCCTCATGGATTTCAGTGGTGCCACTGTAAAGATTTATTGTGGAAGGATGGCGGAGAAAGGAAACAAAGCTAAGGCTGTAGTTTGATGAATCTTGGTGCTGGTATTGGCTGTGAAATCAGCAAGCTGGCCTTCTCCTAGCTTCTCCTAGCTCTTTGTCCTTGGCTTTGCTCTGTTTTCTTAAACTATCTTTGGAGGTTTTATTGATCATCTGTGCATGAACAAATCCGTATGTTTGTACTCTATATAAACATAAAGTGCATGGAAATGTTTTCATAGAAGGTAATTAATTGGATAATTGCACTGAGCATTAGTTTTTAATGTATATTGGTAAATATGGACTAACCTTTTAGCAATCTGTGTGTATTCATCCAAAGCAATGGAAAATATTCCCAAGTGATTTAATTTAAAAAGAGGGGTTAAGGACAGAATTTGGACATTGCACATGCCTGTAGCTTCTCAGGCCCCAGGAGGCCTTCACTTTAGCGCTGATGGCTGTAGCTTTTGTTTCATTTACATTGCAAATGAAATCTTGTGGTATTTTTGGTCTTTGTCCATGTTTGTCTCCGAAACTGTGTCTGACAGTTGAATCTGTATCTTTGCAGCACAGACACTGCCTATTCATTACTAATGTTCAGTGGAGACACACGTGCTCTGACAACAGAAACGCAGGGCTGATACCAAGATGTGCAACATCTGCTGAATTCACATGGGGAAAGGGAATATGAAAACAAATACACAAAGGGCACAACTACCGAGATGGTAAATATTGTTTTTTCCATGCCACACCTGAACCAAAAACAGAGACAGAGGAGCCCTTAACAAAGCTTTATTCAGGTTCTTCACAGCTGCCAGTAACTTGTTTTCCATGATCTGTAAGTGAATAAGACTCCTAGCTTCAAAAGCCTGAATTTGCCTGAGACTTACCCTTCTTTTACTATGAGTAGATCATAAATAAATGAGAAGAATAGCTCCATGGAAATGAGTAGTGTTAAAATAATGCAGATGTGATCACTATCGAGCTTGTACGGCCATAAGAGGAGTAGGAGCAGGTAACAGTTTTTTTGAGGGGAAGAAACTGCCTGGAACTTGGAGCAGCATGCATTTGCTAGCTGGGCAAGAAGAGCAGCTGGCAAGGGAGGCTGGCTGGAGTCCTGGAGCTGTGAGGTGCCCTGGCACAGTGGGAAATGGGGAGGGCCCCCCCTGTACCAGTTCGGCTGTAGGAGGGAGTGTGCAGCCCCGAAGGGAGAGGAGGAAATTGGTGGGCAGCTGTGTCAGGGCATAGGCAGTGCTTTCTGCATTCTAGGCTGTTGCACAAAGCTCAGGTGCTTTGTGAGGTAGATAAAGCTGGCACTCCCAAATCTACTGCTGATCAGTGTTGCAAAGTGGCTGTGGGATGAAAGGGGGGGGAAGTGAGTGTAATAAATATAGCCCAGTCAATAAATAACAGTCATTTCAATAAATACAGTGAGGAGGACAGACAGACAGAGGAATAGACCCACAGCCTGACAGGTCCTCAGGACTGAGGGAATATGGCTCCATAAGGCTCATTGGGGACATTGCTTGCCTCTCCTGCTTGAAAGCTGCCTTCAGATACTCTGCAGCAGGGTGTATCATAAGAGGACATTAATCCCTGGGCAATGTGTCTTAACATCCAGGTGTACCTGTCCTGAGCATGGGAGATTGGGCAGATGTGAAATAATGTTTTGATACGGTCTGGAGAGCTTCTGTTCAGCACAGGCAAACTGTCCAGCTGCCATGCTGTTGTTTCTGCTGGCAGCAGGGTGCTGGTTAGCACTGGCACAGCTTGTATTGGGCTATTCCTTTTTCTCCTGGCTTCTGTTGACAGCAAGAGGATTTGATACTATTCCCACTGGAACCTGTATGAAAAGTTCCCAGGGTGGAGTTCAGATGGAAAGAGTCTCAGACATTGTATGTGTGTCCTTGACATTGGATACTCTTGTCCTTGTTACTCAGCTCTTTCAGAGAAGCAAACTGCCTGCTGTAGCAAGGCATTGGACCTCATTTACGTAAAATCAGACAATTAATTGCCCTTTAGTAGAAATACACAACTATATTAAATAGTTGCTCCAGACCCAGTAGGTAACACCAAAAATAGTAAACCCCAAGGAGATGGCTTACTCCTTACTATCCAAAATGGAAATGTAACTTATGTGAATTAGTAATAGAATATTTTCTTAACCAGAAAGCATCTGTGGCTTTGCAGCAAACATTTGTGGTTAAACTGAAAAAATGGAAGTTAAATAAACTTGTACAAAAACTGCAGACAGAAAAACGTCACACACAAAAGAAAACTTGGGGCTTCTTTTCTCTGCTTCCTGCTGTAAGTGATTAAATGTTTAGTTTCTAAACAATGTACTCAGCTCTTAATAAAATTTTAAAGTTCCTCCATATGTCTAAGTGAAAGTGACTCAGAGGCAAGCTCACAGGAAAATTGTTTCCTTTTTTTCCCTCTTTCCAATAATCCCTTTTGACCTTTCTACCAAAACTCATTTATTTTTGTCCATTTTGATATCAAACTTTGAATAAGTAAAAAAACTACATCATATTTTATACCTGTTCTCCGTAGCAATACATCCTCCTTGCCAGCACTCTTCTGTAGCTCAGCAAAACTACATGCACCACTGCTTGGGCATGAAGTTAGTTCTGTAGCACAATCAGGTGCTAAATGAGGAGCTCCTGGTTAAGGAGCAGTGGGGATTTGGCCCCCTGCTCTGCACTAGCCCTCCTCCATGGCAACATTGTTGTGTGGAAATCACAGCCCTACTCTGCTGACAGGTGACAGTATATAATTCCCAGATAAACAGTGTCTGAAGGAGGAATTATAAGTTACAAACAAATATTTATTACTTGATTACATTTCACCATGTTTCAGTTGGGTTTGTTGAGGCCCACACCAGTCTTTTGTGACACAGCATCAGTGGCAGATGTAGACAATGTTGAGGCTTGTGCTTAACTAGATACTGTGCAAACAAGGTAAAAGACCATCCCTTCCTGACAGATGTGAAGAAAGGATTTCCTTGGCTTTCATTCAGCAAAGCCTGAGAGCAAATACTTAAAGTAAGTTTGTTTCCTTGAGATCAGATACAAACAACAGCACTGTTAGCGAAGGGCCTCAGCACTCACAAATGTTTACCCTGCACGGTGACCACTTTCAACTGGGCTTTCCTTGGAAAGCCCAGTTCCTTCACTTGCAGGTTTTGCTCTGTCTTCCCACCTACCTAGAGCTGTGCAAAAATCATCTGGTTGTTGATTTTCAGTACTAGCCTTAAATCTGGTATGAGTTTCCTGAGATTTGCAAGCCTTTTGGAAGATCTGTATTGGCTTTTGACCAGTGCTTGTCTTAGCTCTGATATTGGGGTAAAGAGAAAACTATTCCAAACTTCTGGTAGTGTTTTGATTTTGATGTTTGCTTGACTTCCCTCAAAACTGAAGTGAAAAACATCTCTCACGTTTCCAGTAATCTCAGTTTCCACTAACCTCTCTCTTTCCTTGTTTATGAGCAGGAAGTATTTGATCTATGTGGCTTCCCTGTGAAACAACACTACATGTGACTCTATATAGATGTGACAAAGCAAGTTAATAGGGTGGTTCATTTTATCAGTAAAAAAAAAAAGTAACAATTAGAGCAGTACAAATTTCCATAATAAGTGTAAAATTATGGGTATAAAAACCATCTGAACTACTAGAGCGCTAGACAGCAAATGCCTAGTTTGTATTCCTTTCTTTAGGAAAGGAGTTACAGCTCCCTCATTCAATGGCCAGTCTTTATGGTCACAGAGTAACATCAGCGTTCATTCTGCCTTCCACCCTACAAAGATACTTGGTGTAATTAACATTCAACAAATTTAACTACTGAGCTACTAAGTGCTGGTTTACCATGACACACCCCATTTGTACAAACATTTCATGAAAGAGACTGGCTATGGCAGGCTGTTCCTAGCTTGTAAGGTGCAACGTTCCTCCTCGGTGAAAGCCTGTGTAATAGGTTGGCTGTTTAGCTGGGAGCTGGTGCATTCCCCTCACTCCCCTGAGATTTAAATTTAGCTTAGTAAACATGCCCCTTATCTACAAGAGTTCTAATTTGATTTTTGTAAATAACTAAAGTTCAGAGGTCAGTTATAGTAAATTTGGAACAGTTCTTTTAATGCATAGTGGCTTCCTGCTACATTTCCACCAGTGCAGTTCTGAGAGACTGCTGGGAGGCTAGGAGTACAGTTAGTTCGATAAAAAGATTTTCATGTCCTAGGCCATACTAGGGTCTTGATCCTCCTCAACAGTAGACCTACTATGTTTTGAGATGGGCATCCTGAAAGTGAATGGCAATATTAATTTTTTTAAGTGCTACTGGTAAACTTGTTCAGGCTCGGATTTTCTCAAATTTATTCTAAGTGCTGGTAATGACAAAATCCCTATTTTTTTGCCAAGAAAGTTGAGAGCTTATCTGAAGCAAGTTACTGTAGGTATTACTATTCTCCACTTCTTTTTAGCACCCTTAGCATTACATGGGAAGAAAAAAGAGATGGACTTTATAGAATAAACTGAGGAACAAATACATCGGTCGCTACCACCACCTAACCATTGTAGGAGTAAAACAATAAACACCGCTTGCTGCGTTTGTGCAGTGGGAGTCCCCGGGGGGGTGGTAATCTTGTGATGCACTAGAGAGCTTTTAGTAAATACAGGTTCTGTAGCTCTATAGAATGTAGTTTGTAACTGAATTCCTATAAAGGGATTAAAATGATGAGTATTTAGGACACTGTCTGAAAACAATTACAGTTTAAAGAAAATTTGTGATGAGGAAAATATCTTAGTGATAAAAATGCTAATGCTCAACCATGGAAAAATCCTTCAGTACAAGTGAAAAACCAATGAACTCCTGCAATATTGCCAGAAACTGTCAGTGAAACTTTATCACTCCATGTGAAAATGGATATGCTTTAATGTAATTTAAATTCTTGATAAACTGGGGTTTAACTGACTTTTCTCTTACTCCCTATTTTTAAATTTTTCTCCTATGGAGCACTGTAGTATTCTCCATCTGCCTTTCATTTGCTTTTGTAAGATCTTTTTTCTTTTTTTCTTATGCACCAAATTCTAGGAGGTGAAATCAGAAATTGTGTAAGTTCAGTGAGGAAGCCATATCCGTTAAAATACGCTTTGATTGAAGTGACCGAAACAATGTGCAATTCATGGTGTAAGTAAAGTCCAAAGGGTTCTAAATCCCTTCGTTGCAGACATCAAAGACATATTAAGTCCCCGTTTGCCCCACATACTCTAACACAACCATTTCAATAACTAAGAAATCTTAAAAAAATACTACTTTAAAAATAGATTTGGCTTTAAAAATTGTTTTGTTCGGAATTCTGCTGAGCCAACTGTGTTTCTGAGTATAAAAACAAATACTGACTGCAACAGGTGGAACAAGTGAGATCAGATATTTTCAGAATAAAACTATTAGGCTATTTTGAAAGCTAAGAAGAGAAAGGGAGTGTAAAATATGCCCTGTAAACAGTTTCCTTTGAAAGCAAAACGTTACCAGTTTAAAGGAAAAAGAACTTTTCTTACCTGTAGCTTTTGTGCGGATCAGGAAGTGTAGCTCTTTTCTGATTACAATCTTCCATGGCTTAGCTTGGCTTCTGCATTTGAATGTTAAATATGTAAGAATGCCTTGTTTAGCTTGGGAGTTTGCATGACCTCTTAATGAGACACTGTAGTTAGTGTCATTGGGTATTAAGGCGTCATGTGACTGTAGATGAAAATAAAATCCTTTAAAGTTTGCATTTAATACTTCCTAGAATCTGTAACCCTTTACCTGCAAGCTGGATAGAAACCTGAGAGAGCTCACTGTTTCCTGGTCAGGGTTAGAAAAAGGAGAAGAGGAAGAACACGTGCCAAATAATTCCTTTTCCTCTGGGACAGTCGCTTACAACGACCACAACAAAGTTTGAGCCTGTCAGTGTATTAATGCCGTCATTTGCATATTTTTAAAATTAAATCTCCTCGCATCACAAACGGCGCTGGAGGGTTTTGGCAGAAAGTTCCTCTGTTAGTTTTGCCTAGCAATGACATTTAATCCCCGCTGCTTTGGGTGATGCTCCGTGGAGGAACTCTGCTCTAAGGTGTATTTGCAGGCATCGCATCACGTTTACCTGTGGAAGTTGCTGACTTTCCTGGAATCATTTTGGTTCGGGTGTGATGTTTCCAAAAGTGATAGGAAAGATGTTCTGCTGCCACAGTGTTCCCCGTGCTGGAGGAGAGATTTAACTTAGGCGGTATCTGCCAGCAGCTGGGTCAGGCGTTGCCCAGCTTTAATCTTTAACGTATATCGATGTACCAGGAACCTGTAAAAAAAACCTCCCGGAAAGAACTGGCACTAACATTGCATCATCTAACTGCACGTGTCGCAGCCGGGGGGTCCAAAGCAGCCCTAAAAGAGCCTGCTGGATAATACTCAGGAAATGTTCTACTAAATCCTTTGTTTGTTTGTGTGTTCGTGGTGTTAAGCCTCAGGGAAGCAGTTAGATGAGGTTCGGCTGCTGTACCGTAGGCTGCTGTAGTAGGTGTGCTGTTCTCACCCTACGTAATGGTGAATTTAGGGTTGCCTTCCTGCCTGGCGGGGGTTGCATTGCCTTCCCTGTGCAAGGAGCTGGAGTCCTGGCTCATGC
The DNA here is from genome assembly GCA_027574665.1 of Rhynochetos jubatus. Taxonomy (NCBI): domain Eukaryota; kingdom Metazoa; phylum Chordata; class Aves; order Eurypygiformes; family Rhynochetidae; genus Rhynochetos; species Rhynochetos jubatus. The sequence continues at coordinate 64,880,826 of CM050651.1, read as the reverse complement.
AAAGCATCCTCCTTAAATCGCACTTCAGCAGCGGGCAGGGTTTGCCCTGTTGTGCTTCCCCCTTCGCAGCGCCGCAGTGAGCTCAAGCTGAGACTGTCAAACTCACTTCAGCAGTGGGCTGGGGGCGGACGGGTCCCCAGGCCGGGGAGCAGAGACTCAGCCGCGCCACCTAGCCCCAGCCTCCCTCTGCCGAGCCACGCACCCGCGCTGAAACAGCTGGTGCCGGCGAACAAATTAACAAAAGCTGCTTTGGATATGCTTATTTTAAGCGGAGAGCTATGCTGTAACATAAAGCCCAAATATCATTTGCGGTCTGTGTGAGCTAGCGCACTGCAAAGCTCTGCAAGGACTCCTTTTTTTTTTTTTTTCTTCTCTTGCAAGCTTTTAGCATTAGCTGAAAACAAACCGAGAAATGTCTTATTGCAAAACCTTCATTAAACTCTCCCAAAGGTTGTCTGGTCAGTAAGCAAAGAATTATTAGGCTAACACATCCCCAAGTTGTTAGAGAAGGTGAGGAAGGCAGGAGATACAGACAGCGAGGGGCTACTTCTGCAGGTGATGCTCTATGCAGTCCCATGGCCGGTGTGTCCTGTGGACCCGGCTTACAGCCCTGCCAAGCCAGAGCCAGCCTCCGTGGGCCAATGCTGTGTCTGGTGGTATTTTGCCATTACCCTCATGGCAGTTGGGTTAATAGGCTGAGAAGTGTCCTAGTTGAAAAGCTGTGCTGTAGGCCAGGCAGCCACTGATGCCACCTCGGGGATATTGCCTTCCCCGTTCTCCTGATACTTGGTGTCCTCATCAGGCTTTCAGGGCTACCATATTTTTGGCATTCCAGAGATGAGTCATTCTTCTGGTTTCTCAAACCCATACCCAGCGTTCCTGCAGTAGCAGAGAAGTTCTGCCCCAGAAGTTCTGCCCCCTGCAGCCCCAAGCATGTAGTAGTTTTCCTGAAGCTGTACGTTTCCTATGAATAGGTGCAAACTGCTGGGATCTTTTCAGGCTGATCGTTTGGCCAGGTTTTTACAGATGTGTCCTTCATGAAATGATCACTTGTCTCACAAATCCATAGTTCTTGTTTAACAACACAAGTGCAACAACCATTTTTTTAAAGGAAAATGTAGTTGAGACTTTCAGCCTTGCAGAAATCCTCTTTTTCCTCTAATCTCATTCTTGTACCTTAGTGGACTGTTTTGGCTGAGGTTTTCTGGAGAACATTCCTGCTGAGACAGAAGTCAGCCTTGAAAAATTACAGCCCAAAAGGTTAACTTTATAACTTCAGATACTATTGTCAACGTGATATTAACAGCGGGAAGTGCCGGGCAGTTTACTAACAAGGCAGTGGAATAAATGGACAAACGGTAGCGAGCTATCCTGTTGCTTTTGGGATATTCTATTTTCATCTGTGCATGTCCAGATTTTTTGCTTCACCTCTCACCTTGCGTGTGTATTTCACTTTAAATATGCTGAATAGGTCTATTTTAATCTAAATAGATCTATTTTAGTCTAGAAGCTTTCCTATATGCACCAAAATGCATGTGGAATCAGAGCAGTGGCACGAAAGCAGGGAAATGATTTTATTTCCTCTCTGTTACATGTTATGTAAAAACAAGACCTGTGCTGCTGTGGCAGTTTTGTGAGGTGAAAGCTGTGACAGTGGGAACATATGAATGTGCCTTAAATCGTCATTTGTATATTCCTTGCTGAGGCTAGAGAGGGTACCAGTGTGCTGCCACAGTAGAGTGTACCATGGCTGGGAATGCATCAGGGGCTTTGCTGAGTTGGGATGGGAGCATCACCCATCACAGCAAACAGCAGCAGTGTGGGCCTGAGATGATGGGGCTGTGGAGGCAGGGAGAAGGGTGTGCTAGGGGCAGATTTTAACTGTCACTTTGGAAATCACTTGTCAGTTTAAGAGCACATTCTGCTGGGCTGGACATCTTGGGAGAATGTACCCTCATGCTCTTCAGGGGTATTGGCCCATGTTTTCAAGTGAATTTAGCACAGTGTAACTGGTCTTTGATAGCAAAAGTCCCTTTTTCACAGGGGATGGTGGTGTAAACTGCCCCTTCTAGACAAGCACATGATAAAATGCCTCATCCTGCCCTGGGAAGGATTGTGATGAGTATTGCTTCAGCCTTTGACCTCCTTGTTGAAACTGAGAATTGAGACTATGATTTGGACCCACGCTGAGAGCATCACTTCATTTAATGTAATTCAGGAGAGTATCTCCAAAATGCAGGGAATGGTGTTCAGAGACCAAGCTGGAAAGGTAAATGATGGCGAAAAACCGTACCTTATTACTCTCCCTGCATCCATGTAGTGTTCCAGAAATGGATATCGAGTAACATCCTTAACAGGGTACAAGAACTTCAAAGTAAGTCACATTTGTCATATTTGTAGCATAAATGCTTGATAATGATTCTTAATGATAAATCCTTAATAACCAAAACTATCCAGTGGCCCTAGTCCACATTTGGATGATTACATAATCAATTTCATGGTCATATATAAAATAATGTGTGAAAATGTAAGATCTCTTTTATAATTGGAAGAAATAAAATATATTTAAAAATTATATCTTTTTGCAGGCTTCATATTTATGTTAAAACATATGCTTTTCAATCCTTAATTAACAAAATAAAATAATGCAGATTGTTGCTATTAGCCTAATGGTAATGACCCAAAAAATCCATTTTATGGTGTATTGTGCAGACACATAAGAATATTTGACAAAGTCAGGGCAATATCTCAGTATTTTAAGCTGATTTGGGGCTGAAGTACTTCCCCCTGCATATGAACATCATTTTAGCAATGGATTTTTGCTTCAAACTCCCTTTGCTAGATGGCTAAAACTTCTGTTATCACTGGTTTATATACAGGGCTTGAGTATGCAGCATGGAGAAATCAGGGCTGGGGAACCACTGAAACCCAAATGCCTTCTGAATGCCTTTTCCAGGCTACATGTTAACTCACATTTTGATGTTATCTGATAATAATGTGAAAAAAGTCAAATGGCCACAGGCCGTATGAAATGGAGTCACAGGCCATGCATTCCCCAGCTGTGGTGCAAAGGAAATGACTGATAAAAATATTTTTTCTAGCTGACCTCCGGCTTACCTTTGTCTGCCAAAGAATTTCCGGCTAATTCCCCTCTAAAGCTTTCTTGCAGCTACAGCCTATTCCTAGAGTCTTCTATGTCAGAAAATACGGATCCCATCTGAGCCTGTTTATTGATTCACTTTAGATAAAGAATAAATGAAATCTTTGCTCTAGTGTTTCTTAAAAGAAAGTAAATTGCTGTATTCCTACATAAGGATAGGGCAGCACTCGGCATCTGGATGACTCATTAACAGAGAAACTTTTGTCCTGTACAACTGCATAGAGGTACTTGGGGATAGACTTGTGAGTGGCTGTGGAGCGCTCACTCTTACAGCACAAGTATTTGGATACTGAGCAGTCCCATGGCATTCAGAAACCTGAGTCTGCTGCTTAGGCTTAATATGTGTGAGGAGTCTGACCCTGCAGAAATAGATTGAGAAAGCTGGAAAGCTGAATGAGATAGTTTATGTACTAAGACACAGGTAAACTATAAAGAATGACAGGACTTAAACAGCATGCTTCTGTGAGATTATGAACCCAATACTTGGCTGAAGGTCTTAGTTGGATTAAGAGTCATGTTCGTCTTTTTCATTGTTTTACAATTAAGAAAAATAGTGCTGCTGCCCCACTCTTCCTGTCCTTTGTTAAACATGGAAGACTGAGGTTCAAAGCAGGACAAGAACAACTATGCCTTTTTATATACAGCATCACTTCTTTCATGTGTCAGCTTTGACCAACTAGACAAGGCATAAAATCAATGCCCTCTTTGGCCTGAGATGAAGGGAAGACTGCTCTCACTGTAGGCTGATCCTTTGTTTTGCTGGAGATTATCTCCTGCCCCAAGAATCACAGAAGGGTTTGGGTTGGAAGGGACCTTACAGACCATCTAGTTCCAACCCCCCTGCCATGGGCAGGGACACCCTCCACTAGACCAGGTTGCTCCAAGCCTCATCCAGCCTGGCCTGGAACACTCCCAGGGATGGGGCATCCACAGCTTCTCTGGGCAACCTGTTCCAGTGCCTCCCCACCCTCTCTGTGAAGAATTTTTTCCTGATCTCTAAATCTCCCCACTTTCAATTTAAAGCCATTTCTCCTTGTCCTGTCACTACAAGCCCTTGTAAAAAGTCCCCCACCAGCTTTCTTGTAGGCCCAGAAGCTGTGCTGCTGTGCGGAAGAGTATGAAGTTCATTGAGCCAAAAAACAAGAGCAGCAAGCGTGGGTATGCTATTGATAAACCACTCATATGAGGTGGGACCAGCTGCCTTCTGGCACTGCTTCTCAAAAAGGAAGAGCATTTCTCTGTTTCTGTGTTTTGCTTTGTTTTCAATGTTGTACTCCATTATTACCCAAAATTAGCCACTCTCCTGGCAGATAGGAGGTGTAGTTTTACTCTTCCAAGGTAATGAAGGAACTAACTCTCCAGTGTTATGCAGATTGTGCACAAGGAGTTCACGGCTGAAATGCTTGAGTCGTGCCCAGTGTTTGAAGGAAGGTAAAAGTTGCTTACGTTCAGAACAGGATCCCGGGAGGTGTGGATCCCACAGCCTCTTCCCACAGCTCCACAGGTCTGAAGGGAAGTGGGATTTCAGGGGCTCCCTTCTTCTCTGTGCTTTCTACTGGGTAGGTTACACAAGTCTTCGTGTCTGTTGACTTACACCCTGGCAGGACGCAATTCAGTCCTAAGCAGCATGTAAGCATGGAATTTTTTTTTTGTGAATCTCATTAGTTTTTGAATGCTTGATTTAGGTAACCGAAGTGGGAAAAACATTGGACTTTTCCCTTATGAAGATAGCCCTTAAAGATGATTTAAATACAGGCTAATGGGAGCTTGCAAATGTCCCTCTGCCAGAGTGAAATTTTCCTAAAATTAAGGGACACACACACAAGACTATTTCCTTAGTTTATTAGTACAAACAATGCATACACAAGACTGTATATTGTTTGAAGACTGCAATAGATTTCTAATTTAACAACTCTGTAACAAAATTTAACTAAATTTGACATTTATGAAAATATAAATCTCTGATTGGGTAGGTTTTCCCAACGATACAAAGTTTACATAAAAACATTCAATATGATCTATTAGTTGCAAACAAGTTAGGAAAAATCATTCAAGTCACTTAATATACTATATTGGCTTGTACATTGAACATTCACACACTACATTAAGTTCTAGCTTAGCATTCATTTCTTGGAAATTTGTGGCATGGAGTTCTGATTTTAAAAATAAAATTGTTTCATTTAAATAATTTGAAAAAATTTCCACAGGTGTGCCATCTTTAAAATATGCAAGAAGGGAAAAAATCTTATCCTTTTAGATGTTGTCCTTTTTTTCACTTGGGCAAAATGTATTTTTTTCTTTAAGCATGTCATTATTTCACAATTTCTGCCTTGAAACTTGTTAAACTGTACAAAAGGCTCAGAACAGTTCTAAAGCAGAAAGTGAAGCTTGTAAGTATGTGGAAGTAAGAAAAACCCACTACAAATTGGACCAGGAAAGAACCTTTGGACAGCCTTTACATGTAGTGGAGTATTTCAGCACATATACAAGCAGTCCCAGAGTGTTTGGTCATCTGGTCTGTATTTATCTTGGGAAAGAACAGAAATGATAGTAAGGCAAATGTTATCAAGATTAATACATGGCATGTCTGAAAACTCTCTACTAAGATTACTTTGGGGACATAGGAGATACTTCAGACTTTCTTACAACAAAACGGACAGAAACCTTTAAACATAAAGAAATTAATGTGTTTAACTGTTCATCTGTAACGCCCTTTCTCTTTGAAAAGGTTTTCATTACGACGTGTACTAATACACACTATGAAGACAAAAAAATTCCCCAAACCAAAAATAAAACCCCAAACCCTATACTTCTTTTATGACCTAGATTTTTATCATTTTTATCACAATACAGAAATCTGAAATCCCTGCATGCAATTAAAAAAAAAAAATCTTTTAGTCCGTTCATTGAAGTGAACAAATACGTATCACCTCCCATGTTGACATGTTTGCAGCTGACTGGAACCTACTCCTTTCAACACAAAGGTTAACCCAATTAAAAAAAAAAAAAAAAAAACCAAAACAAAACCAAGTAGGTATTCTTTTAAATGATGATGGAATGTATCAAGTGTTCCAGGTTGGCAGGTGACATCTTGTCATTGCACCATCAAGCAGAAAAACACATTTTTGCAAGTGGGTATAAAGTTGGCTGTTAGCTATAGACCCATCTAGGCGACTTGGTATATAAAATAGTGGTCTGCCTCATCTCACCGATCATGTGGAGCTTTAGTTCTAATTAAAACAGTTTGTCAATCCCAGATAAGATCACCTAACTTCTGTAATAGCGTAACAATTTTGATAGTATTGCTAGAAATTTTTAATCAAGGCCCTGGTGAAATCCTGGACTGAACCTTGTATTCCGAAATTTAAAAAACCCTGCAGCCCATTTGCTTTATGTTTGATTTTTTTTTTTGTTTTGTTTACATAAATGTAAGAATATTTGTTGAGGAGGAAACAGCTGGTCTGCCCTCTGCTGTTTGTCTGTCTTCCAAGAAATGCACTGATTTTTATGTGGATTCAGAAGACAAATCTACGCATTTGTATACGTATACTATTATTCAGATAAGATAGTCCAGACGGTTACTCAGTTGTCAGCAGCAAAACTGTGTCCTCTGCAATCTATGGCTGAGCACACTTTCTCATAGCAGTAGTTGTGTTTTTTAGTTGGTGTTGCTTCACTCACCTCAGGCTCTATAACTGTAATGGGGCTATCCCTTGCAAATACTTCCGTTGATTCCCTCCAAATACAGTCTGCAGTCACTTTGAAGCTATAATTGTGACATTTTGGCCTAATCACTTGTGTTGTGTTGTTGAAAATCTGACGGCTGTTTGAAGTAGCAATTTTGATTTTCAGTGCAGCGTCAACTCGATCCACTACAGTGTATGTACCTATACTTCCGTCATCAAATCCAATAATAATATTTAAATGTCTCTGTGACAGTGCAAGAAAAGTGGGAGTTTTATAAAGAGAACAGGCACCGATGTTTTTACCATCCGCCAGCCTCATTACTATTAAATTAGAGACTGCACCATTGTCGTCATCTTCTTCACCGCGAAAACAGATGTACACAAGGTAGCGGCCATCCCGAGACAGCCTCTGCCGCCAGATGACACCTGGAGCGTGAACCACACGAAGTTTTCCACTGTATAAATCAAGCACATTGATGTTCTCATCACCACGGGTTATAATGCCTAGCTTCCCATTTGGGGATATTTCAAAGTCTTCCAAATTTTTTAAGAAATTGGTAGGCAATTGTACACGTCTGCAGATGACTTCCTCTGTTAGGCTCCAGATGTTCACAGTTTCAGTAGATGTTATGAATACTATAATATCTGGGCAGTCTGGTATCAGTTTAATATCCACAATGCTTGCACCATCATCACAGCAAAACTTCTTGGTTATACTGCCCGTCCAGAGACTCACTGCCAAGACTTTATTCTTCGCCATTCCGACTACGAAAGTATTTGCAGTTGTTATAAATGCATTCTGTAAGGCAACTAAAATATTGCAAACCCTATGTCCTGTAGCCAGTCGCCAGACTCTGGATGCATTTTGCTCGCAGAGAGAGACTACAAATTGGTCGTTGTGAGTAATCATTAGCTCTGAGATTTTTTGCCCATTAATGCGAAAGATATTTTCGCCACTAACCGTGTGCCATACGTACTGGCTGCATTTATCGTCTGATGTAACCATTATCTCTCCGGAAGAGGTCAGCACACAGTTTTCAACTATACCTTCGTGCTTGAACACAGCTTCAATAAATCCAGTGCTGAAGTTCCACTTATGGACAGAATCTGATCCATCCAGTGTGTATATTAATTCACCTCTGGCTGGCAACACCAGTCTTTGGATTGGCTTGCCAGATTTGTCAATATTGGACATAGCAGTTATGATGTCTATATCCCAAATAGAAAGGACACCACTGGTAGATAAGGATAGCAGCATGTTATGATGATTTGATTTAATTAGCCTGACTATAGTTCCTGAGATTTCCTGTAAGCTTGCCATGCACTGTCCCGTATCTCTTCTCCAAACAAAAATGGCTGAGGTATTTTCCATTGAAGCAATTATACAGTTGCCATTTTTGGACAACACGGCAGATATAAAGCGCTCATTGTGTTTAGCTCTAAACTTTTCAGCCACCTTCCACACACGAGTGTCAAGAAGTTCAATGCTGAGAGCCTTACAAATTAAAATTGCACTTTGGTCTTCAGAAAGCTCTATGCTGACAACTTCACTGTCTTCTCTCCTACAATCGAAGTCATCCGTAAGCTGGGGATTCGCGATTTCCTCCGTATTCCAAACAGAGAGGCTACCCTCGTTGTCCACCATCACCATTTCTTGGGCTGTGTCCAGAATGAGAAGGAATTTCACAAATCCACCAGAAAATTCAGAGGTCACCGTGGCCAGCTTCTCTCCGCTGCCCAAGTGAAAAATGGTTGCGGTGTTCAAATACTGTCCACAGAATGCGTAAACTCCGTCTGGAGAACACTGCACACACGTCACTTCGTACCAGCAGTGGAAGTGATAGAGAGGCCAACCATAAAGCAGATCTATCACAGTAACGTCTTTGCTGGCCTCCAGCCAAGCAAGCGCGTGGTTGACTGATAACGTAAATCCATTTATAAAACTGGAGCCTCCTCCAATTCCACAATGTTTAGACCCCTTAATTTCTACCTCAGACAGAAGACAGGAATTTATGTTATCATATATCAAAAGAGTATTTTTTGTTGTAGCCACTACAAGATACTTCTCATCACTGGTAAGCTTCATCCCTAAGATGACAGACGGAGCTGTTGTAATCTGCCTTAGTAACTGGCGGGTCTCTACATCCCAAGTGCTGATGGAGCCATTTTCCAAAGCAGCGATAATTGTGCTGGGATTAAAAGTAGGCAGAATCTCAGTGACGTGCATGCAGCTGGATGATAGCGGCAGGCGCTCGGGGCTGTAAGTCACATCCATGGAGGAATGCAAAGGGACGATGGAGCAGTATTTGGGTCCGTCCTTGTCACATTCTAAGAGGAGATGTCTGAGTTTGGGCAGTGAACTTACTACTGGGAGAAGCCTCTGCTGCAATTCAGCAGAGAGTGAACCTGGATATTTTACTACTTTGAACTTTATACTGCGGAGGGTACTGGCCAGAAATTTCAGCTCCTTTTCTTGCGAGTAGGTGTAAGCCAGTTCTATGTCAGAAAGTGCTTTATCAAACTGCCCTATTCTAATCATGGTGTACAGCCAGCTGAAGTTCATAATGACTCCGTACAGTAGATCATCTGTTTTTCCACATCTTGTCAAGTGATGAATAAGCTCTGTCATTTTTCTGTGATTGATAAAAAAGATATCAGGCTCTAATGGATTACACTGAAAGACCCATGGCTGATCAGGTGCCTGCCTATCAAAAGCAGCCTGATCTGTGCCATGCTTTTCCTCCTCCCTCAGACCTCTACTGTCATGGTCAGGACAGCCATTCAAATATTGGTCATTACTATAAAAAGGTTTTCTTCGTCCGCCTGACCAGACACCAAGGAAATACTCTGCCATGACTGTGTGCATTTCATGCAAATCTTCTTCATTGTGCAGGTACAATTTCTGGGCAATCAGTTGCAAGTGCCTATTTGCCCAAAGAAGCAGCGTTACATTTTTCACCTGTCGCTCTATTAAGTACCCCTGCAAGCCCTCCTTAAGCCTTGCAATGTATATATATGGAATTCTCAGTGGGTTACTTTCTCTGACACTCTCACTCAGTTCGTACATAACGCTGTTGTCAAGGGCTAAAATATCTTCCAGTTCCATTTCACTCAGGCCAGACTTAGACATAGTGATGTAGCCAAGGGCTCTTGACAATAGTCTTGATCCACACTTGTTTTCCAGTGACCAAAACAACTGCTCTATGCTTTCATGAACAGTGACACGGAGGGAGGACTCATCCACATCTTTGTGAGATCTCCAGTTCCTGACCTCTCTGAAGGTTAAGTTCACAAACATAGGCAGTGTGCATTTGGAGAATGCTTCATTGACGTAGATTTGTTGCCCTGATGTTACTTTCCTCTTAACTCGCAGCAGCTGATGTTTCAGTACTTGGCTACACATCTTTCTGTCCCTTGCAGTTAATTCAATGTAGTTGTTGTCGTCATGAATAAGGCACCTCAGTTTTTGCAGGATCCCATGCTTGTTTGGCAGTGTTGACAAAATTATCCGTACTGAACGGGGAAGGTGAATGGGAAGCCACCAGAGCTTCCTACCATCATCACTATCTGTTAGCTGTTCTAGGGCATCGAATATTATCACCAGTGGCCTGTGGAATGAAGACTCATTCAATAGATTGATGAACAAGTCCCGAAGGTCATGAATCTTTTTTGGGTAACTTTGTATGAGGCAACGATAGTTGACTGCTAATTGCTCACAAATGCTTTGAAGTATATTCTTCAGATCTGTACTTGTTTCGGTAGATCCCAAAAATCTTATAACTACCACAGGGTCAGAATCTGGTCCCATCTCTTCTTGTAACCAGGAATAGGCCTACAATATAGAGCATAATTTAGTTAATATTTAAATGAAGCACAGTAACACAGCTTATAAATAGTGATTGCCTATATATAAATAAACATTGTAAAATGTCACTTGTTGAATGGAAATGCTTTCACTGGCACAGTTCAAGGCTGGTTTGATTTATGTGCACTGAATGAAATTCTTATCATACATCGTCTTTGTTTAGCACAGGTAATATCCCAAAGTGCTAAGACCCAGATCCACAAAAAGACTTACATCTAAGGGGACATGAGTAGAATGTAGTTCATAAATCCCAGGGTGCTCTTAGCAAAATCTGCGTCTCACTTCTGAAAGTCAGTAGGTAGATTCTCTTACTAATAAACTTCCTTAGACACTAAGCAATGTCATCCTTGGCCAGGCAGCCCAGCTTGACACCTAAACTTGTTCAACATTGATTCCCAGCTGAGTATAAATATACACCCTGATGGTTTTGGAGGACAGGGATCAGAATACAGATTGTCCTTTACTAGCTGGTTACCTTAATTCCTGGACCACGGAAGTATACTCTGTCTTGGAGTGCCTGTGCCTTTTGCTCTTACGCACTACTGCAAGGGGTAAAAAGTATCTATCCCTTGCTGGTTTTTTTGGTTAGCATCCTCTAAGGAAGTGAGGAATGTGGCTTTAACTCCTTTCAGTCTGTGCAGGCTAACACACTCAGTTCTCTGACGTGCTAAGTCTTTTCGCGTCACTTTAAGTTATTACAGAGTATTTTAAAAGTGTAACCAGAGTCTCTAGGTTAATTTATGTACTCAGATCTGAAGTCAGATCTTGAGTTGCAAGACCGAATTTCATATACACCATGAATGTGAATCTATAGGAAGTAACATTTGGGAAAGATACGGGATTTTAAACATTATTGTTGCCTTCTCCATTTCCTTCTGGCTGATATGGCTGTTTTGCAAGCCCACTGTGCTAAATTCTCTCAGCGCCCTGCAGGGAACTCAAAGTTGTGGCTCCCCACTGGAGAATTAGGCTTAGAGATGACAGCTTGGCCTTTTTCTGCATCTGGTCCTGCCTTGCACAAAGTGTTTCACTCATCTCCCTGTAGTACTCAGCTCAATGACTTAAACAGTGTATGTCGGATAACCCGCAAAAATACCTGTACGTATTTATGACAGACAGATTTCTAGCAAGTCTATTTGTAGCAAGAGTATCAGGCTAATTCTGGAATAATTTATTTCTATTACTTAGAAAGACACGTGTTTGTGAATAAGACTAAAAATAGCATATGATGTTTAGGTGGTTCCAGATTCATAGGACCTCAGTGGAACAAGGAGGAAAGAGATCCTTCTAAAATACATGGTGTTAATTCAAAAATATATTGATTCCTATTAGGTTTTTAAGAGCTCTGATAAAGTATTTTTGTTTTGGCTAAGCACTTGTTACAGACGTCATTACTGAAAGGTAAGTCTTTTTCTGAATATATGTACCATCATATGCAGAATCTACTTCATTTTTATTTTATATACCGAGGGCTGATACCAGATCTGTTGGCAAAAGGAAGAATGAAAACTAAGTTGGCCTTAACAGACTACTGTTCCTAACACCACCATACTATGTATAGTATTTATTTACCTTCTTCGCCACTTCGGCTAATAAAAGAGTCTTCCCTGTGCATGGTCCTCCGTATATGATAAGAGGGTTAATATGTCCTATTTTGCTAGGTAGAATATACTTGTGAACGATGTTTAATGCCTCACATCTATATTCATAGAAAGTGGAGTATGTTTTACATAGCGATGAGTGTTGAAGAACTTCATCGTACAGCAAGTCTGTCTCAGTGTCAAAATTCTGCTGCACTGTTGCTTGGATTATGTCAATCATGTCTTCATAGAACTGTTTACCAAGTCCTTCGATGTAATGGTTTTCCACTTCTTGGGAGTAGCCCAGTTTCATGTCACAGTGAGTGACAGACGTGTACACTCTCAGATTGGATGATGCGACAATGGTAGGAATGAATTCATCCCTGAGCTTGATGAGTTTCTCATGGGCTTCAGGATCTCGTAGAAACTTCCCAGCTGTATGTACCACATCCATGTATTTTCCCATCTCTGGAATTTTAACGAAACGCTCAATATTGGCAATTTTCCGAATGTAGCAAACACACTTCTTCAGGAAAGCTGGTGTTTGTTTACCCAAGGCAAAATCAAGTTCATCTTCAATAGCTGAGAATGAAAAGAGAACACAGTGTCTCTGTTATCTTTTCTTCATGAACTATTCAAGAACAACCCCCACCCCCACCATGCAGGCTCTTAAATGATTGCATCTGTTTTCTGTGAAAAACAGGAAAAGCACAGAAAAATTGCTGGGTGCTCTTGTATGGGTTTTGGTCTCAGGCAAGCACAATGATGAACAACTTTTTTCTCTTCAATTATATGAGAAATGCCGACAGAAATATATTTTCATGTTTGTGGAATGGCTGATAGAAAAGATAATAAATGAATATACAGAAATAGTAAGTCTGAACTTTACCAGAGGAAAGATATCTCTTTGCTTGGCTGTGTTTCATTTTTCCTTTCTCATACAGCAATTTCACAGCAGTCTTAAAAATCTTCTTAATCTCTTCTGATGTATCTTGCCATTTGTTCTCATTCACAGAGTTTGACGAAGATTCCATCTTTTAAAAATATCCATAGTTAAACAGTAGCTGTAACGCACGCATCTACAACTTCAGAAAGTAAAAGTCTAATATTCAAGGTGATAACATGGTAACAGAGAAACACATACACTCAAAATAAATAAATGAGTTCAACTTTTTATCATAATGTATTCAGTTTCAGAAGGATAAAAGTTAGCTACTTTGAGTATTGCAGCTAATGCAATATTTTTCAAGAACAATGCCTTTAGAGAAAGAGGGTTTTGATCACCAAGCCTGAAGTGAAGATGATAAAGCAGCAGTAATACTGCTATAATTGCCACTCCATTAATGAGAAGTTATAATAATAATAATAATAATAATTTAAATGTGGATCTCAAAACCAAAATGAGGTCTCTGATACTTGTAATTAAGCACCCCATATTAGCTACCATATTTGAAAAATATGGGATTATACGTGACATCGCTTTTGTTCATTCATTGCTCAGTAACAGCAATCTTACTGTCATCAGAGAGGGACCCTACTATCCGTTCACTAATCCTTTCAGAGGGTACCTCGCAGATGGCACAGTGGCATGTCACTGCTGCATCACTTACTGTAGGTGAAGTGTTTAAAGGGTCTCCAGTTTTCCCAGAAGGTATAATAAGAGAAAGAACAGCTTCCAGGATAAGCTCCCTGGCAACTCTGTTGACACATTCAGAGCTGTGTATCTTTTATTACTTTCTGTAGGTTTATGAAATGTAGCTCTATGTTCCCTTTAAGTTACAAAGACCTTTTTACTCCTGTGTATCAGTAGCTTGAGAAAAGCTACAAAGTTTTAATAACAAAAAAGCCAAGCTTTATTCAAAGGGATATTGTGGGCATTAGCTAAACAATACAAGGTTACAAAACTTGCTTTCTCCCTTGTGCCAATACTTCCAAATTAGCCACATTGCACTGTCTTCAGCTCATTAAAACTCTTTCCATGTCTGTTTTCCATGTGTTCGATGTTTTTCATGCAACAGAAAAAACATTCTGCTGCACGATAAGTATACAAAGTATAATGGTTTAATTTCACTTTCTTGTATAATACAGCATGCACTCAAAAATGGAGTGAATACTCTCTGAAGAACTTCATTTTTTGTGCAATGAAACCTGCCCTTGGGTATATTGCATGTGTAGGAGGGTAGAATTGAGCACTGAGTAATACACAGTTTTTATGGTCATCAGTTACAGACAAAGGGCTGCTATAAAAATGATAATTAGCAGTGTTCAAAAATCTTCTGTTAGAATAGTTAGTAAGTTAAAAGTGTGAGATCTGGCTCAGGACAGCACTAAGCCCTTGTTTGACTGTTAAAGGGCTTTCTTGTATGGGGTAGGAGGGAAAATGTGTATTTCATCTCAAATGCTGGTCACTGAAATCTACTAAAAGCACAATATCAGGGCACGAGAGCCTGAGCTCTCCCTATTCCAACATGAGGGAAAGGAATAGAAATCGGTACAACTGTCCCACTAGTCCCAACAGGTCATGACCTTTTGCTCTGTTATCAAAGAGTGCATCAACGCAGAACTTGTGACCGGTCACGTTCCTCGGTGTTTTGCAGCTGCTCCCTTCACCATGTTGTGGGAAAGGAGCGTCACGGCACCAGTTGCTCAGGTGTGGACAGGGCTGTAAGAAGCTAATTCAGAGACAGCAGCAAGTGCCTGGCCCTGGGGACTGCCCACCACTGTAACTGATAGAGAAGAATTTTGTAAGGAAGGTGACTATGACTTACTGTATTCTGGTAGTTCTTCAGCATTTCAGATTTTGGTCTGAGGTAATAGGCTGGTGGCACTGCATTCTCATCCCTGCAGTACCACTCTTCTAAAATCCTTGTCTCTAGCTTGGCCTCTACAGCAGCATCCAGGATCATTTCAAATTCTGCTGACTCAACTTCCCCCGGTATTCGGATGTTCCCGTACTTCTCTCCCAACAGGCCCTGTGTATTTGCAAGAAAGTAGGGATTAAATTTTTCTTTTTAGTTATGCAAAACCCCGCCTCAGGATCTGAATTTTGCAAAAAATCAGTGCAGTAATAGTTTAATGAATTTGAAATTACTAGGAAGGGAAACAGATACAGTGTAAGAGGAATTACTGTTGAGGGTACTGTACTGAGCTGCATCCTACAAAGATGACTTGGTAAAATTTCAAGTAGATGCATTGTCTTTCTTAATATTAACTAGTAATAAAAATACAAAGCCATTCAAATGAAGAAACTAAAAAATATCCAACACACTTTCTAAGCACAGAATTGACTCGTGTATTATTGCCATATTGCCATTAGTCACAGGCTGGCATTAATGTCACATACAGAGGCAAATGGGGAAAGCCTTTTCTCTGGACTTAGGGTAAGGATGCATCTCTGGATTCTTTACCACTTGGCTATATTCTTAGTTTCTACAGTAATGGAACAGAAGATTTTATGTTCTGTTTGATGAAAATTCAAATGATCTTACTTATAGTTCATACTGGTATTATTAAAAATGTGGCTTATACCAGCAATACCAAGGATCAGTGTTGCAGAACCACAAGCTGCTTTGCCGTCTCATATTCCCTTGTTGCACAGACTTTCAATGTCTTTGTCCTGGTAGCTCTCCATTGAATGAACAGTGGGGCAAGAGAAAACAGTTTTGATCAAATACCGAAGAGAAATTTTAGTATTTAAATGCACCTATTTAGTGTACAGGCAAAGGTCTGTGGAAGTCAGTTCTCAAACGGTGGCACCCAAAATTTTTCACCTTCAAAACTGAGGATTAATATATTGGCTGCAATGCTCTGAATACATGTTTTGAATTTATTTCCATAGTTTGCTTTACATAAATATTAAAAAAAAAAAAGATTGGGAAAAACTAGAAGGTAGAGTTGCAGGACATTCCTGCATTCTTTTGACAAAATTTTTCAAATTTGCAATCATCAGCTTAATGGTGGATTCAAATCTTTGTCCTCAGAAGTCAGTGAGACCTCTCACTTAATTTAAAGCATAGTTTTCTATTTCTTTCTTCATTTAAATATATTCAGTAAAGATTTTGAGTTAATGAGGAGTACTTAATGTGGAGAGGAACCAACAGTATCAGCATCTTGATTTGAATCAGAAAGATCTCTTAGTGAAGTAATGCCAATGCAAATACAGTAGTACCATAAAAATGTAAATGACCTTATTTGTTAATAATAAAAATATAAATATTCATTATTTTTAAAGCACTCGTCATAATGAGAAGCTGTTTTAAACTTTTCCAGCTGTAACTAAACCCTGTTTATCAATAACTGATAATGATGAAGCCTGCTTCACTTATTATAGAAGTGTGAAGGTGCAGAACCCTTTTCTGAATCCCATTGTGTTGGCAGAAGGTACCCAAGCGGCTCATCATGCTAGATACTGTAGCCTCAGAGCAGAGACGTCGCAGCAGTGCATGCGAACCCTTCCTAACCTCTTTCAGGCAAAACCACCTTGGTTAGCTCAGACCACAGTTCAAGCTGTGTAAACTAACCTGGCTGATTTTTGCCTGAAGCAGATTAGGAAGAGCTCACCTGAACTATGGTGCTGGCTCTGATGGTGAGCGGCTGGCATCCCCCAACAGAGGAGAGGTGACAAAGAGCTGGCGGACGCGAACAAGTCAATGTCTGTCCACTACTTAGGAGACATGAAGGAAGGTAGGAATTGTGATAGGTCATGTTTCCATCTCTGACAAGTCCAGCACCCAAGTCCTTCAAGAAGTTGCTTCAGTAGAGAGGCACTGGGGAAAGACGGGTTTGCCTGGCTGCCCATTCGTATCCCACAGTAGCTTCATTCAGGGTGCAGATCAAGGAGTCAGGAGAAAAGAACAAATGTGTTCAGCAACTAGAATTAAATAATAATCATTATAATGAAAGGATCCAATATTTTTATTATGTGAATTTATTTTTTCTATGTGACCCTTCTAACTAGTAGCTCCCCTCAGACAGCACCATGTTGCTTCACATAATGAGATAACTGGGGAAAATATCTAAGTTTTTACTGTTCTGATCTATTCATAGAGCCCTGTAATTCTGGAATTCTGAAGCTGCAGAGGTTAAACAAAATTAATATTATTTTCCTTCTTTATTCAAGTGAGGTTAATAACTCGTATCATGCTGAATTGCAAGCCTTTGCACATTCAGAATGATGTAGAAATCTCATAAATTTCCCTCAGAGGAGCTTTGCTATGCAAATTTTGCAATTACCTTGTATAGCAATTATTGCTTGAAATTCATTAATCTACACTTTTCTGAATTTAAGTCCAGTGGATTCAACAGACAGTTGCACAAGCAAAGATCAATAGCTGGAATCATCATTAACTATACTAAAATGTCAACATTGAAATGTCTGGTTTTAATGTACTGCGTTTAATCAACTAAATTTGTTTTGGAATTATTCTGTGTACTTTTCTGCTTCTCTGGTACAGTTTGTGCTGTTCTCTCTCTGCTATTATAGGTAAATACACTATTATAGGTAAATAACAAAAGGCAGTACTTTAAAATGTAAAGGTAGATTTTTTTTTCTCCTGTATCTTATCTGTCATTGCAACAGACATTATGTAAATAATCCGGAATTCGGGATCATCCTCCTGGCTACTAGACCAAAACTCAATATAAAGGAACTTTGATGTGATCAGAACACTAGAATCACTGTGGATGACTGTATCATGAGCTTTTAAATAAAATGGAGGCCTATGCATATACTATTTGAAGCCTTCACAAGTTTTAAATCAAATGTTAAACAGTAGAGGACATCATACATTTATCGTGGTGTACCTTGGTGCTATAGGTGGCATAGCGAATATTTTGCTAGAAGTCTAGCATTAGTTGAGGTAAAAATAAACAAAGAGGAGGAATCACCACACTTGTTATCATTGACAGCTAGTGTTTAGGAGGGCTTGAAGCTAACAGCTGTACCAAGAAAGGAACACATCAGTTGAGCATCATGTCAGGGTCTAAATGTGCTAAAATATTTAGTTTTAGAACTTCAAAAGTGGACCATGGCAAAAAGGAAGTGGCAGAGGCCATGCCTGCACCCCACTGCCACATATTTATTTGCTGCGAACTGGTCGGGAACAGCAGGCAGCGCGGTGCCAACCAGTCTTCTGTACCTGAGCCCGCTGCACACTGGGCAACTACTGTAGGGATTGTGGTAGAAGTCCTTCCTACAAGCTGCATGAGTTGGCCAGGCTCACAGCACACCTCAAACCTGGCTGTGTTTAACTTGGGAATACTGCTTCACGTGGGCGGTATGAGCAAGAACTCCATGTCTTAGCCAAAACGTAGGCATTTCTGCAATTAAACCAAAGTTAAGAAGCAGCTGAACAGAGATTCTGGCACCTGTGGCACCTGCTTGGTAAATATGTGCATTTAGAAAGGCACTTAAATGAGTTAGTGTCTTTGGTGTTCTAATACAGTAGAACTGACAAACAAAGAGAAACAGTAATAGGAACAGGATAGGGAATAAAAAGAATAGCACTGGAATGAAGAAGGGAATTGATTACACACGTAGAAGCAACAAATTGTAAATACTGTGCAGGCCTGTCATTTAGAGAGGGCAATCCCAAGCACTGGGCTGCCGCTGTGTTCCTCCTAGTGCCCCAAAAGAAGTTAGCTGAGGTGCTGGTATTAGTACCTGACTGTAGTCATTTGAAAAATACTCAGCTAAAATATTTTATGTGGTAGAAAACTCTTCATGGAGTCAGTCCTGTGCTTCTTGGTAACGCCAGACTAGCCTCACTCTACAGCCCGTTTTGACTGGCCGTT
Organism: Rhynochetos jubatus; assembly: GCA_027574665.1. Lineage (NCBI taxonomy): Eukaryota > Metazoa > Chordata > Aves > Eurypygiformes > Rhynochetidae > Rhynochetos > Rhynochetos jubatus. The sequence continues at coordinate 64,861,743 of CM050651.1, read as the reverse complement.
TAACTGAGGTATTGAGACTTGACTTCTTTGCATTTTTCTGGAGAGGACAAAAGTAACTGTCACTGTTTTTCCAAAGGACTGTGATATCACACCCCAGTGCTGGTAGCAAGAGGCATGCTGAGACAGTGCAGCTCTTTTCTACTGAGAAACTGAATGCTAGGTTACCTCACATACACGCACCAGGTTCTTCACCTAAACATACCTTCCTCTAGATACATGGCATGTTTTCCATTAACAGAGGTCAGCAGTAAAAACTGCTATAAACAGACTATACGTGTTTGCTGGCATGAACTACTTGTTTGTAAGGCTGCACGGCAGCCTTGGGATAGGTGCATTTGCACGCGCAGGCTGCGAAAACTGCATCTTCCCATCTTTAGACACAGGTGAGGCTTGGAAGTACATTCTTCTAGCTGGTACCAGGGAATAACCACCTCCTCTCCACTCTTTTGGTGTCGCTGTGGTTAAATTTATATCTGGCTATATAAGTGTAATCTATCAGGATACCACAAAACCACTCAAGCCTTTACAGGGCTAAATGAGAAGCTCTGAATAGCATTTTTCCTCCAGGGGCTGCAGTGTCTGGACTGCATCCATGCCAGAGGCTTGCAGCAGCCTCTGGAAATATATGTCCCTCTCTTCGTATTCCCTACACATCCAAGTGAATGCAAGCGTCTTCATAGAAAAATGAAGAAAAATAAAGCAACAGAATGGAAAGAAAATATATCTCACTGTCTTCAATGAATATCACAGTATTCTACAGTAATAACCTAAAACTTCAATTTATGATGACAACATTGCAGCATTTGGATGATCATTAGAGGAAATCATTTTTAAAGGGAACAGTAATGTTTACGCTATGCTCAGTACCAAGAGACAGTTTTATATGCAGACCGGTGAATCAAAATCTCCCACCTGATGAGTCATTTTCCTTTAATAGTGAAACAACAAATTAAAGATTCATTAGATTGAAAGTGATTGAACTGTTTAAAACTCCCAGGGTGGAGGCAAACATATATAAAACCCTCAGCAACCATTTGTATCTAACAAAACTTTATAGAATTAACACAGAGCAACCTCAGCAGTAGTCCTGTTAGCTTGAGCCTGAGGCTGAAGTTGCTATTAAATTAAGATTTTAAAATTGCTGTTTAGATCCATATGAGAAATATTTTCTCCTCTGATCTTCTTGGTGTGAAAAGATGTTGAAATTGTAAGCACAGTTACAACAACGACTAGAAGAAGGAAAGTAACCAGATTTGGATATGATGGATTCATAGTGCATAGTTCAAACATCATCACTAAAATGTTCATGAACCCTAATACCATACCTTATGCTAATACAGAGTTGAAATTTTAGATATATTTAATTCCAATTAAGACATCTAGTGGTAATTTTAGTAAAAATAAGCTGTCAAAGAACAGCAATTTACATTCATTACTGATTTGTTTCATTTTTTTTTAAATATGTTACCAAACCGTGTTGCAAACCAAGTAATTTGAAAAGTCAGATTTGTAATGTTCTGTGAAGTGTTTTCAGATATTTGTCAACTTAAGAGCAACATTTTTTTTTGCTGTTTTACCAACACAAAAAGCTTCAGATTAACAGAAAATATAGTTTTGTAGCTGGTGAATGATCTGGGATCTTTTGCTGGGTTTCATGGGATCAGTCCTACCACTTTTACTTCTTGGTCTTTGTGAAGTTCCACATGTGACACTGAAGCACATACATATGCCCTCTCTGCATCTTCTCGGAGCAGTCCTGGATTGCCAACTTTCTGAAGAATAAGCATTCAAGAAATCACGTTTGAAGGAATTAAATCTAACCATAATTAATTGTTTCAACCTAAGATACCTCTGTGTGTCCAGATCTAAGCACCTCTTAAACAATTTGTTTTTACAAGATTAGGGATTAGGAAGTATTATTGTCCCCATTTGACACAGGAATTAGGTGCAGGAACTAAGCCTGGGCAGGGATTCGGAGCTGTGGCAGGTATGCAGTGGTTGCCTATAACTGGGTAGTGGAAGTTGGTGTTCCTAATTCTCAGGCCTGTCCTTCTTACAGAAACTGCTCACTACTAAAGGAGGAAAGCCTTGCCCACTCATGAATTAGGTGACTCACATTTCAACCTGCTATATTAATGTAAGCTTAAACTGAGATCCCTTATTCAAAGTAGAACAGCTCCATTAGGAGAGGGTACCTCACATTACTAAAGATGCAGTGAATGCTTCATGCTCCGGGCTGAAAATTGCCTGCAGGCACCCGACGTCAGCATTCAGGTGCCACTGAGATGCACCAAACAGTTCTTCAGCAGCTGCTTGACTTGTAGGGACTTAAGTGCTGCTGAAATGCCTTGGGATGTTATGCTGCTCATCTGTTGTCAAGGGTTGGGAAATGCTGCTCCCACTGATGACCCAGAGGTGTTGTTCTACTATCCCCAAGGGAACTGTTGATTGCAGTCCTGTAGAAACTTGTGCCATGCCTCACCAGGAGGCTTCGGGCAGAAAACTGAGGGGGAGTAGGCTGTAACTCCTGGGTCATAATCTAGAGCAGTGCAGGTAATGAGGGAGTTTACCCATGATGCAAGAGGCCTGTTTCAAAATCTTTCCTGAACTTGAAGAAGGACAAATCTATGGTCACCAGGTATGTACCCTACTCATCAGGCTTCTGGGCATCAGTGATGGGGTAACAGTAACGTGTCAAAGCTCTCGCTAGCGCAGCTTCCTCTCTGTATTTGAAATTGCATGGCTTTGTACAAGTAACTATTACTTGCAGTAGGAACATGAAACTAACCTTTCCACAGTTTGTATGAGTGCCCTAACCAAGGGCTACGAAGTCAGTCCTCTGGATCCCTGTCTCTCCTGTGGTCACTTGCTCTTTACTGCTGTCTGTGAGTCCTGGGGTTAGAGAGCTAACTTGATGCTTCCTCAGCCTGTGCTTCTAGGCTTCCTTCCTCTTGCAGTGAAATCGTTCTTTTGAAATAAAAACTTTCTTCCTCTTTAAAGCCATACATTAGTCAAACAGCCGCTTTGCTCAGAAATGTGTTTTTTGTGCTACAGCTTACTATGATGTTAATTTATCTGTTAGCTGATAAAAACAGTTACTCAGTAGTAGGTCAGACTGCTATAGAGAAAAAAGACACATAAAGAAAAAATACAAGTAAAACACTGACATTTCCATTTAACACCAGTTTTAAAAGACCTTAAATTAAAAAAAAAATTGTCTAAAAAGCATACTTATTGTAATCAGATGCTAACGCCCATCAATTTCTTTCAACTGATATATATTTATGTACAAATTAAAGACAGAAATCAGTTCAGCATACCCAAAAGAAATGCTCCATTGTTTTCAAACCTTAATTTTCACATATATACTGGCTACATTCTATGTCCTGTCTTTCCTATTGAATTTGGAGGTGGTAACACAGTGCATTTACATGTGCAAGCCTGCCTAGGTGGCACATGCAAGTCAGGTAAGGCACACAGAATTTATAACATGGTGGTGTATTTATTTACCCTCCTGGTCAGCAGAAATGTGGGCTTAACTGGCATAAGCAAATATACAGGTAAATCATGTCTTGAAAGTCTGGAATAAATGGTCAGGATATCAATTTTTAAGGGCCTTATATTAAACATCCCATTGAAATAAATTTATTACTACTATAGGTCCTTTTGGCTTGCTGCCAGTATACTGTAACTATTGTAACCCCATAGAAATTACTTATGGAATGTAAGATGTTCAGGCACAGCCAGCGATATTTTGGGGGAAAAAACCCCAAACAAAATAACACTATTAGTGGGAACCTTGTTTATGAGAAATAAATATGATTTGAATTGAAACTGAAAATTTACTACCAGAAACAAACAGAAAATAATGTCCTCTACTCTTAGTTTTTACTCCTGAATGGAACAATAGCCAATTCTCAAACTCAAAGCAAAAATCCTAATGGCTACACAACAGTGAATCATCTGAACTCAAACCAGAAAAGTATATTTATCTGCATTTATTTTCAATGCACTAATGATTTCAGGAAGAAGAAATACAAATATATGAATTAATTGAACAGTCCAATGGAGTATATATGCTAACTGCTTGTTAGGGCAAACTCCAAGCCATTAAACTGAACTGAACTGAACAACTGAGACCAAGATAGAGAAAGCCATAAGAACACACTTAATCTAAACCAAGTTGTATGAAGTTGGAGTTCCAGAGTAGCTGGTGCCCAAGAGATGTCCTGAAAATAGCTGGCTCTACTCCTTTTTTTTCCATCTAGCTGCAATGCAGAACAGTGTGAGGCTGTCCTGATACATGCACAGAGAGAATATTCTTCAGTTAGATACATTTGACTGCTTTTCTTGCATACTCATGGTAGTGATCAAAGGACAAAAGTTGCACTGGAATTGTCTCCCAAAGATACTTCCATTAGAAATAAAAAAATATGGAAAAAAGGCCAAAAAAAAGTTGTAATCTGTGATTTCTAGGACATAGAGGTCAAAGTGTCTACAGAATATCATTTTTATTCTACTGCCAACAGATGTTGTCAGTGCAATTTAGCAGACAGAATATCAGAGCTGCTGCAGATCTCTTCAATCTTCTTTCCACTTTTGCTTCATCTCAGTATGGAAACTGCTAACTTCCTGATGCTTTTGCCACTGCCTCAGATAGCCTATCTATGAAATGAGGCTAATGATAGCTTGCAAAATAAACATTCCTATTTTGAGTGTTGATATGCAATGGCTCTGTGTATTTATGTATCAGCAGGGATGGGACCGTTGTTGCTTTGTTTGTCCTGTTTAGTTTTTAAGGGAAAAATGATACCATAGAGCAGTATCAAACATTTTCATTTTATTTTTCTCCACACCTAGGTGGTAAGAGTAGTGTCCATACCTCAATCCTTTCACAGAGTTTCACAGAGTGTTAGGGGTTGGAAGAGACCTCCAGAGATGGTCTAGTCCAACCCCCCTGCCATAGCAGGATCATCTAGAGCAGATCACACAGGGATTTACCTGTAAGCTTTGTTTGAAGCTTACAGATAAATAAATTTAGTTTTAGAACTTCAGCTGACTGTAAAAAACTAAGAAACATAATTTTTAATTTAAATTATTGAAGTGAATAGAAAACTGAAGGCAAAATAAAGGCATTTCTGTGCTGAGAAAAAAGATTTATCTTTTTTTTCCACCTGCCTGGATATGCATTTATGTTCCTTGGCTTGAGAAATACTGCTGTGCATTGTTTCACACAACCATGTCCTAATTTCTCTCTTCCTTTTTTCCCTGGAGGCACTGCAGAAGTACACTGGAGGGAGGGGGTGGGAGGTGGGGGGTTGGAGGTATAGGGTATTGGGTTCAGTTCCATGAAAAACAAAAAAGGACTGTGAGAAAACTGATGGGAAATGGGACTGGAAGGACTACAAGTGCTGTAGTCTTGCTGTGGGTAATGTTCCTGACATAAGGTGGAAGAAGAAAATGATGGTGGAGTTACTTGATGCTTAACCTGTCTTTCAGAAAATTAAAGACGGCAGCAGAGTCCAGCTGTAAATGAAGTAATTCCCTCAACTCTGAACTTCACCAACAGTGCAATATTTTTAAATCTCAAAGCTCTTCCCTAGTGGTAGGGAGATATGAATCAATGATGAGTAATTTCTCTGGACATAGTGGGTAGGAGCTAGCAGTCCATTGTGCAGAGTGAACGTGCTTCCTCGGAAGAAATTCATGACCTACTTCCCTGATACACTTTGCTTCATCACAGCTCTCCCTTCTCCTGGCTGTGAAAGTATCAGTGGTCTTCTTCCTCCACACACTTTCTCCTTTCTCCTGTCTTCTACATGATTATGAACTACCAGTTTGGTTCATTTTGTGGCCTTTTCCTTCACCAGTTTTCATTGCTGGGTCTTTGCTCCCCCTGAGCAAGGGTGCAGGTGAGAAAATCAGTCAAAAAGAATAAGATTAGGAAAGAAGTCTGTGAACAAAAGTAGGATAGATGGAGGACTGGAGAAGATTTTGCCTACCTCTGGCTATAGATTTGAGCTACTTACTCACTGTGATTCTTCTCCAGACAAAGGTATCATTCTCATGGCTCTGTTTATGAAATTGGGTGGGAGATTTTCTGACAGGTGTATACATTTTTTCCTCTCTCCTACATCTCAGGATCTTGCAGGTAACTCTTACTCCAGTCCAGATTTCTGTCAACTCTCTGACAGGTCCTGTAACACTTTTTAACAGTGGAACTATGTAGAAAAACAAACTACAAGGGCTAGGTTTGCTGAAAGACTTCAGCACTCAGTCCAGACTGCAGTCAATAACCTTGTCTGTGGAAGTCACTACCCTTCCTACAGGGAGTGGGAAAGGTACCTTTCCTGGAAAGAGCAAGGAAATCAATCTTACCTTTCAGAGGAGGGCATTGGTGGTAAAATGATCACAACACTCACCCAAGCAGGGAGGAATAGTGAAAGGGTTTGAAATCCTGTCTTGCATCTCATAGGTGAAGTCTGGCTAGTGGAGAAAAGTTTGTCCTACTGTTGCTGTTTAATATGCTTTAGTGAGCACCCAGGGATACAGGCATTATGGAAGAAGATACTCCATGTAGTCAGCTGGCAGGACAGGGCACTGGCTTCTGGACACCAACCCCAGGAGTTAGGAACTATGACTCTTCTGCATCCTTACTGCCCTCTTTGGTATGCTTCCTAGGTAAGAAAGGATGCAGCCTCATGCTGCACTCATGCACCCTCTAAAAAGAAGGGGCCATATCTTTGTTTTCTAGGAAATACAATCTTAGTAGTGTTTATCAGAAGGGCTGCTTAGTTTCTAAATTCCACTTTTTGGATGGTGTTTAAGTGGTAAATGGTAAGCCGAAGAGCTGAGATTAAAGTAATGTTGAGCATGGCAAGAAGAGATGAATTAGGCACCTGAGGGATTAACAGAGAGGCACCTAGTCTGTAATCTCTGCCAAAGTTGCAGCAACTGAGAAGGTGTTTTTAGGGCTGCAAAACCTATCCAACTCCTACTGTAAGCACACCCCCCCCCTCTTTATCAGAAATAGACCCATATATTTATGCTTGTATGTAGCATAATCAAGCTGTGTTTGTTAGCAGCATATATAGCCACTATGAAAGTATTAGAAAGTGTTAATTAATGAGCATTATCAGAGGCAGGGATCACTGATGGTATAAGAGTTTTTAATCCCCCTCATCACATTAGGAAAACTGAAGCTAGTTGTAACATGATGTAAGATTTCACTGCAAATTACTTTTTGCTGGTTTTTCCCCTTATTAAAGCTAAACAGATTGGTATTCATTGAATCTACAAATGAAAACCTAATGTCGTAATTAAACGCCAAGAAAATGATTTTGCAACTTGCATAGAATAATACAGTCCTCACGAGCCTGATATGACCCATGACTGGGTAGTGAAGCACCTAAACCACCATTAATAAATATATTTATTTAATATAAAATAAATGAAGGCCCAAAGGCAAATTTTTAGTATAAGGGAGATTAGGTCTAGCAGATTATAGCGCCACCTCTCTACAGCACCCAGAATGTAGCATTTAGCACAATAAGCGAAACGAGTAGCATAATATAACATCAAATCCGGTTTGCAAGTACATGTGGAATGGCCTATATATTTTTTTGACCAGTTCCTGGATTTTTATGACTTTTATTTGATTTCTCTATCCCTATGTGCCAATTGTAATGAAACATTCTTTCCTCCAAGTCAGCTGGCATAGAATCACAGAAGGGTTTGGGTTGGAAGGGACCTTAAAGATCCTCTAGTTCCAACCCCCTGCCATGGGCAGGGACACCCTCCACTAGACCAGGTTGCTCAAAGCCTCATCCAGCCTGGCCTTGAACACTTCCAGGGATGGGGCACCCACAGCTTCTCTGGGCAACCTGTCCCAGTGCCTCCCCACCCTCTCCAGGAAGAATTTTTTCCTGATATCTAATCTAAATCTCCCTGCTTTCAGTTTAAACCCATTACCCCTTGTCCTGTCACTACAGGCCCTTGTAAAAAGTCCCCCCCAGCTTCCTTGTAGCCCCTTCAGGTACTGGAAGGCTGCAATAAGATCTCCCTGGAGCCTTCTCTTCTCCAGGCTGAACAAGCCCAATTCTCTCAGTCTGTCCCCAGAGGAGAGGGGCTCTGGCCCTCTGATACTCTGTGCTGGTGAGGCCTCCCCTGGAGTGCTGTGTCCAGGTCTGGGCTCCTCAGTTCAAGAAGGGCAAGGAGCTACTGGAGAGGGTCCAGCGCAGGCCACTGAGATGGTGAAGGGCCTGGAGCCCCTTCCATATAAGGAAAGGCTGAGAGAGCTGGGGCTGTTCAGCTTGGAGAAGAGGAGGTGGAGGGGGATCTTATCAATGCTTATCAATATCTAAAGGGTGGGTGTCAGGAGGATGGGGCCAGGCTCTTCTCAGTAGTGTCCAGGGGCAGGACTAGGGGCAATGGCCATACACTGGAAAACAGAAGGTTCAGCCTGAACGTGAGGAAACCCTTCTTCCCTGTGAGGGTGACAGAGCACTGGGACAGGCTGCCCAGAGAGGTGGGGGAGTCTCCTTTCCTGGAGACTTTCCAAAGCTGCCTGGACTTGTTCCTGTGTGATCTGCTCTAGGGGATCCTGCTCTGGCAGGGGGGTTGGACTAGATGGTCTCTAGAGGTCCCTTCCAACCCCACCACTCTGTGAATCTCTGAATCATCTTTGTGGCCTCTGGACTTGCTCCAACCTGTCAATATCCTTCTTATGAAGGCACCCTTATGTTGGGGGCCCCACAGCTGGACACAGCACTCCAGATAGGGTCTCACAAGAGCAGAGTAGAGGGGGAGAATCACCTCCCTTGCCCTGCTGGCCACACTTCTCCTGATACAGCCCAGGATACGGTTGGCTTTCTGGGCTACCAGCGCACACTGCTCGCTCATGTACCCACAAGTCCTTCTCCTCAGGGCTGCTTTTGATCCATTCTCCACCCAGCCTGTACTTGTGCTTGGGATTGCCCCGACCCATGTGCAGGAGCAGGTTATTTAGGTTATTTTGGTTATTTAGGTTTCAGGACTTGTTATTTGGTACAGTTGGTGGCTGGTACTCTCTGAACAGATACTTTATCAACCTAGTCCTTCAAAGATGAAAAGAAGTTATTAGATAATTCCTTGCATAAGAAGACACACACAGAAAGAGTGTAATTTTCCTTTCCCAACAATGCTAGAAGTATGATGGCCCAGTAAACTTAAGGGTGATGTGGAAGTACCAGTCCCTTCTGTATGTTCTTAAGTTTTTTGCATGTGTTCCCTACTTCTCATATGGTTGGAGGGGGAAAAACTGTTTTTTCTGATTTATTGAATTATTATAAATGTGTAGGAGGCTAGAAAGGACAGTAGCACAGTTGCAGTATGAAAGGAACTAATTCCTATGAAAGGAACTAAAAATCTAAACTGTAGTAACAGTTAAGGAGTGAAGGAAAAATGTGGATCTTCAAAAAGCTGAACTGAAGGAAAAAGACTAAAGCAAGCATTGTGATAATAGAAATTAAAGCTCTCCTTGGCTTCATAAACCACACCCCTTACACACTTGACAAAGACTACGGCTTATGAAGAACAGCATTACTTAAAGTATTCAGTGTCAACAAACTACAGTTAATTCACATCACCAATATTACATTTATAACATTAGCCCTAATATTTATATTACATTTAATTTATTAAATTGATATTAAATATAAATGCATCCATAAAGCCACCTTTAGAACTGTCACATTTCAAAAACTATTGTTCTTCAATACTACCCAGTATGAATTTTCTTTTATAATATAGATGAAAAAAAAATCACCTTTATAAGTCCTCTTAGCTTTCACTTACCATAGTTCTTCAAGAATAGAATAGGTTAAAATAAAATCTTACCTATAGCTTTCTGTTGGGATACCTTCATGCCTTCTCTAACACTAATTTTTATCTAAAAGGGAATCAGACCTGAAATTAATGATAAGTGTACAAGCACTAAATACTGCCTGCAGCTAATAGGTCAAGTCATTAGCCAAATGTTTAAAAATTCTGTAGCAAATCCCCATGGGAAATGAATGAAATATAGCAAAGAGCATCAGGTCATGACACTTGTCTCGATAATAACACTGTCTTGCCTATGCCATGCAACAGCATGACTGAGAGGCAGAGTATATGCTCTGCAAAAATATGTGGCTGGGTAGTGCACTGCTTTTCCACCCCCAAATAGCACTACTATTCTAAATCCTTTTTAAAAGGTATTAAGCATTACAGTAATTTCTATGCTATGCAAAATAGTTAACAAGAAAAGAACATGCTGTTTACTACTAATAAATGCAGTCTCCATAGCACTCTAAGTAAGTATTCGCCGCTTCATTTTTTTGATGTGGAATGGAATACAAAGTTACTGTGTGAGATTTGCCAGTTATGAAAGAAAAGTATATGATAATGAATTGCTACACTGCATGCCAACAGAACAGTACCTCCAAAAAAAAGTGCCTTGCACTGAAAGCAAATAATTTAAGAGCAAAAAGGCAATACCTTATGGATATATAGCAGTATCACTATACTGTCTCTTACTTTACTTTTGTAAATTATTAACTTTCATTGAAGAAAAATTATTCACTCTGATTATCTTAAAAAAAACAAAACAAAACAAAACAAAAAACCTAGATACTTCTAGCTGGATTGTTTGTTTGTGGGTCCCTCTAACATTCTGGGAGAATGACAGAAATTTGAGTTCACGGTAATCTTCTCACTAATATGGTCATTTATATTAAATATAATACTTAACCTTTCTGGAAGACTTTTATTTAGTCAAGAAGAAGAAATACAGTGACTTAGCAGAAAATATGTACAGTCTTCTGACTGTATGCTGAAAATGCAAACTATTTTAAGACTACATCAAAACCCATGCTATTTCTATGTTCCATGGAAAAGCTGCCTGATGAATCTTGTAGCTATTTTCAGTGGAATATGCTTAAAAAATGGGTGAGAATTTTTAGACCCTAGATTTTAGATTTAGAGAATCAGAGACGATTGACAGGAAAATGCATTCCCAGTCCTAAAGCAGATCAATAAACTCACAATAGATTAATCTTATATCACCCTGTGCTTGATTCCACTCTGTGTTGTTCAGAGACAAACAACATGGAAAGGGAAATACACGCTTCGTCTGTTAGTCTGGAGGCTGTGAAAGAAGACCAAGGCTTGCTGAGAGGCAAACTGCATACTATGTCTTTAAAATGTAATCCTTTTATCCATTTTGGAGGGTTTCAAAAAATACACAAAGCTCTGCTTCGACATTCACAGAAAAATCTTTCCTTGTGGCCAAATCCATCTAAAACAGAATTAGTATCCAGAGACATACACTTTACTGCAGATTAATGCCAAAAGGTTCTATGGAGCCATTCCCTATATTTTGTATGACCCCAAACCCATTTATGTTAGAGGGGAGTTCTTATTTGGGCAGTTTTTGGATCAGTTGTGGAGTGAGAAGAAAATTCATAGTTTGATAATTGCTTCTTGGAATATACTTGACTGGGAGAAGTGGGCTGTTGTGCCATTTCTGGTGCCAGCTATTTTTCCTCATTCACCTACTATATATAAACTTGCTTCCTTGAGGAAAATGAAATTCTGAAATGTACCAAGCACTCGTAACTTGTGATGAATTCCCAAAGAGCACTGGTGCTTAGCATTCCCCCTAAACCTGCTGTTCTAATACAGACACATTTGACTGACTTTAGCCTCCCTAACGTAAAACGTGTGGCAGTGTTCCCGGGACAGCAAAAGCAAAATGTAACTCAGGTGTTCCAGAACCTGTATACCTTTGGTTTTCACATTAGGAATAAACCTTAAAGTAACACCATAACTGAAATGGGAGTTGAGGAGATTCAGCAGAGCTGGAGTAAATGTAATTTGGAATTTTCTCTGAACTGGAATGTGCTCAGAATTAATTATCAACCATTTGTACTAAGCAGAGAGAACCAAGTAGCAGTGTACTTCACGGAATGATTACAGCATGCATTGTACTGTAGGAACAAAAAGATCCAGAGATATAAAGAACATTTCACTCCTCAGTTTACCATATTTCATCTTCAGTTTCAGGGTAATTTTAAGGACATGCCAAACATTGTAAATTGCTAATATTATTTTAAAATCCTACAGGAATCCCAATTTTATAATGATAGGTCTTTTTTCAAAGATGAAATTAACAACAAGCTGTCAATAATTGGAGAGGGATAATGTAAATTCAAATGTCTGTTCAGACTAGGTAGAAAATGTTTTTACTGTTCTTTGGACCAAATGATTTGAATGAGTGGAGAGAACCACTTAGGTTTGTACAAATCCAAACATATTTAATTGAGCAAATGGTTACAGGCATCAAACTAACATTTTATTTCCATGTCTCCCTTTCATTTTAGTTTTTCAGGATGTAGTCATGCAAGAACAGCAGTTCAGAGAGAGACTGCGTGGTGCTGCACAGATGGAAGGAAGCACCCACATGTTATAACTCGCAGGGTGTGTTTGAAGAGAAGTGCAGAGAAGGCTGCCAGTTCTCTCATCTGTACTGAGGTGTGGTCAACAGCAGGTTAGTGCTGGAGTATTAGTTAGGGACCCCCAATAAAAAAGCAGTAAACTTATTCTGCAAATAGTCATTACAGACTAACAGCACCCCAAATAGCTACAGGCCTTAACTGATCTGTAGACTTAATTGATTCTGGAGGCTTTCCAAAGCCGCCTGGACTTGTTCCTGTGTGATCTGCTCTAGGTGATCCTGCTCTGGCAGGGGGGTTGGACTAGATGATCTCTAGAGGTCCCTTCCAACCCCTAACACTCTGTGAATCTGTGATCTCAAGCACTGTCTTAAATGAGTAGTCTAACCCTCTAGTTTCCTTGCTGCTAATGGAGAAACAGTCATCCAGAGGATGACTCAGGCATTAGTGGAGGTACATATATCTTTCTACTTGTTGTTAAAGGCGTCAGGACTAGATCCGTAATGGATTAATACTGTTCATGATCAGTACTATTTGTGGGATGATAATAAAACCTTTATTGTCACTCTGCTATCCTTTCCATGTTGCCATTGCTCGTGAATTTACTACGAAACATAGCCCAACAAAATGTAAAGGTTCCAGTGATCCACTGAGTGTATTTGTCTTTTGTATCAATCTGCAATGCAGAGTTTAAACAGTTCGCAGTTTAATAAATATACTGCATTTCAGTCTCCCCATGTAGATTCTAGAGATCACCAGGATGCTTTCTGCACAAAATCAGTGTGGAAAGTGTAGCTACAGCTCAGGCAGTAGGTACGAGTGGGACTGTACTTTCCCAAATAGAGGGTCACTGGAAATGAATTACCTGTTTTTTTCAGGACTGCTTCCTCCTTTGTGTTTATGAATATGTGTTCATTTGGATTTTGTTGTTTCGTATCTGAAGAAAAGCTTAGGATTTCCAGCTTATGCACTGCACTAATTTAAGAACTGAATCTCATTTTCTCTCCATCTGATATCACAATGCAGCCACAAAGTGCCATAAAGAAAAGCTTTCTAAAATCAATCCATATGTGCTAGTTAGTTCTGAATAGTCCAACTTAATCCCATGTCTGTGCCTGAATTAAAAAAGCGGTAATTGAAAAGTAAAAGAAATACCCAACTGAATGGAAGTGGCCCATTTTATAGAACTTTCTCAAGATATGGGATGTTGCCCAAAGCCTGCAGTGCCCAAGTCAGTTTTTAATTATGTTACTATAAATTAAAACTAATTATGCCTGTTGGAGTAGAATCATCTTCAATTTGTGTTGTAAATGAAATAAACCCCATCCCACTAAGGTACAATGAAGCAAAAAACAAATGTGCAGGAAGAGGTTTCTGTAGTTTTGCCAGTCTAGTCCCTGGGAGAGCTATTACTCTGTCCCATACTTGGAAAACCCGGAATAAATACTGAAGTCATCGGCTCACCACAACCTCATTGCTAACTGTTTTGTTGTGTGTAAAATTTCTGATTTGGTTCGATTTCTTTTCTTAGTGACAATATCAGGCAGGCAGTTCTTAACAGCTTCAAATTTCTGAGCTGCTAAAATATGCAGCAATGATAACATGATGAGGTTTCCTTCACTGTCAGAGATTTTAGAACATCTATGTCTAAGGACACTGGATGTTGCTACAGGAAAAACGCCATGCCTTTCTCTTCCAACTCTGTGTTTTCATCTATGGGAAGATAAAAAGTAGAAAAATAAACCCAGAAAACTAAATTTAGTCACGTAAGATGGAAGCTACCCAAACCCTCTAGAGATCTGGGCGAGTGTGGGCTTGTGAAAAACAGTGTCATGACAGCATTAAACCCAGCCCAGGCTCAGTACTCCAAGTGCCAGGCCGTTGTTCCCCAGGGCTATGAAGCTAAATGACAGTGAGGCACGAAGGTGAATGAAACCAGTGAGGTGGTTGTATGATAAAAGTACAGATCAACACATGCTACAGCTTGCTCTTTGTCTAATCTTTGGCATGGAGAGAAGTGATCTCCAGCCTTCACAGCAGGCAGTGTTTTGTACCCCTTCTGTCCCCATGGGATTCTGTGGCTTCAGTTCGCTAAATCTTTTAAAATTCTTCCCTTAAAAAAAAATAATCAAGGACTTGCAGTGTTTTCAGAACTCTTCTCTGCCTTGTTATGACAGGTGTAAGAATTAGAGTTCACTTAGCTATGTTTAGGTGCAGAGGAGAAATCTGCCTTTTCTGAATTATTTTCTTAGCAAGTATAGTATAGAAAAGAAAATCTGGAATAGGAAAGGCATAGTCTTAAAATTGTTTTCTACTGAAGTCTAACATCAAAACCCAAATTAATAACTTGGAATTAAAGCTGTTAAAGGAGGGTGGCAAGTGTCCTTTGACATATGAGCACCAAGCATTTGCACTACTCTCTTCCAATTGCAATAAACAAGTGACTATGGAGAGGACAATCAGTAGCAAACAGAAGCAATGCTTTTTCACTTTCAGACCAATCCTTGAAAACTTGTAATAATGACACGTAATAGAAAAATGCCTGTGATTTAGTAAATCTTACACTAATAATTAGTATAATAAATGACAAAGTTAGTTAAGTAGGATTAGGCGTGTTTACTTGAAAACATTCAGCCTGATGGATAGATACTGAAAGAGTCTGTCTTTTGCCCTTTATGCTCTGGTACCTCTGTGGCACTAGAATGACATTGGAACTGAATTTATCTAATGTCAGTAGGTTATCTATTTCTTTCTCTGCAAGCACTTTGTCTTAAAATAATGTCGATTGTCTTCTTAAACACAAATGAAGTTTTATAGAAGTTAATTTACCTTGGGACTTATCCTAATATCTCTGCAGTCCTACAACTGTGTGTGGAAAAATAATTGTCATACATCCCCCATTTACTTCTCACAAAGGTGGAGCCTCAAGACAGCTGATAGAGAATTAAATATGTTTTGGAAGAATGTAAATATTTGTCTTTTAGAGAGGTATCCTTGATCATAGCAATCCTACTCCTTGTGGCTGTTACTGCACTTTCTCTGAAGTCTCCCTTGCACATAGTACTTCTCATATACAAAGTAAGCCCACATCTTCCCAAATCATCTTGTCTTTTGTTTTGATGCTTTAAGAGATGCTGTTAAGTATGAAGTGTATACCACTGATTAGCCACTCTCATGAGAGAGATTCTCTGTCTAGATCTACCCAGAAAATTACAGAAGTCAGATAAAGAGGATATGCTACTCTCTAAACAGCTGAGAAAAGGCATTTCTCAAAAATCATGTCTGTTTTGTCTATATACTGAAAAGTAATACAGTCAGCATACCATGCACTAAATCAGTGTTTAAATATTTTTCGAGTTAACTACATTAACATGGTACAAATCTTTCTAAGCACAGAAAAAACAAACAAAAAAAGCACTGCTCTGAATTGTATATTTAGTATAAAATCAGTGACAGCAATATGTATTATATGATTCATTGGAAGGGGGAAAGCATACCTGGCAGGACTTTATATAGACAGCTGACTCCCACTGCTTTTCACCTATTAGAACCCTACAGAATGTTTGGTGTGATTTCATAAATTCATAGTGCTTCAGCTGTAAAAGCTGTGAGGGATAGCTGAAGACTGTTGAGCTTGATGTAAAACAATAGGTTCATCTACAGAAAACGATCTCTCTGACATTAAAATAAATACGTAAAGCTTTATAAAACACTCCTGTAAAAGTGGTTCAGTCTCTCCTTTAGGCCTAATAGGAAAAGCCCGTGAAGATCTATCTTTTATTGCCTCGTTGACACCTGATGAATCATAAAAGCAACGCTTGTTCTGGCAACACTGAAGAGAAGGCACAGAGTAGGAAAAACATAAAGACTCAGACCTTCCTCAGGTTGTCACTGACCTCCAGTCTTTCCACACTCTAATACCTTGCATCCTAAACTTGTCTGGAGTTTAGGACACAAAACAAAATGCAGATCAGAGTAGACAGTTCTTTGCTGCTGCTGTGCTTTTCTAAGTCCTAGGCCAGCCCGTAATGCATGTGTGACAAGTGGCAAGAATTAATTAAGGGTGGCCTCCTTAAACAAGTAGTCCATACTTCTGTTGTGATAGTAGTAGTCACACCCTGTGGTTTCTAAACCCATCTTGCAATGGGGACTGGTCATGAAAGACCCTTCTTTCCTCTCCATTAAAACTGAGTAATCACTGTTAATCTGCAGTGCTGTGTAGGGAAACGTTTGGATGCAGTAAACAACTATGCAGTGAGGAATATGAAATATTTCAGAAAGAAGAAAAGAATACATTTGTTACTGAATCATGCATGTTAGGATAGCTAACAGTGTATTTTTGTTGTAAAGTAAAACATTATTTTTATACCCACAACAAAACATGGACCTGCAGAACTTTTCAAGCAATCTTCTAACAGCTTCATACGAGTCTGTTGCAGCTCAGGACTGTCCCACTCGTCTGCTTCAACTCCCCAGTATAAGTCTATGACCTGGAAAAAAGTATGCAACATAGTTACTTTATCATGTGCCCTTTCTACCTATCAAATTAAAAATTATTTTTGTCATCATTTTTTGTACTGCTAAGCACTGCTCTGCACTGCAGTAAAAGGCAACGAGGTCTATATCCAGTCCTCATGCAGACTGGCAGGGTTTCCTCAGGTAAATGACAATTCAAGCCTCTTATTTTCCCTTATGTGTCCCTCCTGGGACAGTCTCTCATTTCATTTTTCAATTGTTTTTCCCCCAGAGATCAGCAGGACAAGGTCTTGATGTGACGTAGTCTTTATTTGCTGCTAGATTGCATATAATAAAGAGGTAAGAATAATGACAAAAGCATTGATAAAATCCTGGCTCTGGAAACGAATGGGAGTTTTGCTGAGCATCACGGTGAAGACCATGGCTTGACACCCCGTGTCACTCGTATCCACAGGATATAAACTCGTCCTGTGCACATGGCTCAAAAGAAAGAATACATGCGGTACTGCAGTATCGTACTCCCTTTGTTAGCTGGTCTTTGTTGCTTTGGAAGCAGGAATTGTACAGATATGCAATAGCAGACAGCTTGCTGCTCAGGCTTTCATCTGTAGCTACAGACTGAGTTTTCTGCTGGTAATTAGTTGCAAAAAAACTCCTGGAAGAAACTGGAATATGGATGTTAAACTTATTTGAAGACATTAAGTAACAAAGTGTGATTTCACTACACATTTTTACTAAAAGGTGAATTCTTACTGTGGGGAATTAAAAAGAACAGGGATCATATGTATGTATTTCTTTTGGAATAAAAATTATGGTACATGCTACTACTCTCCCATTTAAGCTACTATTGATCGTTAACATCATGTATGTAACTTGAACAAATGGATAGTTAAAACCCCCCCCAAAATTGTATTAAGACATGATTAAGACATTACAATATTGTTTATCTGTAGTATTATGTATACTGTGGAAGCACTCTGCTCTTTCCATAAGAAACAGAATCAGAAAACAAGCTGCTGTCTAAACAGATCATAAAATCAGCCTGAAGACCTAATATAAGAACTAATAATGGGTTGATGTGAAAGTAAAATTCACCAGCTGGTTAATTTCCTTGGGAAATTCCTCATAACAATAAATGTCAAGGTTTAAAACCTAATCCTAGAATTATTTATGTCCATGATTTAATTTCACTACCAACAGACTCACTGGTTATTTCTGCCAGTAAAGTTTGGGACATGTGTCAGTGTTTTCTGGAGTAAGCATACTGTTGCCAAACATGAAAGCTAAGGTACTGTCTGACTGATGGCGAGTGAAATAACCTAAGGTATAGAATGTATTGTAGCTTACACTGCCAAGAAAATACACAATATCTTCTTTTTTCCAGAAATTCTGTTCCAAAATTTTGTTGGAACAAGCAGCTTCTGCTTTACAAAACTGCATCTCAAACAGCCTTCCTGTTTCCCCCATTTGCACTGACTTCTTCTCTTTTAGTCTCATTAGGAAAAAAGTGTTCCCTTCTTCCTCTCTCCCTTCTGTTATTTACTTATATGACTTCATTATTGAACTTCACATTGTATTCAGCTGTCTGATTCCTTCAATGATGTATGATAGAGCTTAATTATTCTAGTCATAAAATTAGAGCATCTTAGCATACAGTCAAAAATATGTGAATTACTGGTTGAATGAATTTATTGTGATGCTCAAGTTCATCTGAAATATAAAAGCAATTTCTATTTTAATTAACTGTTCAGAAAACACGTGAATTCTGTAAATGTGGAGAGGAATTTCTCTGGAATAGCATATATTGCTGTGGTTCAGCAGCTGCCTTCTGTGTGTTACAATGCGATAGGTTATTTTTATGGAGTAGCACCATTTTGGCAGATACTAACTTAATGTGTTATAATTTTGTCCTGCAAGAGGATGTATCTTAGCCGTCAAACCTCTGAAGACACCAAGAATTTCAAAATGAGGGTCTTATCGGTTATTCTTTATGCCAACTGAAATAGATGAGATTTACAAAATTAAAGTAATGGAACAAGAAGACAGCTGTATCTGATGGGGAAGTACATTTTTACTTACACTTGGAAAAAACGTGTGACAAACACCCACTCTAACTTTCAGTAAGACTGCCAAGGTGAGAGGACAATCAGTGCTCTGTGTGAGAGTGACTTACACACAGTTGACTGACACTGGTCTAGTTCAGCTCCACACTAGTCACCTAGTAGAGACTTTTTGTTCATAATTCAGTGTTTCCTTTTGTTTATTTTAGCTTTTCTCCTACCAAACTTACAGTTTCACAGTTTTTTTCTAAGGAAATGAAATAATTTTATCTTTATCAATTCCAAGACCTTAAAAAAAGAAACCCCAAAGATTTCATTCATGCAAAATTCCACTTTCCTTCTAGCATGTATCACATGGTGAAAATTATTTGAAACAGTTTATTATTCCCAAGAAGAAAAGAGTATGCTGATAATTAACTATGGTTAGTGTCATGGTTTAGCCAAAACCAAGCACAGTTAGTTATCCTCCAAAAATTTTCTGTCATCACAACTACTTTCTTTAACCTCTCTGTCCTCCCCTAAAAAAATGCTGTATTTCAGGTACAAAACGCCATGCACTCCACACGTCTTTTTCTCAGCGTACTTGCCTGCTGACTTCACCAACACCTGTTTTTCAGAAATATTTTCTGATTCAGTGGAAAAGGAAGTCCACCGAGGAAACAAATTCGTAGAGTAATTGAATATGTTCAGTTCTGCTTCCACACACGATGGTTATGTTCCCTAACAGCTCCCACCACCTTGAGGACACCTGACAGATCTCATGCTTTGCAACAACTGAAACACTTATCAGTGCAGCCAGATGACTCAGCGGAAGCTGGAGCAAGGAATATACTCAAACGCATTTCGTTTGGGTCAGGATTTATCAGGAAGAGGGTGTATTTGGGACACCCTGTATTGTAGTCATTTGTGGAACTCACAAGCAAGGTAGTTCCTGTTTGGTCAGTAGAAGATTACCTATCAGGATGAAAAGTTGTGTGTTCTGCTCTATACAGGGTAATACAAATTTATCCCTGGATCTGAAAAGTACATAATACTTTTCTTGACACCGTGGTGCTGAAAACTGTAGTCTTGGTTTTGCATGCTAACCCGAGAAACTCAGTGTATCAGGAATGGAAAAGGCAAAAAATCCCCATTTTGGTAGTCTACCTCAGCCTCCTCCAACACGCTTTACTACTTTCCCCTGGTGATTTTTTGTAGAAGTTTTTCTACTTGGCTTCTGCAGTAATGTGATAGCTTTCTATCTGATTTCAGAAATGTGTCAGTGGAGCTGTCTTTCAGACCTCCTGTCACATAAGGATGCTCCTGGTGTTGAAACTATGTAATAAAATAATTTGCTGCCGTGAATGTCAACTAGAATAAACTTAATTACTCCTCCCCTAGAGACTACATTACAATCCATCTGAAGACAGACGTGTTTCCTCTCACAAAGGATTCAGTGGATTACGATCGACTTGGAGGAGACATTTCCCTCCTGTCACTGAGATGTCTCCTCAAAGATGACTGAGAAATAAGAGTTTATAATTTCCATTAATATCACACGGTAGTAACAGGAGGAAAATGCTTTCTTATTTATGTATCTTTTGCTATTCCTTGTGTGTACCACTGCAGCTGGGACTTCCCAATCAGCCGATGATCTGGGACCTTCAGATGAAATTCTTTTATAGCCGTCATCAAAAATCACTCTGGAATTTACCACCATGCAGATTCAGCAACTCCACTGTGACTCAGGGAATTAAAAGCAAATATCCTAATTTAAGAACTTGTTATTTTGATTAAAAACCAGCTGCATGTGCATCAAGAATAATACACTGGGAGGAGCAGGATGTTGTCAGAAAGGCATTAGCTGTTTCCAAGTAAGCTACACTCTGGAGAGCTGAGTTTCTGGGGTCACTAAGATGTGAGGTTAATACTAGTATGTGAGGAAGGCTTGAGGATGTAGAACTAGATTTTTTGAAACACCGAACGACGTTTTTACAATGTTGCATGCCGTATTTATTTCTCTTAGCAGAGATCCAGTTCCAGGCCTGCTGAAATATATGGGACTTTACTGGACTGTGAATTAGGATATACCTGACTTAAAAGTACCAGTGACTTTAAACGTGATGCCAAACCCCACAGTATATAATCTTAATAGAAGTGTTCCATATTCAATTAATTTTGTTAATCAGTTTCAATATTCACCTAGTTAAATTATTTTTGCACATTACAGTGGAAGGCAAACCGGTAGTTAGAGTACATGTGATGTAACAGTTATGTGAATATACAGATGGTGCTACTTCAGTGATGATTACACAAAATTAAAAATAGGTTGCAATAAGTATGGTTTCTAGAACACAGTAATTCAGATGTAACATTATTTCTTCTTATATAGTTTGAATACCTAGAATGGAGGTGGTTTCATTAAGTTTCTAATGTGCAAGTTGTTGGTTTGTTGCCATATTGCTTTTACCACTAGTGCAACGTTGCATTGTAAAACCCTGTGTTTTTTTTCATATATTTAGAATTTACCTCAAATCTGCCTGTAAAATAATTTAAGTACATCAGTCCAGTACAATTAACATGTGAAATACATTTGCAATTTTCTATTTTCCCAATGATATGAAAAGAATTACAATACTTTAAAATCTTGTCTGTTCTAAACAGTATTAATTTCAAGAAAGAGTAATGCAAGATTCAACACAACAAAATCTACCTGAAATTCCAGCCCATAGTTTTCCCTGCAGAATTCTCTCAGTTTAGGATACACATGTTCTCTTAGGGCTCTCCTTTCTGCTATTGTATCTGTTGGGGAAAAAGATGTTACTAACAGTATTTATATGAACTCTGTTCTTTAAGTCAGAGATATAGATTTATCACATAAAAAAGATCCCTTAGAACACACACGCGCACGAACCTAATCAAAATCAAGTGTTGGGATTTAATCCCTAAACTGTATGTTGTGCTTTGTGATGTTTCACATAAGTGTGTTTGCATGTGCAACATGAGGCTTCATGCACATCTTAACACCGCAGCGTATTTCCATAAAGCACTGCTGAACTGATTTTGTAAGTCAGCAGTCAGTTTGACTTCTGTTTAGCTTTCAGGAAGCTGAATTTTACTAATTAAAAACACCATGGAACAAAGAGCTATACCAAAGATGAAATAGATCTCTACTGTTGAAATAAATTAATAACATGAATTAATGACATTCTGTCCAACACTATCACTTCCTTCACCATCTTTAATCCAATAGTATCTTAAAAGGAAGAAAGCTGTTAATAGCATTAATTATGGTATCTTTTGGTCCAGGTGATTCCTGCTACCATATTAAATGCGCAGTTCTGACATCATGTGATTCTCACCACGCAAAATAACGTGTTTTGATAACAAAGTACAATATGGCAATGACACCAAAATCATTATTAAGTTCTGTCCATCCAAGTTAATCTGAACACATTAAGACACAGCGTATCACTCCAAAAACATACTGTCAAAATGGAAGTAATTTTGGTTAGTAATGAAATCTTGCATAGATAATACATTTTATTGTCTCTCTCAATAAGACTAAGATATGTGATGGATTTTGCTAGGTCTAGATTGTGACTGGTGTTGACTGAGATAAGACACACAGGGACGACACCATTGCCGTTATTTACAACTGTTGTAAACCACTGGATCTGAGTGCCACATGATGAAAAATAACCAGTGTTCACTTATGAATGATGGAGAACATCTACTGCAGGTAAAGCAATATTTGTATAACTGCACTGAAACAAAAGAATAGGTTAAAACTGATTTAACAATCCCCACGTTGTTGTAAACCAGAGATGCGTGCAAATCTGACAATACTTTGTTTATCAGGGCCACAGCTGATGCATTTAAGTCAGAGGTCTGTTCATAGAATCATGGTCACAGATTTATAATATTTTTTATTTTGACTATTCTAGGAGAGTGTGAAATCCAGCATTTCATTGATTACACCAAATTCTTAATATCCTTCTTAATATTTAAATATAACTTTGAAGTGTTACACAAATGTGTGGCATAATTACCATTTATCTTCATAAACAAAGAAATCCAGAACACCTCCAGAGAATTATTTCTCACAAAATCTGCATCAAGGTAAAAAGGGTATACCACAAAGGCTCAAGAGTACAGCCATGAGCTTAATCCCATTTACCTGACTTACCACAGTTCTTCCTTCGCAAACTCTTGATGGGGAAAAAAAGAGATGTACTAGTTTTCATAAAACATCCTCTCTAAGTGCAACAATATTATATATTTATGATTTCATGGTTTGCTAATTATGGTAATGCGTTCTGAAGACAAAGAACAGTTCAGAAGCATTAGTCAACTCCTTGCTCCATCACAAGCTTTCTATTTGACTGTGGGCACACCACTCAAGGAGAGATCCTAATCTGCAGTGCACAGCTTTTATATACCCAGTTTGAGCACTGCAAATAAGACAGACCCTGCCTTGGGTTACATTCGGAGGCATGTGGCCTCACTCCCTCTCTCCTCACTTCCCCCTTGGGAAGTTATTACCCTCCCTTTTCCTGTCACTGAAGAGGCTGCACCAGGAGCGCTGTGCCCAGCTCTGGGCACCCCAAACCAGGAGGAGGATGGGGACGCAACTGGAGAGGCTACTGAGATGGTCAGGGGCCAAAAGCACATGGCCTGCAAAGGAAGATTGAGGGACCTGAACTTGTTTAGTCTGGTGAAGGCTGTAAGAGGACCTAAGCGCAGCCTACAACTACTTCTGAGGCAGTTACAAAGATGATGGGGCCAAGCTCTTTGTAGTTATGTCAGCCACTACAACAAAGGTTATGACAACATATTGTAGCTTGGGAAATTGAGGCTGAACACTAGGAGAAGCTCCTCTGTCCCTGGAGCTCTTCCAGACTTGACTAGACGTGTTCATGGTTGGCCAAGTTACTGTAGGCAGCACTTGTGGAGGGAGGTTAGCCCAGATGGCGTCCTGAGTCCTCCCCTGCAAGGAACAGTGAGCCTGTCTCTCGGAAGAACCTGCAGGTTTGTCTTAGTCATTCAAGCGCCTTGTACAGGGTCTGGGGAGAGTTTTGCTACTGTGTGGGACCAGAACTGCAGAGTAAAATAGCTGGTGCCAAGGATCCAATGTCCATGCCATATATATTTCAGGGAATTCCGTTCTGGATTGGGCTTCACCTGCACAAACACTTGGAGTGCATTAGACGAGATCCTGGAGTTCTATTCCTGTTTTTCATTCAAAAGGAACCCAGTTCAGGCACACCAAGATCTCTCAATGTGAGTAAAAGTACACTAGGTAGTGATGATCGAGAGATTGATCTCAGAAATGTACTCCAGATCTGGACGAATACAGATGCATCCTACAAATATTTAGGAATGGAGTGCAGAAACCAGTGCTCCCAGCCCAGAGCTGCCTGAGTCAGTACATAAGGAACAGAGGGACAGATGGGTTGCTCCCTCCTTAGGATCCATAGTCACTACTTTTCTCTCATACTTCGGTGCCCAAGTCAACCTTTTATTGCAGAATGTAGTTGTCAGCTAAGTATGTTAATCAGCCTGAGGGTTGCACTGTGCCAACGCAGCTAAAATACTACTATTTTGGCTCCAAAGCAACTCTTCTGAGTGCTAGCTTGGAGTCACTGTACTGCACGGTGTTGCTGTACCTTGTGATAAATGCTACCGGAGTACTTTGCTTCATTTGAAACATTTCACTTTTTTTTTCTTTTTTACCTTCACAGTCAGTGAGGCCCTTAGGTAAGTCTTTAACACAAGGCTGTATATTCTGTATTATTTGCCTTAACACAGGTTGACTTTGGCATGCAAGTCTACCAAAACACAGAGCATCACATCTTCTTAACTGAGAAGAATAAAATCTGATGAAAACAAATGTACTACTCAGTCGCTGAGCTAAAGCAAAATGATTTTTGCCTCTCTAAACTTAATCACGACTACAGCTTTGTTCTTGAGGAAGGAACTATTCACAGGTACTGTTTGCAATTAGATGATCGGTATGACAGCAGACAAAACATTCTTACTAGGGAACTAAAATAGGGTAAGTTGCAGGAACAAAGAAAGTTAAATTATTGGAAAATAGAAATTAAGAGTAAACATGATAAAATGATAAATGGGGACTATATTGTCTGAGGTATACAACAGATAAGACCCTATTCTGCTGCTTTCCATTTGTGCCCATAGGACCTACCCTGCAGAACGCCACTGGCTCTAGTTTAGAACACGGTGCTGTTCCCTGCAGCGTACCTCGTAGTCTCGTTCAGAAACGCACTGCAAGAGTGGTGCTACATTTCTAATACCTTATAAATGAAATATAAAGACATAAAGCATTCCTTCAACTAGAACAGTATTCTGGATAAGGCACTTGGCATATCCATCCCGTGTGTTTGTTCCTACCTCCAAATCTATTGGAATGTGCTTACCTAATTGGAATTTGAGTCTGGTGCTTATTTTAATGAATTTTAAGAATACCTTTATTTGTAATAAGTTGTGAAACTTTAAGGAAAGAGAAGTGCATATAGTTAAGATGAACCATAGTAATCGGTATGGATGGCAGGTAAGCTGGTTAAATTAAATAAAATCTAACCTGATTTAGTGACAGCAAATCTGTGAAGCTGGCGGTTACTCACAACAAAAATGTCACACAGGCAAATTTCACTCTCCAGGCTGCTGCTGCAGATGAAGAGATTAACTAAATTACATTCTTCTTGCAGCCAAAATGAGACAGTAGCTGTGAGATGAGCTTTATACACCTCCTAATGTTAATTCCGATACCCTGAAATCCAAATGATAGTCCACAATAAACTGTGGGAATGAAACTACAGCTGCAAAAACATTAAGGCAAGACTTAAAAAAGCCCCAACCCTAAATTCATCTCCAGTATTTAAATCAAACCAAAAAACAACCCTGTCTTGAGACAGCAACTTGCTGAATGCACACCTTTCCTACAAGTGCTAACTCTTGCAGATGGTTGCCTCCTCAGGCAGTCCATAGCCACACTGTCCTGCCCACCCCTACACTCTGAGCTGACTGAGAACACCATTGCAGCCCTCCCTCCCTCCGTGTATCCCCAGCGCAATGTTGAGGACTGAACGGAATTAGCCCCATACGCATTTATGGCCTTTCTGCCAAATAATAGGCAATCGCTGTTTAAACACGACTGTTTGTGTGAGGTGGGATTTCTGAAGGCTTGTAGCTCAGTCAAATCACTGCCAGTTTTCATTAGACTACTCCAAGGTGCTGTTTCTCAGCGTGAACTATTTCCATGCCAAAGTCTGACCTTCAAACACAAGCTGTTCTGCTATTAAAAGTTGCTTATTTTATTTTTAATGGGGAAAGTACATTTTACATTCTAGTGTTAGTAAACAGATTATGTGTATTTACAAACAGTTGCCAAACATTAATCTCTGGGATAAAATAACTAATGGAAAATAGCCTAGTTGAAGAAAATTTCAAAACATATATGCAGCCAAACAGAAAGTGTTAACAAAGAAAGAAGCCCAATAGAAATTGCCCATTTTCAAGTACCAGTTATTCTGCCCTAACACCAAACAGTTTCTCTTCTTGCTGGTGCTTGTACTGGTCTGTGGGATCAGTACAGTGATGTACATAACAGTACATTCCCACAGCGATGGGAATGGCTGTTTCACGCCCATGGGCTGTGGTCACACGACAACTCTTATTCAACGAAGGCTCAATGCAGCTGAATAAGAAGGTTGCTCAGCCCCATCCTGCTACCGTGTGTTGCATGGGGGGTGCCAATGTGGGGACAGTGAGTCCCACTTGAACATCCCCAAAAGAGCAGCACCTTCAAGTTGGCAGTCTCTTCACAGAAACGTAACCTGTGAGTAACCTCACCCATGCACGGTGCAAGCTAAGGCCCTCGAGCAGGGGAAAGGTCTAATCAGGGAGGATGTTTGCACTGCCACTGTTTGACTGACAGAGGAACACTGCATTGCCCAGCCCTCGGAAGATGGCAGGAAAATTGCTGACTGACATAACAGGTTTAGACAGGCAGCTGAACCTGGGAGAACCATGGCAGGGAAAGAAGTAAAATCCCTGCTGTTACAGCTGTTCAAGACACCACAGAAATGAACGTCATACGGGGTCGCAGAGCTGCCTGCAGTTTTCATCTCTAGCCCGTCACCCAGGGAACAGCAGCTCCTTGCACACCCAGAAGAAACAATTTCTGTATCGCCTCCCTGTCCTTGGTGTTCTCGCGCTTTGCAGTGGGTCAGGACAGAAGGGGTCTTGACCTCACCTCTTTCACAGCCTACTTCTCTGCGAGCTTAGTCTCCTGCGCTAATGCACACAGATGCGTTTATTAATACATAATGTTGGAGTCTGTTGTGCAGCTATGAAAGCCCTGGGTGAGCAGAGAACTTCTTCTCATCTTCTCCTGAATGCACATCCACTGAGATACCCAGCTGTTTTCTTCCTCTAAGTATTCTAAATGCTAAGATTTCATGGACGGGTAGGACAGATTCTGGCCATAGGATTTTTTTTAATGCATTGCAATATTAAAAAATGGGGGTATTTTACATCCATTTTCTATTAACTGCAGTGAGACTTTCTGCACTTGAATTATCTAAGGACATGATGCAAATAAGGTTAAAAATTACTGAGCAGCAATACCAAGCAAGGAAGTGTCTGCCAAGACTCCAAATGCTAGAATGTTCTTGTCACATAAGATCATTCAACTACTGAATTATTCCTTTTAAACTGTCTTTTTTACTAATAGTGCACAATAGCATTGTGTATTATGCCTGCTACTAAAAGCTTGGAATACAGTAGGTAACAAATGTCCCTAAATATTATGGAAACCTTGCCTCTGAAAGCAATACTGTAATAATGTCATTTGCATTTCTATAGTGCCTTTCATCTGAGAATCTCAGAGCACTTTGCAAGCAATGAGTTTGAATCATGTAGCTCCTAAGAGAGGGAAAAATTACTTGAGCTACCTAGTACCCTTGCCTTCCTAGAGAATGAACTCCAAAGACCTTGTTGTCATTTCCTTCCCTTGGGATTTCTGTGAGTTAAGAGCATTAGAAGAAGCATCCAGAGCTTCCCAAGATTCTTTTTAGGTAGACTGGTAATGGGAGCAGATTGGACTGGGTCACTTCTTCCAGTGTCCCCTCCCCAAAAAACGCTGCCAACCTTCAGGTCTCTAGTGGTTCTCTAAGAAGGCAAATGAGAAACTGGACAGACTGAAGGCCATTCATTAATTAAATTAAACCCCATAACTGACTGTAACCCTCCAAATAAATTCTCACTAGCAAAATATTGCAATATTGTACAAGGAGGCTTGTCCTCACCCAGCCTGATGGTGGGAATTCCCACAGGATGTACAGAAAGTGTGTGTGACGCTGCTGGACTAGGGAGGATTTAGATCGCTGTCCTTCAGCTCAGAGTTGGCACTCTATCCACCAGGATATTGCATAACAACACTGACGGCATCTCCCTCTCCTCAACTTTCTCAGTTCTTAAAAAAATAAATAGAACACCAGTGGGCTAAGCATTTGAGCCCAAAGGAATGGCTGCATGGCATGAAAGTCAGAAGAAACAATGGAAAGTAACATTAAAATAGTAAGTAAACCTGAAATGTGTCTCTCAGTTGTGAAGAAATTACAGGATGTGAAGACAAATATGTGGTCTGCACCAGAACATTTAAACAACCACATTTTCAAAATGAAAGACCGAACTGTCTGAGACAGGATTCAAAATGTTGGGCATAATTATAAGCATAAAACTTCTAGTTGCAGCATTTAGCTCTTCTGTTTTAGCCCCAAATCAAACAGTATCCGATTTAAAATGAGGTGTAATTTTAAAACCTATTTCTCTGAAATGTTCCCCACTGTCAGTTCTGTAAGATGACAAATCTAAAACAATACCTTATAGGATATTGATTATTTTAAAATTTATAATGCTTAATAGCTAGCCACATTTGACAGTGACATCTTATAAAATACCCTGCATCCTGACTGTTCATATGATTAACCAGTGCCACCTATTGGCTTAACAACACCACCCAGTTGTCAATTTATGTACATAAAACATTGAGGGAACTAGTAAAATCAAAGGGGTCAAGACCCATGTTAAAATACAGAATTTAGGGGAAATATCAGTATGGAACTGACATGACAAAAGGGAAAAGCGGTGCTTATATCCAAATGTCAAGATTCAAATTTTCATTATTCACAAATGACTGTGTTCCAAATTTAAAACAGATGTTGGTTTCTGATAGTTCTGAGTTTTATTATGGGCACAGTATGCTTAAATGAAACCAATTTGGACTCTGATTCAAAGGTTGGTGAAGTTAGCGGAGAGATCTGTTAATCTCAGCAGATTTTGAATGAAGTTCTACGTTTGTGGCACATACTGAAACCCAGTACCCTTTGATGTCTTACTGACTTTCAGAGTTTGGATGAAATCCTTCAATCCATAAATAAATTAATAAACAAAGACTACATACTCATTCAGGCTAGCGGGTATGGTATGGGTGAGGACTCTGAAGCAGAACTTCATCTCATAATGTACCCTGATAACGGACCCCACACGACCCCTTGGGAACACAGCATGCTTACATGTAGATGTTCTTAAGGAAAAAACAGAAGAGTTAGGTTGACCCAGAATCCTTTCCCAATCCTGCAAACGGTCCCTAGATCGCAGCTTGGGTGTCCTTGTGTCCCTTGACAGTGGTTTGTGGCAAACATTGCAAATGCAGCTGCGTGCAGATGCCAGTGCAAGGTGGGAGCTTTAGCAGCACCATGGGTGGAGGGCAGAATCTCTACAGGGGAAGAATTTTGCATTCTGCAAACCGACCAAGTGGAAGAACTCAACAAAATCTAATACTTTCATTTAATAAAGCAAACTAGGAAATGCTCTTGAAAACAGGACAATTTACAAAGAATTATTTGCATACAATTAAATGATGTTACAGGAGAAACTGAAGACGCAGCACATTTACAGACACCAAAATTAGGTCTGAAAATTATCTCTGCAGAACACCAAAGCTTGTTACAGCTAACTGCTGGAAACAGCAAAGCCTATAAGGACAAGAATTTTTGCAACTATAATCAAAAATAAAACTTGTGAAACCTAAGAGATCTCCTGAGTGAGCTGTGCAAAAATGCAGAACAGAAGACATAAAAAGGGCCAGTGCAGTAATAAAAGATACGTTCAAAGATCCTACTAATTGATCTAGAGGTGTCAAAAAATTACGGAATTACCCAAAAAGCAGAAGAAAAAAAACAAGCTGTACAAACCTGGAAATATGTTTTAAACAATTTAGTTGTGTGTACTGCAGTAGCTTTACTATTTTTTTCTGGCATCACCAGACCAAAGAGAAAACAATCAGGATACATTACTAAAGCTCTTGAAGTGATGAGGCAGTGGCAATCAATAAAGCAATGGGATGTCACAGACATTTTGTCTCCTAACTGAACCTCAGATTCAAGTGTTGGAAGCAAACAAAGTAGTATGTTGTAGGCTTTGAGAACGCATAAAGCAGAGGTGAGCCATAAAAAGCCACAAGAAAGCAAGGCTCGTAAAAGCACACACCTATTTCCCAGTACAGGACAGCACAGGCCCATTCAATACACCTCGTTCTGAAGAAATTCCAATGAACACTCCTCTGTGACTTTACATCTGGCAGCGCTGCAAAGCTTTGGGAGAGCTCTGTAAGCACTGTTGGCTTTCCAGTAAAGTTGCCCTTCCCTTCTCTAAAATTTCTATTTAAGTTCACGAGTCACAAAGTTCTAATCCAGGTTGTATTACTTAAGTTTGGTGGAATGTGGCCACAAAACTGCTGAAGTCAGTCGGGCCAGCTGGAAAAGCATGGCTGATGAAACGCCTGCTGCATGGGCTTCAAGTGCAAGATGTGAAGACTTTGGGACTGGTACTGTTTAACATCTTTGTCAGTGACATGGATGATGGCATCGAGTGCACCCTCAGCAAGTTTGCTGACAGCAAGCTGTGTGGTGCGGCTGACACGCTGGAGGGAAGGGAAGCCATCCAGAGGGACCTTGACAGGCTAGAGAGGTGGGCCACTGCCAACCTCATGACGTTCAACAAGGCCAAGTGCAAGGTCCTGCACATGTGTTGGGGCAATCCCAACTACAAGTACAGGCTGGGTGGAGAGTGGATAGAGAGGAGCCCTGAGGAGAAGGACCTGGGGGTACTGGTGGATGAGAAGCTGGACATGAGCCGGCAGTGTGCGCTGGCAGCCCAGGCGGCCAGTCGTATCCTGGGCTGTATCCAGAGCAGCGTGGCCAGCAGGTCGAGGGAGGTGATTCTCCCCCTCTACTCTGCTGTCATGAGACCTCACCTGGAGTACACTATCCAGTTCTGGGGCCCTCAACATAAGAAGGATATCAACCGGTTGGAGCAAGTCCAGAGGAGGCCACGAAGATGCTCAGAGGGCTGGAACCCCTCTGCTGTGGGGACAGGCTGAGAGAATTGGGCTTGTTCAACCTTGAGAAGAGAAGGCTCTGGGGAGGCCTTATTGCAGCCTTCCAGTACCTGAAGGGGCTACAAGGAAGCTGGAGGGGGGGGGGGGGGGGGGGGACGGGACACGGACGACGACATTTTACAAGGGCCTGTAGTGATAGTACAAGGGCTAACGGGTTTAAATTGAAAGTGGGGAGCTTCAGATTAGATATCAGGAAGAAATTCTTCACAGAGAGGGTGGTGAGGCACTGGAACAGGTTGCCCAGAGGAGCTGTGGATGCCCCATCCCTGGCTGTCTTCAAGGCCAGGCTGGATGAGGCTTGGAGCAACCTGGCCTAGTGGAGGGTGTCCCTGCCCATGGCAGGGGGTTGGAACTTGATGGTCTTTGAGGTCCCTTTCAACCCAAACCATTCTGTGATTCTATGACTTTTACATCAGAAGATGAAAAAGTCTTGAACCAGACACCTGTGGGTGTACAAAGAAAGCCACAGAAGAAGTGAAAGGTGCTGCTTGCTATCAGTGCCGTAAGTCTGCATCAATAAAGTATGAGTTTTCTTTGCAACAGACTTTTTCCTCATGCTAAATGGAGAGGACTATTAAATAATATCACTGCTCAGTCAGAATAGTTCTTGGCTGCTGTAGAAACAGTTATCAAAGATGAAGAAATTAAATGATAATCGCAGCAAAGGAGAGCAGCTGCAAGAGGGCATTAAGCCCAGAACAATGGGACTAGGTGAGGGAGGGATGCCAGAAACTCAACCATGCCTTGCCTAAATAAAAAAGAGTATCAACTGATTTCTTACAGGACTGTTTCACATCCTGACAGACAACTTCTACCTATCTGTAACCACCCTCAGACACCATGGTAAAACAGGCTTTAAAACTGAGAATTCTGGGTGGGGTCTGCACTAAAAGTCATTGAACATGACCAAATCATTTAAAAAACTGGCTTCTAAAAAACCCCTGGTAACGTCCGAGAGGGAAGCAGTGATATGCAAAGGAAGAGTGACCTAACTGACCTCTGTTCTCCCTTACCCTTTCCAATCCTAATGATTCATCTAAGCATTATTTTTAGTGAAGATTATGTAATCCAGTTGAAAAGACCATTTTAAATAAATTCTATAACGTTATCTGTTTTTATGAGTCAAATATTTTTCTGTTGCCTTGATTTTACTAGATATTGTTTTCTTGTACCAAATTTTGTTCATTTCTTCTGCTTGCTAACAACATTTGCTTGATTATATCTATTAAGGTAATAGTAAATTTGCAGTTTAACAATCTTGAGGAGTCAGTAACTCAAAAAGGACAATACATGTTCTAGTCACTCGCTCCATTTCAGAAGCAGATGTAGTTGAAACAACTAAGTTAAATTCCTCACAAATACCTCTTGCAAGTGTGATAGAGAAAACAGTATTTGAAAAGCTCCCAGAACTGGCATATCGATTTAATCACTCGGGGCTGAACTAGACTCTCTCTTCCAAATTTGTACTTCAAAATGCCATCTTCCCCAACCCTTTGCTCTTATTTTTACGATAATGATACCCAATGAGTTACAATGACCTTTAAACGACGATAAAGATCTGTGATGCTCTACTCTCAACAGCAGTGTAGAAGATGGCTGAAAGGGTGGACTTGACTTCATTTCCATTCCTTGCACTGCCAGACACTATCAGTCATTCCCAGAGTCTGTGAAGATATTTGTTCCTTGGCCACAGAGTAGAGAAAAACATGTGCAAGCCATCTTTTACTTTCCACACCTACATGCGGTTACACATAACTGAATCCACAACTGGGAATGTCATTTCTTTTATTTGAAACGATTTTAAATTTACATAATGACTATGATGAGCTGACTGTGGTATTAACACTGGAACAATACACCAGCAATGGAACTGCTCAATAAAATTATATAGTATTATACATGGTTGATTATCGAAAGTATAAAGTAGAACATTCATAATTAAAACAGGTGGAGTGTAAGGAGATAATTTGCATTTTTAGCTCTGTTTTCTAAAGAAAGGAGGAATAAATGATGATCTGTGTCTTCTACGTCTTCTGTTCTCTTTTGAAAAATATTTTTAACTCATTAAACAAATCTGACTGAATGATATTAATCTCAAATATAATGAATATTCCACATGAGAACAAATCACCAGGTAACTAAGAGAAATAAGCAGTCATACATGACTTAGGTTTTCTTTGGTTATGACAGTAAAGCAAGCTCCTCTACATGTGTCATGCTGACATAGGTAGGTGTGGAAAATTCTTGATAATAAAATAACCCGTAGAGTCAAGTCCCTCATGATGCACTGGAGTCCTTAGGTTAGACTCCACACCTTAGGGTCTTAGATTACTGAACACTGTCGTGTCCTTAGTTATTTCTTAGTGTGGCTCCATTTTAATAACCCCATAGAAAAAAGGAGCTACAGGTGTCTATGTTTTCACCGTTGACCTCTCTTTCTACGTACAGATAGACATAAATGGATCATTACAATGATGGTTTTGGATAAAGTCACTCTTTCAGGGTAATCTGCTTTTAGGAACCCCTACTCAGATAGTTCCATTTTTGGCTTTTGATATCTCTTCTTTGGCTGAATATGCATGGTTTTGTTCATACAAAATTCCCACAGAGGTTAGCACAATTAGGATTTCACTTGGCAGTAACGTTATCTCAAGACTTAGAATGATCGTTGCAAGTACCAAGACTGTGGACTAATTAATAAAGCAGCTATACAAAACCATGGAAGCAAAGGATCTCACAGATTGTGAAACACACAGATAGAATCTTTATCATTTTGTTCCTGTTGTGATCTCTTGTTCCTCCATCATGCATCTGAGACTGCCAGGGTCAGAGGAGGAGTATTGGGCTCCTTTGGTCTAACTCACTAAGTCCGGTCTTTGCTCCTCGTTTATGTTACATATAATAACTGATGTGCACAACTCTGCAAATATGGATAACTCCTTTCATCTGAAAGTATTAAGCCCACAGGGTTATTTGATGGTTCTCAATCATTTAAAAGTAATCTTAATCTAATAAATCCAGTCAGTGAGGTCACTTGTGAATAAACAGTGAGTGCAAGCCCAGGCAGTGTCAGGGCTTTTGTACACATACTCTAAAGTGCCAGTCATTTCTTCCTACACTGCATAGTCAGGCATCAATCTGGTGCAACACAGATAAACAGTGCTAACTAACCGATCACAGATACTGAAACTGCTATGCTAAAAGGGGTTTTTGGAGGTTTTGCATAAGCCATTTATTTTGCCAATGATTTTTAACTTTGAACTTCTATGTGCTTCTGAATATCTATTTTGCACTTTTATGAAATGCTGCAGCTCGTAAGAAATGCAAATGCTCTTTAGTGACAGAAGACATCAAAGGGTCTAGACTTCAGAAATGCCTGCCAATAGCAAATATTACAGTTGAGGAGCTCACTGAAACTAACACTGTCCAGATAGGGCTTAGTCATTGATTCTCATTTCATCTTCATGTTTTGTAAAATGTTACCTCTTAGAGACTCTAAATAATAATTTTACAAGTAACATTGCTCCGTATCATACATTCACTGTAACAACTACAATCAGGTCTCAATACCTGATTCAGGTAACGGAGTTGGAGGACAAAGCTGGAGATTTATAAAGATAATTGAGATTGCAAAGGTACTCAATTGCTAGTAGGGTATCAATAAACATTTTTGAGTGTTCAATCATCCCACAGAGGCATGTTGCTATACTGAAGACCGCAGTGATGCCACCCCAAGCAAACGCTAGAAGCAGGTTGTACAAGAGTATTGTCAGGCTCTGACAATTTGAAATCTGATCTGTTCAGCTGTTTGATAAATCCCAAAGACTGATACTTAGCAACAGCATGACTCTGGATTAAGTCCATTGTGGAAGTCCTGCCATTTGCTAGCCTTCCAAATTTCTGGCACCAAGTGCATTTTGAATAGCCTGATAAATCTAGTCTGTAAAGGTGACTTTCTTTCTCTAGATCCAGATTCTGAACTAGAATGACTGTAACTGCTCAGACATAAGGTCTGTCCAGCACAGCATCTTGTGTCCAACAGTGGGCAAGAAAAGATGATTAGAGAGGGAGTTTAAGGCCAGGTCAAAGATAGAGGCAGGCATGTAATTACGGCGGTGATGGGGTGGCTTACAGGAGTTGTGTGTGGTACATCTCCTTGTCCAACACAGCAGCACGCAGATGGTACTCTGCACTGATTCAGGGGTCCCTCCTCTTTACCTTGCTACACCTTCGTTTTCAGCTACCTGTGATTTAGCCCTACTCCCCTTTTGACTAAAGATTTTGTAAGTAAAAGCCTCTCTCTGACACAAACCCTAAATAAATAAAAGTAGCATCAGGCCAGCAGAGTTATTTGAGAGTTGCACTGGCAGAACCATGGTTAAATTGGGCTCTCTAATTCTATCTATTATTATCCTCCTTTAATTAAAATTCCAGTAAGGGGATAAAGCAGTTGTCTTGAACAGCACTGCCTGTATTAAAATGCCAGATTTCTCTGTATTACACACACACGACTCTCTATGACTAAATTATATCTACCACCTTCAATATATTCAAACCTTAAATTATTGGTAGCTAAATATTACTAATGCATTATTACTGCAGCCTGAAAGGATATGTTATCACAAAATATTCTGTCAGCAGATGAAAATTCAAAGAAAATTCATTTGTTTCAGATGAAAAAAGTTGACGCTCAGGCAATCTTGAATTAGAAGTTCAGTAACTCCTTGATCTAAAGTTTTTTTCCCATAATAAATATTTTAAAATTCTCCAAACAAAACTTACAAGTCTAATGTAGGATTTTCTCTTGTGTGTTTACACATCTGTGGACACATCCATACGCCCACATACATGTATGTAAGTTCCTTCAAAGGAGTTACTTCACTGCATAAGCTTAGAGACAGGATGCCAAGTTACGTACCCTTTGTACTACACCGTTCTTAGGCGATTACACAAATCCCACCACAGGATACAGGTGTTCTCCTTGAAACACAGCCTTGGATATCCTCTTTAGTTTGCTGCAAAGCAGTCTGTGGCCCAGCTGAGAGGGCATCCCTCTGCCCTTGACCGGGCAGGGAAGAAGCTGCCCATAACGCTGCCTGCGCGGTTCTGCCGCTCATTCCAAGCTAGGTCTCATACTTTGCTGAGGGAATGAGTCACATGAAGGACTCCAATCAATACTGCTGCTGCCCGTCATCTAACATATTATTTGAGAAATTAATATCACATGGAATTTGCACAAGTGTTTCTTTGTCCTTCGCTGCACTTCGGAAGTGTGTCAAGTGCACAGGGGCCGCAAGCTCCCCTTTCATCTGTCACTGAAAGGATGGCCACTTTGCACAAGAACGAGGTACGCTCCCGCGTCCTACGCACATCTTGCCTGCTCTGTATCTTTAGTTTAACTGAAAGATGCATACGTATATATACCCACATACATGTTTATGTATATAGGCATACATATACCTGTGTCGGTATAGGTATGTCTATATACATTAAATACAATATATGGGGCCAGTCTAGCAAGCAAATACATCTGAAGAAACAAAGCAATATTTGAGAAGTTAGAAAGGAAGAAAAGAAATTGCAGGTCACGCTCTATTTCAATATTATTTGTTCAGCGCTAAGAAAAACAGTCATAGAACCTAAGCCGCAGGTGCGTACAACCCTTCATGTTTCCAAGTGTACTTGTGGATAAAATCTCAGCTCCTCTGCAAAGCTTTTACTTCTGTGATAGCGTTTAACAAAACCTCGGTTGTTCTTCAGTAATGTTGGAATTACAACCTCGAGGGATGCCCTTTGAACGTAAATACTCAGTTCTCACAAGGGGTCCTAACAGCATGCCTGAAAATAGTCTGTGACAGTGTGGCTTGAGTTTTATATATCTATTTATATCATTTTATACAGTTTACACCATTTTATACTACAGTTCACACCATTTTATACTACAGTTTACACCATTTTATATAATTGGTGTAGACACACACTGTAGACACATTAAAAATCATAGAAAAATATGATTTTAGTAATTTTTTAAAATTAAAAAAGAATGGCCATGTGGTTAAAAATTTTAAGCACTGTTTTTTAAAGTAGATAGAGTAAATACCTAATCCAAACTTTTGGAGCTGATAATGCCAGACGCTGTTTAGCAGGAAGGTGAGTGGGTTTCAGGTAATTTTGCTTATTTCTAAACAACCAGAAGAAAGAACAAACCTAACAAACTAAATAATAGCTTGCTGTTTTAAAAAAACAACCAGAAACAAACAAACAGAAAAAACCCCACACCTCTTGATTTTAGTTTTGTTTCCCAAATGCACAGCTTCAAACTGTGACCACACAAACAGCTTCAAACAAACTTCAGCCTCCATCCTAGCTCCAAACGATCATCTCCTCTAACAGGAACAAAGGCTTGAGGATCTGCTCGGCAAAAAATTGTCTCTTACTGGCTCTGCTTGAGATCTACCAGCCCTGCCTTGCAAAAAAAGTTAAAGCCTACATGAGACTTGGTCATACCGTCTGGAGGAGAGTCAGATCTCGCTTTCCGCTCAACCACACCAACAAAAGAGTTGTTCCGTGGCACAAAAGGAAAGAGAAAAAACTTCACATAGGGGCAGAAATACTGGAAATGGCAGGCTTCTTTCCAACCTAACGAACTGTAGGCATCTCTGACCTCTGGGCTTCCTGAAATAAGACATATTTCAAATCAAGGCCCATTCCAAACCCGCATACTTGAACCATGCTGTGCTCCTAAACTGAGACACTCAACTTTAAAACTACCGAACTTCTTTTTTTACCCAAGTGTGGCTTAGTTTGTAGCACAGTTTGTGGCTCTTAAACACTACAGTGATGTGCGTCACGTAAAACCATAAATAGGTACAAAGTTAGGTAACCAGAACTAACACTTAGCATAAAAAAAGTCATGGAGTTATTTGTCTCCACATCTCCGCAACACCTCCCTTGCAATTTCATACACTTGAACATCTGTGTTTTCCTTTAGCTAAGGAATAAATTCCACCCAGATTATATAAAATTGTCTTTATAAAAAGATCCTCATGCTATGTATCCAAGTAGGGACAACATATGGTATTTTTGGGGCTGGCCAAAATGGACCATCATTAACTAAGCATTTTTCTGGCTTTTTAGTATTTTTCCACATTAACATTTCCTCAATTATATTTTTCTTAAGGGAAACAACATTTCAGGTAAAAATAATATAACACACCTGGAACATACTAAGAATGAAAGGTTATACCTTTATCTTATCAATATGGCAATAACTTTGTAATTAAAGCAATCCTAATTCTTCAGCTGTTGTGAGTTATCCACCCTCGTGTTCAACACCACAAAATTACAAATGCACGTAACTTTTTGTGCTTTCACATGTACATCAACATGCATAAAAACACATGTAATTCCTGAAAAGGAACCTGCAACAATAGGTCCAAACAAAAACCTTGGTAAGACCCATTTCTGCAATCATTATTTACAGGAATAGTTCTTTTCTAATCAGCAAAACTAACTGCAGGTGAGAATTTTGCTTTATGTATTATGAGAAAATATGTAAATTGGGCATCAAACATTTGTACTTTATTAGAAGTGAGTGTTTTTCAAATCAATACAATGTTCTGGATGATGCATGTCAATGGAAATAAACTGAGTTGAAAAGCTGTATGATAACTCAAGAAAACTCATTGCGTAGTGTAAGACAAGGGAATCTCACTCAAGCAATCTATGGGGAAGCTGGTGAAGTTCCAGCTGTACAGGTTAGTTTTATGCCGAGCTTGTACAATGGAGGCATTAAAGTGGTGGTAATATCAGTAGTGTCTTCTATTAGAATAAGATCTTCATTTTATATTCCTACAGGTACACACAGGACTTCATACTTAAGACTGTTAATCATGGCAAAACCAGTATTGGTTAGGTTTTTTGTATGTAGATGGTTTCACAGTTTTAAAAAACGGGTACTGGAGTCACAGAAACCACGAGGAACATAGCCTTGTTACGTTAAAAAGAGCTGTTAAAACAAAGGTTGTTCACAATCTCCTCACAGTCATTTCTGTTTGTACAACAGAAATGTTTTAAATGGCTAAAAAACGGCTCAAAAGTATTAACTGTCAAGAGCCAGTAGAAGCAATCCTGTGTCGGAACTGAGTATGCAGAGGTGCTTCGCAGAGAGTGAGTAGCTGAAACATGGATGGGAAAGGGAGCATTCCTACCACGTGAAGTGCTAAGTGCAGCCCTGTTTGCACCCTGAGATAAGGCTGGCTAACACCACCGATGCCAGGACACGCTCAGATGCTATATAAAGGTATGATCAACCTGTCTTCAATGGAACCACCTGTGTGTAGGATTTGGCTTTACGTGTATCCCTCATCAGGGCATTCCTTTGTCTCTGCTAAATTACAGATGTGAAAGGCACCTTCACAACCAAAGCTTAAAGAGCTCCGAGAAAAAATTATTGATGTCTTAACTGATCGAAGCAATAACAAGACCTTAAGTCCAACTAGCAAAGTGCTAACTTCCCCGCTTTCAGAAGAGCCAAGAGAAATTTAAATTATCAGCATTTTCACTGTATGTTCCAATGCACAGGATTTCATTTCCAAGACACATTCCTAACTCCAGTTAAGGCATCACTTTCAACCAGGGCTCCTAATACCGCCTTCTGTCACCACATAATTCCTCGAAATCGCAAACTTTGCAACCCCGAATAATTTTGCGTTTGAAGTAGTGACAAGGACCGTTGGAATGTTCTGAACCCATACAGGGCTGATGTCACAGCTCCACGTAACGGGACCGTATGGAAGTTTATACCTGTCCTATTTCAGATGAAGCAGATGTTAATGGCAGGTGTCTCTACAGGCACTATTGAGTAGCAGAGAAATGGTCATTGATTGCTGCTACAGTCCACAGATTTCTGTATGTAACAGTAAAAGCACTTGTTACAATCAGGCAAACGTAACTTGCTTTCCCCATCACTTTGAAGCAATAAAAATATCTGTGGAAAGCCAATAAATTATTTAAAGCAAAATATTCAACCTCTCTTAGCCAAAATACATATTTAAATTATGTTCAATTGCTTGCATCTACTGAAGTGAGAAAACAGATTTATTTATATGCAAATTATAAAGAAACTTCAATGTTTCTAAGGATCCAATCATCTTCAGTGATATGAAGATGGATTAATTGATACCAACAATCTGAGCAAGACCATACTGTTAACTACTAGAGGAAAATACAGCTTCACTTATCTACAAAATTTCCTCTAGAAAACAACAGACTGTAAAAGGAAGCAATTTTATTCCTATTGCCCAAGCTCACTGTCGCCATTTACTCTTCAGGGATTTCTGTTTAAGAAATTTTACAAATAACCATTTTCCTAATTGCATAATAAACCCATGATATATTTCAATCACACTAAAGTATGTTCATAAAGAACAGACCAAACACTGATCAGCCAGAGTTCTTCAATATACACTTCTTGTATTGATACAATTGAAGAAATCTACTTTTAAGTTTGTACACTTTCAGTTGTAGACAAAGTTTTCTTGTGACTGCTTGCAGGATTATTCCCTAGGCTTCTCTGGCACGACCGTTCTCACGCGTACAGAGCACAGCCAGGGGCTATTCAGCTCTACCTCTGGGAATCCGGGGACCCACTGCCCCTTGCAGGAAGGCTCTGCGTCAAGAACAGCTATGAACTGCAGTGATATGCTGAACATCAACAAGAAAGGCCTTGGCCATGCACATACACGTTGTGGTTTGGGGCTTAAATATGCTAAATGGTATATGAAGTAGGAAGAGTTTAACCTTCTTTTCCCAGAACCCTTGCACTGTGAACTCTTAGGTTTTTTGCCAAGAGCATTTCTATTTCTAAGAAGTACTTTACTAGACGGTATCTAAACCCCATTGTAGGCTACTTTTACTTGTTTATCCATGCAGAGTTTTTTTACCGTCACACGCAGTTAGTAATACCCCTGTGTGAGTGATAGCACCAATAGTCATGGTGGTTTCTCATCATTTAGAGTCTCTAAATGTTCATAATCAAAATCTGTAACCACTCAATTCCTGTCCCATACTATCATTTTTAAAAGGAGGAGATACAATGTTGCAGATACAATTTTGGACATGAGCAGTGTTAATTGTTGTGACCATGTCAGTCTACAACGAAGCTAATGTCAATAATTCTAAACCCACAGAATTATTTTTTCTCTCTCAGTGTCATGTGTGCGTGGGGGGTTTAGGGTG
The DNA here is from genome assembly GCA_027574665.1 of Rhynochetos jubatus. Classification (NCBI taxonomy): domain Eukaryota; kingdom Metazoa; phylum Chordata; class Aves; order Eurypygiformes; family Rhynochetidae; genus Rhynochetos; species Rhynochetos jubatus. The sequence continues at coordinate 64,820,032 of CM050651.1, read as the reverse complement.
AAATTTTCAAATGAGAACGCAAGGGTAAAATCCTGCAAATGGATATACATGGCTTCAACTCCCAACTTTTTCATAATGAGTTCAGTGGGTTTTTTTATTTTAGCAATTATCTAGCTAACAGATCAAGCTATCCTAAATGCCATGCACGTCACATATGGAAGCATCAGTAGCTCCACAGTTAAGGCACTGCTGGCAGAAATCCCTTTCTAATGAGTAACGTATCTTCTAAAGATCCACACCAATTTTCTTTCAGAGACAAATAAACAGTTTTTTTCCCCCGATTAGCGCTATTTCTATATTACTGCTTAGATTGCAACAATAAACTGCAAGCGGTTTCATGCTCTCCTTAAAGAATGGCGTATTTCTAAACAAAGAGGAACATCAGATGTGAGAGCTGAGACTTTCCTTGTGTCGAGAGCAACTCCTGGCGATGTGGGAATTCTTCAAGGCAGCGCTATGCCCACTTTTTTGCTTGTGAGCGCTATTTCTCATACCCACGTCAAGTATCGTTGCCAAGACAATTTTCACTTCAAAATTCAAACTGTTTTGTCATTTCAGGCATGATTTTCCAGATCTCTGATGTTTGCATAAAAGGTGACAGTATTGTTGAACTAGAAGCGTTGGGGTGGCGGTGTGAAGCAGAGCTGTGAATACAGTGGGCTCTTTTTAACAGACAAGAAATGTCACAGGTGTGAACACTTCATTTATTACTCCCGTGCTTCAAGTGGGAATATGTTTCAGCAACTTCAATCTTACTAGAGGGAAAGGCAGCTCCCGAATGTATGCAAATTCCTCCTATCAAAGGGTAATTTTAAAAATAGGCTCTAAGCAGCAGGATGCCTAATTAGTTCAGATACCAAGGATGCGATCCCGAGTTTATTCCGCCAGAACGGCAGTTTCAGCGCACGCTTCCTTGGAAGCGTGACCAGGCTCAAAGGATGACATTTGCCGTAGCCTCAGCCGGCGGAGACCTGCTTTCCCTGTGCTACGAAATCAGTGGGAAACTCTATTCACCGGCCTCCCCCGGAGAGCTCCACAAAGCATCCCCCCGGAAAAGCTTCCCCTTGGCTAGGAGGGCACCCCGTTGCCATGCCCCCAGCCCCCCGCGTCCCGCTGCTCCCAGCCGCAAACGGGAGGGACGCCCCCGGTGCGCAAAACTTCGGGCGCGGCGTATATCGGCGCCTCCGCATCCCCCCCCCGCCCCGAGCTCGCACACCGACCCCCCGGCAAAGCCAGCCGCCCGAAGCGCCCCGCACCGCCCCCCCGCAGCGGGGCAGCGGCTCCGCTCCCCGCAGCGCACCGCGCCGGCCGAGCGAGGAAGAGCCGGCCGCGCCGCAGACCCCCCGGAGCGAAGGGTGCCCGAGGGTGCCCGGCGCCGCCCGGGCGCGGCGGGGAGCGGCGCGGGCGCTGCGGGCGGCAGGGGGAGCTGCGGGGCGAGCGGCGGAGAGCGGCGGGGCCCGGCGGGCCGCGGGTTACCTTCGGGGTTGGCGCTGATGAAGACGCGGACGCTCCTGCCGCTCGGCACCAGGTGGGACGGCAGCGCCGAGAGGTTGCCGGAGAAAGCGGCCCTCCGCAGCGCCGCGTCCCGCGGGCAGGGCAGCCTGCCGCCCGCCCCGGCCGGCCACATCCCGCCGCGCTGCAGCGCGCTCCTCGCAGGCGGCCCGCCGGGCCCCGGCTCAGGGCAGCCCCCGGACCGCCGCGGCGGCGGCAGCGGCGCTCGCCACCGGTTCGCCGGCAGCGGCCATGCGGACCCTCCGGCTGCCCGGGGCCGCCGCCCGGCTGCTCGGCGGCGGCGCGGCTGGGGCTGGGGCCGGCGCCGGAGCGCGGGGACAGCGAGGAAGGGAGGCGTCGGCCGCCCCCCGCACCGCTCCCCGGCGGCGGCAGGGAGGGCGCGGGAAGAAAGTTTGCGGCGGAGCGATGCCTGGCGCGGCGGAGGCGGCGGGACGGCGGCCCCGCGGGGGTAGCGTGTCCCCCCCCCAGCGCCGCCCGCGGGCCCCGGAGGGCAGCGGGAGGCCGGGCGCCGGCAGAACCGCTGCGGGGTCGGGCCGGCGAGTCTCTCGGCTTCCCCCTCCGCCCGCGAGGGTTTGCGGTGTCCAAAGCAGGGACGTCTCCGGCGGGGCTGGCGGCGCCTTCCCTCCTCCGAGCGTGTCACAGCCCCGGCATCGGATTTTTATAGGAACACTGCTGCTGGCTCATCCTTTAGGCGCTTAAGAGTTCAGAGCCCTTCTTGTGTTTTGTTCTGTAATCGCCTGCACGGGAGTCCCACCTGCTCAGATACAAAAGAGAGATGCTCTTGCTGCTTTTGTCTTTTTTTTTTTTTTTTTTGTTTAATCAGTTATTTATTTATCGGAATAAATGAAAAGCCCCGGTTTGAAGAATGAAAGAGGAAGGAAGCAGCGAGACCAGCAGCCGGCGGGATGCGGTCCCTTTGCAGCAGTCAGTGGCGGGGCATCCCGTCGGGCAGCGCCGATGAAATATTCAGGAGGGCGGCGGGCCGGTCCCCGCTGGAGGGTGGCGGGGCGGTGCGGTGCAGCGGCCCCAGCGGGCGGCGGGCGAGCCGCGGAGTTTAGAAACCTCCCAGGGAGGGGCGGGCAGGCAGGGACCGGAGGGGAGGGGCTGGGGGGGGGGCAGGGGAGGGCTGGGCACGGGGCCTGGATTAGCCGGATGGGTCTGTTGGCCGTCTTGGGAGGAGGATGCAGGCTGCGACAGAGAGATTCGCAGGTGTTCCGGGATGCTTAAAAGGCTGGAGATGAAAGTCTTTAATGCGGGTAGTATCTATACGGGCTGTTTCATGTGCTGTATCGGATACAAAGCTGTTTTCTGTGTTTACACTTATTAAATCTATACTACACTGTGTATAATGTATATAAAACCACCTTACCGTGTGTTTACACAGTGTTTAGGAGCCGAGGTCTTCCCCCCCCCGACCGTCCTCTCGGTACCCGCTCGCTTTCCCCCCGCCCCGCCGCGGCTGCCCGCAGTGGCAGGGGGTGTCAGCAATAGGGGAGGCTGAGCTGGCTTCCATGGAGGTAACGCTACCCAAGTAGGCAAAAGCAAACTGCTCAGCTCTGCTTCAGAAACGACGGTGACAGCCAGATGGGTTCCTCAAGTGTTGCTGAGCAGATTGGTTTGTTTTTTTTTTTTTTTAAATCCCGGTTTCTTAAAGAAATAACGCATATGCAAAATCGCATCTCTTCTGTATTTGCATGTGAGTAATTTTGTTGCTGTTTGTTTGCTGTTGCTTTATTAGTTCTGCACCCCATCAATTTTAGGCTGTTTTCAACCAAATGAAACAAAGGGGCAAATTTTAAGGCAGTAATTCTCAAAATGAGAACATTTCTGTAAGTTCTGTGAAGACAGCTAAGCACGCTTATCTGCAGGGAGGAAAAATAGGCAGCGTGCATTTCAACCATTAATACTGAAATGTCAACATTGCACAGAATGCCTAGGACTGCAAAATCCCAGTTTTGATCAAAATGTATATTCCTGTGGGATTCCGTGGTGTCCAATAAGGAACAAATCTCACTTGAAGCCTTCCATGGTAGACGTGCGTATTTCTCTTCTCTGGATTCTCTGATGCTCTGTTTAAGACAAGCCTAAAGCTTTGCTATAATTTGGTTAAAAAGTCTGACAGTCATGAGATGCAATTCCCTAGGAAATGAGGCTTCATATATGTCACCGCTTACAAACTGGGTCTTATCTGCGCTTCACTTACCCTTCGTGTAGCCAATGTGCTTAGAGGTGCCTTTTCCTGGGTCGTGTCATGAACAGGTAATTTCTCTAATCCAGAGCTGAAAAGCAGCTCCTTGAGGCTGCAGACAGTTAATGACTGCACGACGGAAACGATTTGTAGTGTAGGCTGAATTCTGTCTTACCTCGTTTGCTGGGACTAACTCTCAGCTGGGCTGTTTCCTTTGCTTCTCCAGCATAAAGTGCTAGGCAGCTCTTAAATAGGAATTTTCTGGTGGAAGCAGCTCCAGGTAGGGATGCAGAGAGTCTCACCTCATATTGTTGCTGCCTGAATGTTATCATCACCGAATTTCTCAGACAGCTTCTTGGGAAGATGAGGCTCGTTGATCTACCCCTTTACCATGCCAGCCATAATGCAGTGGTTTTTAAGACTCTTTTTGGCAGTCACCTTTACTAAGTTGAAAACTCGATTTTGCATCATTTGAATTCTTTTGGAGTTTTGCCTTTGACAGTGTTGACAACAGCAGCAGGTTTTAACGGAGTATATTGTCTCACGAACCCAGGCTGAATGAAATGAGACCAGGCCTATCATTTCCAACTGTCCACCCTGTCTGTTTGTTGCCTGGGTGTTACCGCTCTTTTGGCAGGGATGGTTGCATCGCATATGAAGCAGGTAGCCTGTGCAGCTTGCAGGCTCCCACTATTACTATTTTGATCTGAAAAGTGGATTGCCTTTATGCATGACTCAGCTGGCTGTCACGGTAGCTGCCACCTCTGCGAAAGCTGAAGTGGACAGATGCCTCAGAGTGGTAATCTCTTCAGCTGTCCCGCTTCAGTCTGTCTGCAGTTGGGGCTCAGCGTCCTCAGATTCAGCACCTGTGAATATGTAATGGAATGAAGTACAATGAGGCTGAAATGGAGAGGATAAAGAGATGATTACAGAGAAACTTAATTTATTGCTTTACCCGTGACTTTATCAGTGTGAAGGCACTCTGGGTTAACTCAGTTTGGAGATTAGTGGGTAGCTGTTCTTAAATAAAAAAAAAATATTTTGTTACTTCAACAAAAAGTAAAAGAATGTTATGTAAACCCAAATACAAATCATAAAGGGGGTACTGCTATGTCCACTATAAAACATACTTTCAAAACTTTCCCGTTTCATATTGATTAACAGATCTTGTAAAGTTTTCATTTACCAAAATATACTACTTTAGAAGTGGTATTTTAGAATCAGTGACTGTATTTGAGTTTCAAACTACTTAATGGAAGCCGCCTGAGCAGAGATCCTCATCCTGTAGGAAGGATGGCAGAGCATTGCCTGAAAACATGATCCTCAAACTTTCACACTGACTTTGCTGTGCTTGGAGCAGATCTTCAGTGTCTGTCATTTAAGTCAATGCAAGAAGTACCCTCCTGCTGAACAGGAATAAAACCAGACCTGAAATCCTGCAAGTGACTATATAAACATGGCCAGTAGCTTGATCCTGCAAAACTGTGGGTCAGTAAAGTACCAGGGAATCTTTACTCGTATGCACTCCGTATACATTTTCCACTTTCATCTGCATGTTTCTTGTTCCTCATTCTGGCCTCATTTGCTCCAAGTTCAGCTATATTTAAATGAAGCTACACAATACGTCCCTTGGTGAAACGTGAGTAAACCCAAGTTATTCCTGATGGCCTGATCCTGCTTTAATTGAGACAGAGTAGTGCTGTACTTCTTGAGCAGTCTCACAGGAAATACTAAGACACTGGAGGTCTGAAAGCTAGCTCGGTAGTCCTGATCCAAATCCATGGAGATCAATAAAAAATGCACCAAGTTGTTTGGCTTAAACCCGGCATGAATAAGGGTTTGCAGTTTACACACAGTCTTCTGAGGCATGTCTGAGTTCAGTTTTGTATAAAAATGAACATTATAGATCAGCTGTAATGCTCTGAAGAGCTTGGGAAGTAACCTGAGCGATACGCTATGGGCAGTGCTGTGATACGAAACAAATTTTAAACAATTTTACTCTGTCTGCCAGCTAGATTTATGTTCTTGTTCACACGTGGTTTAATACATAGTGTGGGGTGTGCAAAAGTGCTCTGTAGTGATCTAATGTCAGTCCCACTGCAATCAGTGGAGACGTGCTCAGTAATTTTGTTGAAGTTCAGGCACAGCTGTAGTTAACACTTTTGAAAATCCTATACCAAGTATGTCACAGGGTCATAATACCGGAGGGTTTTTTATATATCTTTCAAGTAAAGTCTTTTGCCCTGCACTAAAATACAGCCACTGAGGTATGACCCAGGTTCTTAAAATACCCGTCAGTTCTCAGATGTTTAGAGCCTGGTTCTGCCAGGAGTTGCATTCAGCCTTCCTGCAGTCCTCTTTCCAAAATGGTATCTATTTGCAGGAGTTGGGAAGGCAAAGTTTTAAGATCAGGTCAAAAATCAAAGTTTAAGGGTCAGCAATTTGGTCAGCATCTCCCCTTTCACGTAGAAGCGAAAAGATTCCTGTGTGGAGTTGTATCTTTTGACTGAATACTAAAGCTGAGCAGTTTTTTTGCAGCTCCCTAGCAAGCTGGCCCAGTTTTAAGAGCAGGCGAAGCAGGCAGTTGCCTAGAGCGACAGACGAAAGGAGGCAATAAAATCACATTTTAAGCAAGAATGAGACCCTGTGACTCTGTGCCTGTTTCTGCCGGTTTAATGAGGACACGGTGTGTTCCCCCGGTGTCATTCTCCCCGAGCTGCTGAGACTGAGCAAGCTCCTTACCACAGGAACTGTGGCCACGGTCCCGTTGTCTGAACATCCCATCTATTTGTTCTTCCGCTTGCTGCTGCTGAAGCCAGGGGAGAAACTTTCTGTGCTCCTCCGCTCCGTTTTCTTGACAGCGCTGCATTACTTTTGCTGGGGTGGTTGGATTGGCAGGAGAGCAGGGGCAGATGTGCTGAGACTAGAGAGCTCGCAGAATTCATGCTTCACTAAAAAAACACCGTTATTATTACCCTTGCAAATTAGGAATGACAGGCCGCCTAGGCTTACTGAGTTTATATTTATGTCAAGAAACTGATTGCAAGAAATAAGAGATGTCTTAGCAAATCTTACACGGGTACTGCGTTCCTATAAGGACCTTTTACAGCCATTTCAGGGCTCAGTTAACTGTACTTGATGTAGACTTCTATTTTCCACACAGTTGTAAGTGCTAAAAATGTTTGTTTCCTTCTTTTCTGCTCCCCACCACACTCCTCACAGCTTGTGCTCTGACACCTAGACTTTTGGGGTGAATCTCTTCCATACTGTGAACACGTTGCTGTATCAGTCTGCCAATAGATAGACTCGACAGTAGCCTTCAGTCTCACTGACAACATGCTTACGAGCTGTGACGGAGAACCTGCCTGGAGGGATGGTCATTTTGCTCTGCTGCTCTTCAGAGGAGCTACTTGGAGGACCAGGGTTTTGTGAGCTGACTGCAAGGTGTGAGAGAGGATGCTCTATGGGTTCACAGGTTTACCCTGTCACGCTGAAAGCACTGGCAGGTCAGCCTTCACCACACGTTCAGATCCTTAATAGCAAGGTAGGAAATGTATATGGATTACAAAAACAGACAGTCCGGTCTCATCATAAGTAATAAGAATTTGGAAAGCACAGTACATTTCATTAGACCCTGCAGTGTTAGTCAATCACTGCGTCACACCAAGAGGAGATTTATGGGAGGCAGATTATCACACATTGGCCCACTGGAATGTTCTTACACTTTCTCTGAAACACCTACGTTACTACATCCAAAAGAAGATGCTAAACTTTGGTGTCTTATCACAAGGACAAGTTTGAGTTTCTGTGTTTTTAGTCCAGGAATACATTTTTTCCACTGGGTGAGCCTGTAATGAAATTCTGGTAAATTCTTCATGTCCATTACATTCTCTGCACAATGTAATAAAAAAGTTCTCTTTTTTCATTTTGCTATTTTGCTTTTGAATATACAGTAACGGAATGTGTGTTAAGTCTTCACACCACAGCACTTTCACAAGTGCTAAGGAGCAGACTTCAACCCAGAATAAGATTTCCCAATGCAGAGGCATAAGAACAATCCTGGTTTTCAGGAGCTGCCAAGCAATGTAATTATGCACCTGTACAATATGCAGATTAATTTATATTTCAAGGAAAACAGGGAAGATAATACCTCCAAGCTGGTTAGGTTTGTACCTTTGTAAGCACAGCGGTACTTCATTCTCACCTCCAAGTCCCAATCTTATTTGCCAGCTGGCATTGACACATTGCAGTGTGTCAAACAATCCTAACCATTCTATGATTCTATAAGGAATTCTACTTTTTCCTAAAAACAGTGCACCACCAGGAATCTGCATTAACGACTGGAATGGCAATGGTATGGAAATGGTAGAGGTCTGTATGTTGGTCCTCTCCTCTCCTCTCCTCTCCTCTCCTCTCCTCTCCTCTCCTCTCCTCTCCTCTCCTCTCCTCTCCTCTCCTCTCCTCTCCTCTCCTCTCCTCTCCTCTCCTCTCCTCTCCTCTCCTCTCCTCTCCTCTCCTCTCCTCTCCTCTCCTCTCCTCTCCTCTCCTCTCCTCTCCTCTCCTCTCTTTTTTGAGTTTCTGTAGAAATGTCCTGTTTTCTTTGAAGCCTAACAAGGCAAACATAGCCTTTTCTCTTAAAACGTAAGTGGCTACACCACATCTTTATTTTTATCTCATGTCACACTTGATTGAAAGGTTCTTTGCAGCTAAAATAACATGATGAAGGCATGGAAATTATTTTTGTCTCGGTTTCTACTGAAAGCTTAAAAGAAACCTGTTTCTTCATGCAGAATTAGTGTTCTCTCGCACACATACACAGGTGTATGCGCCCCTAGAATGGGTGCATACACATGTACACGCACACTCAAAAGACACACAAGGACATTTGGATTGCTAAATTCACACAGGGAGGATGCAATAGTAAGATTTCCAAGTTAGTAATTTGAATTTGCCCATATAGCTTTAAATTTTATCCTGTTGCACATATGCATTATACCAATCTTTAATTAACTGACCCAGTACTCTAATTTTACCCTCCCTTGACATAACTCAGTGCGGAAAAGAGGGGTGTTCACTTCATGAACAGTATTCATCTGTTGGTCAGTGTGCGTTTGGTGGCATAGCTGCGTCTCACCGTTCAGACCCTGTTCGAAGGCAGAAACAGTTTTTTTCTCCTGAGCTCTTCCATATAATTTCCCAAGCTGCTAAGTATATAAGCACTTCCAAAATCTGAGTAACACCCGAGCCAGAGAAAATGTCATTGTTGAAGCATACTTGTTCCACCGAAGCACAGGAAAATTAACTCCTAAAGTATCTCCTAATTTTGGATGCCCTCTCTGAGGTACCAAGGACTGTATTTTATTCAAAGTAACTGGTATTAGATACTAAGTACAAGAGAGAATATTTATCAGCTTCAGTTGTAGCTGCGGGTGTTCAGTGGTTTTGTGTTTTAACCTTCAGATTTCTGAGTCAGATGCCTAGAAAATTAAGAACCTACGATTAATGACCAACCATGAAAAATTTAAATTACTTAATTAGTGTTTCTATTGGGTTTGCATGGCAAGGTTTTGGTAGCAGGGGGGCTACAGGGGTGGCTTCTTGTGAGAAACTACCAGAAGCTTCTCCTGTGTCTGACAGAGCCAATGCCAGACAGGTGCCCGCCAAAGCCACCCTATCACTCTCCTCCTCAGCTGGGCAGGGGACAGAAAACATAAGGAAGGGCTCATGGGTCGAGTTGAGGGCAGGGAGGGATCATTCACCAATTACCGTCATGGGCAAAACAGACTTGACTTGCGGAAATTAGTTTAATCTATTATTGATCAAATCAGAGTAGGATAATGAGAAATAAAACCAAATCTTAAATTTCCCACACCAAAATCAAAATAACATCATCACAACACGGAATGAAAGGGAATCTGTGGTGGAAGCCAGCGTAGAATGTAATTCCCTCCTGGTCTGGAGCAAAATTCGCTTTTACAGCCATGAAATGATCTTTTCTTTTCCTGTAATTCCTTGCCTAATCCCTGCACCTCCTAACCTCAGCTAAAAATAAATTGGCAATATCTGCTTTGTTTCACAGTCCTGCATCATCCTTAAAGGTTGTTCATAGTTACAACAAATCAGGCAAAATACGCTCCCATGTGTTTTTAACTTACTCAGTAAGCTGTAATTTCCCTACTCAGCCCACCATCACAGTTTTCCCACATACTTAGTCTGATTCCCTAGGGACTTTATCCTACTTCCCTCTCCACTTCTTTATCCCATTCAGCTTGTCTTACACAGCCCTTTTATCCTTTTCCCAGATTCTTGTCCCATGTCTCTGTCTCTTTCCATTGCCCACTGCCTATTTTTTCCCTCTTAGTTTCTGGCCCTAGTCTCCCATTACACTTTCTGTGCAATATCAGTGTCTCTTTCTCTTTTTTTTTCCCCACCTTGTCCTTATCTCTTTGGCCAACCACATACTCTCAGCTCTTCTGTCCCTGTGCTTTCTAGGGATCATGACTTTGCATAGCTCTTTTGAACTCCCCTTCTTTCCGGTTCCCCATCTGACTTCAGATGTCCCTTTCCCCTCTGCCTGCTCTGGTCCCTCCCATCCCTGGGGGTGATGGGATGACCCCTGCCCAGCTGCTCCCTGATAGGCACTTCTCCTAGGACAGTAAAAAGAAGCTTTAGTCTTTACAAATATAGTAGCGGTGACAAGCATGGTAAAGTTCCACATGGTGACAGCATTTGAGATGGACCTAAAGGCTTCTGGGTGTCCAAGTTGCTTGCGGCAGCAAAGAAGACGCACATCGCACTCCCTCTGAGGAAATGCAATCCAAATACAAAGCAGAAAGTAAAGGAAGAGGAGGGACAGAAGGCTGAGATGTTCATCCGTGAGTCTGTCCAAGCTTCTGTGCTGCTGCTTTTGCATAGATTGTTATGGCAAGTCATCTTGGAATCGTATTTGAAACAGCAATTAGGGAGAGGCTGGGCCTGGTGAGTGTGTACGTGTCTGCAGCAGAGTTAAGAGAGGGCCATCTGCTGCACAGGGTTCTGTGAGTGTTTTCTTCTAAGGGAACCTCACCTGCTGCACATGTGGCAAGTAAATTTTAAATAGATGAGTCAAAATATTCATGCTGCATGGTTGCTGATGAATAATGCTTAACAACATGGTTATACATGTGTATATGTGTATATTTATTGATTTGTGCCAATTCGTGGAAAATAGAATCGCTACTCACCAATGTGTTTGTGCTAATAGAAAATAAACCCATTTACACTCTGTTGATAATGTGATTTTATGGCATTTATTGACATGGCAAGTTTATTTTAGTCATATGAAAAGCCAGGGGAGTGGGATTAGAATAGCAACATTAATTTGTCTTCTAAGTGCTAAGAAAGAAAAATACCCCAAACTTGCTAAGCTTTGTTCTACTTGCAGGCATTCTGAAAAAGCAGCTGCCACTTTTTTTAGTCTTATTTAGTATATGCCATCATTTTTCATCTGACTTTTGAACTGATACTGCAGCTATGCTGGAGGAAAAAGGAAGCTCTCCACCTGCTCCAAGTCCAGTACAAAGTACTTAATCTTGGAGACAAGCACTGAGAGCAAAAGGGAGTTTCTCTGCATGAATCTGGTTGTTCTGCCACAGAAATGATGGCAGTGGATTTCCATCTCTAGTCTGCTGTTGCTAATACTGATTTCTGTGAGCTGATGGAGCATGGAGTACCCTGTTACCAAATGCCATCGCAGACATGTTTTGCAACCATTGCTGTGCCACAGTTACACAGTGCTGTGCTCTGAAGTGTTATGAAGGCCCTTAGGCAGCCTGAATGTAAAAACATTCGCTGAAGAATCGTGAAGACAACTATCATCATCCAAGGGTGAATTTTAATTTGAAATAATCTTTATCCCCAAATAAAATCTGTCATGTGGGTCATTGCTTCTGTAAAGTGATTTTTTTTTTTCCCCCCCAGAAGCAAGGATAGTTTAGATCTATTTTTGGCAGTTAATCATATTTGGTAAGCCTTTTAAATAATTCAGTAAGTCTTTTTCATGAGTTATGCATTGCTTACTGTAAAGAATGGCATCAGAGTCTGCCCTTTCATCAATGTAGGTAATGTATAAACCAGAAGATCCAAAAATGTTTCAGATCTCACAGCCACAGGGTCGTTTTGAAGGTCACTGTCAGGGTGAGATCATGTACCAGCCCCTCTTGTGTTTTTCTCCTGAAGAAAATCAGCGTGCTTGTGCTAGACGGAAAAAGCAGCAGGCACCAGACAAGTGCTCTGACACTCACCGGCTGCTTACTCCAGGCACCAGCCTCTGACTCTCTCCTTGCCAAGTATTCTGTGAGCAGGTGAGCGTGCCGAACATGTGATTTAATATTTCCTATTGCCTGAGCTGCCTGATGGGTGCAGTCACTCCTTTTTTAGTTTTCCTGCGTAAGAGAGTTGGCTGCTGGTCTTCCAAGGGCCACGGTTTTCTTTTGTGTCTGAACGCCAACTGAAACCAGTTGGATGATGTTAAATCTTTTATAAGTAACAGCTTTGCTTTAGGGTGTCCTACTACCTACAAACCCTAAAAATAATGAATTCCTTCTTGTTTAGAAATAGAGCTGTTCTCCTACAAGGAATGCGTGAACTTGCCTGGAGATGCCAAGTGACAGTTCAGGCATGTTTGGGGAACTGAACCCCAAATTCTTGAGTCTCCATTGAAGTGACTGAAACTCAAGTTCCTGTTAAAAAAACAAGAATGAAAGCAACTGAGAGCATTTTGTCACTCCCCCAAACATTGGTTCATGAACGCACATAAAAAGCATCCAGCCAAGGAAAAGTGCCTTCCTCCGAGGATGCGAGTACTGCTGTTGATTTCAGTAGGAGACGGAGCACGCAGCCAGAGCTTGGATGAAGCCCTCTGCTTCCTGCTGGGTTGTACCTTGCTTGTGCACACACAGTTAAACAAATTGCTAACTGATTCAGGATGACGGTTCCCTGCAGACCTGGTGGGCTAGGAGTGTTGGCTGGTTTTGCTACCCACTGACAAGAGGTGGCCTGATCTGCTTCAAGCAGTCATTGGGCATATTCACCCCACAAATTCTCATTGCACAAAGTATGCAAGCTTCAGTTTATTACTGAGTGTTGACAAATGTGTGATGGTGTGTAATAATATGTAACTAAGTAAAATGGATTTCCTTTTAGGTTTGCTTTGGCCCAAATACATATTATGTAACCTCTTCAACTCACTGAGATACTTGTGTACTGAATGAGGCATGGTCAGGGTGGCAGGAGACTTGGATTTAACTCCCAGGCCTGTCAAAGTTTCCTGTGCAATGACTAGGCAAGTCAATTAAAACTACATCTACTGAGAAATGCAAGGATATAACTCCAGGTGATCACAATCCTTCTTTGGCTGCTGCTGAATCCTTAATTCCATAATTGCTAATTTAGGTCACTGAATCTTGTGGCTTCCAAGAGCCTCTTTCCTCAGAAAATAATTCTCCCCATGGGTGTTCAGGAGCCAAGGAGCCAGACCTGTGGCTGAGGACTGAACGGTTTTAGCAGTAAGTTTATATACATCATTTCCTCATTTGTAAGCTGTGAGGGGGCTAAGATACAAGCTGCAGTATCTCCTCACCTCACAGGGATGTTGGAAACATTAAAGATCTTGAGGAAAACATAAGCATGGGGTACTACTGGATGTCCTTGCAGATTTCAGTGGTTGTGATCATTAAAAAGGAAGAGTTTAATGAAAAAAAATGAAATAATATAATCTACATAGTCAGTTTGACCAGGACAGTGGACTTAAATCTACTGCTCTTGAGAGGACTGCTTTTGGTACTCTCGTAAGAAGTGCATGAGACGTCATTTAGCTTTTCACTTGGAAAATAGCATTTCGATCCATATCCTGTGCTAAATTCATCCTGTAGTATTGAATCAGGGAGAGCAGATAGGCGTTACAAGTTACCATGGCAGCTCCTTGGTGATTTCCACCTCATGGTTCCCGTGAGGAGCAGTCTCTTCTATGCGAGTACTGAATTTTTCACGACACTGCTTCCTGGGACAGTGTTTGTATTAAGTCTTTTTCCATTTTTGTTGTCAGGTGTCACCAAAACAGAGCTTTTCAGATGGAACATTTTGCTTTGGCGACACAAACTTCATGTGTGAAACGTTACGAGCTCAAACCGGGTGCTGAGGCTATTTGCGTTGCTGGGTCTGTCCATCTCTGCGGAGCTGCCTGGCAAATAACGTGGTCACTGTTTGGCGGTATTTTGGGAAGCCAGCAGCACAGAGGCTTCTTGACATAAGGGTGACCTGTATTTAGGAATTAATTAAAGTTCCATTCTTCATATTAAGGGTGCCACAGAGTTTGCTTGCTGCTCTCTAGGGGAGGTGGGCAGCTGAGCTCTTCAGATGATAAAAGCTTGCTGCCAAATAATCTATTGAGCAAATAGCTGGCTGTACCTACCTAGTGCAATGATACCGTGACTGTTCAGAGAAAACAGCACTGGGAATGTCTGACAATGGTAAACTCTCACCAACTTTAACCTCACAAGCTTATTCCTCACAAACTTAATTAGGTATCACAGTGAAACGCATAAAGCTGTTTAACTCTGTACTCTGAAGGACTTTTGTGACATTGTGCAACAATATAGAAATAGGTGGCACCTTACAGCTGTTACATTTCAGAGCCTTGCCGTGTTTTCAGGAGACACGAAGATGGTCAATGGAGGTATTTTTTCTCTTAGTTGTAAAACTTTGTATGTATTCCAGGTAAACAGGATTAGGCCTTGTTAACTGTTGTTTTCTCAAATGTGAACTAATTTTCTATCATAGCTATGCTATAATTTAATCAATGTCTTAATGGATACTTAGATTAATAATTTTTGGTCCCATCTGCCCTGCTTTTCCTTGCGAATGAACATCCATGTTACAGTTAGCAAATTTGTGGATGCTGAAGAACAGAATATCCTTTTCTTCTGTGGAGCAGATTGATTTTGAATCCCAGAAGTGATAGCAGTGGAAGGACAGGCACCACTAAATTACAGGAAAGTGCATCCATATTCAGTTTGGGTGGAAGTGCACTTTTGAGACGTCTCTCCCAGTTGTCCTGACTTACTGGGTTTTGGCTGGCACCGTACAGTCGTCTTGGCATGCATGAACTGGATTCTTTTCAGGTGATACTAAACTGAAAGACAAGCTGTGGCACTCAGCCCATGGAGCCAGGCTGGAGATATTCTGAAGTAAAATATCTAAACCTAAAAGGTGTGTGCTGTTGGTGTCAAACCCTCTGTGTCAACAGTTTTTCTCCACAGAGTGGTCCACACTACTTGCTGATGTAGACCTAGCTAAAAGGTAGCACAAACTAGTCGTTTTCTGTTGATAATTTCCAGGAAACAAGGAACAGAAAATATCCCTCATGTATAGAAAGGCAGACCTCAGGATTTGTATTTTTTCAGTGGTCAGAAAAGAAATAGCATTCTTGTGCTTTATTACTGATTATTTAGATTGCACCGTTTGAAGTCCTGTGCAAGTGAAAGATCAGAAATAAGGATGCCAGGAAATAGTTTAATCTGCTGCTCCAGTTTCTCTCTACTGCTACATAATCAGTTTTTGATGGAAAATGAGGCCAATGTATTGTTTCCTTTACAGTCAGCACCTTTGACTTCTTTAATTTCAGTTTCCACTGTTCTTAACAAATAAAATCACTTGTAATGAAACTTAAGCAAACATACTTTGAATCAGGCCAACCATGTGCATTGCCTGCTTACACCTGTGATAAACACACTAGGTGAGGAGGACTGCGTGATGCAGCAGCACATATACACACTTGTGTACACACGCAGAGCCGATCCGAACTGATCAGCATTCCAGTTGTTGCTGACACATTGAAAACCATCAGTGCCTGACGTTTATCAGGCTGTTTCCTACAAGACAGTAATTTAAATATTATGGAAATTATTTAATAAAATTTCATAATATGTGATAAAATACATGTTATTATAATATCATGTGATGATAATAATAACATATTATAAATCTATGACTATATTGTAGTGAATAAAGTCAGTGGTTAGCCTCATAAATGGCACGTGTTTTTCTCTGGAAAGTTTTTCACAAAACTTTCAGTTCTTACATTCTGGAACGTGGTGTCCATAATAGAATAAAATGCAGAGGAAGCATATAAATATACAGCATAGTTCTTGGGTCCAAATCAACCCACTTTTCGTTGGCTTCAAAGTGCTTCAACCCTATAGATTCAGCTCTTTCGAGTCCTCGCATCTGCTTCACTTCCATTATCTGGGGCTGACTTCTGTCTCTGGCAGGATGTGCTGCAACTCGAGGAGGATTTTCATTATGGTCACTCAAATGGCCATGTCTTCACAGGACATGTTCTTTTCCCTGAGATTCTCTTTTCTTGGACCCTGCAGAAAAGCATCAGGGTGAGATGTAGCATGAATTATTTATTGGAGTGACTGGGTCAGGCACGTGGCAATATTTTATTTCTAAATGTAAAACTGTGCAGTGAATAGAAGCAGTCTGATGTGATTTTTCTGCCTATACTGACTTTTCAGTCTCTAAGAACCAAAATTGGGAGTATATATTGAAGTGGAAGCTGGAGCATTTTCCTGTTTTCTGGGTTCGCATGAGCTTTGTGTGTCTTTAAAGCACAAGGCTTGGGAAATGCTCTTGGTCTGCAGTGTCTGTCTTGGTACAGCTATGCCTGTGGTTTCCAGAGGAGAAGCACACAACTGAGCAAGGGGAAGACCTGCTAGGAAAACAAGATGTGGGAAGTCCAAGCATTCAGGGACAGAGGCTCTGGGCCTGGAACATCCTTGTGGAGTCCTCAGTGAGAAGGCCGTGCGGGAGGACTTGCAGAGGAGGATCCTGCCTGTGGTCTATAAGAGGTCTGTCTGGGTAAGGAGAGCAGAAGGGGGCTAAGAGTACATACTGTTGGGAGGGTTCCTGGGAAACACTGAACCAGGTCAGATTGGCTACTGGAAGAGATAGTTTTCCATTGATTTAATAGGCTAAGCCTCCCGTACTACATGGAGAAAGTAATTCTGCTTCCTTGATACTTGTCTGGAGGTGGTGGCAGAAGAGGACACATAAGCTTTAACAGAAGCTACCAAACTTTAATATGACAGGAAAAAGGGAGCCCTAGAATATGGACTTAGTGGGAACAGCCAATTTGCTCTGCTTGTCTAGAATGTTAATTATTCCTTGGAAAAAAGGGAGAACATATTTGAAGACACTATAAATCTGGGTAGCACATAGCTGTCATTTATTCATCAGGAAAAAAAAAAAAAGAAAGGTCTATTTTTGTTCTTGAGCAATCTTTACACTTTCCTTCTTTTAAAGCACAGTGACAGTTAATGATTAATAGACACAGTCTGCAGTGCTGCCAGCAGGAAGCCAGCCTAAGTGTGGGGGGAGTCTAAATAATTGAAGGGAAAAGGTGACAGAGCCAGCCATTAGTTGTGGATAAGAAAGTCTTCATTGCTTGGCTATTTGCCCAAATAAAAGGGAAAATTTACCATTTGAGTAGCACAATCTGTAGACTTCATGGTGTACTTCCCTCGGGGGCAAAAGAAACCACAAGGCCCAGTGTTTTTAAACTGGTAGAAATTGATGCACACCCCCCACCCCTCCCCCCCCCCCCCCTCATTTTTAATTGCTTTACAACACATTAGCAGGCTTGCAACATAACCAGCTTGTCAGAAATAACTGGGCAGCATTCCAGCAAAAATCCTGAACACCCTATAGCAGGATGAATGATGTCGTAATGGGCAGTTGCCTTCCCAGGGTGACTCCCCTCCATGGACATCCTGGAGGTCACAGGAGACCCTGTATACTTGCAAAGAAGGTCAGTAATCTTTAGGTCTGAGGAAAACAGAGTGGCAAACGTTGAGCTCCAGTCTTCCCAAATAGGGTGATGAAAACCGGAGGTATCCAAAATAAACAAACACTTTTCAAAGTGCAAGCATCAGTTTGTTTGCTGAACTGTTCATTCTGGAGCTCTGTGTCATGGACAGAAGTGGAGAATATTATTTCAGATTCTTACTGGGAGAATAAGAGGGTCCTTTCCAGTATTTTTTTTGAACAAAGTGCGGATTACTGTCTAATCTGTTACTGCATAATTTAGTTTCCGTTAATTTCTAGTTATAATTTAACAAGTCCCATATCACAGACCATCCTGTCTTCTGCAAAAATAGTTTTCTAGAGCCTAATTAGTCCTTTTTGCACAAGCAATAACAATAAGGCAATTATTAAACGCGTTCATTTAACTGGTGAAGTGAAAGGAGAGGGTGGAAGCAGTAGCTACATCCAGCTCTTGACAGCATCTCATCCCGGACAAAGCTACCCAGACCTGTGCGGTGGTTAGAGTAGTAACCGTACCCTGTGCAATGTAAGAGGGGTGTGTTGATGTCTCTCCCTGTGGTGTGACAGCTGACCTTTCTGTCAGATGTGGCATTCTCGGAAAAAGCTGTGGTGGTATGTATAAGCAGAATAATTCAGCAAAGTAAATTTGAGATCCTTGACTGTAGCAGGATTTCTTGAAGAATTTGTGTCTGCTGCTACCCTGCCCTCTGGAGAAGGTCTCAGTGCTAGTTCTAGGATGTTGCTCGCACTAACTGAGTGTCTCACTTCTGTATAACTTTTCTAAGAAGAGGTTGGTATTGCTCACTGTCTTCTTTTGGCTTACTGCTTTTGAAGGAACGTGCAGTTGTGCTAGTCAGGTAGGTGACTGCATAACACCCTGGTCATGGGGATGACTTAAACACTGCAAAGATTTTTGGAAGAAATTTGTTGCATGCATATATTTTACTGTAATTCAAGGGAGCCCCCCATCAAAAAATCTTTTTGCTCTAACATTTTCTGTTGTGTTTGTCCCTTGCAGGTGGCGATGAACTCTCACATTTTCATATTGAGATTCTCACTCCTGAACCATTTAAGCAGGATCGTGGTGCATGTGCTGTGCGGAGAATAAGAACTATTATTAATTTTTAATACTTTTTCACCCAGAAACTCCTGAAAGTTTCTTTAAAAAAATCTATAAAAATACAAGGAGATCTGACAAACCTAAACTTGTACTTAATGTCCCAGCGAAGAGGATATTGTTATTGCACAAGTTATTTCTACACTGGCATTTAACTGTGTAACGTTACGTGGCTCTCCGTGACCAAAGTTGTGTCTTCTTGAAGTGTTCCAGAAAGGTACTGAAACAATGGAAAGGAGGGTAGTAGAGGTTAATGCCCTTTTCAAGGAGTTTTTAAATGAAGGGGAGCCACAAATGTATTTTGGAATTTTATTTATTCCCAGAGGAGTCAGTGTCAATGATGATAATACTGGGAACAAAGGCTAAAGAGGGAAACTGGAGTTAAGAAACTTTATTTGAGAGCAGAAAATACTAGTGATTCCTTGGATGTCAGTGAGAAGGAAAGATGACATAAGGGAAAAAAAGAAGTAAAGTAGCAAGCAAAGTCAAGTAAGAGAAGGTTATGGAGGAGGAAAGAGTTTGTGGCTGTGGCGGGAGAAATGTGGTTGAATGCGCAGTAGTAGGAAGAGCTCCACCATCCAGACTCAGAAGCATTTAGCTAAATTACAGACAACTCTTACATCTGAATGAAAGTCAATGATATATTCTGTTGCTTATTTAAATGTGAAACAACTACAATAGTGTTTCCTGGAGGCTTTTTTCCTGCAGAAACTCAGGGTGTAGCAGCTACTTTCCCACAGTGACAGTCAGTGTAGAAAAATGCAGAGGCCGTGCTCTGATCCCACCACTATTTCCCATCTGGTACCACAGAGATGACTTTTTCCCTTCCCCACTTAACGACTTTGCAGCCAAAGGCAGCTACAGTCAGGTACCAGGGCAGTGCTTAAGGGAAGGGTCTCAGAGAGACGTTACAGGAGGATGTGAGCAGCTTGGAGGAGAAGGAGTGACTGGAGTCAGAGGGCTTAATCTGAGACCATCCTGGTATTTAAGAGTGGGCACATCTAGTGCTACTGGAGGATGAGCTGTAGACTTCGGTTACGCTGGGTTTTCTGAAGCAAAACTCATGTGTTTATTGTGATCTTTTAGAGGAAGTGGAATATAATTATTTCTTCTGAGCAACAATTTTTATGCAGAAAGTTTTTGTATTTAACTGTTGACAGCAGTTCTAATGCTATTCCTGATAGAGCTAAATTACAGAATAGAGGCTTCATTTTTATTCATCAAATAACACATTGTAAGTCTGCAGTGGTTCTAAGTGAGACTGGGGAAAAAATATAATGTGTGTGACCTGTTTTGATTGCTACATCTGTCATGCTTCTTCTCTGATCCTGATTTTATTTTCCACTATTTTAATGTCTTTGAGTCTGAGAAATTATTCCTAAACACAGAAATGATGACAACTACAAGAACTGGCTGTAAGACTGCTTAGATATTGCACTTTGTGAGGAGAGTTTTCATTAAAACCCCTCCATATTTACCAAATACTCAGAAGATAATTTATTACCTCTCCTGGGCACTCTGCACGTCTCAATGTTTTCCTGAGCTCCTGTGACTTCTGGAAGTCTACTCTCATTTTGGCACATGAGAAATGCATGTACCAACCAGCTTGCTTAAGCTGATGATAAAGTCTGTGTTAGAGGTAGGTACTACCAGATTTCAAATCCCAGACTAGGATTTTAAACCCACAGTTTAAACAGGCCAGTGCTCAGTTGGATCATCATATTAATTTCGGTTTGACTCCCTCACATGAAGTAATTTTTTCAGTGCACTGATATTCTTAACTCAATCTGTTCTCTTGTGCTTTTTTGAGGTAGGAAGGGTGCCACAGGTACCTTCTGCTTTCATTTTTCAGTTGGCTTGCAAAGGAGTTTAATCAGCTTTTATTCACTGAAGAGTATCTCCGTCTAAAGAGCTCACTTAGTGACAGAAAGGTCAATGAAATCATAAGGGAACCATCAACGTTTCCTTTCCACATCCATGCTGTACAGTGTAAAGCCGCTCTTATTCTATCTGCTAGCAAGAACATCCTCAACACTTCTCAGAAGAAAAGGACAGTCTTTTTCTCTGTTCAATGGAAGCATCTGTCTTTCAAGCTTTCATCTCTGGTTTCAAACAAGTAGGCATAACTGTAGGCTTTTCAGAAGATCAGCAGCTCATTAACAGGTGTGGATTAGTTGTTAATAAGCAAGGTCACTGAGTAAGGCTGGGCACTTATGTAAGTATATGATGATGGGCATTTCTTTCAGTAAAGAACTGGACAGGAACCATTTTGGTTTTGAATTTTTCCAAGGAATTTTTTTTAGAACATTAACATATGTTCAAAATTTATATGCTTCCTATACCTTGGAGCTATTCTGTGAACCTGAAACCCTTGTCCAGTTCATGTTGGCCAATAAAAAGAATGCTGAATTCACTGAGTTGCAGTCTAAAATGCCAGGGTTTGAGGTTTTGGATAGATGTAGAGGTTTTAGATTCCCAGCTCCACTGCAGAGCTAGACTCCTGGGTTAGTCATCCAAAGATTCACCCTGAAAGTGCGGACCTTGAAAGAGCTGTGCTCCTGCCTTTGGGAAAGTCCTGGGGAGAGGCACACCTGAACCATTGAGGGCTCTTGATCCCACTAGGTTCCACATCCTAGAGCACTCAGCATTTGGCAAAAGCTTGTCAAGCCTGAGATATTTTTAATAAGACAGTTTGTGTTCCACATATTGATATTTTCTGACAAGCATTCATCAGAACATTTCCAGCGAGTTTAATTCCTGAGTAATAGGAGCCGTAAGATTTCACCAAATAATCCTACAACAATAGGATATATTTGGCTCAAACTACAGCATACATCTTCAGTGCTAAATTAATATCCTTTCTGCTATTGTTCATCCAGGCAGCTCATAGCTAGTCGAAACACAAGAGAAGCTGATATTAAAAATTACTGAGCAGTGGCTAAAATGTCCAGAGAAGTGGTAGTATGTCATGTAATTATCTTGATACTCAAGGAGGCACTGTTACTACCTATTCAAGTTAAATATTTTACATATATATAGAAAACCACTGTACTATGACTGATTCAGATGCCTTTGTCTATTCAGAATTAAAAGCAAATTTCATGAGAAAAGTAACCTTGAAATGTCCAAAAAGCCCTATTCAGAATGTTCAAGTATTCGGAATAGATATTATGAACAAGGATGATTCTTTATTGAATTAATTAGAAATGATGTTGTCAATAATTCAAACATGTTTCCTCAAGGAACCTAAAATCAGATTTTTTAAAAATACTTTTATAGTAGATAGCTGCAGGTTTTCTAAGGAATTAAGCTTAAGTTCCATATTGTGTTATCACTGCCATATGGCTTATCTTTGCCTCACCCACCTAGACACCACAAATTGTTGGTGACAACATCTATATCTCCTGCTCTGATTCTGTGTTAGATGATTATTTTAAAACAGAGATAGCGATGTTTCAGAATTACCGTCTGTAGATGCGATTCAGTGGTGGGAGCATAGCCTGACATAATAGCATAGCTACTTTACTGCATTGCTAGAAGGATAAGATTTTAAACACCTGTTCAGATATGAATGATACATTTACTTCTCATATCTCTACACCGAAAACTCATTTTGCTCCGAAGATAAAAGTAGTTCCTCCTGCCAAATCCCTGAACACCCTCATTTCCACCCAGGAACCTGTTGACCCCTCAGAAGTAATCCATTCCTCCCAAACTCAAATCAGCTGGTTCCAGATGGAACAGGTCCATGCGTCGGAGCAAGTTTTTTTAAGAAGGTGATTGGACTAGAACTATATACATGCCCTGGTTGCCACTCTCTCAAGCTGCCCCTAATATATCCATCTGTTCAGACCAGATACTTACAGAGTAGTTGTAGCCTGCCTTTGGGAGAAAAAAAGTCTTCAAACTTTGTACAAGAAGTGTGTCAGCCCTATTAAGAAGTTATAGAACAGCATGGAAAAGGTTTATTTACTGTCCAGAGAGCAAGTCACAAATATGATGGAGGCCAAACGCTAGATGAAAAACATTCTGTCTTGATCTCAAATTAGTTTTTGTTCTATGCGACATGTTTTTCATTGTTCGCCTGGATGACTCCAAGTCTAGTCTGTGGTAATGCTGTGTGCTCTGGTAGGTGTATGGATTTGCGATACAGATAATGCTCAGAGGCCAATTATGGGTAAGAACATATAGTGCCTACACTAATGCAAGTGTGTTTCTTGAACTTACACTGGAGTGAGCTCTGAATGTAGTAGGCCAGACCCAGTCATCTATAAATAATATGAAAATGCCTGCTAGGGAGATATTCAGTCTGTAGAAGTAATTCATACTCAAAAGTCCAAAAAGCAGAATTTAAGAGACTACAAGAATGTCTCATTCTCCTAGGAATGTCTTTGCTGTTATAAAGTCAAACTCTTCATGTTGAGACTCAAATTTCTTCTGTGGTTCTGTACTCTAAATGCAATTTTGAGTGAGGATTTGGTTTAGAAATCAGAAAGCTCTGCAGAAAATAGAAAAAAATATCATTGGCAAGTTAGATATTGTTAAGCTAAATCATACTGTGCAGATATTCTGTGAAAAATTAGCTCCAGAACTTACTGTGCTGCTTAAATGAGGACTGTAGTAAAAAGCAAAATTATTTGCACAATGAGCAGATTAATTCATTTCCTATTCTGCAGGTCCTGCCTACAGTGGGGGTAATTCTTCAATGTCAGTTTAGCAACAATATTTATATCTGTCTGTACACCTCTTCTGAGATAGAGCTGGTAATCCATCTCATTAAAGGCTTAAATACTTCTTTGATGCTAAAACATTTTTCTTTATTCTGTAAATATCTGGCAGCACTTTATTCTAAACTGAAGTGAAGTGGGATGTACTGCCTAATGTGACACAGTGATCTATGAACTTGGAGCCAATGATTGATGTCAAGTGTGTCTTTCAAAGCAATTATTTTGATAAAACTTTCTTTAACACATTCTGTAGGCCTGTAAAAATAACTGTCAGTGTTGCAGAGGGCTGGCATAAGTTTTTCATTACTACACCTGGGTTTAATAGATATAATGGGTAATCTTAAAAAATTTTGTTTCATAAACTTTCAGCTATGCTGATCCCAACAGATCAATAAATATAGTGCCGTGTAGTACAAGCCCTTCTCTAAGCATTTATCCACCCTCCAGTTCTGTCTTGACCCAAATCCCCAGCTGCATTGACCTCTGCAGGAACCAGGACAATAGGATTACCCGAAAGGGAATTAAAGACAAAACAGGGACTGAGTGTTGGCTTAGCCATGGGTTTTCTGAAGAGAACCTGGAGGGCTGAGCTGACCTTCTTTTGAAGACTCTCTTATTAATTTCAGTGGATGTTGGTTCAGAGTCTTAAAGTATCTCATCCCTTTCTCCTCCTCAAACTGGACCAAGTCTTGTTCCTTTCCCCTACCCCAGTATCCCAAAACCAGGGAAAGAGGTGCAGATAGGCAAACTTGCCTCCTTGACGTTTCTTGGGATGGGTTTCTGTCCAGTCAGAAGAGGTACTTATATCTCAGGATTCTTAAGATAAAATATGGAGTGTCAGTAAAAGTAGCATCATTTCTGTAACTGTATTTACATGGTAATAAATACATTGTTCACTTGCTTCACACTAAAATAGAGGTTTCATTTTCATTTGGTCTTCTCGTTTGAATTTGGTCTTCTCAGTGTTGGTCAGAGGAATAAATGTGCCAGTTCTTCATCAGGCAGAAATGCAACAGAAACAAAGTTAAACGGCATTTGAATGCACTGACTTTGTATTTATTCATAGGATTTTAGATGAAGAAAAAATATGTGGCTTATATTACTGTCAGACTGCTGTCCTGTGTAAGGCGTGAGGACAAACTGGATCAAGGTAATATACATAAAATACAAAAAAAAAGAGTTATTTCAAAAGCAAGCTGATATTTATTGAGACCTTGCAGAGTCATCATTAGATTTAATTCAATATAAAGGTCTTTGATAGAAACAGCAACAGCAGCAACTCTTGCAGTGCTGCAATTGCTGCTTCGGGGATTTTATCAGTATTACAAAACTTTCATGAAAGCTCCAGAACTATTGCCAAGGAAGAGAAAAAGCTAGAGCACTCAAATTGTGGCGTCGAACCAGAAGAAGATAAATAGAAATTGGCAACTTTTTACAAAGCCTTCTTACATTTCAGCTGGGGGAAAAAAGTGTTAACAAGTATCAGTAGGTGCTAAGCATGCTATATAGAAGAAATTTTAGCTTATTGTCTATTAAAGGTTAGTAATAGAGCAAAATGAAGGGAATTTACCAATATCTTCACATTAGAGATTGGCCTAGTCTGAAACACTCCTTTTATCTGATCTATTTGATGCACTACGTATACAAAATTTATTGGGGGGTGTGGGTGTGTTTTAATGTTCTTCACTGTGTATCATCTGTTTAGAATATAAGACATCACCTCAACTGGTGTTACTGTTTAACATTCTACATATATTTCTGAATGGAAACTCATGACGCTCATTTCTTTTGGAAATTCAGTAATCTTGGCCTCTGTCATTTTAGGTAATTTTTTTGATGGGACTGACATACATTAAAACATACACTGGTATGGCATAAAGGATCCGTTACTGACTTCCTTTCAGATGAACGAATGAACTCAATACATATGGCGTGTCATTTTCCAGCAGATAAGCCAATTTTTGTGCTATTTAATTCACCAAGAGGTGGCAGCCTTCACTCAATTCCTTCCAGACTTGTCCTCTGATGCAGGAGGACCAAAGGTGCATTGACAAGCATGTACAATGGTTGGTGGGTGTCTAGAGATGTGTCCTCGGGCTGTCTCAACACTGTTGATATTCTGTATTATTGATTTGGTAATAAAATAACTGGAAAAAGACAAAATGCTTACAAAATTAAGTTAGATCTGAAGAAGACTGAGCACTACTCCACCATTGTTGCCATTCCCGGTCCCTGCTGAAATCAGGATTGGCAGGTTTGTTCTATTTTTCCTTGGTTTTGGGGAGAAATGTTCGTCTGCTTCTCACTGGAAGTTCTGGACAGTGATAGCTACTTGATGGATTTGTAAGAACATGCATACAAAACATTTTTAAAAACTGATTTATGTGCTCTTGTGCTGTTACATATTCATTATTTTTAATGCAAGTAAGGTTATCAAAACCCACAATATATAATGATTTTCTCCTCTCTGGAGGAGGAAGTGTGATGGCCACTTTGTGCCATGGTAATGCATGTGTCAGTATGGTTTCTGCATGCCAGACCGCTATCAAAACGGTCCAAATATGCCCTTCTTTGATGACACACTGACAATATATTGGTGATTCTGAGTTTGTTAATTATTTCTTCTCTTGGGGTAGGTAGTATGGAAAATCTAACATAAAGAGTTTAGGTAGGAGTTTTGTAGGTTGATTTTCTGAGTCAGATATCTAACTTAAACCAATCATTTGGGCTGTAGTCATTCATGATGAGAGAAAATATCTCCACAGGCTTCATATTGCATCCTGAGACTCTTTAGGATATATGAATTGAATAGCTGATTAAACATGCCCATCTCTCCCTTCAGACTGTGGAGGAAACCTAGTTTGCTAGTTTAGATTGGATCTGAATTTGAAGAATTAAAGTGAGGCGTTCTGAGTCTTTGTGTCTTTAAATTGTGTGAACACAGGCATTAATTTTCATACTTCTCCTAAGGTCTTGTGGACACGCGTGTGAATGAAGAACACGCAAACAAAATACTCCTGCTGATCTTGGTTGCCTCCTATTTATGTTAGGAAGAGATGGTGGGAAAAGCACATCCCAATCTTTCTGGACATTTGAGAAGAAAATGTTTAGTTATTTCATGAAGATTCTGTAAAATTTATAGCTAACTGAAGTTTTTGAAACATGATTAAAACCAAAGAGCATCTGAGGTAGGGCTATATGGCTATATCTTGTGAGATTTTGATTCCTTATATTTTGCCTAGTGAAGCGCGTTACAGCTTTAATTTTAGATTTTCTGACCTATTAGGAAGAATACTGAGAAAAAAACAGATTGAGATACGATGCTCTGTTTGTGATTTAATCTCCCATATGCCTTTTGAAAGCAGAGCAGTAATTTCCTTCATCATTTGCATTAATAAAATTCTGGTAAAACATGTTAGGGAGTGATTTTTCTCTTGGTCATTACAGTTGTTGACATCTGAAGAATTCCTTTGGTAACTTTGACCTAAACATCACAGATGAAACAATGGAAGGGCAGAGGAGTTGGCACAGGAAAACCAGATGCAGTGACTGTAAGAATATAGCAGCTGTGTGAGCAGGCTGCCAGTGTCTCATTAGATCACAACACTCGCTCCCCGTTGCTGTGACCTGTGCTGGCACCGTGTTTAGCACATTCCTAGCTTTCATACCACTGTGGAGGTCCTTAGAAAGGTGATTTAAAACACAGGGCGCAGTCTCCAGTTTTTTTAAACTATTCCCCCATCCCCCAATTTTAACACTAGCAGTTTTAAGGAAAAGCAGATATATTTTATCTGTGATGGGGATGCTCCTTGTAGTTTTTTTATTTCTAGGAATAAGGTCTGCAGTATATGTTTGTACTAAGAAACTCTGAAGGATGTTTGTAATGTTTTTAGTCTTATTTGTACACTTCAGAGGCTTCTTGTTCTGACTGGGGACAACGTATGCATGTTTTAGGCTATTTAAATAAATGAATGTCTGGTCTGGAATAATCTGTGCAGGGATGAAAAAGAGAGGAAGGTTAAAAGCTAAATGAGATCATTCAGAAGATTTACAATCAGCTGTTAAAGATGTCTCCCTGCACTAAAGCTAATCAAGACAATGAATTTTCATGTTTGTCTTGTACTACAGAGGAAATTGAATCAGACATCTCCTGGGGATTCCTTTATTATTTGGTATTCACACACTGGCACCCACACTTTTTCAGCTGCTGGCAATGAGATAACTTTGATGCACATATGGTAACTCGGCTTCTCGCAAGAAAGTGAAGAAGCAACATTTCCTAACAATTTCAAACGTATGTTATCCAATGAAAAGAGATCCTGCACTTAGATAAGGAATGTGTTCATCTCCTATCTGTAGGGTGGTCCAGTTTTGTCAGCTGGATGGGCCAGAGTTGGGTTTTAGGATCCCTCGTGGGCTGAGTTGTGTTCTTCACTGGTGGGAGTGGGAGAAGGGCTGTTGTCTGACACAAAGAGCTGGATTGTGGATGGGGCAATGCTTGTGACTAGCAACAAGAGGAGAAAGCTTCCCACCCGCAGCAGCAGCTGCACCGGTCTCTGTGGCAGACCATGGCTGGTGCACAAGCAGGAGAAGGCACAGCTGGGGCTGAGTTCACTGAGCAAGCTGCTTCCCTTCTCCTTTGGGTAAGAAGAGGAAGCAAGCCAGGGCTGCGTATTTATAAATCAAAGAGAACTAAAAAACATACACAACAGCATTATGCCTTTTTAAAGACACAGGCCTGTTTTCTCTTGCTGTTTCAGCTTTTTTTTTTTTTTTTTTTGAGCACAAAATGAAGCTTTAACTGCCTTGCTTTGCGTAAAGAGAGAGACTACAAAGTCATAATTCAGCTGAATCTATAATGTACAGGTCCAACTACAGTTAACTCTGGCTCAGGCCATCTGTTTCAGAAGATTAGTCTTGGTTGGGAATAACTCGCCCTGACGCAAACACATCATGTTTTGGTAATGAAGGCTTATTCAGTCAATTCCTTTCTGGTATGTCAACATTCATAAACTGTAAGCCAATCTTTGACTTTTCAGGATCTGCAAAAGGTCTAAATCAGTAAAAGAAGACTATTCAGTAATTCCTGGCACATGGAAATGTTGCAGACTAACTGTTCTGTTTTTATTAGGTGCAGAAGAGATGATTAGGACCTTTTTTTTTTCTGCAGCTAAAATGTGAGGTCTATTTGATTAAAGAAAATGTTTTCCAGATTGCACAGAACTACAGTTTTCATAGATCATTTAAGAACAGCTAAAAAACCCCTAAGCTGCTACTTCATAAAAGATAGCTACCCAGTACAAGCATTTTTTTTAAACATCAATGCCATTAGCTTTATCTAAGTGAAATACCTTTGGAAACCTGGCAGGGTTTCATTAGAACTACTGAATCTGACATTCCAGATCTTTCTTGTTATGAAAACCAAATGAAGTTTCTGTGGACTTAAGAAAAATGGAGTCAACTCTCCCCACTGCCCCATGGAGCAGGTTTTCCCCATCTAGACCTTAACAAAGTGGGCAGGCCAGGTGGCACCTGCACCTAGAAATGAGGAGAAGAAAGCCATGTTGACGTTTGCATGGCTTTCTGGGGATTGTCTTGTGCTCTTTGACTCTTTTGCATTAACAAAGTGTGCTGGTTTGGGCTGCGATAGAATTAATTCTCTTCATAGCAGCAGAACGGGGCTATGTTTTGGATTTGTGCTGGAAACCGTTGATAACACAGGGATGTCTTTGTACTGCTGAGCAGTGCTTACGTAGGATCAAGGCCTTTTCTGCCTCTCACCCAGCGTAGGCTGGGGGTGCACAAGAAGTTGGGAGGAGACACAGCTGGGACAGCTGACCAAGGGGATATTCCATACCATGTGATGTTGAGCTTAGCACGTAAAGCTGGGGGAAGAAGAAGTAGGGGGATTCTTAGTGTTTGTTTTCCCAAGTAACTGTTATATGTGATGGAGCTCTGCTTTCCTGGGGATGGCTGAACACCTGCCTGCTGATGGAAAGTGGTGAGTAAATTCCTTTTTCTGCTTTGCTTGTGTGTGGCTTTTGCTTTATCAAACTGCCTTTATCTCAACCCATGGTTTTTTTTTTCATTTTTACTCTTCTGATTCTTTCCCACATCCCAATGAGGAGGATTGAGCTCTGTGGAGCTCAGTTGCTGGCTGGGGTTAAACCCAGACACAAAGGTAACAGGAGGATTGGTTTGCTGGCTTTGTTTTTTGGAAGGGAAATATGGTGGGACATAAATTTTTGTCTGCTTGTTACGTGGACATTGAAGGGAAAAAGGATAAGTAGGAGCTGGGCAAGAAAAAGAGGCAGGTGGACGTTCCTAGGAAGGGGCTGTGGGTTTCTTATTGAGAAAAGTTCTAAGAGGAAGGGTTATAAACTGTAATTAAAAGGATAGGGGGATCCTGAAGGTGTGGGCATATTTGTGTTGCTGTAGTACATTCAGCAATTCTGATTTTTAGTCCTGGAAATTGAAGAGGTATCCCGTGTATGTTCCTGCCCCTTTACATAAATTGAGAAGGATCACAAAACTCCATTAAGAGAAGCTGGGAAGAAAAGTAATTAATTCTCATGTGCAGCTACATGAGAAAAGGAGCTGTAGTTTATCTGTGATTAAGTAGGTGTGATCTACTGGCTTGTGATGAGGAATTTTCCATGGGGGGGGAGTGGGGGGCAAAGAGGCCAGAATGGAGGTTTATAAAGGGTTTTTTTTGTGCAAAGTTTTCATGATTTCCTACTTGAGATAAACTTGCTCCATAATGCTTTTTTTCTACTGTAAAACTACAAGGCTTTCCTAAAAAGGGAATAAGCAAAGGCAAAGGAAGAGCTTTTCAGTGTTGTAGTTTTTGTACAGTGGTTATTATTAGTAAAATGGGTCACACAACTGCATATCTGATACCTTAGTCAAGTGGCAGCGCTAGAAGTATTGCTCTGATCCAGAAAGAGGAGTCTGCAAAAGTGTGCAATTCAGTCTGAGGAATAGCTGTGTGTTGGAGAAGCTGGGTTTTTTCCTTGCAACAACTGGAGTCCTAATACTGCAGTCATATTTGAACAGGATCTCCTGTGGAGATGCTTTTTGATAATGTGCATAACACTCTAATGATTGGGAATATCTGTAAACTGAGGCATACTGAACAATCTCCCCCTCCTCTATGCACCCCTTTTGCACATTGGTTTTTTGCTATTATGGTGAGATGACCTAGGATGTTACACACAAACCCTTCTTGCAGGAAGGAGTAGTAAGTGGATTTGGCTCTGCAATATCCTCACAGCCTCTCTGCATGTGGCAGGAGAGAAAACAGATCTTTGGGCAGGAGAAGATAGTGAGGGAGATGGGAGAAGATAACTTGCTTGGGTTTTAAGCCATGCAGTGACCACTGAGTTGTGCTGAGCAGCTAATTATCCCCACCTGACTGTAGAAATGAAAATGTTGTGTTCTTCTCTCTGGCTGTTCTCTCAATTCAGCATGTTTTACTTTGTACTGAAGTATGCTTTTCTCCGAGGCAGGTGTGGTAAACCCCTTCTTAGTGTGAGGGCTGTCCTTGTCCTGTCTGCTCAGCCATACACCTGATGGAAGCTTGTACCTGGGTTTTGGATGAGTGAGCAGAGCTAGTGATTTGCAACAGGGAATTGCAGCAACTTCCTGAAGAATGGCACTGTTTTTTTTTTTTTTTTTTTGTAGAAGATACCTCTCTGAGGTAACTGTGAATTTGGATGAAACAGTTTAGAGATTTCTCTGCAGCTGCTTTTTGAGGGAGGGAAAACGGGGGGTCAGCAAAGCCTGAAAGTTGTCTGTGTAAGTATAATTGAAACACTAGCATGCATGGTAGCAATTACGAATTCCTTGATAGTGGTTGGAATTGTAAGCAGAACTTCTAGCTCCAGCAAACCAACCCTTAGTTGCTTACATTGTCCAAGAACGCCTCTGAGCTAGATGAACCATCGTCTTCGTTACTGTTGGGTTCCACTTGCTGAGCCTCATACCTATTATGCGAGGGCCCCTGGGAAGGTGTGGTAGTCAGAGAGGAACGCGCCTGCTGTGCTGGTCAGGAACTTGTTGCCATTTCCCCATATTCCTTAGGTCACTGTGTTCAGCCAGGCAGAGAGGATAGGGAATCCTCGGTATCATGCAAACAGTTTTCAGGGGAACTGTAAACTTTTAGAAAGTAAGGAATAAAAAAAAAGTATATCATGATGTCATCCTGTACGTTGTGTTCCCCTGTCCCTGCTTCCCAGACTTTTTTCAATAAAATATTGCTTGTATGATTTTTTTTTAAACTTCAGAACAAAGTAGAAATTGTTAGGCCTGTCTGGAGCCACCTGCCATTAAAGTATATTTGTTGGGATTTTTTTGGTCAGGGTAGACAAAGGTATGTAGCTACCTTATTTATATTTATTTCTTTATTAAGGTAGATTAAGTGGAGATTCTCAAACTTGTATCTTTCTGTAGCTACTCTTGTGACTTTTTGTGCTTCCAAGATATGTAACTGGATAGGAACACTGCCTGGCCTAGATCTCTTCCTAAATAGGATTTGTGGAAGGGGAAAACTTTAGACCCAAATTTCTTTTAATATGTTTCTGAGGAAGGATTTAGTCGCTTCATGCTTGCTTGATCTATCTATCTATCTACCTCTTCCTGTGTTTACTGCAGAATATTTCAAAGGAATCAATGACTTTGGAGTGCTTTTAATGCAGTGTAGATTAACTGTAATAAAAATAGTTTGAAGATTCAACTTAAATCAGGCAGGATCCTGAGAATTAAATTGAGCTCTGCAGTTAAATACAACATGAAAGAGAAATGAGCTTCATACGGTCAGTTTGTGTAGTACTTCTAAGACCAACACAAATTTGAGTAAAACTAACAAGTATTCTGTGCCTACATATCTCATTCTCAGGAAATGCCTTATTTAGTACCTTTAGTTGATGCAGTAGTCATACTAGACTTGAACAGACAGTATATGTTATCTTTGCAGGATGCTTTAAGAAGCCTCCTGGCAAAAAGTCACAAGTAAGTGTCATCTTCATTTCTCTCATGCGAGTGCTCTAATGATCACTGACTGGTATGCACCAGGAGTACAAAAATCATTGGCTTATCCTGAAACAAATCGGGTTACTTGGAATGCTATGTGAAAAAGATTTAAGTTATATTTGGAACACTATTCATTAGACTGTGAGCATGTTGATAGAATGGTTTTTTTCTGGAAGACTCAAACACTGAAACTGTTTCTATATTTTGATACAAAAATATATGATATAGAGAAGCCTCTTTAGTCACAGCAACGGACAGGCTGTGGAGACTGCATTGTATTGATCATGCGGTGATGAAGTCTCATCAGTTTTAAAGTTTTCCCCAAATGAAATTATATTATTTGAAATAATATTTCAAAGCATTCCTGAGGTCTACTAATGAAGGAAATTGAAATAGTTCAGTGACACTGACCTTTTGAAGAAAACTCAAATTTGATTTAAAGAGGAGCCTTAAGGCTTTTTTTCCAGCCTGTCAAACTTGACCTTTCATCATTGTCTGTCTGGTTTTGAACACAGATTTTCACATATCTGCATATTCACGTCAAATAAATGCTCCCAATGGCAGTTACGGAGTCAGGTATTCAGAATAGAATAGCAAACGCTTTTTGGTAGCTAGCAAGCATTTTGCACAAGATGCAGTCACTTAATACAGAGTAAAATCTCATTTTAGCATAACGGCTGGTGGGTATCATATGAATGATAAGTAACGTGCATGTTGAGATAAGTAGTTTTGAAAATAGCTTCAGGAGTAGAATAAGCAGTTTAAACTTTTATTCTTGCTATGGGGCCTAAGCTATGAAAGTTTGCTTTATTTCTGTCTCTGTAAGGCTGCTTTTACAGGGCCAGATGGTAGGCTATGAAATGTGGTGTAGCTATGGAGAAAATAGGCTCTCTACACAAGCAGCTAGTCATGAAAATTTAAGGGCTGTATTAGTCCTGATATAAATGTACAAATAAATCTGTAGTAACCATAGTGCTGATGGGTATAATTGTGCTGGCTCCAATATACTACCTTGTTTGCTAAACAACGAATTAGCTAAGGGTGAAGCTACTCCTTGTCTTCAAAAAGCTGATTTTTGCTGGCTGGAGTAAAGCAGGTGTGCTCACACTCTTAGCCATTAAAATCTTGACTTTGTACACTCTGTGTTGTGCCAAGTTCAGCAGTGGAAACTTACTGATTTGGAATAGTTTTGCACATGTTCTTGGAATTCCTTATACAGGTTTATTGTAGTGTGTGCTTTCCTGATATTTCTAGCTGAATCACCTTCCAACATGATTAAACGTTCTATGTTCAAGTAAAGACATAGTCTATGCATGTCTTCTGAGAAGTGGAACTGCCTAAGCCTCAAGTTGTCTGCCAACTCAATATCTGAGGAAAAGGGTGAGAGAGAATTAGATTTTTACCTTTCTGCTGACTTTCCTGAAACCTGAAGGGACTTAAGTTTTTCTGAGACAGCTCTCCACTGTGAATTTGAAATTGGTTGGGGCTCTAAAGCTTACCTTTTCTATCTTCTAAGCACTCGCAACAGATGTTGAGAGTAATATTTTAAGCATGATCTTTAGTTATTCTTCCTCCTGGGAGACATACTGGTTTTAGTCAAGGATGCATATGAATGAAATAACCAGCTTCATGCTAGACATGATAGTCCACCAAGTATAGGGAGAGCGAATCCTGCATCTTAAAGCTATGCACCTCAAGTTGCTTGTGTCTGTGCCAGGGAGTCAGAATCTCAGCAGCTGATTCTGCTGTCTGACAGATATGCAGGTGGGTTATCTTCTTTAACGTCTTGAAGCCACTAGAAGATTAGTAAAGAATACTCCTGTCTGTAGGGAAAACTATGATCTTAAATGAGACAGCTTTTGAGCTGAGGGGTTATTGTATTTGATTCACTTTTAGGATGAAGACTGAAGACAGGTGAGTACCAAAACATGTATGGTTTGTTACTTGTAAACTGACACCTCTATGTGAGAAATTCATTAGAAACGAGCAGTTTTGGCAGAATGGGCCTTCTATGCATAATCCCACAGGGGCCTCCAAATAAATCAAGGAAGGTCTCCTGTACATAGGATTTGAGAGGTCTTAGAGGCTTAAGTTTATTTTGTTAATCTAAACTGGAGCTGGACTCGTGGTTCTGGCTGGCTGGAACTGCAATGGGGATGCATCATTCAGCACATCAGATTCAGGAGACCAGTAACAGCCCAGTTCTGTCACAACACAACTTGTACTACGTGAGCAGGCTTCGGAAGCCTTGCCGAGCATTGTGTTGCTAATAGCTGGTTCAAAGCTATCTACCATACTGATTGCAGATTATTAATTCAGGGGATACCTGTATTGTTTTGTCTGCATCTGTCTGAAAAGTGATGTGTGTCTTGCCTATGTGCATGTCAAATGCAAGGTTAACATATTGTGACCTACAGAGCTGAGGAGGGGGGGGAAATAAAGAGAAAAGGCAAACTGGTGATTTACCTACTTTGGGAAGGAGGATGTTTGGGCAAGGATTTTCTATTTTGAACAGCCTATCAAGCAAGAGGTCATTCATGTGCGATTGTTTGTGGGTAAGACTGTCCATGAGCAAGGTGTAAGGAAGCAAGCTGTGGATGTAGTCATACAAAGAACTTCATAGCTGTGGTAATAAATGCAGATTCTGTGACAATGAGTTTTTGATATCAAAAATGTCATGTGATTATTTAACAGATCGTATGAAAATCAATAAATTGGACAAGAAAGCATATCAAACTGGAAATCTTAACTCTCTGGAGATCAGCAGGAATAAAAGTATTTAAACTCTATTGTGTCATCATTTCACTGGCTTATTTTTCTTCAAGAGTTAAGAAGCTAGAAGAATTATTGATGCATACACCACCACACTGGCTTTCAAAGAAGAAACAAGCTCTGTATAAAGACAATATAGTAGTAAGTTTAAACACAACTGCTCAAAATGAGAGCTATGTTAATCCATTTTTGTTGGCACTAAACACTTGTATAAACGGAAACACTTGTTAAAAATGTGCTAATTAACATTTCAGTTCCTCTTCATGAAAAGCAATCACTTATCACTTCCAACATATTATAATTAAACTAGTAAGAAGTACTTATACTGTTATTTACAGTGAAATGCGTATTTTTGACTTGTATTTGTCCAACTGGCAGCTGCCATATCACTATAGTCAGAAAGTTCTTTTTTAAAATAACAGTAAAACCCAATAGATTGGATGAAAAGAGATGTAGCTTAAGAGCAAATAATAACAAAGAAATAATCTGAGAGTTAACTAATATCAAAACTAGATTTGCAAAAGGTTTTATAAGCATATGAAGAAGCATATAATGAAGAACCGGTTGGCAGGCTAGGCTCTTGATCCTACCAATATACAACTAATGTTAGAGTAAAACTTCCATATTAGTTTTTCATCTTGCAATAAGAAATACCAGTGCATAGGCATGAAACAAGAGGTGTGGACAAATGCAGCATTTCTACTACTTCTTCTACTGCTACTTTTTTATTGCAGTAGCATTTGAATAACATGCAAGTTTAATCTTTAGGTTGTGTGAGGTAACACTTGAATTCTGTATTTAAAATGGCTTCTAAGTGACTTAATCTATTCCAGATATCTTCTGCAGCTGTTGAAAGGATATAGAAATTAACAATTAAAAGCAGTGATGCCCTTATTGTAAGGAATGAAGCCATTTCTGGACTCACTTCAGTGCCTACTGAATCAGTCCCCCGGAAAGGCATTTAGGGAGTGTTCGGATTGTTTTCCTTGTTCTTCTGTAAAATAAATTCTCCTTCTCATAGACCTGTGAAGAACTATATTCACACTATACATATTTATGCTTATTTCATCTCTTAAACTGGATCAAGGAATTAAATATTTTCTTACAGGATTTGTTGACAACTTTAACCTAAGAAGTCCTTTTTCACAGATAATGTTGTCTGCTGATGTAAGCATCTTCAAAACTGAATTGTGAAGAGATCTGGCTAAGATTTATCCCTACAAGAGAAATGAACTATAATTCTGTAGTACTATGAATAAGGAATGTATGACTGGATTCAGGAGCCTGGTCCTTAATTTGTTTGCATGTGATAGTCATTTAATTAAAAGTCACAGTGGGTATTTGCCACTGTTGTCTTGATTTGGTACATTTGCGGTCTGTCTGCACAGGTGGTAGAGGTAGTTATGTAAAGAAATTTATACTGCATGAGAGTAAATCTAAACCAAGTTTTATCGTGGTGATTCTGGAGCTTCTGTAGTCAAAATTGAATATACCCCCACAACTATTCATAAAAGCTAGAATGTCCTTCACTGTAGTTTTCCTGCTGTGTTGTTTTATTTAATTCTGTGTCTGTACAGCATCTAACATGGCTATGTCCTAAAGTAGCAATATTAGCTGAATTAAATGAAGTAGCAATGACTAGCTGCTTTAGAATGAAGTAATGGTTCTGTTTGCCTGTACTGCACCCATGGAATTGAGCAATATTTTCCCAAGAACTTATTTATGACTTGGCTATGATGAGCTCATGACCTAGTTTTAGATATGGTTAGATCTTGTGACTTTATATAATTAGTATAAATGCAGCTGTTGCTATTATTTGTGTAAATGGCAGTTTTTGAAGAAGCATCCTTAACACTGGATACATGCATTTGCGGGAGGTTGTGCTCTTCAGAAAAGCTAGGAGACCAAACAAGTGTGTGTCTATGAAAAAGCAACAGAAGTTTCAAACGTGCTTCCAGATGGACTAACTTCATGTGCTTTGAATAGATGAAGTAGTAAAAAAAAAAAATCCAGTTAATTCAATGGCAGCAGACTCAGAGCCATTTCTTTTTAAATGGTTGGAATATTCAGTACGTCAAAAGGAGTGTGAAAGCTCTGCAGCAAATGACAGTGGAAGAAGTGTCAATATTATGAAAAGTATAGTCAGGGGAATGATCGAATATTGGTCATTGTATGTCCTATTTGTGGTATTCCTGAAATCTTAAAATGGGATTTTTTTTTTTCATAAGTGTGATTGGTGCCTACAAGCAAGCTGAGTTTGCAGATAGTGTGAATTACAAAGTTCCCATATGAATGCAGGTTTTCATTCTCCCTGTGATTAATAACAAGTGGTGATGTGATGGAAACTCCACGTTAGTACCAGGCAACACGAACAACACCCTGCTTTTCAGAAATGCATGAGTGAAATCCCAGTGTCAAGGTTTTTTAACCTAATGATATCATGGCTGGGTTGTCTCAAAGGTAGTTGCAAATGTAGCTTGACAAGGAGGCAGGTAAAGGTACAAACCTTAGCTGTGTGAAATTCAAGAAAGAAGCAAATATATGAACAGGTTTTTAGAAGCAATAAAATTTGAATTACCCAAAAGCAGCAGGCTTGCCCTTTCCTATTTTTTTTTTACTGTAGAAAATGCATTGCTGCTCTGTTTGAATCAGGAGTGTGAATTGCTTATAGGTTCAACTTTTAGTCTAGTGAAGGGGTATTATTGTAAGAGACAATTTAAGCAGGAGGAAACTTGCCTGTTTTCAGTTGTCTTTCGGCTATACTGCTTTATTTTTTTCATAAATGCATGAGTAAAAGGAGGGTGTGATACAATCTGCCCTTTCTCCCAACTTTCTGTCTCCTGTATCTGTAGGAATGCTGGGCTTTTCAGTTTTCTAATTTTTGTTAAAAACCCCACCAAATCAAATCAAGAAAACCCAACCCTGCAAAAACAGGCAGGAAAACAAATCCACAAAAGCTTTTGTACCTGAAGTGCTTTAACCTTCTGTGAGTAGCACCCTCCTTAGAATGGCTGGAACTGGGGTCAGAGGTGGAAGGGGTTGCCATGGCAAAGAATTCTTTGTTTGTATCCCATATTTTTTTAATTTATTTTCAGACTTGCCCTTTTTTAAAGATGCTAAAAGCCCTGAAATTCCCTGGAAGTTATTTCACCCTGCATTCTAGCAAAAAACCATCAAGACAGGTGTGAAAGGTAGCAGCTACCTGCCAGCTGTATCTCCTAGTTGGTGTGCAGGTGGTGTGGCCATAGGATATGGTAACTGTGGAACCTGTTATCACTTCCTTCTACCTACCCCCCTTTCCTGTAGGGTCAGTAAAACTGGAGAACCTCAAAAGGCATTGGGATTATTGCTAGAAGAGTGGGAGCAAAGATAACATATCCATTTGTTCATGCTGCACTGGGGAAGGGCAGGTCTAAGATTCACTCTTTGGACCTGTGGCTGTCTTCTGTGGCTTCTGAATTTCCATCATGTTATGTATGTTCGTAAGCTTTTTTTCCCCCATCTGTATTGAAAGAGTTTTGCGGGGAACTTTCCGCTTTGACAGCAACATTTCTTGATTTACTGTGTTTAAAGAGAGTACAAATATTGAAACAAATTGGAAACAGATTCAAATGTTTAGGACAGAACCATGCAGGCTGTGGGTCCTCTTTAAAACTCTTACAACTGTTGTAACCCCAAGGTAAAAATACATTATTTTGGAATGTGGGAGATGTGACATGAGATTGAAATAGCAAAGAGGCATCAATGGAGTGTTTTTTTTTAAATATTTGAATTGTAACCTGTCATTGATTGCATTGCTGTGAGGTGACAAACTGCAGATAATTGTAGTGGAGTTGACAGTAAAACTAATACTGCAGACTCATCGCAAGGCACAGATGGAAGGCCACTTCTGACTAATGGGAAGCACCTGTATCTGAGCCGTTTAAGTGTGACTGGGTTACAGCTCAGGACTGCATGCTGACTCTCAAAGTAGCCTTAGATTATAAAGAAAGAAAATCTTGTTGCTCCCTTAGTTGGTTTTCTCTGAGTATGTATCGCACAGGATCACATTTTAACACAATTTCATCAGGTATTGTTACTGTAATATAATACTTATTGATAAATCTGGCATTTCATTATCACAGATTTTCTAGGTGTTCAAATTCATGTATGTGCGTGCATATATATGTGTATGTCTAACAGCATTTTTACAACCTGAATTCTCTATTTTGTGCTTATTTCTGGTAGTCAGAGTGAGGCTCTGAGAAGTACATTTTTTTCTGCTCGGGTAATTTTTTTAAAGGGGTTAATGCAAATATGCAAATTTAATAAAATATGACACTTTTGAACTTTAACTGACAGTTTATTACTGTCTTGATAATGAGAAAATGACAGGCATGTCCCTTCACAAATCCTTTTCCAGACAGAGAAGGAACTGTAAAATAGGTCACAAAGTTTTATTGGAGAAACTACTTTATGGCAGTGGGATGGTTTAGTTTTTTTCAACTCAAGAGATACTATATTGTCCTGAAACACCTTTTATGGGTGCTCAGATTCTTATTAATTCTGAATTAGAAAATTCTCTCAGAAGAAACGTGGTGAGCAATTTGTATTAAAGAACTGAGATTTAACTGAGAAATAACTTAATCCACAATTTCACTTAAACCAACAGCCTGCTCCATTTACATATTTCCTGCTTTCTGTGGAATTTTATCCTTACAGTCAGTTGCAGGGGCGTGGGGAGGGAACCAGCAAAACACAAACCACAGCATGCATGGGTTGGATGAGTAACCTTTTTCTTTTGTTAATTACCTGTCTTAATCTGTGACTGCCCTCAAAGAGCAGGTTTACTTTAACTTTTTGGAAAGCAAATACAGGAAAGATGCTAGTAGTGGATGCATTGCAAAGCAAGGAGACATCACAGAAGAGTAGATGCTTCTTAATGAAGGAAAGAGACAGTGTTTACTGCAAGGGAAAAGGTGACATTTTGTTGCATGAATGCACTCTAGGGTTCCTGATGACATTTGCCACTTTCCTGCCTGTTTCAATAATTTAAAATCAGGCAGTGAGTAATGTGCTGTGTTTATCAACCCTATTTATGCTGTTAAACAACAAATCAGCTGGAGTTGAGGGAAATCCTTAAAGTTGATCAAATCCAGTGCAAGTCCAGTTCAAATGTAAGCATATATAGGTCTTAATAGTGAGAGTACCTGGGGTGGTAGGCTGAGCTTCAAATTCCTTTCAATTTGCAGTGACAGCAAGAATATATCAATATTTGCCAAGTAAGTAGCTGTTATTTTGTTGAGATGTAGTCTCTAGTCATTTTTTACTTTTTTGGCTTTTTTGGGGCAGATGAGGTTGTTTGTATTTAACCTATAAATGTCTGAATGTTCCAGGACTTGCTTCTCTGATAGTCTTGCAATTGTTAACAAAGGAAGAGACCCTTGGTCAGAGAGAGACAGGGTAACAGTTGAGGTATTTGTGACACTAACCTTGAATGCTGGAATTCATTCCAGCCTGGTATAATTTGCATTCTTTGAATGCTGTTAATTCCTCTTTCCAGGATTGCAAAGTGGGACTGGAAGGCTATTCTAGTATTCTTTGTCTCACCCAAGATACCTAAACTGGTAGAAACTAGAAAACCTAAAGGAAAAAATTAAACTAGAAATATGAGTCTGACTGTTTTGAGCATGTCGCAGACCTGCATGCTTTTGTCTTCACATCAGCAGGCTTTCTTGTAAGGGCAAATGGGTACACAAGCGATACTGTAGTCTATTTTCATGTCACTCTTCATCCTATTAGTAAGGTTTGAATTCCTGCAAATTTTAACTTTGCCGCTGGCAGCAAGGGTAATCCAGCCTTAAGAATGCTTATGGAGAGAGGCTTTCAAGTTGCTGGAAGTTATAATTGCATCATTTCCCCACTTTTTTCTTGTAAAGCTCTGACATTCTGGCTGTGCACATTGGCATGTAAGGTCCTCCCAGTGTTGGAGCTACTCTGTGACAGTAAAAACTGACTTGAGAAAGTGGGGAGTGTTTTTCTTCTGTATAATTAACCCAGAATTGTTGACTTGTATTTAATTTCCCTTCATAAAAGATGGCATCAATTCAATGTTACTGGATTGAATGGA
The DNA here is from genome assembly GCA_027574665.1 of Rhynochetos jubatus. Classification (NCBI taxonomy): domain Eukaryota; kingdom Metazoa; phylum Chordata; class Aves; order Eurypygiformes; family Rhynochetidae; genus Rhynochetos; species Rhynochetos jubatus. The sequence goes on along the minus strand of CM050651.1, from coordinate 64,778,711 downwards.
TCCTGTTTTCAATAGAATCAAGTCTTACATGTAGGCCAAGTAAAGCTTAATTTAGAGATCCAAAACCATTAATAATTTGAGCTGTGCTGGTATTAATCATTGAGATTCAGGATTTGTTCACATTCAGGAACTGAGTGCATGTATATTTTGGAATCTGTTTCTGGGTTTAAAATATTTTCTACAGCATACCACACTAATTGTGGAGGTTAGAGCAATCAAAGCTGAGGTTTGAAAGGAATTCATGACCTCTGTTTCAAAGTGGCTAAAGAGTTTTGGAAGATGGCTGGTTAGAAAGATACTTTCAAGCTCTTTGCTGCTCAAAGTGGCATTTGAAGGTTAGCTGTCCATACAGAAGTTCTAGACGGACTTCTTCCAGGCAAAATAGCACACTTGACTAATTTTCCCTTAAGAGATGTACATTATGTCTGGAGCCCTTGAAACCACTGAGAGTCACACGATAAATAATGTAGTGAAAGATGTCTTGGAGCTTGATAACTGCTAGGAGAAAACAGTTGGTTGCAGTAGACAAAGATAATCTTAAAGGTTTGTGTGCTCTTGGGAAACTCAAAAACTAAGGGTTGGGGGGAGGGGGAATCTTGTATTTATTATTTTTACCAAGCCAGAAATCAAAAGCTAGAGTATATCTTGTTGGAATATTTAACGTATATTAATCAAGATTTCTGCATCAAATTCTGTTCCTTGTGAATTTGTGGAGTCATGGAAGAGTTTAGAAGGGACTTGGGTAGGTCATCCAGCAGGACTGGTCTCAGTGTTAGGTCACCTCTGTTGTGGTTTATGTGTAGCCAAAACTTGAGTCTTAAGGGCTGGAAATCCCATGGTATTCCTGGGTAACCTGTTCCAGTGCCACAGTAATGTTAATCAAGAAGCTGTATCTAATGTCCAGACTGGACCTTCAGAAGTTGGCAACTGATCCAAATATTTATAGGAGTCACATCCAGTGAATTGTTAGCTCATAAAATATGTTGTTTGGTTTAGTTTTCTTAGCCAGGCTTATAAAGATGTACTCTAGAATTCAAAGATGCTTTCAACTCCTTATTTCAGATGCTCACACCAAGTGTGAATATACAATTATGGAACAGCCTCTTGCCCCATATAGAAAATGTTTTCTTTTAGCAAATGTTATGGTTTCAGAATGTACGTATGGAATTTGTTACTCTTTGAAGTTACAGTAATAAAGTGAACTTATTCCTGTCACAGGAGGCTCACACCATGTAAAAGAACATAAATTTCTTAATTTTGGAATCTTGTATTATAAATCTCAGTTTAATGGTTTTGAGCTAATTTACAGAAGGTGGCAGAGATGTTACATAACTCGTCACACAAGCTTGACCAAAGAAGCCTGTAATGACTGTCAGTCACAAGGACACCTACACTGTTTGCTGATAGTATTATAACAATTGTAGATTTGATTCTACTTTTAGAATACCAAATAGTATATTATAATGTACCCCTTGTTCTCTTGCCACCTATGGAATGCTTTATATGGTCTCTTAAAGCTCATGGAGTTTGGCCACTGTTCTACTCTTGAATGTCTCATCTCTGAGGACTGTACAGTGTTTCTACTATTTCATTACTTGTTATACTACAACTTCATGTTTGCTATATCATGCATAATTATAAAAACTGCTAATTAATGTGTCTGTTGATAAAAACAGTGACTATAGCCATGCTTAATCCTTGCAACCTTCTTAAGAAGAAGCAGGCCCTTACCTAAACCCAGTGCAAGACACTGGGTGTTGGTTTAACAGAAGAAACTCTGTGGATGAAGCTGCTGTTCTTTCTATAAATACCTGCAAGGTGTTATCTTTTTTCCAGATGCTAGCATTTAGGCTCTATCTAAATAACATGATGCACTGCCCCTGTAGGGCTTTGAATGAGGGTGCTTAGACTATCAAACAGTTACAGATGCATCACAGCAGCATAACGTTTGGGATAAATAGCCCTGTTGAGAAGCAGAAGGTATTGTTCAGATGAGTGCTGTGCTAATTTTGGTTTCTTGTTCTGCAGATATGCCCTAAACTCTTCTGTCTTCTGAACAATATCTAAAATATTTATCTTCCTTATCAACCATGAAGCTACACGTTTTTTCTAGCAATTTCCCTGGATCTTTCAGTGACAATCTGATCCCACAGAAAAGCAAAGCTGAAGTATGAGTGCAGCTTAGTCCAGGAGATCACCAGCATTAGGAGTTGCTTTGGTATCGCTTTTTTAAAGAAGAGAAAATGTGGCAAACGCGTGTACTTTTTTCCTGCTGTGAATCAAGGCCCTCTTGTGCTGTTCTGCTCTTTGAGGAAGGCAATATGAATGTATGGGCCAGGGAATTTTTTCAATTGATGAGCAAATCCTCGCTTTATTTTGCGCTAGTTATAAAATATTTAATATTATGAGATGCAATAGTAAATTAGTAAATCTTTGTTTGTACTTGCATGGAATACAGTAAATGCCTCAATTTTATGTGCAAATGAGGGTTATGAAGATCAATGATCTCCACCATCCCTAGATGTATATGCATTTTAAATACTTTATTACAGTTTCACTAAGATTTGTTTGATTAATAAGTTTACAACCTTCAAGATATTATGTTATGGTTAGTAATGTTCTGGATATGGTGTTGGTAGCAATATGAGAATAAAAAAGTAGGCATTTCTGATGGCTGCAAATAATTTCTTGTAATAAGATCTGATTTTTAACATGTAAATGAATTCTTATACTTAAAGCTCTGTTGGCTTTACTTGAGCTAGATTATATTAATATAGATGCCCTATATTCATGCAAGACTCCTTAATGCAGTGTTAAGACTGGAAATGAACTTTGGATAATCTAGTGTTAAGATGAAATAAACATCTATTCTGCACAGTATGCTTCTTCATAGCTTTAAAGATTCACATGCAATAACATACTCTTACAATTATAAACAACTCAATATTATTTTTCAAACTTGATTTAATTTCAGATTTGATAGAAATCATTAGGAATAGACCCTTTTCTTTCAAGGAAAAGAGCCTTCAACTTGCATCTTGTGTAGGAAAATGTTAACTCTAAAACCAATTTCTGTTCCTTTTACAAAGCCTACGTCATTTACAGTCTTTCATGCATCATGTGAGCATGGATATTTTGATTTATTTGGTTTAATCGGTAACCAAGTAGTAAAGTCAGTTAAGCTTGGCTTTATTTGCAAGACGTTTATGGTGTGTTCAAGGCTTTTCTTTATTCTATGAATCTTTGATACTTAGGAACATTCAGGATGTTAAGTGTGTCAGTCTGGAGTCTGACAGTTGTGGTTGAACCCATGTACGTCTGGGACTACTGGAACAGGCTTTGTCCACAACAAAGCTGGAGGAGTGTAATGTACTGTGCGTGTGTATATAGATTTCTTGACTTTATAATCCTGAACCATGCATCTTGTCTAGACAGCTGTATATTTTTTAGCCAGCAGACTACTGCTTCTCAAAATGCAAGCAAATGTTTTGTGTCGGTAAATGACAATGTGTTTAGTGTAAGACCACTGGATCCTGAAAACTTTGCTGAAGAGCTCTATGTAGCTTCATACAAATAATTTTGTATGAATTTTAAGTTAAAGGCTTAAAGGTCTGTCTTATTTGTCAGGTATATATTGAAGTGCAGTCTTCAACATAATGGCAATGAAAGTAGCATCGGATAGAATGAATTCATTGCTTTATGTGTTCACTTGACAGAAATCGTGACCTAATGAGGTTACTGTATTGATTTAGAGCATTTGATTCTGGTCCATGTCTGTCTTGATTCGTGTTTGTTTGTAATGCTTTTGTTTATTAAAAAGTCATACATTTTTCCCCTTAGGAAATGTTTTTAGACTTGCTTGCTTAGATGATTTGATGGTTAAAAAAAATAAATTGCTGAAACCAGGGAAAGATTGTTGCTAGATGCAGGTTTCTTCAGAAATTTATCTTGTAGAAGTAGTAGAAAGTGAGGGAACACTTTCCAAATCTGAGGCTGAATATAGACAGAAATTAGTGGTTCCTTTTTATGGTCTAAACACTTAAATGTAATCAAATTTGTAGATGCTCAGAATAACTCCCCCTAAAATTAGTTTCTGTATCATCAGGATTATGCTTAGATAATTACTATTTCATAAGCAAAAAACATTCATTTCAAAAGGAGAAGTGAGTTAACGTATTACCGAAGTGTTCTGAAGTGTGTGCCTGAGTCGGATACAGTGAATTCATGTTACGCTTGAACAGTTAATACATCTAAATGTTTTCTGCTAATGCTCCACAGGTTAGTAAGTAATACAAAGTAGAGTGTTTTTGTCTTTGTGCTGATTTGTAGTTAGTGATATTAAAAAGAAAGGGAAGAAATATGTTTATGTAGTTTTTGCTGATTACCACCATTACTGTAATGATTTTGGTTACCTATGCAAGTTATCTGCTGCTGTGTATTGGAACCAAATGTACAACAAAAGACTTCAGTTACATAGAGTAAAGAGCATTCCCCAAAGGAACTTTGGCCTTCTGGCCGCCTTAACAGTGTCAGAATTTTGTCAAAATGTTGTGTGGCTGGAGTTGCAATGTATAAATGCCAGAACCCAGAGTACAAATAGCACTGTGGAAGGGTTATGAGAAAGTGGCAACCAGGATGCAACAGGAGGAAATAGAATCTTCTGCCTTATGCTGCTTACTGGGGCTTTCACGCTTTCCTTCTCTCACTTATTCTTCAAATGGTATGCTCTCTCCTTGTCATTGCTTCAGAAAGACTGTAGGAAGGACAGGTTCCAACTTGTTTCAGTACTAATGTTGTGGATTTACCATAATCATCAAGTTTACTGAGTTACAGTAACTCTGTGCTGTGGGATCAAACTCATCCAAGGTCAGATTTTGGAGTTAAAGGACAATTCATATTAAATCACCTCATACTCCATGTCCCATGAACAATGTGTAAATCTCCCAACTAACATAGTGTGAGGAGCAGAATTTTGGCATATATTCAGCCCAAAATGACACCATGTCTTTCTGACAGACTGTGAAACATTTAAAAAAAAAAAAAAGTTGCTCTTTCAGCATACCACTTGACGAGAAGTATCTGTGTATGTAATGGTTTATTGCCTTAAATTTTAATCCATTATCTCTGTAATGATTTTTGTTGTTGTTCTAAGAAACACTGCTTGAGGAAGTTTTGTTTAGATACTGGGTGTCACTTTGCTTTAGGAAGTTTTAGTGACTGGATGCCATTGTCAAACCTCCCAGAGGGGCAGAAGAGATGCAAATCTAGAAGAGAAGCAGGTTTGTTGTTGGGCTGTGGCTCTGCCCAGCCACCTGTGCAGAAGAGCATCCTGCTCAGAAATAGAAGCTGGAGACTGAGATATGAGGTAAACAGATAAAAATGCTGCACTTTCCCTGTTCTCCTAGCTTGAGTTCACTGTCCCCCATTACATCAAGCTTGTAATGTCTGCATGCTCACCTTCAATCTGGTTTAACTTGGAGCCAACTGGCTACCTTAGCAATGCTGTGCAGCAAAAACAAGTTGGTGGGACTGGCACACTTTCAAGCTCCATTCCTATGGAAATACGAAAGAAACTGGCTCAAAATATTGGCTATGCACGAGTATTGTTGCAGTTCAGACAAAAAGATTAGAAGGGACTTTGAAGTAAAAGTTTGGAGTAATTCAGTACCAACATTTTGTTTCTCCTGGTCTCTTAAATTTATTCAACTTCCAAAATAATTCCTCACGTAACTCAGAACTTTGAGAAAATGTGTCTGTAACCTTCTTGGGTTTTTTTTTTTTTTGTGTGTTAATTTTTAAGGAATTTATCATCCAATATTGGAAAGGGCCAAAACCTTTAGTTAAAAAGAAGAAAACACCAATACCCACCAGCCAACCAAACCTGTTAAATATCCCTGAGTTTTAGTTTAACTGAAACTAACACAGGTAACTTCTTGGAGTTACCCGTTGTTGTTAACAATCACAATTCTGTGTTGTGCTCTGCCAATTGAATTTTCTTTCACAGCATGAGCAGAAGGTAATGATAAAATATTCTTCCTTTTTTTTTTTAATGCTTTCAGTGATTAAAAAATGCAGATTAAATCTCTTCATGCTTTGCAACTCATGGCCTTATAGTTGTGTCCCTGTTCTAGTAAAATATACAATCACAGCCTTGAGGAAAAAGCAATAAATAAATTGTTGGGAAAGGCATAGAAAAAACCATAGGGTGCCAAGTTTGAATGCTCCAATGCTAATTAAGACACTCATGCACATCTGGAAACAGCTAAAGATAAGATTGTGCCTTTCTATCAGTACTACTAAATAGAGGCAATTTTTGTGCATTGTAATCAAGTCACCAAATCTATGTATCTACAAGAGGACTGAAATTTGTGCTCTGAAAGAACAAGTTCTTAAGAACTGGGGTTCTTTGAAGGTGCAGTTCTCTACTTGTCAGTAGTATCTTTCCAGGCTTCAGAGAACATAGTGATTCCAAATATCCGCAGAATTCTTCTCGTTATCTTTTGTATTATCCTTGAAGAGTAAAGGGAAAACAAAACCAGAAATCCTAGTTATCCTAAATATGGCTGATTTTTTCCCCCCACTTTTGTCTACCTTTCTCTGGAGAACATCTTAGAAGTATGCTTTAGGGAGGTATCTCTTCAGAGGGCTGGCAAGATTTTTCGTACCTTCTATGTGGCTAGAATATCAGTGAAGGACCAGTATAGCACAGATGGCTTGATTCATTGTATAAGGGAGCAAAGTGAGCATTCTTAAAATATTTGCTTGTTTAACATGCTTTAGTTATGACAGCTGCTGAAAAGCTTCTTTGAAAAAGGCAGGTCAATGAGTCACCCTGAAATTCCAAATTTAAATTTGCTATTTCATTTTGTTATGATTGGCTCATGCTGCTTTTCTGGGCATACATGGGCTATTCTCTTCAGTGTGAGGAGTGATCAGTATTTTAAACTACAACAGCAACATCTCATTAAAATCATTAGATATCTTTGAATCTACTGGCAATGCCTTAACAAGTTCTGTCTTGCCAACTGTGACTCAGTATTTGTTATACTACAGGAAGTTTGGGACTGGGCAGTTTTTTTTCTTTGTTCAGCTCAAGTGAACCAAGTTATTGATTGTTGGATTGTAGGGAAAAGTGCTGTAAAGTCTGAGACCAAGCCAATGAGAGGGTATTTTCAGCATCTGCATTTTTCTCAACTGTTGTCTAATGTGCAGCTGCAGGTTGGCATGCAGAAATCCAGCTGTTGGATTTCTGGAGTGCAGGTGCTCACCCACTGCTCCCAGCTGTGTGCTCAAAGACCTGTTTCCAATTCCACCTCTTGTGGGGATCACACTTATGCAGTTTTGTTCAACTATGAAGAAAATTCTAGTAGAATGACTTTTTTTCTGGATGTCAAAATTATTTGTATAAACACCCTCCCCATTTGCATAACAACCTCACCATTTGGTATCAGGAAATGAGTATGTAGGTGTTAGGTAATTAGGATCTTATATCTTTAAAGAGGATCATCATTGCAAACTGCTAAGGAATTACCAGCATCTAGTGGAGAGCAAACATGAGTTAAAATAACCCACACCATCTGCAAGGCACTTTTAACTTCTGTTGTTTAAAAGCTGTAGAGTACTTAGTATATTTGACGTCAATAAGAATATAATGAAAGATTAAATGAAAACTAACTTGTAAAGAAAGCAAGCCCTATGGTCTGATTTTAGAGTGTGATATTGTCTCACATGTGCTGCCTTTTGAAGGTGTATGTTTTCAGGAGTGTCCAGCTTAAAAAGAATTTGACAAAATTTAGCCTGTTCTTAAGTTGCAGTAATTTGATTTCTTTATAGGCCAAAATGGTTCTTTGACTTATCTGTTGGTTACAGATTCATAGAAAAATTTAACTTGGAAAGGAGCTGTGGAAGTTGCTTTGAACCTCATTCAAACAGGAAATTGGAGATGCTCAAAACTCACCTGGGGTTTGTCCAGATGAATTCTGAGTATTTCCAGGAATAAAGTTTCCACAGCCTTTTTGGAATGATGGTCCCAATGCTTGACCAGTGCCATGGTGGATTTCTATACCTAAAATGAATTTCACTTGTCTGGATCCATCTTCTCTATGCCTTCCCATTAAGTAATTGTCATTTGATTGCATCTTAAAAATAAACTTCTATAAAGCAGTGTAACAGGAAAAAAAAACAACAAAAAAACCAAACAAACCATACAAAGCAGAACATGCACGCTTAAGACAAGATAGAGCCAAGGTAAAGAGCATCTTTTGGGATAGCCATACCTGAGCATGACCAAACCGACTTTGCTTCTAAGGGTATGTGTTGGTTCTACTGCTATGTTTATCTGTAGTTAAGGAAAAAAAAAAAAAAAATTAAGATGTCTGGTATCCACTAACTTAACCTGGACACAACTAAATAAACATTTCTGTTTATGGAAGATAGACCAGTCTCTAAGTTTTATGTATGAAAGACTGTACGAGCATTTCTTAATGCTTGGTAACGGGCCCCAGCAAACTTAATTTTAGAGTGTACTTAATGTTTTCCACCAGCAGTGAAGTTCATCTACTGCTGTATGCTGTAGTACTGTGGTGTTGCACTGGAAGTGGAGCTCAAAGTAGGGATTTTGCCTATTACCAGCTCTAAACACTTGGAAAACTGGCTGTAATTTTCAAAATGGGGAAATACAGACTTGTAGCTTTCTTTGAAAATATAAGGTTCTGTTGCTTCTCAGACTCTGTAAGGAACACGAAGAAGGAAGCATAGGAAATTTGAATTATTATGAAGCCATAAATGCAATGAATGTGTACTGTATTTCAATGCCGTGGACTCTATTCTAATACTCTTCCAGTTTGCACTTCAAATAACCTCATCTTACAGAACAGATACTGTATGTCAAGACAAATTTTATCATAACTTAAAGCCCTCAGGACTTCTGTGACTTCAGCTCCTGTAATATTCTGGTGTGTTTTTCTTTACTTGAATTCTTGATTCATGTTATGATCACTCCTGTATTAATAAGTTGAATTAGTTTGATCGGGTTACATCCAGTAATATACAGTATTCCTCTTACACAATTTTATTAAGCTGAAGTCACTTTTAGATTTGTGTTTACAAGTAAATGCTTTTTTGTTCCCATTTCTTGGTTTTGGTCTCGTTTATTAAAATATGTTAATATGTTTTTCTCTGTTGTATAAAACATTTTACATTGACTTTTCTGACAGATTACTCTGGATGTTCTCTGAATACAGTGACTATTTTCACAAGTACTCTCTAAAATGCAAACAAATGTTGCTGACCTGAGGCATCCTTAGGAGTTACCTGGAACAGAAGTTTTTCCTTCTATTCATTTCTCTGATATTTGGACAGTGACATAAACATTTTCTTCTATAATAGACTGGCTCTTTAAACAATGTCATATTTTGGATGCCTGTGTATGTGTGTTTTAAACACATGAACCTATTCTAGGTAAAACCTTTTGAACAAGCCTGCTGTCAGCATCAGCACTGGAACCTGCAACACTACACTGTGAACCTCTTGGGCTTGTAGCATTCGGACCTTGCTGTGCGTTAGTATGTGACTGGGTTTTCCTGCCATTGCCCCAACGTAATCGAGACTTCGTGCTGATATTGGTATTAGTTGAGGATATGAGGATTCTGCAAAGGCTGTTTTGCGTTCTGAAAACAAAAGCCTTTTGTGTCTGAATACTCACAAACTATTCACCTTGTAGGCAGTGTAAAAGTAAGGTGAAGAAGTGGAGGGGAAGTACTGCAAATGAAAGAAAGAAAAATAGTTTCTTCTGAACCTAAAATTTTTCCAATGGAGCTACCACAGATTGAAAAGGAAAAAAGAAGAGTAGCTTGCAGGAGTGGAATGGTAAAATATAAAAATTAACTCTTGGAACATTCATAGCTATGACCATGAATAAATGTTAATTTATAAGGATACTGTGAAGCGTCTGACATAAAGGTCAGGCCGACGTATGCTGTAATTAGTATATCAGTAATTGTATTGCTTTTTCCAATTTCCATAGTGAGATGACTGGACTGTGAAAATAAGGGCTGTTTTAAGATCTTTGGAATATGCTTATTATTGAAAGTGAAAAATGCAATGGAAAAGAGTAAGAAACCAAGTACTGAATACAGAAGAGAGAGAGAGACACGGAGAAAAGACATGGATGCATTCTTTGAGGTGCAAACTCTATAAAGACACTACTCAAGAGATCAGTGCAACCTAGCTACCAAAATATACTAGCAGGCTAGAGACTGTTCTCCATGAAGTCGATGCATATTCTATCACATGTACGCTTCTGCAGCTCATATTTTCTCTCCAGCAATAGAATATGAACCTCCTGTGGGTTTAGATCAGCTGGAGAGCAAGCCTTGCATACACTCTACCATCTCATGCAACACGAAGTGAATTGCTAGCATGGGGATAGCTGTGGAATTGTAGCTGAGAACAGAAGCTCCCTGGAAGGAAAAACTCTATCATTAGTACTCTACGAACCTTTTCAAAGTGATGCACAAGGTAATAGAGAAATTGCATTGGTAATGTTGGTGCTAGGTGCTGTTGCTGCAATAGATAAAAGGCCAATGAAAAGTTTATGAAATCCTAGTTATAACTCACTTACACATAATGAAGCTGGAGGGAAGAGACTTTTCTTCATGAATTTGAACCCACTACATTAACAAATCAAAGCCATTTGAGTTTACACTGTACTGATAAAGTTTCTGATACAAGAGATCTGCTGCGACATCAGGCAGCATTTGTTTGTGTGATGTCAGACAACTGCCACAGCTCACAGCTTCTTAGGTTTTTTGCTTTTTCTTGTATTCCAAAGATTACAGGATGTGACTGTAGGCATGTGATATAGGTTTTGCTGTCTCTGTTGCCAAGAGCAATGTTATACAACGCCTTTGTATAAACATGCAATCTTTAACATCAGCAGTGTTACTGTGGCACATATTGCTGCTGAGTCCTGTCCTCCAGTGTATGCATAGCTACTGGCCTAAAGCATGGTAGAGAAGAATAAACAAAATATGATTCATTTTGTTAATAAATTTGAAAATTTGAAGTGTCAGCTCCTGTGGAAGCTTGGTGTATGTTTCTTAATGAACTCACCTCAAGATCAAATTACCTTGGTTGGGAGGTGTTCAGTAACAGTTCATGGGTATGGTCTTAGCTCCCCACACCAACTCCAAGGGCAACCAAACCATCTCGCATGGCTCAGGCAGCATCTACTAATTTCTTAGCTCATGGTAGAAGGCCACAAATCCTAGCCTCCAGCAAAAGGCACTGGTAATCAATGTTCTACCTAGGTGACGCGGCTTTCTCTGTCCAAACCTGCCACCCTGCATACAACCGTAAGCTCCAAGGAATAATAGTGGAAAAGTGGTTGTATCTCTACCTTCCTCTACTCTCTTCCCCAACAGCACTGAAGTCAAAGTACCTGAGGAGCTGTAGAGCCTCTCTTGTTTGGGTGTAAGGTGTCTGGCTTTGATCACAGTAAGCTTTGTTGTTCTAATGTTGAAGGTTCAAAATTACAATTTTTTTTTCTTTTAATATTACTGCATGCTGGGAGGAGGAGGGGGCGTCAGGTCACTTTGAATCCACTGCCTGCTGCTTTCAGGCCCTGTGAAGAGCCAGTCACCTCACAGAAAACTCCATGATGAGTCTTTAAAATAAATAGCAACCAGCTGCTTGCACTTGTTTAATTAAAAGCATAATAAGTACCTGCTCACGGTGAATTGGAGTGAGCAGGAATGTGCAATTTTTAAAAAATGAATTGTTGTGATCTCTTATTTACACCAGTGTGGTGATCCCTGCTATGGAAGTGTACTGTCTCTCGAGAAGTTATTCTACTAGGAAATCTCATAAAGATTATGGCCGTTTCCTGTGACTTTCAGAGGTGTCTCAGACCTGGCTGGGAAGAGGGTTAATAGGTAAATGAATAATTCTGATAGTTTTATTACCATTTCTTTCTTACAGACCTCTTGTAGCCTCACCATGCTACTTAGGGGGTTAGGAGGGTGGGTAGTTTACACATGGCAGACACTTTCATTTTCATAAGACTAGCTTGGAAAATATACTTTGTGTATCTCCATGAAAAATGGTATTTCTTCATCAAGTGCTTGGATGTGCCTAAATGGACTATATAGCTATGAAGTGAAGCTAAATCCCATCTTGTATCAGTTTTGATTTAGAATGGCTCTGTTACTTCTGAGGTTTTCTGTGAAAATAAGTTTAGATGTGTGTATTGAATCCACGTGTTCTTCACGAAGACCTCTTAAAAGTGGTCCAATAGTTGCAAAAAACTGAAATACTTTCATTCTTGAATTGCCTGCCCACTGGTAGTATCAATTTAATAACTGCTATGAGATCCTGACAATTTCTGAGTATGAACAAATTTTTTGTGTTGTGAGGCTCTGTTCAAATGACAGTTTTAAAAGTGAAGGAAAACATTTAGGAGGTATTTCTGTAAGAAAAGGTGATGTGCAATGCTGTTGATTTTCAGTCCTGTTGTTATACTTGTTTTCATTGCAAAATTTTTTTGTAGTACAGGAGAACAAATCCTGCTGAGCCTTTAAATAAAGTCTCAGCAGCTGTTCTGAGCTAAAAGACGAGTACCAAACTAATACTATTTATTTTTATTCAGGATGAAACAGAAATATGGACAAAACTTTTCTGAAGGCAGCACGTGATTGAAAAATGTATGTGAAATACTTTTTGGAACACACTGGTCTGTCTCTTTAGTCTGTATTAAATTCCAATGGGCTGTCCATTCAGGAAGGAGTAGTGTGTGCTCATGGGACAGCCCCTTCTGTACGGTTCTAAAGAGACTGTGGTAGGGCTGAGGTAATTCATGTTAATTATTCTTGCTGAGGTTAAACAGGAAACTAGGTTCTAATTAGTTTTAATTAAGAAATTCATAGAGAAGTAATGGAGATCTTTCAGAAATGGTGGACATAACTACTGGGATTTAGTTGTAATGTACAATGACTTCCTTTTTTTTAAAATGGGTTCTAAGTTGTCACTTGAGTAACACTTGAGTAAGACTTGCTCTCTGAAGCACTGCGGTGACAGCAGGTGCCAAATTTGCTGCAGCAAGGAAATCTGTTCCAAATTGCTATATCAGGTTTACACTTGGTTTTGGGAGTAGGCTGTGTGCATTTACAATGCAAATGAGAAAGGACTTCTTTTACTTTGCTCTTAGACGTAAGCAGCTTTCATATTAGAAGACTGGGAAGACACAATAGTCTATACGTTGTAGTTCAGTGGTGTATCTTAGTTCTCATAGATCAGCTCATCATTCACTAAAGCAATGTATTCCTGTATAAAACTAATATACACTTACTTAATCTAAACCCACTGTCTATCTCTTGTTGCAGGAAAATTTGTTTCTGTAAATCTTTGTGGAACATTCATGGGTTTGATTTTTAAAAAGCATCTACCTCTGCAGCTGGGAATCCCAGTTTGCCTCTTGTATAATTTCTTACTGATTATGTAATAGATGCTTGGCTTTTAAAAAGCTTAATAACTATACAGGGAAAAAATGGACAGAAAAATCCAGACATGCTTGACTTGAAATGCACACTGGGAATCCCTGATCCTGACAGAAGTGGGGAATTTTCTCTGGTTTTGAGAATTTTCCATACCAATGGTGGCTACAGTTTAACTATTTCACAAATCAGTTTTGATCCAGAATAAGCAGCATGACAGAAGTATGTCTCTTAGACAGTTTTATGTATTGGCAAAGTAGTGACTGCACAGATGAGGTGAGAATTGCATCATTCGTAGAGGGCATGAGGATGGAGCAGTGATTTTATGACAAGCTGACTATAGGGAGGAACTCTGGCAGAATGGAAATAGGACCATATTTGTAGCTAAAATTTCTGTTTAGAACTTTGGTAGCCTTTCAGCTAAATATTGGGGTTGCAGAAATGTGACTCTTATTTAAGATTCACCAAAAATAGGTCTCGGGAGGAATTTGAATGAGAATGCATGTGTGTGGGAAGGGGATGGCATATTGGAGTGAGAAGGCTTTTTCTTTGCAGAGTGGGTAGCACGGAGGAAGTGTGAAAAAGTAGCAGGAGAAGGAGACAAATAGGCATTCTGACTAAGTTGTTATGAAAAGAGGCAAGGTCCAAAAAATAATTTAGGATAGTAAGCCTTTAAGACCAGACCTGCCTTGATATGGTCATGTGGATGAAAGTACTGTAGAGGTTTAAAGGAAAGATGTGATTCAAGCAAAGAGGGTGATTGCTTTCTGGTAATTCTAATAAACTTCGATATTGAGTACCGAGATGAGGTTATAATATTTAGAGTATGGATGAGTGCTAAAAGCCATTGGACAAAGTGTTAGGTGTCCATTATGCTGGTGAAAGCTCAGTGAATGAGATGAGCGAAAACACGAGGCTTCGTTGTGCTGCAAGAGTGAATAATGGGGAAAATAGAAGGTTTGCCAAAAGGAATGAAAAAATGCAGAAGGGTCTGATGTGAGAGGAACAAGATGTCTGTTTTGTCCATACTAAGCTTCAGCTCATTCAAATATGTGCTAGCTGACAAAGGAGAGAGCAGATGAACATGAGAGCATAAATTCTGAGGAGTAAAGCAGATGGGAGACTGTCAAATGAGAACACCATAGGGGAGAAACCTGTCTTGCAAGTTCTTAGGACAGAGGTATAGCAAAAGCTGAATCTCAAATATTTTGCTGCCCAACAGCCATTGTCCCCTATCTCTCTCAATACTTCAGTTCAGGCTGTTCTTTCCTTGCCTTATGTTGGAAGTGGTATTGTGAATTCCTCATTCTCACGTATAGGATAGATGAATCTATCTCATGTTGTATTAAGATGAGATTTAAATGCAGTTTAATTAGAATAATTCAAAGCTAAACTCCTATAGCTGTTGAAACACTGAAGACCTGAAAAATGTACTTTGGTGTATTGTAAAATCTGTAGGTAATTTCAGGCCTGGAGACCTCATAGGCTCGTATTTCTTGACAGTAATGGAAAATTCTCCTCTGAACTGATTTTTGAAAGCTTAGTAATTTCATTCCGTGGAGAGGTATAAAGGCACGTTTGATCTGCTGGAGTTGCATAGACATCCTATTTAGAGATCTATTTCTTCCTATGACATCTGCACCATCTTGGCTTCTGGTGCTACTTGTGACCAGCCACAGAGGTGTATGTACAGGCTGTCAGTGGGCCTACTTCAGACTAGCTGGTGTTCAACTGTGGATTCTTCTTTCTAAGGGGATCAGCTCAAGCTAGGGGCAAGAAAATGAGTACCATGTATATCTGGATCTTCCCTTCCTGTACCTGAAGGATGCTATCTGTCATGAGAGGGCTTTTTATCAGAAATATCCGTTAAGTGATTTGTCTCAGTCTCAAGCTTTCAAGAAGCTCAGAAGTTTGTCTAAAGCCCTGAATAGAGGATGATATAAAAGAGCTATTTTGCCCTGTAGTATATCAGTGGTTACATAGTACTTGCTTAAAGCAATCTGACTCTGACTTGCCCAGAAGATACAGCTCAATATCAATAAACCTCAAAGGTTTCCTGGAAGAAAAATGATAGGTGAAGATGGAATAATGTGCACACATTGCAACTGAGGCAGTTCTTAATTCAGATAACTCTGATATTGTTTCCATTTTATTATACCTAATTATCCGTGTTTTGCAATTCAAATTTTGCATACTCTTTTCCCTTTCTGTCTTGCTTTTAAAGATCTTCAAAGTTAAGAATAGCCTACTATTCAAACTGTTTTCTTGAGTCAGGCATTTCTGATATTTAATTTGAATACAAAAAGCTGTACATTTATCTCCTTCCGTTTCTAGATCTAAAGATTATGCAATTTTAAATAGGATTGAAATGGAAAAAGGCTGACAGCAGCCTAATAAACTTGGAAAATATATCTATAGTTATTTTCTGGGAAAACAACAAACATACAGAAGGCTTTTAGCAAACCTTAAGAGGTGCCGTTATAAGATTATGTACTGCAATATTCTATTAAAGAAACATTTTAAAATAGTGTTAGGAAACCATTAAATCTTATTAGACAATTTCATTTGGACTTTTGTTTCTATATGGGTTTTCAAAGTGAACTTACAGACTGACAAAAAGTTAGCAAGACAGTGGAAAGATTAGGTGCTACCCTGATAGTCCCGTACCACAGGGACACTTGAAATCAGATGGGGGCCAGGAAAGGCCTGGTACTGTGTGTGCATGATTCTACAGATGATGGCTGTAACTATCCCCATTGCTTGGACACTGCACAGGTAACAGTGGTTTCAGAGGAATGTAAAGCACAAAGCTTTCATCAATGAATATTGGACATCCTCAGTAGCAGCTTTGTTCACATACTTCACCCATATATACCCCATCTTACTGATGGAAAAGAGAAATGTAAAATCTGTTCTGCCTGAGTCTGGCAACAAGATGCTTTGTCAACTGACATCTAAGAGTGTGCTGTGGTACAGACACATCAGCTCGGAATTCAATAGAGATCACCGGTGTGCTTCAGAAAAGCCACTCAACAGATGGCAAATTAGAACAACTTCTGTCTCCTAACAAGTTGGGATGGCTTTAAATCACTGACATGAGGTAAAAAAATAAAATATTTGTCAGTTATCCAGTCTGACTTAATATTTCATAATAGCACAGTTTGTATTTCTGGGCAGAACCTGTATTAACTCTGTGGTGACCACCACACAAACCAGCTTCTGAAGTTTGCCTGGGCTGTGATCAGAATAAACTAATTAGTTGCAATAATTCTTGTGCATCCTAAGTTTTTTGGTACTTTTTTTTTTTGTGCTTGTTACCATGGTTTTGGTGTACTGCTTAGAAGGCAATTAAAACATTCCCCCCCCCCCCCCCCCCCAACAATAGAAAAAGGTACTTTGAATATTCATGAAGATTTATTTATTGTAGGAGTCTAACATTAGACAGGAGGGAGGTTATCCTCCTTCATTATCCACATTCTATCTGCCTAATGGAAATCCTTCCTTTGCCTCATCTAAATTTGGATTTTCTTCATCATTATTGCTTACCATAATCAATGGATTATTTATATAATCATCACTGTGGATTATAGAGGGCTAACGTTTTTCACTGGCATTTGGGTGTTTGTCTGAAAAGGTAAGGTTTGGGAAGTTCAGTACATGTTTCCTATTATTGTAATAATCTACTGCCATTGTGTTGTGAAAAGGCAATGAGAAATCTGAGGAGAGTACTAAGTCAGTTGTAGGAGACTATCTGTATGCTGTAGGACAGCTAGGAATAGGAGACATGACTTTTTATTACAGATCATGCGTACTTTGCTTTCTTCTCTTTGTGACCCTATATAGGCCTGCTACAAAAATATCAGTTAAAAGCCAGAAATTGTCAATCAGTTCTAGTTAATACTGCTAGATAGCTCCTGATTCATGCCAGAATGGACCCGCTGTGTGCCAAGGCTGAGCCCATCAGTCATGGTGGTAGCGCCTCTGGGATAACGTTTAAGAAGCAGGGGGTGGGAAACTGGAGAGGGAAGATCTTTCAGCAGAGAGTGAGAAATGTGAGAGAACAACTCTGCAGACACCCAGGTCAGTGGAGAAGGAAGGGGAGGAGGTGGTCCGGGTGCTGGAGCAGAGATTCCCTGGCAGCCCGTGGTGCAGACCATGGTGAGGCTGGCTGTGCCCTGCACCCATGGAGGGTCATGGGGGAGCAGAGCAGGTCTTCTCCCTGCAGCCTGGGAAGGAGCCATGCTAAAGCAGGTAGATGCCCAAAAGAGGCTGTGAGCCTGTGGAAGCCCATGGTGGAGCAGGCTCCTGGCAGGACCTGTGACCCCATGGGGAGAGGAGCCCAGGCTGGAGCAGGTTTGCTGGCAGGACTTGTGACACTGCGGGGGACCCAAGCTGGAGCAGTCTGTTCTTGAAGGACCCATGGGGGTGACCCAAGCTCAAGCAGTTTGTGCAGAACTGCAGCCCATGGGAAGGGCTCAAGTTGGAGAAGTTCGTGAAGGACTGTCTCCCGTGGGAGGGACCCCATGCTGGAGCAGGGGAAAAGCATGAGGAGTCCTCTTGCTGAGCCACAGAGACAGTGAGTGATGAATTTTTTTCTGAAGTATTGAAAATCAAGCACCTGGCAGTGGTACTTACTTAATTTACATATATTTCTTAAAAATTATATCCTGTAATGAAGGAAAAACTTGGAAAGGCAGAAGTTGTTCCAGACAGGAAGACCAGCTCTCTCAAGCATGGCAGAACATCTGTTATGAGACACTGCTGGAGGGCCTGAGTGGTCTGTGGTGCCATGCAGTGACCTATAAGAAGGAAAACATGTTGTGAATAAAAATATACATAAATGTCAATGGTTAACAAAGTAAAGTTTGTTTGAAGACCACATGTTAATGTTATTATATATAAACAATACTCTTGAACATGTAAAGACATATTCAATGCAGAAGGGAATCTGAAGAGTTGAATGGAGATGCAATGAGAATTGTACAAAGATCTTAAGTTAATAAAAGGGAGACATAATTAAGTAGTACAATGTGTTTCAATTATTCAGTGAAAGGAAGAAGTCATAGAATCATAGGATTCTAGAAGGGAATTTACTGGGACAGGTTATTGCATCAAAGCTTTAAAAAAATTTCTTATTCTCCCTCCAAAACTGGTGATGCTGTTTTCTCTCATAGTATTTCAGTACATCAGGTTGTTCAAAGCCTCATCCAGCCTGATTTCAAATACCTTACAGGGATGAGTAATCTACAACTTCTCTGAGCAACCTATTCCAGTGTCTCATCACCTTCATAGTAAAAAAATACTTCCTCATGTCTAACCTAAATCTACCCTTTTTGAGTTTAAAACCATTACCCCCTGTCCTATCATAGAATGGTTTGGGTTGGAAGGGACCTTAAAGATTACCTAGTTCCAACCCCCTGCCATGGGCAGGGACACCCTCCACTAGACCAGGTTGCTCAAAGCCTCATCCAGCCTGGCCTTGAACACTCCCAGGGATGGGGCATCCACAGCTTCTCTGGGCAACCTGTCCCAGTGCTTCACCACCCTCTCCAGGAAGAACTTCTTCCTGATATCTAATCTAAATCTCCCCACTTTCAATTTAGACCCATTACCCCTTGTCCTGTCACTATGGGCCCTTGTAAAAAGTCTCTCTCCAACTTTCCTGTAAGTTCTTTTTTAATTACTGAAGGGCTGCAATAAGGTTTTCCTGGAGCCTTTTTTTATCCAGGTTGAACAACCCCAACTCTCAGCCTTTCTTCATATGAGAGGTGTTCCTCTGACCATTTTTGTGGCCTTTCTATCAACTCTCTCCAACAGATCCATGTCTGTCTTGTACTAGGGATCCCAGAGCTGGATGCAGTTCCACAGGTGAGATCTCATGAGAGCAGAGAAGAGGGGGAAGATCACCTCCCTCAACCTTCTGACTATGCTTCTCTTTAGGCAGCTCAGGATACTGTTGTCTTTCTGGGCTCTAAGCACACATTGCTGGCTCATGTCATTTTTCATTCACCAGTGCCTTCAAGCCCTTCTCCACAGGGCTGCCCTCAATCCATTTACTGCCCTGTCTGTACTTACACTGGAGATTGCCTCAACCCAGGTGCAGGACCTTGTACTTGGCCTTGTTGGGCTTCATGAGGTTCTCACTGACCTATTTCTTCAGCCTGTAAAAACACCTCTGGTTGGCATCCCTTCTTTCAAGCCTGTCAACTGCATTGCTCAGCTTGGTGTCATCCACGTACTCAATTCCACAATGTCAGTGATGAAGATAGTAAATAGTATGAGCCCTGATACATTCCTCTGAGGGACACTGCTCATTACTGATCTCCATTTTGATACTGAGTCAATGACCGCAACTCTCTAGAGGTGGCCACCCAGCCAATTCCTTATGCATCTAATAGTGTGCCCACCATTCATAATATAGTCACTTTTTGTTTGACACGTTAATTCTTATTTCCTGTGTTGCTGCAAATTGTAGTTCAGACATGTGGTTTACAAACCCGACCAATTTATAAAGCTCTATCAGCCTGAGAATGTCACGTCAAGAATTTAGTACTACCAGGGACCTTCCATCTTTGGCTGCAACATGAAAAGAACGGTGCTACTGACACCTGAATTTTGACTTTTGCGAATGTTTCTTTACCCTTATATTGCAGAACACCTGCAATTTACTGAGAGGGGAATTAGAAAAGACGTTACCAATGTATAACCCTATATCACTGCAGAAACCACTGAAAATGAAAGTATCTGTACCATGCTTTAAAAAAGATGTCAAGAAGAAAAAATGTCTTAAATCGGTTTACAAAAAACATATGGTAAGGTTTGTTTATTTTTTACTTCAGAAAGATTAGTTTATGTTGGAAACTGTGAGGCCTGTGAGGCCACCAGATCATTTCACTTGTATATTAGATAGGAAAGAAAAGTGGCTCTCACAAAAAAGAATAATAGGAAGTGAAAAGTAGACATTGCAAATTAAATCAGTGGGGCTTAGATCTCAGTAATTTCTTCAGTCTTATTACTAGCTGCAGTCATCTTGAGAACGTGTAGTGTCATAGGCATGCTAATTCCTCATCTATAAAAATGCACTGCTTTTAGAAGTACTCGGTTCCTTTGCAGTATAATGTAAGACTTTGATATATGTGTATATATATGTAAAAATTTGCATACGTACAACACATTTTGTATGAGTCTGAAAACCGAGTACTGGGATGGCTCTTATTTTGATAATATTGGCATGATGCTGTGGAAATGACTGACAACAAGAGGTGACATAGTAGAGACGGTATGTAAAACGTGAGAACTTTGTAAAGCCTGAAACAAAGCTATGAATTCTGTTAGAGTTCTCACGGACTGCTGTGTCATTGCAGTAGTGAGGATTTTTCTGGCTACTTCCAAGCTCACAGAGACAGGTATATAACAGCTTGGTTTGAATGTGAAAGGAGGTGCATAATTAGAGCTCTTTGTAATGTAATAGGCAATTTTCTGTTTTTCAATGTATAACAACGAAATAGTCTTCTCCTGTTAACATTATCTTAATGATGAATAATCTGTATTGTTCTTGGTTTGTACGGTAATGTTTGCTTAAATTTCTTATATGTGGGTGCAAAATTTTGTGCTGGTAGGCCGTTGTTCATTCACATTGTTAATTAACTTTCCAAACTGTAGGTCCAGGACCTTGTTTTAGTGCTGGTTTCAACAGTATTAAGTTTACTCTGGTTTCTCAAGTGCACAAACCTGTTTTCTAGATGAAGCTATTTTTGCATCTCCTTAAAGGTAAATAGATAGTTTTCAGATAAATATGTGATAAATTGCAAGTCAGGTGATCATGTTAATTTTTAACAAAGTGTTTTTTTGTGAGGCATCAGCTGTACTGCAGGTGAATGTAAAAGTGGAGTTAAAGTGAATTCAAGGAGAGTGAGTAACCTTTTTCCTTTGAAGCCATATTTACTGTTAGAAAGTACCATATTTTTTTCTTTTCTTAAAATATCAGGTTTTGCTTTTAAACAGCTTGAGGTTGATATTCGACAGCTTTGAATTTCTAGGTAATTATCATAACTCTCTCAGCAGGAATGTTGTCCTTCCTGACAAAGATGTCACTGTCAGTGATATTTTCTCTTTGAGTCACGTCCGCTACAACTGCTGTTTTCATTCTGACAGGTCAAACAGGTGGATATCAAACAAAAGCTCTGCCTCCCCAGGTGGTATCAGATGTGACTCTAGGCACAAGTAAAATTGCTAGCATTTCCTTGCTTGTCTAATTTTTCTTTCTGCGTATTGCCAAGCCCAGAGTGTCATGTTCTCCAAGCGTAGTGTCTTCCTGAAAACTATTGTGCTTATGGTTTCAGAACTATGTTTTCATAGCATGCACAGTTCATTCAGTGTCCATGGAAGCTGTTAAGGAAATAAATATTCCTTTCCTTTGAAAATGAACTGAATATGATTTGAAATGGTGACCATTTGTACAAAAAGCTTTGAGCTTCCTTCTGTCCTGTTACGGATTCAGATTGACAGTCCTGAAGTCTAAAAATTACTTGCATCCTGAGCAGGCACAGCCTATGTAACAGTATTGATTTAACAATGTGAATTGGTCTGGGAAGATGACGATCAAATTTCCATGATCTCCAATTAGAATTAATTAATGTGAGGGTAGGTTTGGTGATGAGCACCTAAAGAAATACACTTGGTCTGTCAAATTGTTAAGATGACGATTTTAATTAAAATCAGTTAAGAAGGGATTTAAATGTGAAAGGTCCTACAGCCTCCAGAAGTTATTTCTGCCTCCAGGTCTTTGCGAAATGGGACATTAATAAATGCTGTGGAATTATCATTAGTACTTTGACTGCAGGTGGAATAGAGCAACAGGAGTTTTTAAGACCCTCACAATATTGGGAGGTAAAATCAGGAAGTTAATTGGTAGAAGGTATCAGCAGACATTACTCCACATTGCTGAAATATTTTCCATTTGACTTCTATTACTGTTGGCAAAGTCTGTTTCAATAATTGACTATTTTTCTGTTTAATTCTAAAAATAAGTTAAATCTCTATGTAAGGGTTTCAATTGCAGTTGTGACCACTTGGGTAATTAGACAATTAGAAGGAAAGCTTTTTATCTAACCAAGAAATGCAAAGTGCTTCTTGAAGATGGACCATTTTTGTAGGTACATATATAATTAGGGAGATCTTTTTCTTTCATGCTTAAGAAAAAATACTATTTGTGCAAATGACAGTAGTTATTTTGAGCACTCTAGTCAGTTCTGCAGTTATTTTTCAAGTATGAAATCTACATACTTTCAACAATCTCACCCTCCAAAAAAACCCCAAACCCACAACAAATCCCAAGCCCGAAAGACAAAATGTACTGTATATACTCAGAAAGGAAGAATTAAACCAAATAATTTAAGATGTTTTTCTTCTAAATAGATGACTGCTGTTTCCTAGGACATACAGAGTTAAAAATGCAGCTATTTGCCATGCTTCATTCTTTCTAATGCCAGTATCTGACTGCCCAATTCGGGTATCTAAATGAGAAGCGAGTATTGAATTTAACCTTCTAATTTTAAAGTATTGGGTCATTAGTCTCTCTGGATCTCAGTGTGTACACTGGACCCTGGATTACTTTGGTCCTTTTTGAGTGGATTTCTTTGGAAAAAGGCCTTACTGTCTCCCTTTCTCTTTGGATGATAGTGCCTGGTGTAACACCTTGTGGTTGGAGATGTGTGGCAGTCCTCCCTTTCCCAGCTGTGATGTTGAGTGGTTGTGACTTTCACTGTTCCTCACTATGAATCAGACCAAAATCAGTGTTTTTGACGCAATACATGATAGTATTTCTTATGTTGTGAGAGTGTTACAGAATCACAGTCACAGAATGGTTGAGGTTGACCTCAACCATTGAGGTCATCTTGTCCAATGCCTCTGCTCAAGTAGGGCCACCTAGAACCTGTTGCCCAGGATGGTATCCAGACAGCTTTTAAATATCTCCAAGGATGGGGACTTCACAACATTCCTGGCAACCTGTGCCAGTGCTTGATCACCTTAACAGTAATAAAATGTTTCCTGATGTTCAGAGGGAACCTCCTGTGTTTCTCTTGGTGCCCATTGCCCCCAGTCCTGTCACTGGGCACCAGTGAAAAGAGCGTGGCTCTGTTCTCTGCATATCCTCCCTTCAGGTATATCTATACATTAATAATATGCCCTTTGAGCCTTCTCTAGGCTAAACAGTGCTGTTCTCTCACATTTTCCTTATATGGAGATGCTCTAGTCCATCATTTTCTGGGCCCTTTGCAAGAATCTCTCCAGTATGTCCATGCATCTCTCGTACTGGGGAGCCCAGCACTGGACACAGCACTCCAGCTGTGGCCTCACCAGTGTGGAGTAGAGGGGGAGAATCACCTCCCTTGGCCTGCTAGCAACACAACTCCTAACGCATCCCTGGGTATCATTAGCCTTTCCTGCCCCAAAGGCATGTTGCTGGCTCATTTCCAACCTGGTTAGTTTTCTTTAAATGCATGCTGTGTTTTGTGTTGCTCGTCTTTCTCTGTCTGTCTGGTTGGGAAAGTAGGCTACTGGCAGCAGTTATTTCAGCCTTGCCGGCATGCAGTTCTCACTGGCAGGTCTTGGACAGCTGTGTCCTTGTTTTCCTTCAGGAGATTACCGGCTGAGGTGCAAAAATCCCTCTTGATCCAGTTTTAGGCTTGAGAAGATGCGTTGGTTTTAGTCAGAAAATAACTAACTTTCTTCACAGTGACTGGTATGGAGCTGTGTTCCTGGATTTACCCTGAGAAAAGTACTGATAAAGTGTCTTTTTAGTTGGTGCTGGGGAGTGCTGGCACCGAATTCAACGTCTTTCCCAGATTTTGATAGTTGCTGTGCTCTCAACTTTCTCACTACAAGCAGTGTGGGGGGACACACAGTTCAGACAGCTGACCCAAACTAACTGATGGAGTATTTCATTCCATAGCATGTCATGCTCAGTGTATAAATGGGGAGTGGGCTGGGGGGCCAAAACTCTTTTAATCCTTTGCTAACTCTTTTGCTAGCTGCTTTGCTAACTGGCTTTCCCAGTTGTGCTGTCACCTGTGAGGCTCACTCGGACTGTGCTGTGATCACCCTCAGGCTCCGGCTCTCGAGCTCTCTGTCTCTGACTCTCGGTACTCAGGACCTGGCTGTGTATTGATTGGTGGGTGGTGAGCAATTGTGTCAGGTTTTACTTTCCATTATTTTAATTACTTACTAGTAGTATTGTTATTATTATTGGTATCACTATAATATTAATTTATATTCCATTATTAAATAGTTCTTATCTCAATTCACAAGCTTCCTTGTCTTTTCCTTCAAT
Source organism: Rhynochetos jubatus (assembly GCA_027574665.1). Lineage (NCBI taxonomy): Eukaryota > Metazoa > Chordata > Aves > Eurypygiformes > Rhynochetidae > Rhynochetos > Rhynochetos jubatus. The sequence continues at coordinate 64,753,889 of CM050651.1, read as the reverse complement.
TCTCCTCCTCCATAGGAGGATGGGAAGGGGGAGGTGTGCAAGCATCTGTGTGGTACTTTACTGCTAGCTGAGGTTAAACCACAACAGAAGACTTATCTATTACTTGGTCACAGGAGACTATCCTTCCTGGCTGAACCAAAGCAAGACTTGTGTAAGGCAAGGCAGTATTTTAATTTGTCTTTACTGTTGTGGTTTCTATAAAAATTTTTTTTTTTTTTTTGGAGTTCAGGCTGCAGAATATCACATCTGACCTGACAGCTATTGCTATCTGACACATGATATAAACAAGCTGTCTGTACATCCCTGTTCTCTTTTGCCTCATCTGTGTTTTGCCAGTTGAGAAAAAGAAAACCAAGGGAAGATTTAGATCCTCCTGGTTCCTTGTCTTGGTTTTGTGTATAATTGTATTAATCAAGTCAGACTACTGGAAAAAATACTGCCCAAATCTGCATTGTTCTGCAAGGAGAACTGTTAGAGTCCCTGGCTATTTCCAGTATGCCATTATTAGGAGTAGAGGTTACTTATTGTCATTAACACTAACTGTAGGTAGATGAACTGCATGAAGTCTGCCATTCTACAACCCCCCCCTTAAGAGTTTTGCAGAAATATTAAAAGTCAATATAGCTTCCTTTTTACTGTATTTTAAAGACCTGCTATATTTCTTCTTTGTTCAGGGTAATTCCTCCTTGGTTTCCAGCTCAGATAAAATGTTTGTGTAGTGGAGATGTCTTATACAAGTGGACACTTTAACTACCTCATTGAACGTACCTTTATTGGATGCCTAATATGAACTCTTGTGTGTGTGCTTCAAAATTGCTCTGAGTTTAGTTCCTCTAGTGTAAAAAAATTCAGAATAGTTAAAGACTCACAGGCTAAATTTTACTTGTATTTCCAACTTGGGGAGAATGAATGAAACGTGCCAAACAAAGGAAATGGTGCAGCTGTTGGCTGAATATCTGGCTAGCCATAAATGAGAACATCTGGGATCTCTCATCACAATGGACAGTACAAATAGCCAGTGCTATATTTAAATCTTGGAGATTTTGCTCATTCCTTTCACTACACTGTGCTGAAGATGTTAGAATTCATTCAGTTCACTGTTTTGCCCAAGTCTGGATTTTCAGATGACTGATCACATTATTAACCTACTCATCTCTGTCCTTAGGGAAGAGCTGAATGGAAAGAACTGAAGATTCCATGCTTTTGAATTTTGAATGGTGGTTTTGATTTACATTAATTAAATTTTTCAGCTTCTTGCAGGTGGTTGGACAGATATTTGCTGATGTCTAAATTCCTAGCAAGCATAAATATGAAGTCTAAGAAAAATTTGGTTAATATAAATGTGCTCTTCCTATCAAGATGACAGAAAACAACACTGATGCACTTCCAAAATTATTGCTGTGTGACTTAATCAAAAAATAAGAAACCTGAAATCCTAACCATAATTGTTTGGGGTTTTTTTTGGAACTGCATCTTGATCCTTCTTTTAATCCAGAATGATTGAGTTTGGAGGGGACCTCTGGAGGTCATCTGATCCAATCCTGTGCTCAAGGAGGGCTACGTAGATCCAGTTGTCCAGGATCATGTCGAGATTGCTTTTGAATATGTCCAAGGAGGGGGAGACTCCACAATATTTCTAGGCAACCTGTGCAAGTGCTTGGTCACCCTCCCAGTGAAGAAGAATTCCCTCATGTCAAGAGGGAACCTCCTATGTTTCAGTTTGTGCCCATTGGCTCTGGGAAACACTGAAAAGAGCCTGCCTCCATCCTCTTTTCACCCTCTCTTCAGGTATTTCTACACATTAATAAGATGCCCCCTGAGTATCTTATCCAGGCTAAACAGTGCAGTGCTCTCACTCTTTCCTCATATGAGAGATGTTCCAGTCCCTTCATCAGTTTCATGGCCCATTGCAATAATCTCTCCAGTATGTCCATGTGTACCTTGCTGGAGAACACAGTATTGGACACTGTACTTCAGGTTTGGGCTTACTAATAGTGGCAACACTCCTCCTAACACAGTTCAAGATGTTGTCAGTGGTACCTAGAGAAGTCAGCGCTGCCAAGACGTCAGGAGAACCCCAAGGTTCCTACTGCTTCCAAGAGAACACTGGGGTTTCCACTGTGGCCACAAAGACCCAGGGCTCCCAAGAAAAGACAGTGCTACAAGGTAAACTCATGACAGCCCCAGTACTCCATGGGCTCCTGAGAAAACACAGTGGCACCAAGGAAAATCAGGGCTCCATAGAAAAAACTGTGCCACCAAGAGAACCCATGATACAGTTGCACACCACTGCTGCTGTTGCCTGGCCAGGTCCTGACAGCCAGACCAAGCCCCCAGATCGCACTTGAGTCTGTGTTAGCCCCAACCAGCAAGAGGGAATCCCTATGAGATAGAGTGAATGAGAAAGCCAACCAACATGGCCCCTGGCTGAGCCCCAACTTATATAGTGACCATGATGCTTTATGGAATAAAATATCCCTTTGATCAGTCTGCGTCAGCTGTCTGGACTCTGTCCCCTCCCAACTTTTCCTAGCCAAGATGCTGGGAACACAGATGCAGTATCAGAAGCTGAAAAAGTCCTTGACTTGGTGCAAACACTCCTCAGCAACAACTGAGAACACCAGTGTTATCAAAACTCTTACCAGCACAAATCCAAAACATAGCCTTATACTATCTGTTGTGAAGAAAATTAACTCTCTTCCAACTAAAGCCAGAACAGTCAGCCATGCCTTCTGAGAGTGAGAAGGTGGCATTCAGTATACCGACTTTTACCATGTCCTGTGTCACCAGGCCACCTGGTGTACTTACGCTGTTATAGAAGCTCTTCTTGACGCCTCTGACATCCCTTGCCAGGGTCAACTTCAAGTGGGCTTTCTGTTCATTCAGATATGAATCAACTTCAGACCCTCTTAAATGAGCAAACCTGTCTTGCCTATGTCACTTGTAAGAAAACTTCTTTAATAAAATGTGTGTATTACTTCCTTTTATCACTATTAAAGCTAACACTTGCTTCATTGCTTCCTGTAGATAAAAGCTGTGACAATGAAGAAAAAAATGTTATGACAAGCTTTTAGTCAAGTGACAGATATTGATTTGTAGACTCCATATGCTATTAAGTGATTGTCAGTCTTTAAAGAGGGAAGAAAAAACAAAATAAAAAAAGTTGAAAAACTGTAGAGATGTAATTTATGAAGCTGAAAAAAAAGTCATAATATTTTGCTGGTCAGCAGCATTAAATAATGTAAGTCATCAAATCAGTTGTGGCTGACAACAATTTCTGTTACTGTTTGCATAATCTGATTCCAAAAATTTGGAAATAAATGTACCCTTCAGTGATTTAAAGCATGCATGGTTATTCCCTGAAATGGAGATGTATTTGTCAGCAGCAGCTGCTGTCTACAATAGTGAAAGTCTGGTTTAGTGTTCATTATATTCACCTCTGAACAGCCTGTTCTTGCACACAGGAGATCTTCTTGCATGTTTTTCTCTCTGGGTAAATCACATGAAGGTATCTTCAGGTAGCATGAAAGTATATATTCAGGCAGAAGGTCAGAACAGTTATCCATCTACTTCTCTCAGTGAATCAATAGATGATTTAGGAACAAAAAATGCTCTATCTGAAAATAACTTTAGACAGAACTAATGATCTTTAAATGCACACATAAGAGGAGCAAAACCCAATGCATTTGCTCAAACCCACCATTTACAATGCATCCCGGTCTACTTGTCAGGTGTTTGAGAAATGATTGCTCCTAAAACAAACGTTCCACCTCTGTTTCTTGAGATTAAACTTTTGGGCAGCTGCTGATCAGATGCTGAGAGTGATAAAGAAGGAAAGAACCCCAATCTCTCTTTGCTACATTATGATATTCGTTGCAGATTTCCCTTTTGGTATCGTAGTGTGTTGGCTATTGCGATAAAGTTCAGAACATGGTATTTGGATTTTTAGTGATTCTTGACTTTTATCCCATCTGCAACAGAAAGAATGTGTGAAAAACAGTGGGATTCTAGAAAAAGCACAATGTAAGGTTCAAGACAATTAATGCATAATTCTGTAATTAAATGAAATATTTAATGGTGCCAAACTTTCCCTCCCACACTTTTATAAACTACTCAGGTTCTATTTGGAACTTTACTATTTTAATTTCTTTAATGGGACTTTATTCAAGAAATATTCATTTCTTCTGTTAAACAGAATTGCTTGCACTATCTGTAATGTCAATATTTTCTCTGTGTGAAATTATATTCAACAGATTTTTTCTTACATTAGCTGAGGTGCTGGGATTAGTCGATTTGTCCTCAGTGATCGATCCATTCCCATGACGACGTGTAAAATTGGGTATGTGTTCATTTAGAGTTCTGATATGTAAGCTTGAAAAGATCCATATGAGGAAAAGGTTACATCCAAGAGGGATCCAGGAGCTATAACTGAGCATATGCACAACTGAATACAGTGGAAATTTTCTCAGTGTCATGTATACATATGTCTCTATATAAGAAATGGAACCATTCACTCCATCAGATGCTTGCCGCATCATAAACTTTAATATAGAGAAGAGTCATTCTGGGTGATTTAGTGACATGCTGAAAAGGGAGAAAAGTGGAAAAAGTGAGGAAGAACCTTAGGAAACAATTATCATAAATCCTAGAAGCTGATCTTGCAGTCTATAAGGAAAAGTGTTCTTTTTTGTCATGAAAATGAAACCGGAGCAAACCTGGTTATTAGCACTGTTAGTGTGGCTACACCTGTAGGAGTAAGAACAGCAGAAAACATACAATAAAAGTAGATTCATATTAAGAAATGGTAGAGAGAATGTTAGGCCAAGCTCCACTGTGTGTAACTCCTTGTGTTTTCCAGAGTTAAACCAATTTACTGTCCTTTTTCAGATACTAAACTGTTTGTATCTGCAGATCAGTAAATTGCATATTTCACATAAATAAAAACAACTGGTTGACCTATTTATGGTGAAACATTAGACTTTGTGGAGGAAGGTTTATTTTTTTTATCTGAAATAAGTGTGAGGAGGGTATGTTCTGCCACCAATGGAAGTTTCTTGCAATGCTAAATTTGAATTTGATGGACTACTTAACACATGTACAGGTCCATCTCACAAGCCCAGGTAAAGAGGTATTTGCTAGTATTTGTTGTTTGAGCTAGATTTTTAGACCTTTGAACACCTTAAGCTTTGTATATATGTATAAAGATAGTCAAGGGAGATGTATATACCAAGATACAGAATCTACAAAATGTATAGTAATTCTTGTCAAATTAGATTGTATTTTACAGTAGCTCAAGGAAAGTATTTTTAGTTTATAATGGTTGGAAACATAATCAGAATTTTAATAGACTCAGACAAGATACATATTGCTACACAACTTCTGGGTTTAAAATTGCTAATAATTTGAAAATCAGTCTTAGGAATAGTACTCCTGATGTAAAAATAACTAATTTTAACTTAAAAAACTTTTTTGAACTCCCAGAGGTTCAACGCCATCCCTGCCCCACCACTGTGTACTAAATATTTCAGTTACTGCAATAATAGTGTTGGGGTATCTGTTTTTAACTCATTCTTGTTATTTTAATCCTATAAATAGTGTGATTATCCACCTGCATCAGAATGATTAGTGTCTGTGGAAAACAATCCTGAAATTTTTTTCAGGATTAAAACAAAAATGAGAAAATGCATGAAAGTTTCTCTGAGTACCAGAAATCTATTAGGATGTTTGCAGGCAGCATAACACAGGAGCATGCTGAGGATGCAATGCCTGTATTTAAAAATCTGGATGTGTGTCTAACATAAATACACACTAGTCCTTACCCTGCATCTTTCACCACTGCTTTCTGACCTGGCTTCTGCTTGAAGGACATGGGTAGAAGTGCGGGGGTCACAGTGCACTGAAATGTATCCCACTTTACCTGAGGAGTTTGAAACATTCCAATGGACTACACTACAGGGACTCTACCTTGTAGACAGTCCTAGAGCCCAAGTGGCATTCTCGTACCATTGAACATTTATGCAACATCCACGAAAACAACCTTTTTCACTACAGTTTCCTGACAACTTGCATTCAGCCTGGTGTCTGTGCACCAGAAAAGTGTCTGAAAGATAAATTTTTTTGGTATATGATTGCTTTGCTTCTGTGCAAGCATAATATGCATTAATGTGTATATATGTGTGTGTATATACATAGTCTGAAAAGCAAGCATTTCAAAATGTGTTTGAATTCCAAGCATTTAAAGAATATAGATACAAGACATGAAAAAATGTTCTGCTGTGTAGCCATATTAGAGTACTGTAAAAGCAGTAAACTTCTAATTCTTAAACAACAGGAATGCCTGTAGTCCAATGAAAACGAGTAATAGCAGTTCTGCTTAAGGCTGGCAATGTCAGCCTTAGTGGGTGTGAGATCAGCAGGCACCAGGATACTGCTATTGATCACAAGTGGGATTTCTGTTTCCCATATGATACAAAACCAATGCAAATATGAACTTTTTATTGCTGTAGTATTTCTGACGTGACTAAGCACTTTCATTGTGAAATACGATGATGCATCTTGCTTGTGTTTTGGTGAATCTTCACAAGAAGGTGGAGTCAGAGCTCTCAAACTGACTTGTTCTACATCCTGTAATGCTCAATCTTTTATTTCTTAGAGATTCATGTTTGATAATATTTTGTTTAAATATACGTTCCAAGCTCTGTCTTTACTGAAGATCACTGCTGGCAGTATGGGGTCATGTTATTATGAGGCTAGGAAAGTGGAAACCAAATGGATATGCATGAGCTTGAAATGATATTCTAGTGTCCTTCAAAAAATACATCAACTCTTTCACTCTAAAGTGTCTTTTGGACACAAGACACGCACAAGGTTTATTTGGTTGAACCAGATTAAGTAAATGGTGTGCAATTATTCTATTTGGCCCATGAACCCATCACTATACACTGAAGGAATATATCTCTCCTCTTCATATATATGAACAGGGATATTTTTCTCCAGGAGTTGAGACCTTTCCAAAACCTCTATTGCAAGTATCAAGCAAACTAACTGTGAGCTGAAGAGATGACTGGAACTGCTATTGAAATAAGTCACTACTGATTGTGAAAATATCTGGTTTAAACATGGGGCAATCACTGAAGGGTGCTTTATCCCAAAGTACTTGAACAAGTACTCTTAATGTATAAGAAGTATTTGCAGTCCTTCATACAGATATTTTTGCATGTTTTTTAGAAATAAGTGAATAAAAAATAGTTGAATACTCACAATTTTAGTAGACTTAGAAAAAAAAAATGCAGAGTTCTGGTTTCCTTTTTTCTGATTGTTAACCTTATGGCAATATTCTAATTACTCTTTGGATTGGTATCAAGAATGTTCAGCCACAGAATACTGAAAACTTTAACTTGGCCACATGGATGGTTCGCAATGTCTTTGAGTAATGATGCATACAGTTTAAACTAATACTTGCTGAAACAGCACTAACATTTCCAGAAGCTCTTATTCTGTCCATGCCCTGAACTGTCTAGAAAGAAGTCTGGAACCCAAAGGAAGGCGTGCTATAACAGTGATCTTAAAAAGCACTCTTTTTCCTGATCAGGTCCTTGATAATACAGACACAGCTCCAATATGCAAAATGCGGTCAGTTGAAAGCGGGGTGAGCATGGACATGAGAGCCCACACAGGTACACACCTTCCTGCTGTTATAGCAGGATTGCCCTCCTGTGGTGAACGCTCAGACACTACCAGTGCATTATAACTGCATTGTGGCCATAACCCATTTTTTCAGATTGAGAATTAGCTCGCAAATAATTGCTTGTTGGGTGATTGTGCAAGTCAGATGTTATCATGCAGATGGACGTTTTCAAGCCATGAGTAGATGCAATGAACTAAAAGACTAGAACCATTCTCTCAGGGATAAAGAATTCCTTTGGCTTTTCTGTTGTGTACACTTGCAATGATTTACGTGTGTGCAGATTTATGCAACACCTGTATACTGTTTGGTTGTGTTGAAAGGATTCCAAATTCAACAAATGTGAATGAGGGCTAAAGTAAAAAAACATATTAAGCTACAAAATAACAATCATGTTACTACTGCCTTGTATACCACTATCAAAAAGTGATATAAACTTATTACCTGATACAGTGTTGAGGAATGACTGGCCACTAGTTCGAATTGAACAGAGTGAACAGGTGGATACGTTTTTAGTCCTTTCTACATATATTAAAAAAGAATGCTTAAAGTCCAAATATTTTGTATTAAAAGATTGTGATAATGGTCTTGATACCAAGAAGACAGACGCCTGTAAGTTCTAGTTGTACTGCTTCAAGTTAATGGCAAAGGGTCTTACTGTGTATGTGTGTACTTGTGTGCGCCAAAACCACTCCCTGAAATTGTTTTGAAGGTAGTGACAGTGAGACATGCAGATAGAACAGCTTGTGATAAGACTTCCAAAATGTGAGAGTAAGCATTTAACGTCATAATTGCTTGTACATTGTAATGTTGTATGTTATTTTAGTGGATCGCTATACCAAATGATTTGTTTCTGTTAATCTCTTGAGCATATTAGTAATTTTTATTGAATAGTATGACTCTTACTGTCCAGCACAGCTGCAAGCAAGTGTAGTGCAGCATATATTTGCTTGATGGGCACGTCAGCATTTGACATTTTTGTTGGTAATATTATGAAATGTGGAAAGTAAATACGCAGGGTTCTCTAGAACCAATGTGGGTATAGTAAACTGACAGTCAAGCTGTAGAAAGTATATGCTGGAATAGTTGGGAATTTGATCTTGTTCTGGGCTGAATAACAGTCCAAATTTTTAAAATCCCACATAGTCTTGATTTTTTCTATATCAGCAATGTATTTTGTCTTTAAGGTCCAACATTAATCTTCTAAATAGGTGGTTTAAACCTTACATTTCTATTTAATTTATAGTATCTTTCAGTTTAGCTTCCTACAAGTCCATTAAAAATTTTTAAGTCAAACTAAATTTGACTTTTTTTTTAAAACCATGAGCGATCAGCTACTAATAAATACTTCCTTCACAACCGTATTTATCTGCAAGTGGTTTTGAGCTCTGAAAACTGAAAAACATTCACACTCAATCACCCTGCCCGATGTGTTGCAGAGCTTTTCTTATATCATCGCAACCTCATCTAAGTCATAATGCAGACCTAATAGGGGAGACTGAGAAAGGCTGTGGATCTTCCTATATTCAATGTTGCTCCTTATCTTCTCATGGTTTTCTTCCTTTCCTTGGTCAATTTCTCTTCAGAAAAGCTGAGTAGTAGGGATGTTGCAGTGATCTAAACATAAAATCATTTTCCATCAAGATTGCCTATCTTCCTTGAGCTTGGCTAACTAGACACTTTTTCTGACACTTCTGTATGTGGTGGACAGAACATCCATGGTGAGAGAATACATATATGTATGTTTAAGAATACAAGTTAATAGGAGAACCACACTGTGGGGTTTGTAAGATACTAGAAAATTTCACTAAGAAATTTCTAGTGAGGGACTTAAGAGATACTTGCATTGAAAATAACACAAATGCAAGACCACAAGTTGTGACTTCTCAGTTCCTACCCCACCCCAAAAATAGTAATGCTTCAGTTTATCTTCACTTTATGGCAGAAAGGTGAGTTAGAAGGGGCTTAAAGTAGAACAAAAAATGTACAGAAAATATGCTTTGAGTTACAGAAACAAGCTAGTAATAGATGTTGCTTGAATTACTATTTTCAAAATTTTTACTAAAGTGTTGTAGCATGCTTATGATGAAATGGTTTTGAAGATGTGTGTTTCAAAGTTGCTTAGCATCTGTGTTTTGGGGGCATGAGGATGGAAGATGAATAAGTTCTCTCTCTCCAGCATGGGGCAAAAGGTTTTAGAATATTAAATATTTTTTTTCCCCTCCATGCTTTTCTCAGATGTGAGCAGATGGATCTTTGATTTCAGGCATAAGCCCAATGATAAAAGATTGGAAATCATACCATTAAAAAATCATAAGCAGTTGGCTATAAATTTTTATCACTCATCATTGTTAATTAACCTTTAAAAGCTGATCATGTAGAGAAAGCCTGGGGTTTGGTTTCTGTGGGAACACTTTTTAGTAGTAATGAGCACCTGAGGATCCTTTTCTCTCCCAGAGTGAACATGACATTTCAGTTCTCAAAGATGTGTGTATGATGCCAACACCTTTTACTGTTTTAAGCATAGTAAGAAAGGTTGATATTTTCCACATAGATGCAGAAAGGGCAGTGATTTTCTTCTGCTTAGGCTGGATATTATTTCAGGTTTTCCACTCTCACATTCAAGAATTAGTCCCATAAATAGCATTCAATTTCAGAAGAGTTGCTGGGAACCTTTTGCCGACATTTTGCCAACAGCAGGAGCAAAACTGAAGGCTTGTAATGACTTCTTCACCTCTGCTTATATTTATCCAACAGGATATGCTTGCATCTTTGAAACAATTTTAAAACAATTTTTTCTTTCAAACAAATTGACTTGCACTAAAACCAGCATTAAAAATAATGGCACAAAAATACTATTTTAGGATCTTGAATCAAGTTGCTTCAGATGATACAGAAAGATCATTGAACTATTCCAGTTGTATATGTAGCATGACCCAGATCCTGCAAATGCTTTACAAGAACTTGACTTTTTAAAATAAATAAAAGTGTCTTCAGGATGAAAGGGACCAGGGGTCAATGTCTGTAACTTGTTTATGTACACTCTCCCGTGCAGGTGAGAAGGACCCTAGAGTGTTCTACTGCCACCCACAGCCTCAGATCTGTTTTACAGTGAGACCAGCTGTTCCAAGGACTACAGATACTTTATGTATTTAGCAAATATCTGATGTTGACTGCAGATGGTAAACACATGAAAGTGGTGAGCGATCTTGGGTGTCTATATATATATATAAATACAAACATTGGCTTCTGCTTTTTCCCCTTGATGCTTATTCTTTTTTTAGTCATTCATCTTTCATCTAGAACCCCAAGGGTAGACAACACAGTGAATGAAATGCTTGATGATTGTTTTAAAATACACTTTAGTGTAAAAAGCTTACAGTTTAAGAAAGTTGCAGGTGTCTTTCTTGTGTATATGAACATAGTGCTCAACAGAAAAAAAAAAAAAAAGGAAAAAGTTTGGAAATCCTTTCATTAGTGAGAGAGAAAATTCAGTATCATGAACATACTGGTGTTTGGTATGTTTTCATTATGATTAAAACATGATTATTTTTCGCCATGGAAAAACACAATCTAGTATAGCTAGTGTGTTAAAGGTTGTTGGGAGATAAGGTTAGTCTCTCCTGAATCTATATGACTACTCTGTGGTGTCTTTCCTTCTCTTAAAATTCATTTTAGACTGGAAAGTTTTCTGATGTTTTCACGGAAACATGAATTAAGTTTAAAAAAATAATCACTGTATACATAAGATTTGGAACAATTTTCTGACTTTTTATTATTAGGTCTAGTAAACCCTGTAGTGTTGCTATTTGGTCTTAGAAATTTATTATTTCTACTTATTTCAGATTGAGATTAGCTGGAAAAAATGGGTTGGCAGCTTGGTTTCAGTCCTTCTTTTCTATTAAAAAATCTCATCGGCTTTTGTTCCCTGTGTTTGTATTCAGCTGCAAATGGCTGAATTTGTTGTGGTACAGACGTGGGTTCGAGTCTCTCTGTCTGGAACATCTCACCTTTTTAAAGTTAGATTAGCAGCATGAGGACAAGGTCATCTCCAGGCAGGCAATAATCCACTAGTACATGGCCAGCTATACATATCCCATGTAGGACAGATGAATGAAATCTGTAATATCAGACTTGTGGGAAATTCTGATCTTTGACTGTTTTGTTTTTATACCAACCCACACCAAGAGCCTGAAACTTTTAGATTTGTACAGAGTAGAAATTCTGGCAGTTTGAATAGAAAAACTCAAAATATTTTGAATTGAAACTTCATGGAAGGCAGTCAGAAACTGAAGTGACCCCCTCAGAAGGAGGTTCTCCAGAGATGCGACACCAGTAGGAAGGTAGGGCAGCAAAACTTAGCAGTAATGTGTGGTGAAAACACACACATTGGATACACAGATGCTTTTAGGGGAAAAATGAAAGGCTCTGCTAGTCCATCTGGCCAAGTTTTGCCTCAGCCTTAATGAGGCACTTCAGAGGAAGTGACAAGAAAAGTTATACAAGAGTATTGCATAATTCTGTAAGAGAACCTCATTCTTACATGTTATTAGTAAAGACTGACCAAAAAAACTTTATCCTGTAAACAAAATCTTAAATAGTTGAATTTAGTTGTTTATTAAAGAGGAAGACATTAAAAGGGAAAGACTTTTTCATTGTTTCTTCTGTCTATGCATTTCCCTAGCAAGCTTTGCTTTGCAAATCAGAGCTCCCATTAACTGCTGCTTGTATGAAGTAGCTCACAAAATAAAACTTTTGCCCCCATCAACAAACAACCACTTCTCATGGACTTCATAACAAAAAAAAACCCCTGAGTTTCTGTTTCTGACTTTGAGAGAATAAAATCAGCACCTGAGAAATAAGGAAGAAACAGTAATAAAATTAGTGTCTAATTTTATTGGTATACTTTTTTAACAAAAATACAAATACTCTTTAATTTTTAATATCCCATTTAATTTTATTTTTCTAGGTACTTGCAATTGTGTGCTTCAAAATAATACAATGAGAGTTTCTATTTTATTTTGTATCTATAGAGGCTTGATACAGCATTAATGTGAACTTCACAGACATCATGTTGTGATTTACATTTGTATAAAACATAAGGAATGTGATCCAGACAAAAATCAGAATATGAAAGGGAAATTTTAATTCAGAACCTCAAGAAATGTATAACCAGAAATTTATTCTGTTCTGTGATCTATTGTATTCTAATGGTTTAGAAAAATTTTCAAGAAGGGCAAGAGTTTGAGTCTGAAAACCCCTGCTTTATTGAAATTAGCTGTGAAACTCCTTTTAATTTTATTGGAGCTATATTGTCCTTCTGTAATTTGGATCAGAGTTTTGGGATTCTAGCACTTCATGTTTGTCTCCAGTGTGCCAGGTTTTCTTTCCAAATGCTGAAGCGTAGCTAAAAGAATTAAAATTATTGGTAGCAGCTTCTGAGTAGCAGCCAAAATATTCTCTGCAGTCAGAGGGGGTTTTTGATGAACCTGGCTTTTCACTGTTTAAAAACACCTACTCTTTCTCAGCTTTTAAATTAACTGTAGCAAAATCTGAACCTGAAGGAGTTTGAGAGGTTGGAGATGTTTCTTCTGGTGCCTGAATAAGCATCTCTAATGTTGTCAACTACATCTCTGATATATTTCTGTATTTTTTTAAAAAAAGATTGTTGAAAGAGGGAAGCCTCATGGTAAATCACTGCGGAATGTCTCTCAGGCAGGTTTATTCTGAAGTAAAAAGCAAAGAAAATGTATGTTAATGATGATGGAGGGTGTAAACCTCTCCTCTCACTTTTGTAAATCATAGAATCACAGAATGGTTTGGGTTGGAAGGGACCTTAAAGACCATCCAGTTCCAACCCCCCTGCCATGGGCAGGGACACCCTCCACTAGACCAGGTTGCTCCAAGCCTCATCCAGCCTGGCCTTGAACACTTCCAGGGATGGGGCACCCACAGCTTCTCTGGGCAACCTGTCCCAGTGACTCACCACCCTCTCCAGGAAGGACTTTTTCCGGGTATCTAATCTAAATCTCCCCACTTTCAGTTTAAACCTGTTACCCCTTGTCCTATCTGATGATGCTATATGATGAAAGAGTAAGAGAGGGTGACTGCTAGATGTGCCTTAGGTAGCTGCACAGGCAGCTGGCAGAGCATTGTGATGGACTTCCCATGCTCTGCAAATGCCATTGCTAGTGCCACAATGCTGAGCTAATGACAGGGCTATCAATACTGACAGCAGGCCAGACAAATTAATATTGAATCAAATTAAGTTTACCCATCTCAAGAATTGTGGCCTTCTGCTCCAGTGATCCTTTAATAGTAGTTACACTTATTTTTAGATTGTGAAAAATTCTTACGATGACCAATCTGGACCACTTTATAAAGCGAATAGAAGGAAACAGAGGAAGTATGAATACATAAATCCTTTAGCTTTTTCTGACTTAGATTTATTTCTTATGTATACATTGTACTTTGAAAGCTTTGCTTTTCACTGTGTATGTGCAATTACTTTAGTCTGAAGATACCTTTAGGAGACCCTTTTGGTCACAAAGGCAGCTTTTTGTGCAGCATCTCTCTCAGTGATATATGTGTCCATGCAGCAGCTTATTTAGTATGTTGGCAGGAATGACATTTTGCATCTGGAGAATTGACTCACGTGATATAGATGACTTCTGAACTTCATGTAAAGCAAAGTGTGTTTTCTCAGGTCTGGGCTTGCACTGTTCACACACTGAATCACTTCAGGTTTCCAAGGTAATTTCTACTTCTAAATACAAGACTATTTTCTCAGGTTGTTAAATGCAGAAGATGATAAACCTGTGTGACAAACTTTATGGTCAGCTCTTAAGTGAAAAATGCCAGGAAAGAAACACACCAGACAAGGAACAAAGATTATTTTTTTTTTTTTTTTCCCCGAAGCTCTTGAAGTCTTTTACAGCACCAAGGAACATCACCACTTGTAACCTTTCTGGTGTTGATTTGATCAGTTATTAGTTGACAGATGTCAGGGAGACAATAAGAATACTCATTAGTTTCCCATCTGTATGTCTGTGCATCCATCCATGAGTTGCAGAGTATGCATGTTCTCCACAATGCATTTCCATGTCAGAATCGATTTTATACTGCTGTTTCAGATCCTGCTTAAGTAAGATGATCTTGCCTGAAGTTGCCTTGCGTATGTTATGGGAGAAGGTGATGGTTGATATACTTTTTCCCTCTTCCTCTATTATACTGATATATAACCTATAATAATATAGCTCTTTACAGTAACAGAGCATGCTTGCAAAATTCCTGAGGTAGTGAGAATTTTGTGGTTCTCCCTGCAGATGCAGGGTTATACCTCACAGGTGTTGAAAATGATACCTTACTGGCTCTCTATTGTAGACAATAATCTTTCCTTGTCTCTAACTTACCGCAGCCTTGGGTTATACATTTTCTGTTACTGAACTGTCACTTTCAGTTGGGGGTGGGAAACAGGTAGAAAACCAGAAATACTACAAGTCCTGTTACTGTTTCAAGGTTGTGTTAGAGTGAGTTTCCTGCTTGCTGTCTCACAAATGGTTAGCTACCTAGGACTTTTTCTTACCTTATTCTGTTCTAGGGTTGTGGGCTGTGGGTTCCCCCCTTCCAGGATTTCCAGGGAATCTTTCTATATACAGAATGAGATGGACAGCCAGTCCTCCTAAATTGAACGAGGCAGTTGTATTTGATCCAGTATGGTGTATTCTCCTATCCACAATATATATAACAACATCTTGGAGACTATTTGATTCATTATCCTGTTATACCTGACTTGTCATATACTTCTGGAAACATCAGAGGCGAATGACCTAAAGTTATGCTCCAGAATATCTAGGTAGCACCTGTTTTGGGGTGTGTGTAATTCTCTGTGAGCAATGATGGAAGAAGGTGATCTCCTGCCACCACCCTCTTTTCTGCTTCATGCAGAAAGTGAAATACAAGGGGAGGGATTATTTTTGTAGCTGCCTAATATTTGTGTTTCCCTAACTGTAAAGGTACCAAGGATCTGTTTCACTCTTTTCCCATGTTCTATCTGGGGAAAAAAGGAAAAAGAGGACTCAGCTCATTCTCCTGCAAATGAGAGAAAGGAAGGGAAAATCTCATGTTACTTCTCTCCTCACAGTAAGAAAGAGGTTACATTTTCTTGCAAGTATGCCTCTCATCTGTCAGCTAGTATTTTGTAATGATGGTACAAGGTTTGTTGGTTTTGAGCTTCTTCTCAATGGTCTCATGTAATTTTAATTACAGTACTTTTGTTATTTTCAGGTACTAACTCTTTATGTGTAACGCGGTGTTCATTAAAAAAATATTTTTGTGAAAGACAGACTTTACTTTCCAAAAATCTTTTTCCATAGCTCAAGGTTTCTGTAATAGGTATAGTAAGAATTTTAAGATAGTTAGATAAGACTCCTTGTTTCTTGAAGCTTCATCTTGGTGCATCTGTGGAGGTGCACTTTCTTCATACTAATCTTTATTTTCATTCAACTGAAAAGCAGAACTACGTTTAAAAACAGTTTTAGTTAAGTACTATTTTCCCTCTTTTAATTAGAGACTGCAGACATCTGAGTTTAGCTTTTGTTATACTGCCAGCTGTAAGAACACAAATAGTCTTGAGCTCCATGATGAATGTTTTACTATAGTCTATAGAGGAGGAGAGGAAAAAAACCAAAAACCCAAGAAAACAGTCGCTCCCAGACTCTGCCCTCTGGAGCTGGATACATATAACATGATAAATATCAACATGGCTACCTAAAAGTCAGTGAAATTAGGCTGATTATTTGCTGTTTCATTAATAGTTTCAGTATGAACAGGTAGTGTTTGTGTTTTACTCCAGAACAGATGATGTGTGTATGTAAAAAGCTGAAATGCAATCAAGCTGCTGGCACATAATCTCGTCTGGGGTTTGGCATCATTTAACAAATTAGCAGGAAGCAGTAATAGTTTTTCATCTTAGAGTTGCAACTAAGGCTGCTCAGGTACTGTCTTAGGAATGCAGAAGTGTCTTTCATCAAGTGTTTAGGCAAATCCTCCATTCTATAATACTCAGTAACATCTTCCTGAAGAGGTCTGACAGCTGTTAGAAGAACTGACTTTCAGTTGCTCTGTAATATTTCAAGATAATTTTTAGGACAAATTCCACTGACCTTGAGATTCCCCTCAGTTACATCAAAGAGGTGCAGCTCAAGTCAATAGAATTACAAGAGTGCTGCAAAATAAACAAGAGAAAACTGAGCGTTGTGCTCATAAATCCATATTCTGGATTTTTAGGGCTATGCTTGCATTGTGTAGAGCTAGACATTTATACTGTAAACACACCCCATTCAGAAGATGATGACACTGATTTAATCAACTTAATAGCAGAAATATTCTGACATTCAATCTGAAAGAAATTGAAGTTGATCAACCTTCTACTAAACTGATTATGCTAATAGATATAAAATTGGTTTAGATATTGAGTAGTTTTGATTCACTCGCAATAGTTTTAAACAATGACATTAATCTGACATAACTACCAGTTTTATCTGTACAGTTTGTTAGTCTCAGCAGATTAATGTAGCAAGGAGAAGGTAGAAAAGAATGATCTGTTTCTTGAATATTTTTAAGATTTTTAACATCAGTGTTAGGGAATTTACTGTATCTGAATAAGGTAGGTTTGATGAATGGGTGATTTAGATTGCTTGAAGGTGCTTGCCAAAGGTATTAGCAAAGGTAGTTTTAATATGTTGTTGAAAAAGCGTGACTTAACAAAGTTTGGTGTCAAGATTCACTCTATTAATTACTGCATGGAAAAACATACAAAGGAAAATTGAGTTAACTTGAGTTTGGTGTGTCTGTGAATCATCTGAGATGAGAAAGATAAGGAAGATCCTCCCATTGAGTTACGAGGTTCAGAATGGACCCCCCTGCTTTATAGACTCCTCAGAGAGGAGTCTAGGTGCAGCTGGATTCAGACTTAGTCCCAAATTTGGTCAACGGTTTATGTCTAAAGGATTATATGTGCAAAGTTTATGTAATGTTTAATTAGCATCAATTCAGCATGCAAAGTTACAAAAACAAAATCAAATTTATCATACTACAGGGTTATGCATGATATTGGCCACTTACCAAAGACCTACCATTAGTAAAAGACCTGCCTCGAGGAACAACCTTGAAAGGCATCCCAGCTCAAGGGAAGTCACTGCCATGCAGCCACACTGCCTAGCAGGGAGAGGTCAAAGAAGGCTCAATTACGCTCTCATATTTATGGGATAAAGTGGTTGGTTCATAGTCCAATTACATGCAATGGAAGAGAGATGCATGACATCCCTTGTACCCACAGCTTCCTTTGCACATTGACAAATGGGTCTTGGGAAAGCCACCTGTTATTCATGTGTTAATCACATGATGGGTGTTCCAAGCTCATGCATCTATGCTCTCTGTGTCACTCTGCTCCTTTATGGATTTTCAGAGAACAGGCTGGAACTAGAGGAGTTCTTGGCCCAGCTACATACAGCTCAGGCCTTTACAACGTTTGGAGCCTGTACCCAACTACCACTGGTTTGGTTAAGGGGTCAAATGCACCCATCACAGTAGGGGTCTCACCTGAACAGACCCTAGGATATGTTGTTGACTTCAGAAAAATTTTGTTCTTTAACTTTTCATAAAATAATGGACAAGAAAAATACTGAAGGCCAGAAGAAAAGAAGCAGTAGAGATCAAATGACCTAAATATCACACAAATAATATGATGCAAAGATTTCACTCTCTTCTCTCTTAAATAAACAAGCATAGTAGATGGGCTCAGGTTTTCTCTCTGAAGATTCTCCTTGAATTTCTGTCTGGCTTATGTGAGCAGATTATAGAACTTTTAAATAATGACATCTTTCAGCCCCATTTCAATGGAAATGGAGGAAATGGGTTTTGTGTTACATTAGGAAAGGAAGAGTATAATTACAACCAATTAGAGGAAGGCTTAAGGGATTCTGGAGATCCAATTAACCTTCACATGATCATCTGGCTTTAGGAGTAGGCCCCCTTTGTCAAGGAGAGTACCAGTCCCTCTGACCATAATGAAGGAATGTGATGCAAGTGCTGAAAGATCCAGCTGAATCTGTATTTTGTTTAAGGCAGTAAAACTGAGGATGGTGAAATTATAGCTGTATAGCCAGGGATACTGGAGACACAAACCTGCTGTTTGGTCTTGTCTTAGTTTTCCTCAGAATATCCAAACAATTGATGTTTATCAAATAAGCCCTCAATGAAAGAGGTTGTTATATCCATAAACACTTGATTTTTACAGTGGTTATCCAACACTCAAAACACAGATGTACTCAACAGTTCTACAGGAGCAAAATTTCAAAATATTTCTACTTGAGAAAGACGGTAGAGTGCAATACCTTTAGATGCCTGGTAGTTATTCTTAATGTACATTGAATATTATGCATTCAAAACAAACCTCTGAAAGACTTCTGTTCTGAAGTTTTATTGCGTATAATTTCTGTTTGATCACCACTGAAAGTTTTATGGGGAGAGCTCTGAGAATTTTTACCCTTTTAATGCTGAAGGTGGAAATACACTGGAGAGGTATGTTTTATGTGTACTCACATGACCTGTTTCAGTATTGCAGCCTCTTTATTAGCCAAGTCTATTAAATACCCTTTTCCCAATGGCAATAAAGCAGACTTTCCAATAAACCTGTGTAACCTAATTTACTTCGTAGCTCAGAGTGTGATGCTGAGATCTCATGAGGAGAGATGTGCCACTTTCTTGCTATTTTGGGAAGAGTAACTGGAGCATTTACCGGTTTGTAACACAAACATGCTAACATTTATGCCGTTTCTTAAAATTATTCACTTATCCACATTAAGAGTGTGTGGCCTCCTTAGATGGGCTTTTGCCTTTGGTTCTCCAGTCTTAATACATCTTCTTGCATTCTACTTCTTTGCTCTGTTCATCTCTTATACTTGCCTTTAATTTTTCTCTCTCTTAAGGTACACATTTATATTGCATTGTCTGTTGTATGTCTCTGATCATGTAGGGAATCAAATTAACAGCAGAGAAAGACAGTGGGTAAAAAATCTGCATTAATAAGTCCCAAAGGTTTGCTAGGATTTATGACTACTTCTATTACCACCAGAATAATTATTAAATATTGAGCAGTTAAGTAAATGTGTCTTCACACCATTCTGTGTCTTCTCTAGGATGATTCATTTTTTGACTATAGTCTAAACCCTTTTTTTTCCTGAAGATAAGTACAAATTTTCTCAACCTTCGCACAGTGCCTTTGCATGCATTTGCACATGCATAAACAGAGGGGTTTCAGATGTATGGCACTGCGTATATAACAAAAGCACTGACAGTTTTGAGTGCTCTTCTCAAAATGTGCTGATATGTTATACTTCAGAGTATAGGCCATTATAAATAGAACACCACAAGAGGCTTACTTGTCCAACTTGCTGGAGCTGCAAAATTATTTCAATTCATTGATGGAGAGATGTTTCAAGTACAAGTATTATAAATCTACTAAATGAACTCATAAGACAGTGCAACTGAGTACAAAAGGGACTACTGATAAAGTGTGCAGAGATGTTGTTAGTCCTTTATTAGTCTGATATCAATTGACTGCTCAGTGATGCTGTCCTGAGTGTTCGGAGTTGGGCACATCATAATGTTGACAGCATACTGTATGGTGTTGCTATGTTAGAACAAAACCCTTGTGCCGTTTGAACATAACGCGAGGGTCAAAACAAAGAACAGTGAGCCAGAACATAAACAATGATTTAAACTATTAAAAGGTACTTCTCTAACTTAATCATATTATTTTAATAAGTATTCTGAATATTGGTTTTTACCCCCACGATATTGGTGTAAATCAACACTTTGAGGAGAGCTGGATTCTAATTATAGGGTCAGATTTCTTGTCCCAAATATTTAGAAGTTGGTAAAGCTTTGTTTTTGTGATTTGTCCCAGCAAATTTAAGCTGCCTACAAGCTGACTGTATAGTGTAGCTAGCTGAGAGAGAAATATTTCCCCTGAAGGCAAGGGGATGAATCAGTGGGGATCAATCTACAGCTTTCTATTGATTGCCTAAGCTACATGTTAGACTCCAGGCACCTACTTTTTGAATGATTAGACTTTGAAAAAACCAAAAATAACTAATTATCGTAGAACACTCCTTACCTAAGAAGGATATCTTAATAACTCTTGGGTAATAATTTCCAGAAACTGAGTTCTGGTGACAATTTTATGCTGTTAATTAAGAAAGATATGCTTGCTTTTGCACTCTGTTCTCTTAGTTTTTCTTGCTGTAAGATGGAGTTTTCTATTGCCTCTCCAGGGATGCTGAAAGGGAGGATAGAGAAAATACTAGAGTTAAATTATAATGGGATTTTAACATGCATTTTGCAGTCTAGAGCATATTTGTATTTTGGGCAATCATATCAGATGATGGCATCACTCTGAAGTTTTTCTCCCACTTCACACTTTGCACTTTGCATGTCTCTGTCTTGCCCTCCCTGTAGGAGCAAAATATGTTCACTTTTTTAAATCTTTGCAACAGCTCTCTTTTTTTTTTTTTTTTTTTTTTTTTTTTTTTTTTTTTTTTTTTTTGTGGGAGCAAATATAATGGTTGGGGTGAACCTTTCTGTTAAGCTATGGCTATTGAATAGGAAATTTTGAGATAGGACTGTACTTCTGTTAAACTCAGAAGTTTCATCCTTTGTTAGCTGTGAGAAATCATGAGCATGTAAACAAGGCTTTACTACTTTTAGCACTGGGATACAGACAAATTAATAGCTACCACAAACTAATATTAAGCCAAAACACATACATGTCTTTTTAAAGTTATAGCATAGAGACAATGAGCTACAGTAGACTTGTTATTGTAGTTCATAGCATGGTTTTTGCTTTCCTCCAGAGCAATCCCTTTTACATCACATAGCAGTCAGCAGATAATCTCTTTACTGACACTCTTGTCCAAAAAATTCTTGGTGTACTGCTGAGTTGTGATAACAGCCTCCTTGAGAATGTTGGTTGGGTGTTTTGTTTTGTTTTGTTCTTGTTGTTTCTTTCAAACACATGCCCAGGAAATATTGAATGTTCCTAAAATAGACTGGTATCTTCATAAATCTAAGGCAACTTCAAAAAATTGATATAGAGTGGTTAGGGTCATCAGTCTTCCAAGCAGAAGCATCTTCAGGGGAATGCATATTAAATGGATGTAAGAGACGAAACAATGAGTGAAGGAGGGGAATTGATAAGTGGAATACTACTTCAGTGTACTCGGTGGCTGGGGGGGGGGGGGGGGGGGGAAAGAAATCAGGAGATGATCTAGTTATGCTTAAATGCAGCAGGACTAAGACAGAAATACAGCATGTTACTCCCTGTAGCCAGACTTTTAAATAGGTTGGATGCCCTCCAATAATTTAAATGAATCTTTAGCATGACTCATGACCAGACTGAGCTTTGCCAGTTTCACTGCAGGGAATTCCTCCTATGTGAAGGTGACACTTTGTGGCCTGTATATTTTTTGATGTTGTGTGTCTTCTTGCCAACTAATCATTTTAGTAGGAAGATGCTAGTCTTTTAATACTAGTTCTTATGCTTTATGTAAGATTATAGCAATCACCAAAGTGACTATGGTATAAAATGGAAAAGTACCAAATTAGTAATTTTTTTTATTGTTGTTATTAAAGCATTGTGCAGTATAAAGGGAGAAAAGTGAAATGCGAGCCTCTACTATTCAGAAAAAAATTCCCCCATTACAGTTATTCCAGATTTTGCTATTAGTTATTAATTTTGGGCACATTTTTGCCTCAATTAGCTATAAGAATTTTGAGACAAGAATCATGTCTCCTTTTTTATTCTATTGTAAATTATGTCTCAATCTAGGATACCATGTTTTGTAACTCCATAACAAACAAAATGATATTTGGTTTTGAACCAACTCTGAGAAATCACTTTGAATCACTCTGGTTTGAAACGTTTCTCTTTCAAAAAACTCTTAAATAAAAAGTCTAAAAAAAGATGAGAAAAAACCCCAAGCGAACAACAAACCAAAACCTAAATAATTTCCTCAATGTGTTTTTCCTTTTTCTATATTCTGAATATGAAAAAGTCTTCAGGATGAGCTGGGGTTTGTCCAATTTGTATTGGGTGATACAATGCATAGGCAGAAACACACTTCCCTGTCTCAAATATTGCCTAGTTTGGAAAGTGAAAGGCACAGTTACAATGGCATCGGCTCCTGGTCAAGAAAAGTGTACATTCATCTCTAATGAGGCCAGCAGGGTACCAAACCTGGGAGTGCCTCACAGCAGGTTCAGGGTGGAGAGCTCTCAGAGATGCTGCAAGTCTTTTCAGGACTACAGGACCCAGTGTAGAAAATGAAGTTTCCAATTTCCATTTCCTGCCTGTTCAAATTAGGTTAAATAAAACTTCAATAAATTAAATATTGTGACTTTAACTTAATTTTTAAAATAGGTCTAAAATGGTGTAGTTCCCTTGCTTTCAGGTATTGCTAAAAAGAAAACATTATTGATTGATATGCATGTCCAATCAGAAACACTTTCTATGACCTAATCCAGTGGGAAAGACCAGCTAAAATCCACCAGCTATACTACATAATAAAGCCCATTTTGTTCCTTATCTAATAAGGTTCTCAAATAGTAACATCACCACTTCAAAAGTGGGTGCTACAATACTTTCAATCAGTTTGGACAATGGGTAGAGTCATTTCCCAAACAGCACAAAGCCATACCCAGAGTGAGATAATCTGTGTTTCTGAAATAATAGCTGTATTTTTCTTTTGTAGACAGACTTAAATTTACAGCTGGCCATATACAAGCAAGTCAACATGAGTCATGTCTCACTTTTGATAGGAATATTGTAGGTATGTTACAATAATATTTTGGCTGAGCTGATCAACACTTTTGACAGTGAGCTTATTCAGTCAAACGAAATATCACAACCATGCAGTTACACAACTTCTATCCTGGAAATGGTTGCCAATGACAACATGGTTTGCAGCCAGGATGAGTGTGGATATATCTACAAAACACTGTAAAGACAACTTAAGGTTTAAAAATAGTGGCCTTTCTTGATCTGTGGTTACCTCAGCTGCTTCAGTTCAATTTACCATAGGTCAGTACGTCAGGTTTTCATTTTGTACATTCAAGTAGGTTTGAATGGCTTGATGTGACATCATCACAATATGTCCTCTGTAGAGTTACGCTTTGTTGTCATTCAGAAATTGATGCTAGCACTGAATTTTGTGAGTTTCCTAATTTTAATCCTATAAAATGTAAGCACTGTTTTTAAATCTTGTGATTTTTTTTTCTATAACTATATGTTAATTTCTAGTTGAAGTTTCGAGCCTCTAGAAACAAGTAGAAGATTCTGGTCACTTACATGTATACATAAGGGTACATACACCTTTATATCAGCAGTTGCCATTACCTGAGCTAGATTTTTGTAACTTTTTAAAGCATTAAGTTTGCATAAAGGTAAATTGTTTAGTACCCTGTCATGCTTGATAAGAGATCTGTGATTCGGGAATTCGCTTAAATTTCTAAATCTAGGATTTAATGGCATAAAAGTCTTACCTGAAATTTAATGGAGCTTTTGGGTTGAGAAGAGGTTTTTGTGATGGATGGTTTTTTTTTTTAACACTCTGAAATCCTTAAAAAAAGAATTCTTTTCAAAGCATACTTTCATATTTTGTACAAGTTCAGCCTTTTGTGTCTATTATGTCCACTGAACTTTTGATAATGACTAAAAATATCCAAATAAATAAAAATTGTGTAATAACTGCCTTTAAGATAAATCCAATGAGGGCCAAAAGCTATTGTAACATATCTGGATGAGTATTGTTTGACTCACTGCACTAAGTAAACTCTATTCATCTTAGACAGCTGCAGCAGGCAAAGTACAAGGAGCTACACAGCAGGTTCCTTTGAATCCAGCCAGAATACTAGTAATAGAGGATTGCCCAAAGTAAGCTTGCCAAAGAATGGGAGCATAAACAGCACCCTTCCATCACTGATGGCCCTAACATAACAGAATGTTGATATTAGATGTTGTTAGATCTGGCGACTGTTTGACTATATTTTTATAGTAAATTTATAATATTTAAGAAAATCTTGAAAAGGTAGTTTTTAATTGGTAGATCAAACCAACAGTTGCAAATCAGTTAAAACCCAAAACAAACAATAGGCAATCTTCTGCTTTTGACAGAATTCTGTAGATTTAGATGAGTACAAATTAATGCTATGTTTTTCCATGTTCCTATTGATTGGGATGGAAGTGTCTGATTTTGGTTGTTTCACATACCTAGTATTACCTTTCTTTTTAGCCAATTTCTAAGTATTTAGTGCTTAGGATAAAAGTCAAAGGAAGTTATTCTAAACACAGACTTGCATATAAAATTGATCTTATTCTGACACTGAAATTGGAACAATAATGGTTTCTATACTAGTAATTTTTATTACGGCTTTATATGGTTTTATTATGATCACTACAATTTAAATAAAGATCTCTACGATTATTCTCTACAATTAAAATCCCTTTTTTGTTTTTCCTGGGATGGTTGGCTGTATTTGTCATTTCACGGTACTTTCTTTTTTTTTTTCTTTTTTTTTTGGTATTCATTACATACAGTATTTTGCAATTGCTCTTAGAATAGAAAATATACAGTTAGATAAGGCAGACCACTAGGATATCAGGGACTAGAACAAGTTGAAATTGGATCAATTATGATGCTGATATTGTGAAAACTTGTTTATATGGGTCTCATATAGGAACCTGAGTGTAGATTCATCTTACCTAAAAGTTGGATGAAAGTTATTTAAGCTTCTCCATAGCCATTGGAATACCTACATGAAATGATTGCCCTCTGGAGGTTTTCTTGCTTCAGACAGAATGAATTGATCAGATTATCCGGTAACTACAAGTGAAACCTATATGACATGCTTGACCTTGATGAGTGCCCTCTAGATAGCTGAAGGTATGAGCTGAGTCCTGATCTTGGACTCTGTAAATCAGACTAAAGTCATAATATTAAGCTTCAGATGATACTCATTCATCTATATTCAGTAAAGAAAAAACAATAGTGTCAGTGTCTTCAAAGCTGAGCACTTTTCTTTTTGAGCAAAAAACCCACATCTAAACGATATAACAATATATGCATCATAAATTTTATATTCCTTAGGTAGTGCGCAGTTGTAAGAGAAGAAAAATATAGTTTGTCCTCTTCAGGTCACTTAAAATATATTTAACATTCAACGCTGCTCAATAAACCTGAGATTCTTCACTATACAGACAGGAACAAGCAAATTAAGAAAGTAAACTTCTTTATAATAAGCTTCCTCAAACATGAAGTCATTTCCTAGGTGAATCTAGAGAAGGCACTTATATTGACTATAATTTGTCAGCACTAAACTAATATATGTGTCTTTAAATGTGTCTAACCTGACATAAGGTTACCATCTGAAAATGTTTAACGTTAGATGACGCACTGAAAGAATCTGTTTGACCTATGTACAGTGCACTTACATCTATGAACTCAAATGTTCACGCCAAAAGAACTAGGCTAATATAGAAAGGTCAAATTTTGTACTTGCAGGGAAATGTAGAGATTTTCTATCAAGGTATTTACACTTAAACTTACGTTTAGCCTTAATATGATCTCTTTGAAAGTTCTTTCTAAATTTTCTTTGATACCTAATTTAGAGACATACAAAAGTCTTTTACTATTACTCAGTGTGTTAACCCAATACTTAAGCTGTTATTCAAATTACAGCAAGTATACCATGCATCGTACTTGGTTTTTAATTCTTTTTACTGGAATATCTGTTTCTTCCCATTGGCTGAAACAGCAAAATCTCTCAGTGACCATCCAGGCATTTATCAAGTCATCTTGAGAGGATAACTTGCTCTTTGAAAAGACCTATGTATCACCTGGTGGAAGAAAACCAAACTATTACTTTGATTAACTATTCCCTTCAACTGCTGGCAGAGGATAATTATTCTTATTTTAAAAGCTGCGAGGTTTTCTTCTATCCTAAGGCATTTGTGATGTGTCACAGTAATATCCAACAGAAGGAAAGGGTAAATTATAGAGAAACAGTACTGAGATGAAATTCTTGATTAACAAGTCCATAATTAAAATCCCACTGTCTTCCTTTGGGGTTATGATTTTTAAAATGTTATAAAAAATGTATTTTAGTTACTCATAAAAATATTTGATATGTTTATGAATATTTCCAATCAGGCTTTACTCTAAGCATCTGTTTCTGAGACAAGCTGCTCAGAAGTTATTCAATATTACTGAAGAAAGAAAGAAACATCCCTTTTTAGATGGAAAATTATATTGGAAACAATTTTAAACCCCCTTTTCTCATAGACTATTGTATGAAAAGCAGGTTTTATACATACTTTGGTTTACACAACACACGATGTCTGTTTATGTCTGCTATAATGACTGACATAATTTTAGATAACACACAAAATCCATGACAGACCACCTGGAAGTGTCATTCACTATGAGCAGCAACAAAATTTTGTGGGCCACTAAGTGGTGGGACAATGTCATCATACCGTACACACTTGCCATGTCAAGGCCAGTGCAGACCAAGGTTGCAGCCTCCATGAGTGGGGGAAGCAAAGTGAACTGGTGTAAGTCCATAAAATCATAGAATGGTTTGGGTGGGAAGGGACTTTAAAGACCATCTAGTTCCAACGCCCCTGCCATGGGCAGGGACACCCTCCACTAGACCAGGTTGCTCCAAGCCTCATCCAGCCTGGCCTTGAACACTTCCAGGGATGGGGCACCCACAGCTTCTCTGGGCAACCTGTTCCAGTACCTCACCACTCTCTCTGTGAAGAATTTTTTCCTGATATCTAATCTAAATTTCCCTGCTTTCAGTTTAAACCCATTACCCCTTGTCCTGTCACTACAGGCCCTTGTAAAAAGTCCTGCTCCAGCTTTCTTGTAGGCCCCCTTCAGGTACTGGAAGGCTGCAATAATGTCTCCCCAGAGCCTTCTCTTCTCCAGTCTGAACAAGCCCAACTCTCTCAGCCTTTCTTTACAGGAGAGGTGCTCCAGCCCTCTGATCAGCTTCGTGGCCCTCCTCTGGACTTGCTCCAACCAGTTGGTATCCTTCTTATGTTGAGGACCCCAGACTGGATGCAGTACTCCAGGTGAGGTCTCATGAGAGCAGAGTAGAGAGAGGGAGAATGACCTCCCTTGACCTGCTGGACATGGTTCTCTGGTTACAGTGCAGGATATGATTGGATTCCTGGGTTTCCAACGCACACTACTGGCTCATGTCCAGCTTCTCATCCACCAGTACCCCCAGGTCCTTCTTCTCAGGGCTGTTCTCTGTCCATTCTCCACCCAGCCTGTACTTGTGTTTGGGATTGCCCCAACCCATGTGCAGGACCTTGCACTTGGCCTTGTTGAACTTCATAAGGTTGGCACAGGCCCACCTCTCCAGCCTGTCAAGGTCCCTCTGGATGGCATCCCTTCCCTCCAGCATGTTGAGCACACCACACAGCTTGGTGTCATCAGCAAACTTGTTGAGGGTGCACTGAATCCCTCCTTCCATGTCGC
Organism: Rhynochetos jubatus; assembly: GCA_027574665.1. Taxonomy (NCBI): domain Eukaryota; kingdom Metazoa; phylum Chordata; class Aves; order Eurypygiformes; family Rhynochetidae; genus Rhynochetos; species Rhynochetos jubatus. The sequence continues at coordinate 64,725,596 of CM050651.1, read as the reverse complement.
TGACAAAAATGTTAAATGGTACTGGTCCCAGTACCGATACCTGAGGAACGCTGCTCATGACTGTTCTCCACTCAGACGTTGAGTCATTGACCACAATTCTCTGTGTAGAGCCATCAAGCTAGTTTTTTATCCACCGAGTCATCCATCCATCAAATCCTTGCATCTCCAGTTTAGAGACAAAGATGTCATGTGGGACAGTGTTGAATGCTTTGCACAAGCCCAGGTAGATGACGTGGGTTGCCCATCCTTTATCCACCAAGGTTGTGACCCCATCATATAAGACCACCATATTTGTCAGGCTCAATCTGCCCTTTGTGAAGGCATGTTGGCTGTCACCAATCACCTCCTCATTCTCCTCCTGTGTCCCAGCATGATTTCCAGGGGGATCTGCTCCATGATCTTGCCAGGCACAGAGGTGAGACTGACTGGCCTGTAGTTCCCCAGACCCTCCTTTTTTCCCTTTTTAAAGACGGGGGTTTTGTTTCCCCTTTTCCAGTCAGTAGGAACTTCACCAGACCGCGATGACCTCTCGCATATGATAGAGCTTTAGCACCCTCATCCACTAGTTCTTTCAGGACCACGGATGTATTTCATCTGGTCCCATGGACTTGTGCACCTTCGGGTCACTTAGGTTGTCCCAAACCTGATTGTCTCCTACCATGGGTGGCTCTCCATGCTCCCAGTCCCTTCCCTTGCCTTCCGTGACTTGGGAAGGTATGGCTTAGGGCCTTGACAGTGAAGACCAAGGCAAAAAAATCATTGAGCACCTCAGCCTTTTCCATATCCTGGGAAACCAGCTATCTCGGTATATATTCCATACTAGGAACTGCTATATACAGTCTTCTCTTGGAAAAAAAAGAAAAAAAAGAAGATGTTCAATAGCTTTAAAAATATAGTGATGTAATTAGTTGTCTTAATATGGACTTGTGTGCCCAATGTTTAGGGTCCAAAGTTTGTAGCTATTGGCCTTTGGGCTGTGGGAAATGCAGTTCTTGACTGCTTGAGGGAAGCCATTCTCAGCATTCTGTTCAAGATGTCTATATTTTTCTTCTCAGTTTGCTGTAATGTTTTTCTTCATTTTTCAAACTGTTCTGTATAAATGCGTACTATAAAACAGATGGCTTCACTTCAGTGGTGGATGAAATGCTGCCTTGTATATCTAATTTGTAACCTTAAATGAACAGAAGCTATTTTTTAAATTTCTGGTTTTCATGAAAGCAGCCCAAATCAGTTCACTAACCAACTTTATATAACAGTACCATGACTTGACCTAAAATGGAAAGTCCTTAGTTTTGGAAAAAACATAAGTAGTGTACCATTTATATAGCCTTCTGTTGTACCAAGGTTTGAAGCTGTTTGTACAATCTCTTTTCTAAACTTCTGGCCTGATTTTTAGTGGGTATCCTTCTACCTTCTTCAGAAAGAAATCCCGCAAGTTGTCCCATTGTTAATGCAAAAAATCACATGATTGCACATATTGTTTCACAGCATAACACCTGCAGAGATATTACCTAACTATCTCCTACTTTCTAAGAGTTTCTGTTCAAACTGGTTATGGCTCATGTAGTACTGAAAAATCATGGGAGAGAAAAGGGTTAATTTTCTTTAACCTACATGTCTTCTTTTGATAGGGCAAATAAGTTCATTTTAGCTTAGCTTCTGGGCATGTTGAAATAGATTGTAACACCGTAAGATTGCAAGTTGAATATAGAGCAGCTGCAGCTTTAGGGTTTCTTCCACAACAAAACGATATAAAACCATGATCTAGTATAACCATATGTTGCTGTTTCAAACACCTCCAAAAAATACCGACAGATTATACTGGTTGAGGTGGTTGCAAGAGTGTTGTAGGCTCTGGATGATTAGAAATGCAATGTATGTTTGTCTGACACCGGTCAAATTTATGCTGCGATGGTGCATGAATCGGGTGTTGAAGACTAAAACTGCAACTTGAACACTTCTGTCTTTTTCTGTACTGCTTAAGTAATGAGTAAACGATTTATTGCCAAGTTTTTCTATTTAAAAGCTTAGTTGGATGCTGGAGTTGTTACTTGCTTATATGTAGATCAAAATACAAGTTATACGTGAAAATAGTAAGTAATTAATGTTTTTTGTGGTAAGAAATACTGACTACTGGGACTGACAGAAATTCTCATTCTGTAGACAACCGACTCCTGAGGGATTTCTTGTAACGTTCTTGTGTTCATAATCAGAGGGCTTATAATTTACATTGCAGTTTATATGTGTATGTACACATTGCTGTATATGTGTATATGTTGCTCCTATGTTATTTTCTCACTATTATAAGAAAGGTATTTTTAAAATATGCTCATGATATTTAAAAAAAAGATCCATTAAGGAGAGCTACAAAATTCTAGTAAAGGTTGTTAAGATAAGGAGTCAAGTCAGGAAAAATACATATGCCCTCTGCATGGCAAATCCTGGGTCATGTTGTTATCTCAACAAGGAATTGAATACAGAGTTACAGAAGTTGAAGGCCAGAAATGGATCACAAGAACTCCTCAGATATATACTCCTAATACATTCAAACTTAGATGCATATAGCTGAAGTTAGCTGGAACCAAAGAACCTGTTTTAAAGGCTTGTTCCGTTTCTTCTGATCTTGCTTGCTTTCTCATCTCATTTAAACTTGAGGGATGATGCATTTGCCTTGGTTTGAGGAAGAGAAAGAGGTTTGCCTGTTTGACCTAAAAGTTACCAGTATTTTGCACAAGACTTTAGTCAAAGTAGGTGCTGATGGAAGGTTTTGGAGTCTGCTAAAATTTTTGTAGATTTTTAGATTCCTCAGAGACTACTGCCTTCATGCTGTAAAGCTTTAAGAATGGCCTCAGGGAGTCTATGTGGGTGCAAAATAGAGAAAACATTTTTATCATCGCATCAAAAAAACCCCCCAATCAACTCAAATACCCGTCCTCTGCCAAAAACTTTGGACATGCTTACAGTCTTTTTTTGCTTCTGTTGAATGAGTTCTTAATCTGGTAGAGAAGGGAAATTTCTGCCAGCCTCAGGGACGAATTATAACTAGGTAATACCTATATTGTGGAAAACAGAAAAGCAGGTGCTTGCAGTGCCTTGATAAGTCACTGGTTTTATATGATTAAAAAAATTATTATAGCTCATTTCTTAATTTATCCCTCAGGAAAGGATATTTCTATTATAGTAACAGACAAGGGTTACAAAAATATGGTTACCACAGAACACTTGTCACCTTAATAATCTCCTAACTCTTTGAAGAAAAGTGTTCCTTTACAAATAACTTGTGTAAGGTTTAGCATTGCTTCTAACAGTGTATCTCAAAATTACCTGAGTTTTCTAAAATCTCTATAGAGCAGTGTCATCGGTGGGGTTAGGCTGAAATCTTGGGAACTGAAGATCAGTCTTAAATGTTTTGATTGTATCATCCTGATCGCTTTCTACCTGCTGATCATAATAAAGCATGGAATACAAATGAAAGGAGTCTCTTGTTTCAACCTAGATTATTGGATGTGTTCCTTAAATTCTCATTCTTTGTGTTCCCTAGCCTGTAGGACCTCCCTACAGAGAATGACGAGGATTTCCAAGGCTTATTTGCCAAAATGTAAATGATTTTATTTCTTAGTTACAATATCTGATGTTCCAAAGGAATTTCTAAATGATACAGCTTAGTATATCACACAAATAACTTTTATGAAGTCATTTTTCAGGAAATAGCTAAAACTGTCCTCTGAGCTGTTATCTGTACTTGTACGGTGGACTGTTCCAAATTTCTTCTTATCTAATTGCTAATTTATTATAACATTCTCCTTGGCAGGGGATGGAGTACATTCACTATTAATTGCCTGTGCCAATGTAAATAATATCAGAAGGTGCAGCTGGTATGCATGCCTTTTAAAAGTCAAGATCTAATAATAATAAAGTTTAAAAAAATAATTCTCCTTGGACAAATATTAGCTTTTAACTATAATGTGAGGTCATTAGAGTGACAGAAAATACACACTATTGCTATGGGGAAAATTCCTTTGCCAAAATTCAAAATGGACTTACTGAGGTGTTCTAATATTCTATAAGCATCTATTTGGTCAATGTCAAAGAAGGTATATAAAGCTTTGTCTCCTCATATGGCCTTTCATATGGTCTCTAAGCAGATGATAGGATTCCTCAATACCACATTAGAGTAGAAAATGAACTGTTTTCAGATAATTAGGGAAAACAAAGAAAATATTCTGAAAACTGAGGTTCTGTTGGCTGTAGAATGAATGAAGCAAGGAATTTAGATGCATACATGGGCACAAGGGTTCCCTGAAATCACAAAACCCCATGATATTAAATCCTAAACTCCAAGAGAGATTGTAAAAAAATAATTAGACCAGACTTCAAAAGTATTTGGGTTATTCTTGGAAGTACAAAAGAAATGCAGCAGAATCCTCCTGTGGATATAGCATTGATGCAGACGCATCGTAGAGGGAAGAGTTATCTTGGCAGCCGAGTTTTTGATCCATCATATTGTAGCTCTGTCACAATGCAGAAACTTAGACTGGTAGTTTGTATTAATGTAATATTGAAGGTTCACAAAGACAGAAGATTTTTCTGCAGTTTTTTGCTCATAATAGGAAAGTTGATGTGTGCATGTGCAGGAGAGGGTGGGAGGAGAAGGAATGCCAGTGTCCCTTGAGGCTGAGGAAGAGAAAGGGGTGGAAGAAGCTATATATGTTCAGGCAAGACTGTACAGGCAGAATGTTTTACACCTGCTTTTTGTTTAGAACTGGAACATGTGTCAGTTCATCTTTGCAAACATGACTTGTATGTGTTTTCTCCCAAAGCTGGTTGAACCATCTGGCCTACAGAGAAACCAAAATGTTGCCTAATAAAAATGTAATACATTGTTTGTATAAATAATTGATGACTAAATGATGGATTTAATAATTTTACCATAATACTTGAGGTTATTGGACTTTGTAGAATTGTGCTTGTTTCAAGTTGAACAGTTTGGGCAAGCAAGGTATCCTTTAGTGTTTAGTGTCCAGCTAGAAAAATAGGTGAATAGTGCTTAAGCACAAGTTTTAGATTTTTGAGAATGTGTCCTATGTTTTTAAGTAGTAAACAGTATTCAGTCTAGAGAATAATTGAAGGGAATAATCAAATCATTAGTGAACTATGGGAAATCTAGGGTCATAAATTGGAAACTTGTGTTCTTACTAACACAAACCTGATTCTGCTAATGGTGTCTTCTAAAGGTCTCTGTCTTTCACAGATGCGTGTCTATAAGGTTTCCTCCTTTCTATGTGTAAGACTTAGTCTGCAGTGTCTGAAATAAGAAAGCTGCAGGTTATCCCCAGATATAGACTGAAAACTGTTCAAAATTTAAGTTATCTTTGTGGTTTCTTTTTCCTTTATTTTTTTTTTTTTTTCCCCCAAATGCCTTACAGATCATGGAGGAATATTTTTTTTTTTTTTTTTTTTAACAGAGTAGCCAACATATACTATGCTAACCTTATCAAGGCTTTGAATGCCTGAGGGTTATTTGGATATGATTCATAGAGCCTTTCTTTCCTTTTCCTCTCAAGCTTATGCAGGAAGCAAAGGTAAGTAGTAGGAACAGGAATATAGATGCAGCCAGAAACAACAAAAAAAAGAGAGAAGGAAAACTTTACCTTCTGTGATTGTATTGTAGTCTCACTATAAGAGATGAAACTTGGACTTAAACTCTTTTTTATTTTTATTTTTTTCCACCTGAAAGATTATTGGTGTAGTATTTTCTTTTTAAATCTTGGAAACTTTCTCTGTGTGTATAACTGTGTGAAAAAGATTGCACTGAGTTTTTCTTTCGATATCATACATTTATCATTACTTCATAATGGATCATTCCTTCCAAATGAGTCGTGCTTGTTAGATAGCAATGCCAAAGCCAGCAGTGGCCAAGTCTCAAAAGTATTTTCATCTTTATAGCTGTGATCTTTTTATGCAGCAATAAAAGAGTCTGAAAGCATGTCAAACTGCACCAGAGAAAAGAATGGGCCTTGCACTGATTATCATGATTTGATAATCAAGGAACCAGTTGCCTTGAGTCAAGTGGCACATGATGTGTCATAGGACAATTTCAATTATTCACGCTATTGTGGGAGGCATATTACCATGTCTACTGCTGCTGCTTGTACAGTGTCAAATCTCTGCTCCTGACATTAGGTTATACTTTGTTTCTTTGAAGTAACTTTGAAAATGAAAGTCATAGCATACAAAAGTAAAATAGCATGTAATGACAGGGATATGTTAATTTAAAAAAACCTAAATACAATCTTTGAGGTACTGCTGGAGGACTTTGATGTGACAGCTCATCACACCAGGGTGTGTCAGAATCCCATGCACACTGAGCCAGTGAGCGAGAACACTTACTCAGATTGTGATGTGGGCCAGTACTTAAAACTGTGGGGGTGGGTGTCTCAGCTATTGCATGCCAAGACCACAGTCATTAAGCTGTGCAGATAACCTGAGTAGTCAGTCTGTCTCACTAAATCTCCACATTCTATCCTGGAATAGTGTCAAACTGCTGCTGATCCTGGAAAAGCAGGCATAAATTGACAGATACTAATTAGGTGACACCATTTAAATCTATGAGGATAAAGCCCTGTTTTAATTTAGCACAGTGTGTATTAGGGAACTAGGAGCCTGACCCATTCCAGAACAACGTGTAGATGTCTAACCACGTCACAGCATTTGTATCCCTCTCTTCCCTTCCTTTTACACAATAGAATATGTTTCTATCCATGTATGGTGGGGGATAAAGGGAGACACAGCATATTTTGACAGGTATCCCAGTTAAGGTAAGCAGGGGACAATGTCTGAGTACTGTAGTATGCAGAAAAACTTCCATTCTTTCAAGTTTTACCTATCTATCTGCTCTCATTTAATAGTGTTACAGCAGATTTATTGAGTTGGAATGTTTCTCAGAGTTAAAGAAGTTGTCACTGCAATCTTCCTTCTCTGTTTCATTCAATCTGATTTCTTGCTCTTATCCTCCTTTTAACAGCCAAGTCTCTTAACTTTCTGGTGAACACTCATTCAGGCTCCCTTGCTTCTTCCCTTTTGTTTGCTTTTCTTCTCCTGCTGGGATGTGTTTTATTTCTGGCTTTTGTGAAATTCTCAGTGGTCTGTGCCAAGAGTTTAAAATACCAAATTTGATTAAATTCAAAATATGCATTTCAAACTGTTTGGAAAACAGATTGTCTTTTGTGCACAGCTGTCATCTCTGTTTGAAGCTTATAAATGCTACAGACAAACAGATAGTAATAGTAAATATTGCACAATAGATAACATGAGATTTTATGATATGTTTTCCTGGGTTAGTTTTAAAAGTAAGGATTTTAGTTGCTGTGGTGGGTTGACCCTGGCTGGAGGCCAGGTGCTGACCAAAGCAGCGCTATCACTGCCCTCCTCAGATGGGCATGGGAGAGAAAATATAACAAGAAGCTCATGGGTCAAGATAAGGGCAGGGATGGATCACTCATCAATTACCATCAGAGGCAAACCAGACTCAACTGAGGGAAATCTCTTTGCCAATGGAATTAGAGTAGGACCATGAGAAGTAAAACCATACCTCAAAAACACCTTTTGCCCACCCCTACCTTTTTCCTGGGCTCAAATTCACTCATGCTTTTCTCTACTTCCTCCCCCTGAGCCACACGGGGGGACGGGGGTTGCTATTAGTTCATCACTCATTGTCTCTACTACTCCTTCCTTCTCAGAGGGAGGGCTTCTCGAACTCTTTCACTTCTCCAGTGTGGGGTCCCTCCCAAAGGAGACAGTCCTCCATGAAATTCTCCAACATGAGTCCTTACCATGACCTGCAGTTTTCTTCTCTAACTGCTTTGGCATGAGTCCCTTCCATGGGATGCTGTCCTTCAGGAGCAGCCTGCTCCAGCCTGGATCTCCTGCAGGGTCACAAGTCCTGCCAGCAAACCTGCTCCAGCCTAGGCTCCTCTCTCCATGGGGCCACAGGTCCTGCCAGGAGCCTGCTGCAGCGTGGGCTTCCCATGGTGTCACAGCCTCCTTCGGGCATCCACCTGCTCCGGCTGCAGGTGGGTCTCTGGTCCACCACGACCCTCCATGGCTGCAGGGGCACAGCCTGTCTCACCATGGTCTTCACCACGGGCTGCCAGGGAACCTCTGTTCCAGCTCCTGGAGTGCCTCCTCCCCCTCCTTCTCCACTGACTTTGTGGTCAGCAGAGTTGTTTCTATCACATAATTCTCACTCCTCTCTTTGGTTGCAATTGTGCAGGTTTTTTCCCTCTGTTAAACATGTTATCCCAGAGGCGCTGCCACCGTCACTGATGGGCTCAGCCTTTGCCAGCGGTGGGTCTGTCTTGGAGCCATCTGGCATTGGCTTTGTCGGACATGGGGGGAAATTCTGGCAGCTTCTCACAGAAGACACCCCTGCAGCCCACCCCACCAACACCTTGTCACACAAACCCAATACAGTTGCCATAATCTGGAAAATCTTAGAGGAAGCAGTAATGTACAAAGATAACTCTCTTTAGTAAAAGTCAAATGTGTCTTAGTTGTTCAGGTGAATCAGAATGCCAGATAGTAACTCAGAGTTTCCTCAAAGATCTAGACAGAAAAACTAGATCAGTCTTCATACATTTACAATAACGAAGAAAAAGTAAAATGTCCAATCTTGATACCATTAAAGGCAAGTAAAAACATTTAGTAACTAATCATTTCTTTGTGAGAGGTAAAATATTGGAATGCTGTAGGAAAACAGGGTTTTATAATCAAGAGGGTAGGTAAGTCTAGACGCTCATAAGCCTGATCAGACTACAGTTTTGCAATTAAGACTATGTGATGGTAGCTACGTACATGCATTGATCCCAGGCAAGAGAGAGCAGTTCTCAAACTTTTGCTTTTAAGAACAAACGCAGGACTCATGTTTGCTTCTTTAAATTTGGAGAAAACTACAAAAGTAGAAAGCACCTTGCAAAAGAACTGGTTTTGATTTTTGTCTGACACGCAAGGATGCCCCATCCCTGGCTGTCTTCAAGGCCAGGCCGGATGAGGCTTTGAGCAACCTGGTCTAGTGGAGGGTGTCCCTGCCCACGGCATGGGGGTTGGAACTAAGTGATCTTTAAGGTCCCTTCCAACCCAAAACATTCTGTGATTTTATAAGTTATTGGTATTAAAAAAAAATAAATACTGTAGGGGAAAAAAAGCTGATTTTTAACTTAGTTTGACTGCTGTGATACCTTTTTAGCTAATTTCTTTGATTGTCTTGCCCTGATTATTGCATACTGCATCAAATGAAACTTCTGAAAACAGAGGCCTGGTGCTTTATTGTGATCAAATAGGCACCCTGTTAGTGCAATTTTGACAGAGAAACCCAGGACCAGCTTGTATCTAAGAGTGCAGCATCACATCCGAAAACAGATCTTTTGGTAATTTTGGTTTGATGAAGGAAACTATTTAAGGAAATTATGAATTCAGGTCCATCTCAGGATCTCATCAAACCTGTGCTTGCTCTCACCCTGAAACATTTTAGACCTGCTAGAAAAAAAAAATCAGATTTTTCTACCACAGACTTGCTATTTATTAGTTTTAAATTTTACTGAAGTTCAGTAAGACAGGAATGTCACAAAATAAACAGAGAGAAAGTTCAGGGCTACTAGAAGGCTTCTAGTTGGATGGAAAATATTTATTTAAAAAAGAAACTGGAAAGAAAAGGCTATTGAGACACACATGAGATTAGGAATAAACACAACCACCTACAGGAATACAATTTGGCGTTTGCATTTTCCGAGAGAGCTTTTCTCTTTTATCTTACGGAGGGTGTTTACTATTTTAAGAACTTTCAAGGGTTGGTCTTTCAGAGAATATTATGGGAAGAAAAGACAGGGGTATCCATACATAGCACTCATTTAATTCTTTCATCTTTAGTAGTATTATCATGTTCTGTTTTGATCTGTTTCATCTGTATCATGTGTTGAAACAATTGTTGTAAGGAGTGTTTGATTTCAGAGCAGCTGAAATCAATACTGACCATATAGAAGATGCAATTGTGTGAGACTTCTGGGAAAGTGAAGCTTTTCTGGATATTAATAGAAGGGACGCGCTTTAGCACTACACGGTAGCTGGTAATTACCTTTTAGAGTTGTGATTTTCTCTGTTTGAATCCAAGCTTTTCTTTGGCATTAGGTTTCTTGGCCATCATAGCCATTCCTATCCTAGTATAGAAATCATTAATTCACTTCAATTTGAAGGAGCATTTAGAATAACTTTCTATAAATTGCACAAACATCTGAAAGATTTTACTGGGTTGACCTAGTTTGTGAACTTGGTCACTTTTCTTAACTTGTATGTTATGAACTGCTGGCTGTCATAGGCCCATAGAAGTGGTCATATCTGGCACACTGCTGTCCGCCGAAGGAAGGTTATAAATCAATAGAAGAGGGGAGTAATAAGAGCATCCTCTTGTAAACACAGCTCTTTTTCTGGTACCAAGTGAAAATTACTGGAATGTAAATTAACTTTCAAAATCATTGTTCAGCTAAGGCAGAGTAAGATTGGATGTCCTTCAGTTGTGGGTTTGGTGTGTTTTTTTGTTTTATTTTTTTGTAAAATCATCACTAGGAAAACTTTTACCCTATTAAAGCTCCAAGTAGCTGAGGAAGGCATTGCACCTGGAACTCCTCAGACTGGTTAAACATAATCTTTTTTTTAATTTCTTAGGATCAGTGTGATAGTTTTCATAATTTTTTCATTTGAGCAGACCAGTAAATCCTTTTGTCTTAATTTGTAGAAAGAATTTATAAGTAAATAATCTATGATCAAGGAAAATTTTAGTCATCAATCCCATCTATTGTAGAAAAGGCAAAAAAGGCAAAAATAGTGTCAAAAAGCTAACCACACAGAAGAACTGGTAATTTTCAACTTATCAGTTCAAACTGATATAAACTGTTATGTTAACATGTGAGCTGGTACATTAACATGGTGGCAACTCACATCTTAGAGGCTGTAAATCAACGCCTGCCAAATTAATTCATGTGATGAACAGAGGATTCACAGAAAAGCAGTAGTGTTTTCCTCTAGATAGAAAAGAACACTCCATGTGTTTAACAGAAGGTGGGTTTTGATCATATAAAAGGAGATGGCAGAAAATTGTTGTGTCTTACAATTTGATAAGAAAAATGTTTCACTGTCAGGTGTTAATGAGAGTAACAATGTGTTAGAAGAGGCTATATTGTATGGAAACAACAGCGTAATTTTATGATAAATGGATAATGGATAAAATGCTTCTGAGATTTTATCTAAAACAGCCATGTATAAAATTTGGACAAATTTCATCTGTCTGTTTTGGGAAAATGAGAGGTTAATTTGCATATTTTAACAACTACATTCTCCACTAACTCAAATTCCTTGTAAGCTCTTGCATGGTAAATGCTGAACTACTCTCTGTTTCTTACTTCTTCAAAAACGAGTATGTGTGGTTTTCATTGTTTATCATATCATTCTAGCGCTGAGTAGAGTTTGTGCTGATTTCCTGGTTTTAGAGTTATCTGACACTTTTTCCCTTGATTCATCATAAATATATAAACATAATTCAGTTACAATTCAGGATTAAAACAGTGTTGTAGAGAGAATTCTATATATTTCTATATATAAAGAGAATTTTCTATATTTTCTATAAGAGAATTTTCAGTTTCTATAGGTAGATTGGGGTTAAATAGAAGATCAGGGAAAATGTGGGCCCTCTGCAGAAGGAAATGGGAGAGCTGGTTTCCCAGGACATGGACAAGGCCGAAGTATTCAATGCTTTTTTTTGCCTTGGTCTTCACTGTCAAGGATGCAAGCCGTACCCCCAGAGTCATGGAAGACAAGGGCAAGGACTGGGAGAATGGACAGCCACCCATGGCCAGTGAAGATCAGGTTCGGGAACACCTCAGGAACCTGAAGGTGCACAAGTCCATGCGACCTGATGGAATACATCCACGAGTCCTGAAAGAACTGGTGGATGAGGCTGCGAAACCTCTATCTATCATATTTGAAAAGTCGTGGCAGACTGGTGAAGTCCCCGCTGACTGGAAAAGGGGAAACATAACCTCCATCTTTAAAAAGGGAAAAAAGGAGGACCCGGGAAACTACAGGCCAGTCTCACCTCTGTGCCTGACAAGATCATGGAGTAGATCCTCCTGGAAATCATGGTAAGGCACATGAGGAGAATGAGGAGGTGATTGGTGACAGCCAAAATGGCTTCACTAAGGGAAGATCATGCCTGACAAATTTGGTGGCCTTCTACGATGGGTCACGGCTTTGGTGGATAGAGGTCAGGCAACCAATGTCATCTACCTGCACTTGTGCAAAGCCTTCGATACCGTCCCACATGACATCTTTGTCTCTAAACTGGAGAGGCAAAGATTTGACGGATGGACTGCTCGACGGATAAAGAATTGGCTGGCTGGTCCCACTGAGTGTTGTGGTCAATGGCTCAATGTCCGAGTGAAGACCAGTGACGAGCAGCGTTCCTCAGGTATCGGTGTTGGGACCGGTCCTGTTTAACATCTTCATCAGATGATTCGTACATATAAAGAAATCTAATAAAAAGGTGATAACAGCCGATGAGGAGGGGTGCCATGCTGGACCTTGTTCTCATCAACAGGGAGGGGCTGGTGGGGAATGTGAAGCTCAAGGGCAGTGGCTGCAGTGACCATGAAATGGTGGAGTTTGATATCCTTAAGGAGGTGAGGAGGGTGCGCAGCAAGCTCGCTGCCCTGGACTTCAGGAGAGGAAACCTTAGCCTCTTCAGGGAACTGATTGGAAAGGTTCCTTGGGAAGAAGCCCTGGAGGGAAGAGGGGCCCAAGAAAGCTGGTGAGTATTCAAGGACCTTCTCCTACAAGCTCAGGAGCGATACATCCCAGTGAAGACGGAGTCAGGTAAAAGTGCCTGGAAGCCTGTGTGGCTGAACAAACAGTTCCTGAACAATCTGAAGAGGAAAAAGGAAACCTACAGTGAGTGGAAGCAAGGACAGGTAACCCGGGAGGATTACAGGAAAGTTATCTGACAAGTCAGGGATCAGGTTAGGAAAGGTAAAGCCCTGACAGAATTAAACCTGGCCAGGGACATCAAGGACAACAAGAAGGGCTTCTAGAGGTACACTGGGGATAAAAGGAAGATCAGGGAAAATGTGGGCCCTATGCGGAAGGAAACGGGAGAGCTGGTTTCCCGGGATATGGAAAAGGCTGAGGTGCTCAATGATATATTTTTTTTTTTTTTGCCTTTGTCTTCACTGGCAAGGATGTGACCGTACTCCCTGAGTCATGGAAGGCAAGGGCAGGGACTGGGAGAATGGAGAGCCACCCATGGTTAGAGAGGATCAGGTTCAGAACCACCTGAGGAACCTGAAGGTGCGCAAGTCCATGGGACCTGATGAAATACGTCTCTGTGGTCAACAGCTCAGTGTCTGAGTGGAGACCAGTGATCTGCATTCCACAGGGATCAGTACTGGGACTGGTAATGTTTAACATTTTTGCCAGCAACATGGACAATGGGATTGAGTGCACCCTCAGCAAGTTTGCTGACGACACCAAGCTGTGTGGTGCAGTTGACATGCTGGAGGGAAGGGATGCCATCCAGAGGGACCTTGACAGGCTGGAGACATGTGCCTGCGCCAATCTCATGGAGTTCAACAAGGTAAAGTTCAAGGGGTCAGGGCAATCCCAACTACAAGTACAAGCTGGGTGGAGAATGGATCGAGAGCAGCCCTGAGGAGAAGGACTTGGGGGTACTGGTGGATGAAAAGCTGAACCTGACAATTATTGGAAGGGTTAATTTTGAACCCTATCATGTTGCTTTAATTTTAATTTGTCTTCCCTCTTGAATATGGTATAATTAAAAATTAATCTTCAGCAAAAATAAATATTATAATTTCAATATAAAAACATTGAATATTCACTTTTTATTTTTGATTTTAAAAAATATTTGTTCATTTATCTTCTTCATTGTTAATATGATACATGACATTTCTAAATACTGGAAGCAGTAATGTTTTATATTAGCATTAAGAACGTACAAATAAGAGAGAATTACTTTTAAAAATATTTTTTACATTAAATAGTTGTACCAGTTGCGTCAAATTAAACTTCACTGCTTTCAAAAAAGGTTTTCCCACTACTATAATGCTCAAGTAGCTAATAAACAAAAATTCCTCTTTTAAGCATGCAGTTCATAATTCAGAATATCTTTTGCACATGATTTTCTTAACCTTGGAGCATAAACATATGAAAATAAAATTGAAGGGCTTTTCCAAAGTTTATTTTATGAAGATCAGCTAGCTTCTGTCCATATACAGCCACCTACACTTTGACAATCTTAAATATAGGAAATTGAATGAAATTGTGATATGAAATGGGTTTTTCTGTATTAAAATATTGCTTATGAATGTTTTCTAATTAACAGTACCTTGGTAAGATTTTGAACACTTACAATGTTTTTCTCTCTTTACGTGGGTATCTGGTAGCCTTGTCAAGAAAACTTGTACAGGGTTGGTTCTTCATACCAGCGGAATGTTAAAAACGCTATTAAGGCTTGTTCCTGGAGCTTGGAACAATGAAATTGTTAGAGACCATAAACACCAAATATTGTTCACAGGCTGTGGATATAGGCTACTTGCTGAATGGAAGAAGCTACTCAAGAACAAGGAACGTCTTTGTTCCATCCAAGAACAGTAGTTATGTGTCCTCCTCTCCTGCAGAAGGAAAAAAGACAAACCAGGCAGCCAAAAGCTGTATTTACATGAGAGAAAGCCAGAGGTAAAGATAATGCACTTTGCTAAGAAGTGGGGTATGCTATCTGCACCTTAGTGCTGTTTTGGCATGGTTACAAAGCTTCTGGGTTACAGCTGACTTGTATGTGATGGGTTCAAGGACCGAACAGAAAGGATATAAGTCTTTCTGCTAGTCAGCCTGTGGACATGTCCTGTGTCATTCAGCTGTCACTGAGGTTTAAGGATGGTAGAAATTGACAATATTCAACAGACAACTCAGTAGTCGCTATGGCTGCTGGGCACATAGTTTGTTTTTCCTAATCTCAGTCCTCGACAGTCCCAGTTGTATGTTTTATTGAAATAAGTAATCTGTAGCTTGCTTGGATTTATGATAGTCTTCCTTGTTTAGTCAAAAAAAAAAAAAGAGAGGGAAGGCTATAAGAAGAGACTTGAGAAGGAACAATTTCTGAATCCAAGTGTCATCGATTAGCATTTTCTGAAATTCTAATTTACATTAGAAACAAGGGTTTAAGAAATAAAAACTACTCTCTACATTATGTCATTCACTTATCTGTATTGTCCAGTTCTCCCACTTTCTACTGTTACTAGTTGTGGAAAACAGGAATTATTTTCTGTTTGGAGGGTAGTCGTTTGCGAACTTGCTTGTTTTTTCTAAACAATGTGATTTAGAAGAACATATCCTATTTACCATGGTAACATGTAGGGGCAGATTAATTCAGCAACATAATCTAAGTTCTCAGGGACTCATGCATAAGCTCTGAGCTCCAGGCTCAGACAGTCAGTAGTAGAAGCCCATTTAGAAAGAGGTTTTCATACTTTTGCAGGGAGATTTTGCCTCTGATCTGTACTTTTTAATGTGATTTAGCATGGCTCATTTGTCTGATTATGTGATACAACCACCTCTGCAACAGAGCACTAAACATGAGTAGTGTGACTGGACAATGAATCCACCTGGTCTGGAATGGGACTGGATCTGTTAGGAGCGCACAGGGCATGTAGGTGGAGGATCAGCATGGGTGCTCTGGGGTCATAGGATCTGAGCAACAGATTTTGCTTGGTAGTCTAATACATCGTGATTGTATCAGGTTTCCAGAGATGAGTGGGGACAACTGAAGCATGTGTTCAGAATGGGTTTAGTTCTGCTTGCAGATTTTGTTGGGGAAGCTGGGGGGTTGTAGAGCCGATAAGGATAATTTTACACCTCATCCTTATTGAGTGAAGAGATGAACAATGTTTTATTTTCCTCACTGCTGCCAAGAAATTTCTGATTGGCAACTCCCGAAATAGTTTTAACTCTGAGAGTAAAGTGTCAGTAGCTCTACTGTGCTCATTACAGAAAGCACTTTAACTCCCTGTCAAACCACTTGCATTGTTCTGTGAAGGCAGATAGGTATTGATTTGCACATTAATTCCTCTGAGCCATGCGGTGTGTAAGGAGTGCTGTACGTTGCTATGGTCTGTCTTATTTCCTTTAATTAAAACATGATCCTGGTCGAGTGGATCTTTTAAATGTATTGTGTTCTCCTGCATTTCTTCCTTGTGATGAATTGGATATGGGATTCTTTTTCTCACAGCTGCCGGTTTCAGTAGAAGTCATTGACATACATGTCAATAAGCCAGGCAGCCATTCCTTTCTTGTTAATTTTCTAGATCTTTTGTTAATAGGTCCTAAAGCAAATGTTGTCTTTGAGGTAGGCTGAGCTGTAGCTGTTTCCATTGGCTGTATTTGCAGCTATTGTAAGAATAGCCACATGACATTGAGCTTCCTTTGTACTTATTTTTCAGTAACTTGCTCGTTGCTAAGAGATTCCTCCTATAGGAGAGCATATGTTACTTCCCTGTCATAAGGACGTGCTCCAACCATTTATTTCTGTAAACATAGATTACCCTTTTTACAGCAAACCCTTAGTGGAAATAATAAAAGTCAATACTCTCATCTGATTTAAATCTTTTAAAGTCCATATCCTAACTGATGAAGTTACCAGGTTTCACTTAGTGGGATTAACACAGGTAACTGGGATCAGAGTATTGTACATGGGATACTGAGCAAGTTCATCACGCTTTTTAGAAGGGATACAAACTCCTATCCAGTAATCAACCCCATAACTCACATGACTTCATTGATATGCTGCATTTTTGTCTAAATGTTGGTGAAATTTGAATTAATTTCTTACTTTCATTTAGTTGCAGTAAATACTTGCAATATTGCTTATTCTAACTTAAATTATGTATATGTAACACAAACACCCTCAGATCAGAACACATAGAACTAAAATGATGAAGAAACCTTTGCCACAGCATATTTAGAATTTAATTTCTCTCATCGTTTTGTTATTCAATTTATAATTGTTTTTTCTACAATTTTTAAAAGGACAGCCTGTTTATTATTGGCAGACTATAGCTATTCCGTAAGTCCCAGGTGAAGACTTTTCCAGGCTCACTGTAGGTATAGGATGAGGCTCTTGCATCTCAGTCCTGTAGTCTCGCATGTATTTAAGTTCTTGGAACTTCTCACATTAAGATACTTGAATGAGTAAAGTTACTTCTGTGAGCATACCTACAGAGATTGTAGTGTAATCTGCAGTCACATGTAGCATGTGGAAATTTATACAACACCGCAATAATAGTGTTGTAATTATAATGTATAATTATTATGAAATTACATGTACCTATTCTGGTCTACATCATCTGCTACCCTGTAACCTGAGATTTTAATATGAGAGCAGAAGACCCCCACCACTGGCAGTCATTAATATTGCTACAAAAGCAGTTCATGGGGCAAGAAAGAAATTAATGTTACTGATTACCAAATTGATTAGAAGGTCTAATCATCTTCCAAGTGTATCACTGAACAATAAAATGAAATAATTAATGTCAGAGGTTAGCCTGCTTCTGAGCAGCCATAATTTATAAAATGCTGGCCTTCAAAGTTCCTCAGAAGTTTTATTATAAGAGTTTTGTTGTTGTTTACAGTGCCTGCTCTTTCTGTCTCTCCTAGACGAAAATACAAGAAACAGACACCTTAGAGCTGACTTCAGTGTAATTAAAATTCCTCCATCTTAGCACATTACCTTTGTGCCTTTGCTGGATGATGGTCGTGGTTAGTCGCAGTGTTATGTACCAAATCTCTTCACAGAGCAAAGAGCTGCTCATACAATGAACAAACTTTTTTTCTAAATGCCAGCTTTTGATGAGCAACCCAGGTTGGCAATTGCTGTCTTTTCATACTCTCACATCAAACAGGTCCCAAGCAGTTCATTTAATCAAAAGTAGAATATGCTGCCCAAATGAGCAAAAGCTATTTCTGGAAGAATATATAGCAACACTAAGCACTGAGTGTACAGTAAATTACCTTATATTACTTGATGGATTATGATTATAGACTGGATGCAGCAGTTTAACAGCAGCTGCAAGCAGCGTGGTCTCGTGGATTTTTCTCATAGTTCAGTTATAATAAATGTGGCAGTGTGGGAAACATAAGAATTAAGATTTGAGAAGTATCCCCTCAGTTTCACCTACAGTTTTACATCTATTTTTGTTTTATGTTTTAAGATTCATTCTGTTAGCATTAGTTGTCCAATTTCCCTTTTTCTCCTCTCAGGGTCACCTGCATTGTGAGGTACCAGAACAATTTTCATACCCTTGACTGCTCACCAGACTGAGATACTTGCCAGTTTACTGGTCTTTTTTATGTCAGATGTGAGCTCTGATAGTTGATAGTGATGAGATACAGCTCTGCACAAGTCACAGTAATGTGGGGTTTTTTTGGCAGGTTCTCTGAATTGTTTGTTTTTCTTAAGTTTTATTCTTGTCACTATTGCCTAAGGCACTGTGAGCAGAGTGACAAAACAGGCACTGCAGCTCCATTAATGAGCTACCTGGACTGTTCATACAGGAGACCAATCAGCTTCTCTTATTCCCCCAGGACATTAAATTAAGGTTGACGATGCATGCATAACTGCTGCTGGGGCTTGATGACTAGTCTTGGTCCAGAGTCTCCTTAATTGCATCTATACCTGTAAGCTTATAAAATAGCCTGCTTGCACCTGCTGAAGGCATAGCCAGACCAATTTGGAACTGGACAGGTACAAAAGCAACATTTAGTGTAACTTAAGTATTTTGAAGAACATCAATACACAACCTGACACCAAGCTGAGTGATGCAGTTGATACGCTGGAGGGAAGAGATGACACCCAGAGGGACCTTGACAGGTGAGAGAAGTGGCCCCATGAGAAAAACTCGTGAAGTTCAACAAGACCAAGTGAAAGATCCTGCTCCTGGCTCGGGGCAATTCCCAGTGTCAGTACGGATTTGGTGATGAATGGATTGAAAGCAGCCTGGCAGAGAAGGACTTGGGGATACTGATAGATGAAAAATGGGACATGAGCTGGCAGCTGAGAAAGCCAATCGTATCCTCGGCTGCATCAAAAGAAGTGTGGCCAGCAGGTCGAGGGAGGTGATTCTCCCCCTCTGCTCTTGTGAGACCCCACCTGGAGTACTGCATCCAGCTCTGAGGCCCCCAGTTCAAGACAGATATGGACCTGTTAGAGTGGGTCCAGAGAAGGGGTGTAAGAATGGTCAGAGGGCTGGAACACCTCAACTGTGAAGAAAGGTTGAGACAGCTGTGGTTTGTTCACCCCAGAGAATGGATGTTATTGAACCCTTTCAATATATAAAAGAGGTTTATAAGAAAGATAGAACAAGACTTTTTACCAGTAACTGTAGTGACAAGGACAAGGTGAGGTTTAGATTGGACATAAGGGAGAAATTCTTTACTATGGGAGTGGTGAGGCACTGGAACTGGTTGCCCAGAGAAGCTGTGGGTTCCCCAACACTGGAAGCATTCAAGGTCAGGTTGGGTGGGGGTTTTGAGCAACCTGCTCTAGTGGAAGATGTCCCTGCCTATAGCAGGGAGGTTTAGACTAGATAATTTTTAAAGGTCCCTTCCAAACTAAACCTTTCTATGATTCTATAACCTCTTTCTCCACATCCAAAGAAAGTGTGGCTTTCTGTTCTGCTACTCTCTTTGACTGGCATCTTATATAGCTAGTTTTAATTAGAAGCTTCTTTGCAGAGGCAGATTTCAGTATTCAGACCCATGAGACAAATTGAAGAAGTGAAGAGGAAGGCCTTGGTAAACTTCGATATGGTGTTCAGGGAAATGATAGTATTTTGTCTGCACTACATTAGTGTTTCAAAGAACCCCAATTGCATCAGGCTTTCTGGTTTCATATAACAAGAAATCATTTATTCTAACGAGCACATGGAGATAATATACCCTGGCAAGTGCAGTCACAGCTGCAGTTGTTCTGCCAGAGTCTCTGTGCAGCAGGTGCAGAGCTGCTGGAGGAACTGGAGTACAAGCCAGTCTAGGTCCATGTGCAGTTCACCTGCATTCCCTGATCCTGCACCTGAGTTAACAAGCCATGATTACTTATGACTCATTAGCTGTGAGTTATAAAGATGAATTAACATCAGACTGCATCCAGAACTGAGCTTCAAATCTTGTGCCACGATGCATTCTGTGGACTCTCCATTATCTTATCTCCGTTGCTGTCAGTTGGGCAGAGCACTGCACTTTGCAAATGACTTACTGAGGCCTCCATATGAAGCTATTAATTAAAAAAGCCACCACCTTCTGGAGATTTCTGCACTGGTGGTGCATTTTATTCTTTGAGAAACTTTGTAGTCCATGTGCTGTTTCCCCCATCTCTTTTAAAAGGGTTAATGTCTTTTAGATGGTTTTAAATCCTGATGCTGCTGATATTGTAGGTTTAGCTGAAGGGGTGCATTTTTCTTTAGGGAGAGAAATGTTGGAAATAATGTTTCTAAACGAAACCCACAATCTTACCACACTTCCTATTCACGTGTCTGAAGGTACAGATATTCTCATCTAATCTTAGACTTCTGTCTACAAAAATTTCTTTACTATTTTAACTTTTCTGGTTTTTGTGTTACAAATTTTATGTAGTTATGGGATTTTTAGCCTTTTTTTTTTTGTTAGTCAGTAAGGTTTAAACCAGAATGGGACACATCTGTGCACATCTAACACAGAACGGTATCTAAAATATTTCATATATGAAAACAATGCTTTGCTGGAAGGAGCAAAATTATGCACAGTAAAAACTGGTGCCACTGAATTACAGTAAGGGTTTTCATAAGCTTTTCTGTTGGGTTTTTTTCCCTTATGTTTCATAAGCTATTAAATACCAATGTTGCAACCTTTTTTTTAATGGCTAAATTTAGATATAGAAATTGTACTTTCCACCCCCACTGTGGAATGTTTCTTTCCTTTGTAAGGAAAAAACAGAAAGAAAATTAACTCAGCCTCTGGGTGCATGAGGAAGGTACTCAGTCTGACCCCTTAACTGTTTGCTTGTTGCAGCTCAGAAATGGAAGAACAAGAGTTGCAGCAGCAGCAATGTGTTACATTCTGAAGTCTCAAAACTATCTCAGGTTAACTGTGTGTTGGGAGGGGAGGAACCTCACAACAGACCGGTAAACCCTATTTCTTCTGTTGTTTCTTGCCAGCCATGATGGCTATCATTGCCTGTATTGCGTGAGGGGTACAGGACAGCACAAGCAGTCAGTTATGCCCACTCAGTCCTGATGGAAATGGACTACTTCGTGTTGTCAGTGGCATTTTTGGAGCTTCTTGGTAGACAAAAAGGGGAAAACAAGAGAGGATACTCCCCACCCTGTTTTGTGAAGGAATATTCTCATCTGAGTAGTTTAGGTTATTGGCTCCTAGACACGTTCTGTTTTCTTTTAAGATAGATGGGTAAACATATTTTAAATAAGTGGGGTTTTTGTTGTTTATTAAAGCACTAGGAAGAATAACAACAACAAATTTTAACAAATTGGATGAAACTTATGGTTTGTTAAGGATCATTTGGGAAGTTGTAAGATGTGGTGGTTGGGAATTAATACAGTTGGAACTAGATGATCTTTAAGGTCCCTTCCAACCCAAACCATTCTAAGATTCTGTGTAAGTTGTATGCTGAACAGCTCTGGAATAAGCTTTTGTTATTTATTAGCCTTTTCCTTGTCTCATCTTTCAATGAAGAATATTTTTAGCTGCACACACCCACAGAATGAGTCCTTACAGCCATGGTTCTAGAAAGTACAGTTCAAAGTTTATAGACCTTATCTTGCTAACAGAATTGTACAGCACATTAGTTTCATATTACCCTTATGTCCATACACTGATAGAAGATCTGCAAGCTTTCTGTTGAAGAATCATGCCTGTAGATCCATCTTCTTTGCTGCTTATGATTACTAGCGCTGCCCTAGTACAGGAATATTTGATGAATAATTGTAATTATTTCCTTGTTATTTTCATATGTATTCAAAAGTTACTGCATCTTATGTTCCTCTGTGGAATTTAGTACAAAAGCAGTATTCAAACTGAGTTATTTCAAATAACATTTAAGACTCTTAGAACTTGCTTCCTTAAGAATATTCTAGTTTTATTTTAAAAAAACCAAAACCACCTAAGTTACTTCTGTATATTTTATTTTCCTAACACATCTTTGAATAATTATTTAATAGCACTTCCTCAAAAATTGCTACCGTTCAGGAGAAAATTGGTTCTGTAAATCAGAATGAACTCAGAGGTCTATTTATATATGTATATGATAATCTGCCCCTTCTCACTTTATTTGAGAATTTAGGCAAATCTTCAGCCACCCAATTTGATGTGATTGTGCCAGAGTTTAAATGCCTTAAATCTGATTACTGATTTGTGTTGTCAGGATTTTGGCTATTGGTCCACGGTTTCTTTTCCTTGGGCACTTGTATGCTTTCCTTAAATAAACATGGAACAAAAATTGTGGTCAGGCAGAACCCATTCACTCCAAAACCAACATTCAGAAGTCTCTGTAGTTCTGTGTGGAAGATCCCCCTTTAGCCTTCCAATATCGTAATTTTGAAGGTGACCTTCACAGTGATTTAACCAGGGACTTAGTGGAACAAAAAAACATACTTGCAAGGAAACTAGAAAAGTGACTGAAAAGTGCAGCATGGCCCATCATCTGTAAGAAATACCCTGCTCTGCTTGTCGGAATTGTGCTCTGAGCACTTCTGCAAGAGTCTGATGAGACTTGACAAGTGTAATTCTGGAAGGAGACTAGAATTTCAGTCTTTATTTTTAGGCTGTAAAATATTTTGGATGTTTAAGAAAATATGAAATCCAGTAGCTAATTTAAATAATTATGGTTATATGAAGTTCCACAGAACTGTGCTAATTTAAAGCAACTAAAAGTCAGCACCTAAAAAGATCTAATAGTCTTATTGTGCGTTTGATTATTGTATTGAATTTCATATTTCAACACAGTGAAACAAAGCTAAGCACTGTACGTGTAAGAAATACACTGAGAAAAAGATATCACAACAGCTTAATGAGCAGAAAAGTAATTGAAAAAGAATAATGGTGTTACCTGATGGATTATGCTGTAGAAAACCAGTAGCCAATGAATACAAAGGAAATAATGGCAGCCATTTAATTAAACATTTTATGATAAAGGAGCTTTAATTCTATAATATAAACTGCAAGCATTTAAGTCTTTCAACTTTTAAATGACACAAACCAATTAAAACCAAATTCCAGGCACATTTTGTGGAGTTCCTTGTGTTGCACATCATGTAATGTCCTTAAAACAGACTTAAACCACCAAAGGCGTAAAATGACAGTTGCAGCCAGGAGTCTTCTGTTTAACTCTTTTTCAATATCACCAGTGGAAGAATTGTCAATAACCTTTATGCAGCTGAAACTTCAGTGTGGTTTCCTATATAAAGGTTGTAAGAGGCAGGAATCTTCCTGATTGTTTTTTGATTTTTCACCAGCACAAGTTGGGATTTCTATCCAGTTTTAATTTGACCACACTTATTTGGTTTCCTTCATTTCTACTTTATTTCTGCAGCTTCTTGTTCAGTTACGTGGCCTCAATATGGATATAAATGGCACATGAGGTAATTAAAACAGTCATGGAAATTTAAAGGTTGTGAATAGGTCAGTTGTACGTCTTTGAAAGATTATTTCTCCCATAGGAAAATGTTCTCTCATATTTTTTTCAGGTAGAAAATGAAGGCCAGGAAACCAAGTGATTGCCTTAGCTAATCAAGCCTTTTTTTTGCCTGAACACCACAGTGGTTTAGCCATTGGGTTTACTGGCAAGAACATCACCTACGTTATTTCTGCTTGTCCTGTTTTATTGTAATCTCAAGAAAAAGATCATAATGGATTTTTACCTTTTCTACATTCTAACAGCCTCTTAGGCTATTCCATGCAAAGGGAATGGAGTTACATGGCCTGGGAAGAAGCAGAGTACAGACACTGCTCTGGATTGTCAGAAGACAAGACTGTGGTGCCTGCTGCAGAGTGTACCAGCTCCATAGTGTAGATAACCTGTGACCTGCTCCTGCAACCCACCCAAGGTTGCCTGCCTTGCTTGGATCATTTTGCCATCTTTGAAGTACTGGTACAGTGTTATAGGTAGGAGTTGAAGTTGAGAGGTATGGAGGAAAAGAAGATAAGCAGACTTGGCAGAAGGAGAAATACGTTTCACTTGTTTCTCCTAGGTACCTTTACTTTTTCACTTCTCTTACAAAAGATATAGCAGGAAGTATTGGGATGGTTGGTAAAGGATCTCTCGAGGAAGCAGGAAGAACATTGCAACGTTGCAATTTCTGCTAAGGAGATAAAGATGCCTTCTTTTCCCAATGACATTTGTTGGTGCTGTTGGCATTTCTGCCTTGTCAAACAACCCTACTTCCTTGTCACTCACACGTCCCATGTAATCTGGGTTTGCACCTTCCCCTGAGAACTGGACTAGGCCAAAACCCAATTAGAAATGGTCTTATCTTGAAGTTGTTGATAATGTATGTATAGGGGGAAAAAAAAGAAAAGGGTAAGAGAATGATTCTTATCACATCTTCCCGTATGTAAGTAGTTAGTATATTACTAGTGTATCTATTAACTGCTGCTGGACCTTGAGCGAATGCTCTCAGAAAATGATCACCAACGTTTTCTATACCTCCTTTGTGAGAGATAGTAACAGACATAGTTACAGATGTTTCTTTTTTGAATGTGGGATTTTGTATGTGCTGTTTCTTCTGTACTCAGGACTGCCAGATGTTATTGCAGTTCTTTCCAGGCATCATTAAAAAATATATGTTATTATTTGCAAAGTTTTTTAAAACTTTACTCACTGTCTTTTTCATATAATTTATGATTACTAAAGATTCTGGGGCTCCTTGGCTTAATAAAACAACTATGAAACAGTCTAAAGGCTGTAAGATTTTATGGAATAGAAGGAAGAAAATGGAATGCAAAGGGAAATGTAGGACTAGACATTGCACATGTCTGTCTTGCTTGTATCTGGAGGGAACCAGAGGAATTGATTAGAGAAAGAGGCTTTGCTTTCATTGCTATTCAGTGAATCTTATGTCCATAAAATAAAAGAACGTGAATCAGAAAGACTTCCTTCAGCCCCCAAACACAGCTGAGGAAAGGCTCACAATCCATAGCAGAGGTTCCCACTCATAATGTTTCCAAAATTAGTAGACTTTTGTTTCCTTCAGGGAATTTCAAGTTATGTCTGCTTTCTCAGCACAAAGTGGCTGACACTCAATTCTACTGGCATTTGTACGGTGTACATGTACTCTTTAGTTTGCCTGATAAGAGAATATTAGGGCAACAATTTTGGCCTTGCACATTAGCCCCAAGGTACATAGTATTTTGACCATTAACAATATTAATTTATTTTCCATATCACTCGCTCTGATGTATTTCCTCTTCCTTTGTTACTATAACAATGGAAATAATGTGCAAAGAAAACACTGCTTCATCATCTAACGAGACTGAATTTTACAATGAGAGTGGGTTAAACAATGAAATAGGTTTCTCAGGTTGGGCGTTCTCCATCCTTGAAGACTTTCAGACCTGAATCAAAACATACCTTACTTTAAAGATATGTTTTGATAAAGATATCTACTTTGAGCAGGAAGTTGAACAACTTGACCTCCAGAGCTGTTTTCTATCTTTATCTATAGTGGTATGATTTGCAACATGTTTTGCACCTGCTCTATACAGTTCTTCAACATCCATCAGGAGCTGTTTCTGCTGCAACTGTCAGAAAAGTAAAATACATAAAATCATCAGACTTGTTAACCTCATAAAGCTAATATTGTGGTTTTAAAAATTAAGATAATGAGAATCATTACAGGCCACAGCTGTCAGTTTTTTCCTGCCAGTTCTCTATTCTATGTCAAGACCTAAAAAGTTTTCTGTCATACACTATGCACGGATATTTGCTAGAAAAATAGATAAACATTAAAGAAGAGGAAAGAGACTAAAATGACCTTCTATATACTTGCACCTCCCCTACTCCACCTCTTCTTTTGTGTGCCACCCCAATGCAGCAAGAGCGAGAGTCAAAGTGTATGGGAACCTCAGTGTTTTCTCCATGGTAACTGATGGCTGCAAAACCATGACTACCTTTGTACTTCTACTGCAACACTCAGCTGATGATTTTGTAGTCCACTAATTCTTTACCACTTTAATGGTCCTTAGGCTTAGAAAGGGAGTTAGGACAATTCTTGTTTCTCTAGTCTTGGTAAAGAGTCAAACTGATTCCCAGTTGCCCACGAAGAGAGAAAATGGACACTGTCTCTATTTCAGTATTTAGCTAATGAGCAGGCTACTGGATGATGCTTGTTGAAATGGAGGATCATCTGTGAACCGCAAGATGAACCACTATGTGCGAAGACTGCCTGTTGATGACAAATCTGAAAAGTTACTCTGTTCTGGACTAGTTAAAAGGAACACTGCTATGGATTGGGGGCGGGGTGGGGGTGGGGGTGGGGAGGGAAGATGAATTTGACTAATGTATGATTTCCTTTGAGGCAGTTTGCAAAAATAAAGAAAGTAAATTCAGTCTTCCCATCTTCAGCTTGTCTGTGTTGCCTTGAATCTGTTGCTTCTTTAACCAAAACTGTGCAAAGTCTAATCCAAAAGAAAGTTCTAAATATACTCCAAGAAGACCAGGGGCCAACGCAGAGTGTGACCCTACAGAGAACACCACAGGATAACCATTGCAATAGACTTGCAGCCTCGTCAAGAATTTGCTGATTGGCCTTAATGAAGCCTTTTAACTGTGCCTACAAGTTGCTGAAAGAGACTTGGTTCAGCTTGGGTCATGGGTCTGAGGCACACATATGCCCTCATATTCCAGCATTATGTATTATGGTAGCTATGTGTCTGGTGTAAATCAGAGCAGAATCAGCTTCCTAAAGTGCTCTCATTTTTTTTATATTCCTTTTTACTCAAACGTTCAGTAACCTTGCTTGTCAGGAACAGCTAGTGCTTTTGTACAGGTATATTGTGGATAGGTAGCTACTAGCAACCGGATCATAGCTGATACTTTTTTTTCCTGTAAAGAATACTGGACCAAACTTGAAATAGCAATAAATAGAATAAAAGTTTTATTTTCATTGTAGATAAAGCTGTCACCATCAAGTAGTAACTTTGATGTATTTGTATAAGGAAGGTTAGAAAAGAATGTTTGAATCATTCATCATGAAGCATTCTGAAGCTAAAAGGTCAAAGGATTCTCACATCTGTCAGAAAACAGTCTCCACAGCCAGAAGATGACTGCAGGAAACATGTTCAGCCAAACTTGATTTTGACCATTGGGAAGTGCTGAAAATGAGGCAAATAAAATAAAGGAAAGTAGCCCTCGAAGTTAAAGGGGAAAAGTTATCTTCAGTTGGATATTTCTTAAGAAAGAGTAATTAAATGGTAACCCCTCCAAAAATAAAACAGCTCTGAAAAAAAATGAATCTTAATAGACTTAAATGCAGAGGTAAAATATTTCTGCAGCCTGAATGTTGCCTTTTCTGTCTACTTCATGAGATGAAAAGGTGATAATAGAGGGAGTCGAACAGCTCTTGGTAAGTCACGGTGACAATTCGATGTGTCTTTCTGTATTACAACTTAAAATGGGGGAGAAAGATGGTGCTGGTGGATTTTATATAATAGGAGAGATAATCTAAACTTTGATAGAATATCTGGAGAAATTATAGTATTCAGAAACCTAAGATATTTGAGTGGAATTTTACTTGATAGCAAACTTCTGGAGAATATTTGTTCCCTGCAAACATTTCTGTCACTGATTCTTCCTCCATGCCCCCTGCACATTTTGACCTATTTTTTGCTTGCTTGAAAAATGTTCCACGGCATACATCCCTTGCCTTTTCTGAAGACAAACACTCTGCATTTATCTGTAGAGCAATATTATATTTGTTTGTTTTCATTTCTGTGCTGTTTTACTTGAATGGGAAAATTCTTGTGAAAAATATAGATTTTATGTCTCTATTCTAAAACTGTACGTAAAAGCATCTGACTTCAGAACAGGTAAGTTACTGAGAGAGAAGAAAACACCATTACAAAATGACACTAAGAAAAATGAATTGTAGATATTTCAAAGCCAGCTGCAATTACTATGATGTAGATCTTCTTGCAACGGTGGATGGAGCTCTGTTCCAGTGAGAGGCTGGGTAGGGGCACTGGTGCCACCTGGTATTGTGGCAAAAGAAAGCATAAGCCATGATGGACAGGGATAAAGGGCAGATGGTGACAGCTCACTGGCATCAGCTCCTTGATTGACTCATTATCTCCCCTCAATAATACAGTTGGTACTAGTTGTGCTTGCTGATCAGTTATGAACCTTATCCTATAATGAGTTATCAAGTTCGGTGCAACATAGATTTCTGCCTTGTAAATTGTAATTTAAATGTGTATTCTGAATACTTTGTCTAGGAAAACCCAAAATAGCTTGATCATTATATTAGATTGGGGATATATAGGCTGAAATTTTGGCCATTTAGGAAGTCTGAAATTAGTCCCTGAAAATTACTAGTTGCATTTTAAAATGCAGGTTGTTGGAAACTGTGAAATCAATAATCTTACTAAACCAATATATTTTAATTCTCTTACATATATTTGTGTATGCAAAATAAATCTTTTCCTGTCAAACCAACAGAGGTGC